>JAMJFZ010003403.1:140000-740000 GCA_026225945.1 Cricetomys ansorgei
GGAGGTGGTGAAGTCACCACCATGTCACAGAACCTCAAATTCTCACACAACTTTCATACACTCATTAGTGGAAAAATTCAAGATATTCATGCTGCTAAGTTTACTGTTCATTGCTATGAAAAAAGAAAAACAATAAAGTGTCGTTTTTATCGAATGAATTTTTTTAAATATGAAAAAAATGTTTTCTCATCCATTTATAAAATCTTTTGTTGTATTTGTATATATTTCTCTGTATCCATTTGGCTTCATTTACTAATATTTCTATAATAATCCTAAAAATTCTATCTAACCTGTAAGGGGACCCTACTATAACTATTATCTAAGAACAGTTCACTTGAGAACATTCTTTAAAAATACAGACTCTGGAGGCTTGGGGAAATGGCTTAAGAGTACTTGCTGCTTTTCCAGAGGACCCAAGTTCAGGTCCCAGAATCCACAGTGGGTGGCTCCAAACCACTTGTAACTCCAGATCCAGTGGAGTTCTCTTCTGGGCTTTATGGATATTTACACACATATAACATACACATAACTAACACACACACACACTCACTCACTTTTTTAAAATATTCTTTAAAAAAACACAAATTCTGGGAGCCCTTCTGCTATATAACTCTCTTAAGAAATGACAAGGAGTCAGAATTTTTGAAACTTTTCATTTATTGGCTTTTTAAGACAGTGCCACACTGAATGCTAGGAGGGTCTCAAACTCTCTCTTTTCCTGCCCCAGCCTCCTGCATCCTGGGATTATAGGTTTGTCCTCTATCAAGCAAGTAATAAAGTTAATTCACCAAATAAATCAGGACATACTTCATTTGCTCAGTCCATTGCTGTCAAATATTGTTCCCAGTACCCTACTGTAACCTGAGAATCACAAGGAACATTGACAGATACCCAAGGCTATGCTAGATATTTGAGAACGGTCCATTAAGAGACTCCTAATAACTGGGCTAGAGAGATAGTTAGATAAGAGCTCTTGCTGTTCTCGCAGAGTACCAAGGTTCAATGGCAACAACCACATAAGTATCACAATCCTCTCCACCTGAAAGCTTATATAATCAGTGTGAGTCCAGTTCCAGAGAATCTGGCACCCTCTTCTGGCCTCTGCAGGCATCAGCTACACACACACTGCACATACATAAATGCAGGCAAAACGCTCATAAAATATTACTATTTTAAGAGAGACTCCTAATAGTCCTAAAGAGGCTGAACTTTGCCTCTTTTACTATCACCACAGAAGTCATGCTACTTTTGAACCTACAACCAAGAAAATGACTCCTATGTTTTCTGTTGTCTATCCCCATCCCTGAGCCCCTGCAGCTCCGGGATCAAATTCAGGGCCTCAACGTATAAAACAAGTGTTCTACCAATAAGCTACACCCGTAGGCCACTGTTGTTTTATGTTATGTAAGGTCATAGTTGTACCTTAGTACAAACTATGTACTAAGTACAAAAGTACCTTAGCAATACAGAGTGTAAGTTGGGTCCTGGGTTGATTCTAAGTACCACAAATAAATAAAATAAATAAATACATTAATACATGCTTTTTAAAAGAAAGGGAGACCAAAAGCATCACATATAATAATATAAGGTATGGCACAGTAACTATAGTAACATCATATACTTGAAAAAAATCACTAAATTTTAAATGTCTCAAAAGAAAAACAATTATATGAGGTCATTCGATTGATTTAGCCATTTCACAACGTATACAATTCAAAATGCCATTTTAAACATCATAAATGTATACAATCTTGTCAAGCAATCTTTTTACGTTTTAATCCCAATCACTCAGGGGACAGAGGCCGATGGATCTGTTTGGGGCCAATTTGATCTAATAGCTATTTTCAGGACAGCCAGGCCTATACAGTGAGACCTTGTCTCCAAAAAGAAATCAAGTGAACCTTTTGAGTTCACATGTCATGAATCCCCAAAGGCACTTTCTCAAACATGGTATCATAGATTGTTAGCTAGTTGCAGGCCTTTGCAAATGCAACACATTTAGTATTCATCCTGTTGTTGTCAGGCTGGTCTCAAACTCTAAATTATGTGTTTGTCACCATGCCCTGTACTACTTAAGATAAAAATGGTACACAATCATGACCCAAAGAAATATGAAGCCTATGTTTCTTAAACAAGGATGTGTTGCCAAGTTTCTCTGAGAATTCTTTGTCCCCATTCTTAAAAGGAGTTTGCCCAGTATTCAAAACTAAAAATCACTGACTACAGAGAGTACAGGGACTATAATTCTGCTATCGCCCATCCAGCATCCAAGCTAGATCCCAGTGCTCCTCAGAATCTAAGGACAATGTCTGGACAGAACCAAGGCAACCGAGAGGGCTGGGCTGGGACTTAGTGTCCCGGATCTATGAGAATCACTCTTGTCTTTTTGTCCTCATCATACTGAAAGAAACTAATGTTCTGAGTCTCAAACATACTTTCTAGGTTGGGTGCAGTAAGAGAAGCCGTAAATCAAATGCAGCCTAGGCTAAATAGCAAGAAGAGTCTGTGCTACACAGGGAGACTTCATCTTCAAAGGGAATAAATACATTTTAAATAGCAAGCTTCTGATAGCATCAAATCCAGATAAATCTACTCTTTTTTCACTCATAGAAAAAAGACCCTTAAACAAGGTCATAAAAAAAACTTAGTAGCTAAAACAAGAACTAAATGCCCAGCTGCCATTTCAAAATGTGACTATCTCAGGAGTGAATTCTAGGCCGGCAAGGGACGGTCATGTAGGTATCCCCATGCTAGAAAAAAAAAGCGAGGAAGGTTATCCTAATACCTCAGCACAGCCATCACCTCCTCTATCCCGGGTCCACCTCTGCCCTATCTGGTCCCCAGTTTTCCTCGTGTCCTCTCCATGCCAGCTCTCACTTCATTAATCCTGACCCCCAGCCTGGCTGTTCCAGCCACAGAAAGATGCAGACTGAAATGGCCACAAAAACCATACCCAGCCCACCACAGTGCAAGCCTCCGGCACAGCTCCTCTCCCTCAGCTGTGGAGCTGACCCTACTGCACGTGCGCCTAGGGACCAATGCACATCGATGATGTCAGCGAGACGTCATACCCGGAATCTGGTCCCTGTCCCTTGATGCCTGCAGGAGCATGTCTGTGTGTACTGTGTGTCCATTGCTTCTTGGATACAAGATATTTTTCCATCAGAAAATCAAGCAAGAAAGAGTCCTGGTGGCTGCAAGGTGCTGAACAAAGCGAAGACAGGAAAGAATGAGTGGGGCTGGAGGAGACGTCATCAAAGTGCGTCGGAACTATCTGACAATGAAGGGTAAGTAGGGACAAGAGACACGAAGTTGGGCCGGGGTTAGAGTATAGAGGGTCGGGAGCTGGAGCTGGTTTCTGAATGAATCAGGGATACTGATTCAAGAGTCCCAAGACAACTTCCAGGGAATGGACTCATATCACACAGAAGACATCGAGGCCCAGAGTGTGAATTGGCCAGACTCAGTCTCAGCTAGGAATGGATGTCAGGATCCAGTGTGTGTTCTCCCCAGGGGCCACCGGGGGACTAGGAGAAGTGTGGATCCAAGGCCTTGGCCGGACCTAGCCACCGCTGCCCTGATAACTGCTGTCAAGGGCCTGTTCCCCTCTAGCACCTGACTTTTCACCCTGGCCTCCTGTACTAAGCTGCTGAGGTGAGGTATCACTTGGTATTTGAGCAGTAAAGAGGTGTGTCAGGAAGGGGAAGCAAGCACTCGAGCAGCGTTAGAGGGGAGAGTGGAAAAGGTAAAGGCTAGCCCTCGATCTGGTGATTTACACCTGCCATGCCCTTTTATTGGAGATCAAGTGTCTCAACTTCAACTTTACTACGTGCATAACTAGGAATAACTGAGGAAAAATGCTTAGAAAGATCAATGAGATTAAAATAAATGTGTGTGTTTTAAATCAGTTGCTTGACAAGCATTGACTATTCTGTAGCTATTACATAAGTACTGTTGCAAAAAGACTTCCAACTCTGAGGCTAAGCACGTGGGGTGGGTAAAACAAAGTTATTCCTGGGGTCCCAGGCCAAGCACGCTTTTTTTCAATAAACAAATTACAGTCTCTTAACCCCAGTTCAAGGGAGAACTAGATTCTGTTTGTAAAACTGTTAACTACCTTGGCTTGTTTGCTTGGTCAAACATATACCTAGGGAAGCACAAAATAACAGAGATGGATTTTGTTTGTTGCTGTTGGAATAAGTTTAGCTCTGTAGTCTTGATTGGCCTGGAACTCGCTCTGTTAACCCGGCTGGCCTCTGCCTCTCAAGTGATGGGATCAAACATGTGTGCCACACCCAGCTCAGAGATGAGGTGTATAGGGTGTAATGTGGACTTCATTTTATAGTCATTTGCCCTTATCCCATTTACTCCTGGACTCTGTCCCCCAGTGCCACCATGATGAATTCCTCCAAACAAATAAGAAACAGGAGCACAGAGGTCTAGAGAGTTTGGGGCATCACATTGGTCATATTTAAAGTTTGAAGAAAGGCTTGTATTTTATCTTGTTAGGATACATTACAATTTTATAGATTCTAAAATGTGAAAAAAATCTGTCTTAAACATCCTTTAATCAGCAAACTGTAGTGTTCCAACCATCCATAGCCTGCACATTCATATCACCTCACTCTCAGTGTTTTAGTTAGACTAAAAATAAAACAGTGGCCAATTTTATGGGACGTAGGTTCCATATAGCTTATAAGGCTCAAGATTACGCATGCTTTAAGATTGATGCTCATCTTGATCGTAAAGTAGAGTAGATTGATAGGCTAGATGCAGCTATAACTCATAAATTAATGTTTTTTAGGGGTCGAAGTGTAGGAAATAGAATTCACATAGTAAATGTGGATGTGATCTAGGTTTGGGGCTACTAGAGAGGTAAAGTTGATGAAGATAACAGTCATAACTGCTTTTTAATAAATAGTTTCATTGCATCAGCAATTGGTTGATACAGGCCACAATATGTGTGTGTGTGCATATCCCTATATAATAATTAACTATTTTATGTAGTTGTATATAACCTAATCCTTTTAATTTAACTAAAACAAGGGATACTTTGGGGAGGAAAATTGGAATAATTGTTAGTAGGAGGAAAATTCAATACATAATGGTAAGAAGAGGACTCCAACACTTACAAATATCTTTTTAAGTCTTAGTTCCAAGGCTTGCCACCAGATTTAACAAACCTGATTTAACAGGGATTGAAGTAACTTTATTAATTTCATTTCACTAGCTTCACTAATTTCATGTTAGATTGGGGCCATGTCAGTTAGTTGGCTATTTCTCTTGTCCTCTCAATGTGAAAGGACACATTATTATTAGACACTGATTTGGGCTATTCTGTTATGAACATAGATCGGGTAGAACTTTAATCATTGATATAAAAAAGCTTTAATAGAGGTTACACCATTAGGGTTCCCTGATTCAACCCAAAGGTTGTAAATCCTATTTTTTTAATACAGGCCCCAAATAGGATTGTACTTTCTCCCTAGGGTAACTTCATCCATTAAAAAAATATTCTGGGGTCAATAATTGATAAGCTAATTCCTTTGACTTATTAGCCTAAGTATATTTAGAGGTATTTCTATTTTGTTAGTCTCCTTAATCAATTGATCTACTGCAAAATGAGTTTACTGATCATTTGAGGGAAGTAAAAGTAGTGGCTTAAGTCAAAACTGCATAGTTTTTTATAGTCTTTTCTCAGTTATTTTTTCATAGCCTCCTAGAAGGAAGTTAATTTCAGTGTTTGGAAATGATAGCTATTCCTATTTCTTTCTGATTAAGGAACAAATCATAATGCTGCCTTTGCATAATCAGGATACTTCAGCATTAAATATGTGTCAACTGGGTAGATTTGCAATGGTATGGTTTTATGAGTTCTTGTTTGATAAATTTTTAAATCATCTTTTAATCTTTTCCTACTTAGATAACTGTTTTGGGTTAACAATAAAATAGAAGTTTGGTTATTAAGTTTGTCTACAGTATTGTTAACTATTAATGTTGATTTATTCCTATGCACACTTAGGCACAGAATAATTTCTTTTGACTAATAGTAACAATATGATTTTTAGGGGTAAAAAGACAGCTCAGTGGTTAGGAGCACATATTGCTCTTGCAAAGGATCCAGGCTTGGTTCCCAGCTCCCACATCAGGAAATTCACAACCTCTTGTAATTTGAATCCCATCACCCTGTTCTTACCTCTGCAGGTACCCACAGACATGTACAAATAAAGACACACAGACAATCATGTGCATATATAATTAAAATCTTAAAACAGGATAATATTGTTCATTGCACTTGTATTCATGTTTAGCTATTGATGCTTTTAGTCCTAACATAGATGCCCACTCTTTCTATAAGGATGCACCCTGTTTTAAGAACTGCCCTGACTCTTAATAAATTGTTTTCAAAATAAATTTTATTAACTCTTTGAGAATTTTGTGTATGTGTAAATAGTGCTTTGATCATATTCACCCCTCCACTAATTCCCCTAGCCCCTCCCATATGCACTTCCTACCTGCCCTCCCCCAAGTAGAGCCCAACTCATGGATCCCAATTTGTGCTACCAGCACTTATGGATTTGAGGCCATTCACTGGGGTATAGTGTCCCTACCAGTGGGCACAATCTTAAAGAAAACTGATTGTTCTCCTGGCAGCCACAAACTATCAATAAGGTCTGTTCCACTTTAGTTTAATGTTTAAATACATAGTAAAGTTTTCTTTGTGTAATTTTAAAGGCAAAATAAAATTCTGATGTGGATAACCAGCTGTCACCAGACTAGTCAAGAATTCCACACTTACCTTTAACTCTTCCTTTTGCTAATTAGGTGCCTCATGTGGCTTAGGGATCTTTAGCTTACTTTTGAAGGCTAAACTTTTTCTAATAATTTATTTTTCAAAAAGTACACTTAATATTTCTTTGTATATCACAATGTTTCCCTTATATTTGTTTGACTATAGAATCAAAGAATTTCTTCTTACCAACTATTGCCCTAGTTAGCTTCAGTTATCAAATACCTGGGTAGAGGGAACCTCAAATGAAGAATTACCTCCACCAGATTGGCTGTGGGCCTTGTTAGTGTTTGCTAAAGATGGCCTTATATAAGCTGAATGAACAAAGAGTAACGAGTTATACCAGGCTTATCAATTATAGCATAATCTCAGAACAAATAATATCACCAATAATGTCATTGACAATGAATTTTTAAAATTGGTTTGGTGTTTTAAGTTTAAATTTTATTTTATACCATGTTAGCTTACTGTGTAACCCAGGCTAGCCTCAAGCTCATAGGACTCCTACTGCCTCAGCGTCCTGAATGCTTAGATAACAGGCATGACTCACACACCCAGAATGTTATAACAATTTTTTGTTAATCAAAACAGAATGAAAAACAACGCCATTTTCATTATTCAGTAGAAGGGAATATGCCACCATGTCTTATTGTCATTTTCAACAAAATCAAGTTTTGAGGGCACTAAAACCCATTTAGAAAATTCAGTGTCAGTCCTAACAGGGCAAACAATTCTTTGATAAAGTTAGGAGTTCACTTCCTCAGAACCTGCTGTACAGTTGCTATACATTATTCTACTACACCAGTTCAATTTCTTTCATCCTCTCCCATAGGTAACACCCAGAACAAGGCAAAGAAAAGTCAGGTAATTCTCCCTTCCACCAGATTTTAAGCCCTGAAATTCTAGGTCCTTTTTCCATCTTTCATTATTTGCTTTGCAAGTAATTCAAGTTTTAAACAACTGATAAGCCTGCCGGATTGCTATGTTTTTCGTGATAAATGATCAGTTTATAGAATACAAACTTCTAGAATATCAGCTGCTGTTAAAGCTATACACCTACAATTCTAGTGACATTGCAACATCAGAGATACTCATGATGGCTGACAGTCATTAGCAGAAGAAACTGCTTAATGACTCACTTTTATGTTAGTTCATTCCAGCCTATTTTATTTACTTTGGTTTTTATGGATTTGTTTTGTTTCGTGTGAAAATGTATAGCTGTCACGCTCTCACCTCTTCCACTCTGGGAAAACCACTGCCCCTTATTTGCTAGCAGGGCACCACAAGCTCTCTGTTGGCTTTTTTAGCATATGAATGTGGCAGAGCTGACCTAGGCTTCAATGATCCCTGGTATCCACACTTGACTCTTCGTCTCATAGCTGCGAGGTCACAAAGGCAGCAGAACTGGAGGCTGTGTCTTGAGTCCTGCAGTCTTTGCTGCATATGTCTGTTGCCATTTACACACCTCTTCATATGTCTTATGTTTGCTCTTCGTTTCTCTATTTTTCTCTTTATTGCTTTGCTGTTATATTTTCTGCTGTTCTCTATCATATCATCTCAATCTGATCTTCCACCTTACTAACCTGCAGAAGTATGGTCAATTATGTTGTCGACTTTTGTTTGTACTGTTTCCTTTTTGATCTTTTCAGACACCACCTTTCATCTGTTCAGAGTTCATATATTTTCTCTCTTTTATGCATTTTGCACATTGTCTGGTATAATCTTCATCTGTGGCTTTTATTTTCTCATGGTTGTATTTTTCTTGTGTCACTTGTCCTATATTTCTAGCTTATATGCATTCAGGGGGCAATAGCTACTTTGACAGTTTGTTATTAAGAACTTGTCAAAAATCTCTTCAATTTATGTATCTCTTAAAAAGTTAAGGAAACTATGCATACTGATACGTGTATTCATATCTGTGTTTTCCCCTCAATGCTAGGTGTTTCTCAAGGCATGAAATTTTGTGTCTTTTCTCCCTGATTTTTTTTTTTGAAATCTTAACCTCTAAGTTGATTCAGTCTCAGCAGCTGGCTAGCTTTAGAAGGTGATGAAGTCTTCAGGGCAATGTTTTCATGAATGGAACTAGTGACCCTATAATGAAGCCTGGGAAAGCACCTACTCATCTACCATCTGCAAAGACAGGCAGATATATCAATAATTTGTTGTTTGGAGTTTATCAGACAATGAATCTGCTGGTGGTATGTGATGTTAGACTTTGCAGCCTCCATAACTGTTACAAACAAACACTGGTTGTTTCTGAGTCACTTGGCTCAAGGTATTTTATTACAGTAACCAGAGCAAAGATATGGAACATCCATAACTATGCACTGGCTAGATTTAAAAAAAAAGAAATTTATATTCTCACCATTCTGGAAGCTAGAACCTGAAATCAACTTGTTAGTAGAAGGTTCTCAAGAAGAAACTTTATTGGTCCTTGACCTTCTGGAAGCTAGTGGCAATCCTTCATATTCCTCAACCTGCAGGCACAACCTGTCTTCTGTCTGATCAACAACTCTTGCTTCTTGGATTTCTTACACTGACACCAGTCACTGAACTTAGTGACCTCATCTAGTTCACATCATCTAAACTTTATATCTGAAAAGACCCTATTTTCAAATAAGTCACATTTACAGTTTTCAGGGATTAAGACTTCAGCATGTCTTCTGGGTGACACAATTAGAGCCACAGCAGTGACACTAGCCTGTGTGTGGTAAGTGTTAGTCCACAAAGCCGAGTTATTATATCTTACTTTGCCATTGTGTCCATGGTCCCCATGGTCTGGCAGGTGTTTTTATATTTTGGGGGAGGAGATATTGTTCTTAGTCTTCATCAGGTTTCAAAGAAGAAATAAGTAGAGGAATCAAAGCGTGGGCCTTTCTAGTCTGCATTTCCTTACCACAGTGTAGCTTTTGGAATAATGGTGCCTACGGAGATGTGCATTATTGGGAAAATAAGAACAGAAATATAGTATCTCTGAGAGCGTTGTCTTATGGTTGCCTCTACCTTCTTCCCTCTTCCTAAATACCCCACATATAAATAGAACTTAGGTCACTTTTCAAAACTTATCACAGCTTTTTATCAGGATGTCCCCTGTATTTTGTAATCACAAATTGATTTTTAGGCTAACCATGTCTGTACTAATTGATAATCCTGCTGTAATTTCGAGTGAGTTTCACTTACTTCTCCCTTTACTCATATAAAATGCTGTAAATTTTTAAGACAAAAATGATAACACTTGTAACAAATACTATAGAAAGGAAGCAGGGTATACAGGAAAATTGATCTTTATTGAAATCCAATGATTACATTTCTTAGCTTTCTGGATTGTCCCATGATTAGCTTCTCTGATATCAGTTTTAATCACATGTAAAATGGGAATGATGATGTATTTAAAGGGTATATTTTAGCTTAGCTTAACATAATGGGTTTCTGACTTTTAGGTTGTCATACTTGAGTTTAAATATTTCCAATGTTTTATTTAATTTGCCATTGAAAATAGCCAACAATATGATGACAGCTCTTCCCAGAAGAGGTCTGATATGCATTTCAGTTATTTTTGCATTTTTGTGACAAATTACCTGACATGAGTACCTATAAAAGGAATAATCTCCTTGGCTCACAGTTTCATAGGGTTCGTATCATGGTCACTTGGCTCTATGTTTCTGAGCCTATGGTAAAGCACAGCTTTATGATGGAGAGCATGTGGAGGATGAGACTGTTCACACTGTGGCAGACAAGAAGCAGAAAATAGAGGAAAGTGGGGACAATGTATAAACCCTTAAAGTCAACATTTTCTTATCACCGTCCTACAGTTAGGCCACACTTCTTCAGTTTCTGCCACCTCTTATATTAGTACCATGATTTGGGAAAAAATACCCAATATGTGAACCTGTACAGTAATGTTCATATTCATACTATAACATTGTCATTTGATCAGATTGCTACCATACCAAAGTGATAAAATGTGCAGTATATGATTTTCATTATAATAACTGCATTTTGTTGATTAATTAAATGAATGGTGTGGGATTTTTTAAAAATCTCTTAACGTTTTATTCACAGGGAGGTACTGAATTTTTCACATGTAATTTGGATGCTAAATAAACCAGAAAATGAAACAGGCAAAACATCTGTCAATCATTAGTAAGAAATTAACAAATGTTGCAGAATTACCTTATAAAAAAGGACTACTTAATTTATCAGGTAAAGCCAAAACAAAAATGTAATGGCAAACCAATACTTGATAAAATTGAACCAATGGTCTTAAGGTCTTCACCCTCAGGAGAATCAGTTGTAGGGAATGTCAGTACCATCAATTAAGTCAAAGGAATTAATAGCAAAAGAAGAATGGTCAGGAAAGATTGCCAAGCACGTGAAGATGGTAAGATACTTGCTGTGTCTCCTCTTGGGATAATTCCCAATTTGATCACTCGCTCGGGCATTTGTTGCTGGGCAGCAGGAGAATTAGCTATAGTTAGGATGGACTCAGTGTACAGCTATACCAATGATAAGATTCATTACATCCAGCATGTAGAGGGAGCTAAGAGAGAAAACAGGGCCAAGACTATAAGAGTGTTCTCCGATTGAAGTCGTATGAGGGATGGTTAATTGCTCTGGCAATGAATCATGACAACTCAGGTAGAATGTGTGCCAGAGGAAGTTATTAGAAACCCAGTATCTAGAGAGACTATCACCTAAAGTGCCTTAATCAAGCATATATTAGAATTTCAGAATCCCAAGGAAAGCAGTTGGTCTTTATAAAGCACACTGTACAGGAATAAAGGCCATTCTGAATAGCTTCCTGAAAGCCAAATTACTAACAGCCAGGCCAAGGCCAACTTTGCAGGCAGGGTTTGTAGGCATCTTGACATCTGATGCCTGCTGTAGTAACTCTTGTCTGCACTTCAGAAATGATAGCATTTAATATTTCTTTTTACATAATGATTGGCAGTCGAATTGTAAATATGCTTTTAGGTGAGAAAAATGAGGATGGGCAGCAATACAAAAAGACTGTAGTTGATCATGCTTGTAAGATACCTGTTAGGTCACAATGTGATATCTTAGAGAAGGCATTTTAAAGTTTATTGCTTTCTGCTCTTTCTGCTTCTACTTTGCACATGGTATTCAGGGGAAAATCAGACTTTGAGGAAAACTCTTACTACCTGAAAACAAGCCAAAGGCAAATCATCCTTCCAGTTCCAAGTCTATAACTATTCACTCATGAAACTGAAGTCATCTGTGAAAAGCCTTTGCTACATGCCACCTGACACTCTGCAGGCTTTCTGAGAGGGAAGCCAGAACAGTACCTGTTGTAGACTTAGCCCTAGACTGATACTATTGTCACTGTCACCTCTATTTATTTTGTTCACAAGAATACCGAGGCACAGAAGGTTACAAAACCTTTTCAGCTGGTGTATTGCAAAGCCAACATTTCACTCGAGCACTCTGCCCAACAGAAGTTTCCTGCATGAGTGCTGTGCTAGGGAGTTTCTGTGCCTGCCATGTCCTGAGCCCTGTAAATGGCCTTGTAAAAGTCTTATCACTTAATTTTCATGAGTACTAAAGAGTGGTGTGTGCTCCCAAGATGGGGTATAGGACTGAACACTAAGGAAAGGTGGGCATATGTCTAGGGACATAGCCAGTGAATGTCCAGTCTAGCCCCCAAATCCTTTCTCTGTAGGAGGGAAGGTGCATGTGGAGATAGGTGAGGCAGCTATGGAGGCAGAATAGACAGTGCGAGTGGGATGGTGAGAGGAAGGGTAGGAAGATGGTGTGAGGGGGCACTGATGATGCTGGAGTAGGTAGCAAGGAAGTACCTCCGAGGTGCCTTCAGGTTAGTGGGAGGCAATAGAGGTTCTTGAATTCTTTTTTATTAGCATGTAGGTGCCTGTGCAGGCTAGAAGAGGGTGATGAATTGCCTGGAGCTGGAGTTAGAGGCAGCTTTGCACTGTTCAATGTGCTCTGCAAGAGCAGTAATGGCTGAGCATCTTGCCATCCCAGAAATTCATTTCCCTTTGAGTAATACCTCAGAAGCAAGGTTACGAAGTGCCAGCCATGCAGTGCTGTTGCACAGGACCTGAGATCAGGTAACGATTCCTTCCTGAGGGAAAACCAGAAAGGGCAAAGGAGGACCTCTCAGAACAGGGAGTTCCAGTCCTGTGTGACAAATGGATGGGTGCCTGGCTGAGCAGATGTGGATAGAATATGTTCATTCCTGCATGTGTTAATGGGAATTTGGAACATTAAGGGGCTTCTCCGAAGAAGGGGAGATTCTTCCCACCTTTTTTAAGAATCGAAGGGAAGAAAGGGGAGGCAAATAGAGGAGAAACTCTTAAGCAGTGATGAGTGAGGTGATGGGTCATTTAGAAATTTGAGACAACTTCCTTCATAATTCTTGTAACTAGCATGTATGCATTTCCTAGAACTTTCATAAGAACTGTAGATAAACTAGGGTTTGAAATAGTGAACTGGTTCACAGTTCTTGAGTCGAAAATTTCAAAACAAAGGGCATGCCAAGTTGGGATGGTCCTTGTAGGCACAGGACTCCACGTTGGAGATGAGAACCATTGGGATCCAGCAACTTTACCCCCCACACAGGGACACAAGTTTGCAGTGGGACCAGCCTCCTGGAAGTGGAACAGGAGGGGTCAAGTCCTGCTGTGGAGGGACTTCAGAGTGTATATGATCCCCACCTCTGCTTCCTCCTTCTCCTCTATGTCTACTTCTCCTCTTCAAGTATGCCTGCTACCTCACCAAATTTAGCTGCAGCCCTGAGCCCAAGAGGAAGCCACTCAGGACTGTCTTGTCGCCCAGGCCCCAGGATTGCAGGCCTGGCCCATGGACCCTGCCACCTTGCGGCTCAAGGGCATCCCACCAATCTCTGGGATTAACCATGCCAGCCTGGTGGGAGCACGTGCTGCCTCCATGGAGCCCATCTTCAGCAGCTGCTGGCCAAGGGGCAGCAGATCCAGGCCCAGGCCATGAAGGACATAGGTGGTGGCCATTCTGTAACTGCTGCAGCTAGTGGGAGCCCTGATCCCCTGTGAGCAGCTAAAGCTGGAGCAGGAGGAGGAAGGTGGCAAGGTGGAGCTGCTGCTACAGATGCTCCTGGGTTTGGAGCTGGACCTCTTACAGGAAATGCCTGAAGGCCATCATCAGTTGCCATAGTCCACTGAGGCACCAGTGAGTGATTGTCCTACACAGACCAAGGATGACATCCCAGAACTTCATGGCCATTTTCCCAGGATCAGTCTAGTTCTTATTTTTGCACTTATTTGTTTGGAGGCTTTGTGGAGCATGGTGTGCATGTGGAAGACAAAGTATCACTTTAGGGTGTGGTTCATTCTACCTTTTGGGTCCCAAGGATCAAACTTAGGTTGTTTAGCTTTGTGGCAGGCACCTTTACCCACAGCACGTCCCCCTCCACCCACCACTAGCAGCCTGGCTTTTTACTTAGTTCTAAGACTGCAGCCTTGCTTCTTTCTGCTCTGTCTTTGATTGTAGATTGGAGTACATTTGCCTGAATCATCTTTCCCTTGACCCCAAACAGTACCTAGCACAGAGGCCATGAGGCTCTCAGGTGGGACCAAGGGGCTGCAGAATCTCCAGCCTTCTGTGTTGAATGCACGTGGTATACAAGACATTCCAGAAGTGTCCAGAGCTGTCATCCATTTTGATGAGCTGAGTGGGAAAGAGAAGTATGAACTTCTAGTAGAAGGTGACAACCTGCAGGCAGTCATGGACCTCCACATTGTTAGAGGCACTTGGACTACTTCCAGTAGCACCTATGAGGTACCATTGCATCTGGACCCTCAGCCAATACCCAGCAGTCTCCTGACCCTGGCATTTGCTCTCTCTTACCCCATCAATTACACAGTGATCTGTTTTAGATAATATAGCAGGATTTTTTTGTGCTTATCACACAAGGGAAGAAGTAGGAGTGGGTTAGCTCACAGATGGGACTTTCTTCATTCATACCTGGCTTTCCCTAGGTGGAAAAAACACCTGGGCATTGAGGCTGACCTCAATGACTATCAAGGAAACCCTGTGCATGATGGTCAAACAGGGCATGAACATGGAGAGGAAGCCCATGATTCTCTCTCTAACCTGATGAACTGCAATTTGGGAGGGAAAAGAGACTACAGATTACCTCCAGTCTTGAAGTTACAGTCTAGCACGCTAAGCCTGTGGATGGCATGTAAAGCACACTGTTGTGAAAACTGACTTGGACAGAAAATAAGGAGTCACCACCAAGGACCAAAGTAGGTGCTGGGGCTATGTGTTCTGGTAAATTCCCAGTTTGAGAACTGCAATACAGGCAGTTGTTGCCTGAGAAAAGCTGGAACATGGCTTTTGTCCATGTCCTGAATATTATCCTACACCAAAACTGGACATTATCAAACAAGGTGCCCTGGTGACCTGGGGAGTTGGTTCCCTAACACATTCCTTGTGCTGCTATAGATGGAGCTTAGTGGTAGAGTGCTTGCCTAGCATTCATGGGCCCAGTTTTTGATCCATCAACACAGAGAGTGGGAGGGGGCGAGACTTACCTTCTCAGATGGATGCATAGGGGGAATCCACTGTGGGTATTTGATTCCTCCATATAGAGAAATGCATCAGTTTTCATGACCCTTTCCTCATGAGCCTATACTGCTGTAATCAATGTTTTTGAAACCACAGGTGTCACTACAAGTAGAGCAAGGTCATGATCAATATACCTGAGGCCCTCAGCTCACCCACAGCGCCAACAAATAAACTAGACCATGTGTGACAGCGGCAGCCCTGAAGGAGGGGGTGTCTGCATGTTTGTGTTCCCCTGATTTTTTATAAATATTCCATTTTACTGTATCTGCCTTACAGGCTTTATTTCTTTGTGTTTACTGTCTGTAAGCGTAAATGCCTAATCATGTAGATGCTCATGCTTGGAGGCCAGAGTTCAACCTTGGGTCCTGTTCCTTATGAGCCATAGACCTGTGTTTTGTAAATGCTTTATTGGTATACACTAATTATGCATAACATGGATTTCATTATGACCTTTTCATGTTTGCATATGGCATGCTTTTGGTATACTCACCTTCTGTTACCCTTTCTTGTCCACTTCCCCCACCTGCTTATCCCTTTCTTCCCAACTAGTCCTACTCTCATGACTTTTAATTTAATGAAACAATGAATCTTATTAGGCTGTTTACAAGGACATGGGTCAAGGAAGGTTATTTACAGGAACATGGCCACCTTAACAGTGTTTACATCATTGAAGAAAATGTCTGTCCTTGTCCCAACCTCTCACTGGCACTCAGTGAGTGGTGAGGCTTCATGAAGCAGTCCCCATCATGCTAAGGTGTTGACATAACTCGTCTGAATGTTTGGCATAATGTTTCCTTGGCTGGAAATAACTAAGTTGTAGTACTCCCTTTTTAAAACACAGATTCTTAATATTTGTGGCATAGCATCTGAGTATAGTTTAAAAGCTCAATGTTGCTGGGCAGTGGTGGCCCCACCTTTAATTCCAGCACTCAGGAGGCCAAGGAAGGCAGATCTCTATGATGTTGAGGCCAACCTGGTCTACAGAGTGAGTTCCAGGACAGCCAGAGTTACAACAGAGAAATTCTATCTCCAAAATCCAAAAAAAAAAACTCAATGTCTTTGGTAACCCCCGTGCCTCATCGGCTATGAGGCTGCTTTGATAACCATATGCCTGTAGTGATACCATGATTAGTTTCTTGGCTGCTCTGGTTGATTCTGGTAAGCTGTTTTGGTTGGGAATTTATAGGAGTACCTTGAGACTCTGCCTACTTTCTTCTCTAACACAGGGTAAAGTACAGGGTTACCAAATTTGGCCTGGCCAAAGATGGAGAGTGTTTTGATGCCTTCCTCCTTTGAAAAGACAGCTGACCCGCTTTTTGATTTTGCCTATTTTGTGTAGAAAGGCTTCTTATGCTGTAGGTTTGCAGTGTCAGAGGCCTACTGTTTAAAGAAACAATGGATCTATTGTTTGCAGAGCTCAACTAAAAGCTCATCCTGCCTTTCCTCTAACCCTCCTGTAAAAGGTTTTGTAAATGGGCTCCAAAATGTAAAAGGTAGTTTTGAAAAAAGCATATTTAAAATGTATCTAAAATGTAACAGTTTTTCTCCTAAAAGAGGGTGTGGGTTTGGCTGTTTTTGCTGTTTGAATCTGGGGTCTCAATGTGATACATGCCTTTGATCTCAGCACTCTGGAGGCACAGGCAGGCAGATCTCTGTTAGTTCAAGGCCAGAATGTTCTACATAGTGAGTGACAGGCTAGTCAAGGCTACACAGTGAGACTTGTCTTTAAAAAAAAGAAAAAGAAAGAAAGAAAGAGGAAAAAGAAAAATAATCAAACAAACAAAATCCCCCACAAAAATACATCAAAGTGAAGTGAAAGAAAAGTGAGCAGAGATTAGGATTGGGAGAGTTTTAATGGGAGAAGCCCATGTCTCAGGCAGAATATAGCTATCAGACACCAGGACTGAGACCTAGCACCCACCCCTGACACAGGAGACTGCGTTCTTCATAAGGCTGTGCAGCACCAACTTCCTGATGCTTCACTACCACTGACACCTTTGCAGCCTTGGCTCAGCCTTTGCCCCTCAACCTAGAGTCCAGAAGGCTGCTATTTATATAGTGTCCCTCAGGGGGGTGGAGCCTCCCAGGGTGGCCTGTGATTGGTGGGATTTTTTTTTGCACTTATTTGGCAAATTCAGAGAGGGAAGAGGGATGAACTTTGGGCCATTTGTGTTAGTTGGGGCCACTTCTGTGCTGCTCTGCCAGGTTGGGGGACCCTGCAGCTGTCTGGGAGTGGGGTCCATGATAGTCCCAAGGGGGAGCTTTTTTATGGGGGTCTAAACTCCCAGAGCTCCCTAGCCTTGCAGAGCCAGACTCCTCCCAAAGGAGAAATATGTTGGCTCCTCAGTGGTCCTCAGCACAATTTTGGGTTCATTGTGGGCACAAGGGATGGTGGCCAGGACCCCAGGGTCCCCAGCAGTGTGGCAAGGGAGGCAAGTAGCAGCCCTGAACAGCAGTTGACAGCAGGAGGGGCTAGGCTGCTGGGGAAAGTCAGATTTGCTTCCCGGCAGAAACACTTATAGCTGTGAGGTGCCGTTTTGGGCCTGGAGCAGGCAGGCAGCAGCCCAGTCCTCAACTGGTCCGCCTGCTGCCATGGCCACCCTCAGGGCCCACCATGAAGCAGTTCTTGGCTAGCCAAAGTAGCTTGACAGTTTGGCACCTGGAGGAGGGTTGGGCCTGGCAAAGGAACGGGGCTGAGGTGGAGCTCCCTCCACAGGAAGGGTTCACAGAGCCCAGCTATGGAAGCTGAGAGGAGCCTGGCCTCAGGTCCAGCTAGGTGAGTATGGAGGGGCATGTCAAGTTTAGAGCTCTCCGCAGATGCTGGTGTGGGCTGGGTGGGGGCGGGGCTCTCCACAGATGCAGGAGCCCCAGCTGGTGTGGGCTGGGTAGGGCGGGGCCCTCCAGCATTGGAACCCTGCACTGTGGACTGTGCTGGTTGGAGAGCCCAGCAGTCAAGGCGCTATTGTACACTCGAGGACAGCACTAGTCACTGAAGCAATGTCAGGTCTTTCTTTATTTTTTATTTTTTGCAACAGAGTCTCAATGTGTAGTAACTCACGATGGCCTATAATGTATCTTGTTTGGTGTCTACAGTGCAGAGTGGAAGGCACCACATTCAGCCTGAGAGCTTTTTCTATTGATGGCTGTACTATTCCCGCTACCTTTGCCAACAGCTCACCAACTTTGCCAGTACCCTGCTGTATTGTCTGTCTGCTGAGGCGTCATCAGGGTTTTCAACAGGGGACAGAATCTCTGCGTGTATCCCCTAACCCAAATCCCACACTGTCACCAGCCCACAGGATCTGCCTGGCTGTGCTTGAGGCAGGTGCTCTTTCCTCCTCCCTATTCATCCTGATGTAATTTCTCAGTAGTAATTAATTTCTAGTCCTGATGAATACGAGGATTTTGAGGAAGGAATGAAACATTGCTGGGTGGTGTTTGTGAAGTAAACTCTCAAGTTCCCAACAGGGGAAGTACTAAGTAATTCCAGAGATTTATTTCTGGCTTTGGGAGGACAAGATGGTGCAGGGCTTCCCTTTGGTCTGAGTAGTGGCTCCTGGGAGGGGCAGCATGCCTTCTGGTCAGGTGTGAGGAGCTAGTGAGGCAATGGCAGTTCTGGGTGACATCAGCAGACCCTTTCCTGACATTCTACTGCATCCTGGAGAGCCTGGCATTCTGTGTGTTGTCACCTGTGTTGAGGCAACACCAACAGCTCTTGGAGTGATCATTCAGTGCCATTACTGTTCACCCATAGAAATGTTGGCAAGACTAAGACACGAAAGAGTCAGAAGCTAATCTTTGGTTTCAGGGTAAACAGTGGAAAATAAATGGAGAAGGCACAATAAGTCTTGGGCAGGGATAGGAGGCTTTGTGGAGGAGGTGGGCTTGAGCTACATCTTCCAGTAATAGGGCTCAGTAGCTGGAGGCTCTGCAAAGCTTCTAGATTTCTCTGCTTGTTGTGGTTCTTTAAAGTCAAGGATTCTAGGACATTAATTTGTCTGTTCCAGAAGCCAGGAGCTGGTAAGGCCAAAACTGTTATGTTGAGAGATCTTGCTTCACTCTTACTGTGGGGTAGGTGTTTCATGGGGACAAAATGAAACCAGCAGGAGGCAGGGAGGGATGAGTGTGTTTGTCCCTAGCTTAGGGTAGGGCACCACTGCAAGTCACCCTCAGTAGATTCTTCTAGGTGTAGTGGCTGTCTGACACTAATTACAGGAAGAGTGATTCTGTAGAAGGCCCTATGATCTCAGCTCTACAGCAGAACTTCCTGACCACCACTCTCTGGCAGTATCCCCTTAGGTATCTGAGTCAGCAGATGTGGTAGATAGGCTGTTCACTATGCAGTCAAGGAACTGACAAAGGCAGTGGATATAATGGAGACTGGATCCTTCCTGCCAGCTCTGGGTGTCCTGGATTGTCAGTGAGTTGACTTGGTTGTGTTGCAGAGCCCACAGAGCAGGGCTGAGGACAGCCCTGCCCCCTTCCTAATCCACAGCAGTGCCAGGCTCCCTCTTCTGGAGGGCCCCGCCCACCTACACACAGCCAACAGCCCAGGGCTTCCACCCTGGAAGATTCCGCCCACCACACAGCCCAGAGAGTGGGGTTCCCACGTCTGTGGAAAGCTCTACCTCGATATGCCCCTCTATACTTACCAAGCCGGGCCTAGGACTTGTTCCTATCAATGTCCACAGCCAGAGCTCTGAGGACCACTCTGTGAGGAGGGAGCTCTGCCTCAGCCCCGCACCCTTGCCAGGCCTAAACTCCTCCATGTGCCAATGAGTCAAACTGCCTCAGTTGGCCTTTGGGTAGCCATGGCAGCAGTTGAGGACTGGACTGCTGGCTGCCTGCTCCAGGCCCCAAATGGCACCTCAAAATCTGTGTTTCTGCAGGGGACCAAAGCTGACTTTCCCCAGCATGCCTAACCCCTCCTGCTGCCAACTGCTGTTCAGAGTTGCTGCTTGCCTCCCTCACCAGCCTGCTGGAGACCTGGGGGGGGACGACCTCTTGTGCCCACCATGAACTACAAATGGTGCTGAGGACCACTGGGGAGACAGCATATTTCCCCTTTGAGGGAGTCTGGTTCTGCAAAGCTGGGGAGCTCTGGGAGTTGAGACACCCCATAAAAAACCACTCCCTGGGTCTATCATGGACCCCACTCCCAGCCAGCTGCAGGGTCCCTTAACCTTGCAGAGTAGCACAGAAGTGGCCCCAACTAACACAAATGGCCCAAAGTTCATTCCCTCATCCCTCTTCAAACTTACCAAATAAGTGCAAAAATCCCACCAATCACAGGCCACCCTGGGAGGCTCTGCCCCCTCAGGGACACTATAAAGAGCAGCCTTCTGGACTCTAGAGAGAATAAGGGGGCACACAGCTTCAGCTACCAACTTCCTCCCAAGTAGAGGCAGCCACCAAGAGAAGATACATTAAGAACAAACAGCACAGCCAGAAACAAGAATACCTCAGCTCAACCAGGGATATTTCCCTTCAGAGATGCAATATTGAGGACACCTTCCCACCTCAGAGCATTATGGTCCCTGGGCTCCCAACTGCCAGGGCACCTTCCTTTCAGAGCTGTGTGGTTCCTTGGCTCTTGAATGCCAGACCAATTTCCATCTCTGTTCCAGCTGAATAAAAAACCCTAACATTGGTGAGACTGGTGACCATGTTCTTACCCTGCATGGTTTCTCCATCAACATTTGTCTGTAGTGACCTGGAAGGAGATCTGGGCATCTCCACACCACCTGGGTGCTTATGGACTATGACAGTTTTGTTCGGGCTTCTAAAACCACAAGCTTTGTGGTACTGCAGCCAAGTTGAATCCTGTTCAGCTGTTAATAAGCTTGAGGAGGCTGTCTCCTGGCCATGTGAAACATGTGCAAAGAGAGGCAGGGGAAACCAACTGCCTAGGACATCCACAACCCTTCAGAGAGTAGAGAGAGCTGAGAACCACAGAGGAGTCATCTCAAACTTAAGCCAAAATCCTCTGAGGTCTCCCAAAATACACTGGGACACAGGCATAAGTGCTTTCTCAAACATCTGATTAGGAGCCCATCCTCAATGCCTTTTCAATATTCAAGTTCACTATGTTTATCTAACCACAGGGGCTTCTGGGGAGCCACCATCCACCCCAACAACCCTCACCAAGAAACAGTTGAAGGTAGAGGAGGAGAGGCTGAACACCCAGCTGCAGCTGATGA
This sequence comes from Cricetomys ansorgei, assembly GCA_026225945.1. Classification (NCBI taxonomy): domain Eukaryota; kingdom Metazoa; phylum Chordata; class Mammalia; order Rodentia; family Nesomyidae; genus Cricetomys; species Cricetomys ansorgei. The sequence goes on from JAMJFZ010003403.1 coordinate 161,574, forward strand.
CCAGTGAGAGAAATGAGCTGCGAGATCGCTTGATCTTCATCACTGAAGGAGCAGTGGACAACAGGTACTCATTGTTTAAGACTCCATGGTGACTGTCTTGGGTCCATAATGTCACCATCAGCTTCTATGGGACTAAGTTCTAGGAGACTGCTTCTCCAGGATGCCCCTGTGTCCAGCCACATGTCCCTAAATACTTCACAGTGGCAGATCCTGAAGCCTGGACAGGTTTGAGATGGGGACACACTATTTTGCTTCCTCCAAATGAAAACAAGACCCTGTTTCCTGAGCCACACACCTCAGAGAATGAGGCAATTCTATTTGAGTTCACAGGATTCACTGGAGTGGCCATAACAGGTGGTGGCTCGTGTGAGATGCTAGCTGCTATAAGTTTGTGGTGAATCTCTGTACTTGCTTGACAAGTGATTGTGTGCTGGATACTCCTGGTAGCAGCAAGAGGGGTCTGGTCCTACTTGGTACATCTTGCTGGGTTGCTGCAAAGCCTGGGGCTCATCACTGTTCCTCTCTATCCTCTCTGAGATGATTCGTCTCTGTTTCTCTTCAGCATTGAATTACTCCCCCCTCTCATTCCGTGTGTGTGTGTGTGTGTGTGTGTGTGTGTGTGTGTTGTGTGTGTGTGTGTCCCCAGAGACACTGATGTCAGGGGTTTGTTGTGAGACCTGAGGACTTGCCTGTCTCATAGGTTCCAGGCAACACCAGTGCCGAGGTCAAGGTGCCCCACTATGGGCACCTCTTGGTTCTACTCTTGGTTCAGATGCTTAACTTTACCTGGATTAGAATCCCATTGTTACTTTATAAAGCTATCCTGGTGTAAAGCCTCATGCCCAGAAATGCTGATTCAATGCTGTTGGCATCCATGTGGTGATAGGCATCCAAGAGTGAGAATTCCATTCTGAGGACAGGAGAAATGTCATCACACATTTTAGGTGGGCCCAGACTTGTGGCACAGACTCCTGGGAACTACATAGAGAACAAGTCTTCCCCTCTAGTCCTGCTGAGGTAGCCCATACAGCCCTGGGTCCTGTATTCTGGGCACCCTGATCTGCTGCCCTGGGACCAGGACACTAAGTTTAATAAGCACCAGGAGGTCCCAGTACATAGGATCCAGGATTTGTCATGATGGATCCATTTGGGCTGGAATAGTCCAGGACACAGCCCGCATTCATGTGAAACTCAAGGCCTATGTTAATGGGGATCTTTGCTTCTGGGGCTAGGCCCTACCACAGGCCAAATCCTTTCTATGAGAAGCTGAAGAAGGAGCGTGAGCATGTCATGTCAGACCTGCAGAACTTAGAGAATGAGCACATTGAGGCCTCAGAGAAGCTCAAGGAGCTGACCAAGGAGATGGATTTCTATCGGTAAGTGCCTGTCTTGACAGGGCCCTGATGGTTCTGGAATGATCATCTCTTCTTTTTGTTGTCTCTGGGCTGGAGAATCCACAGCTCTTGTTCTAGCCATTTTCTAATTAGCAAGCTGTCTGCTTTGTGGCTCTTGCACTTGTGCCTCTTGGACTCAGTTTTGGTAACTATGAAGGCGACTATCATCCCCTCCCAGTGCCATCTTGTCCAGACTCAGTAGCCTTGAGATAGAGGAATGATTTGCAACATGAAATGGGAGGGAGGCAGCTCGGGGGTTCTGAGGCTCAAGCAGGAGCTGGTTGCCATGGGACCTGTAGGTATGATGTACTCCCTGGTCTCCTGCCATTTATCAGAAGGTATTTGCCCTCTGCCTGCTGATGTTTTATCATTACCATACACAGATAAAGACAAGTGAGGGACTCCTCTTGTTCTTCAAGGTGTTGGGGTTTTCAGAAGCAGATTGATTCTTTCTGGACTTGACTGTTCTCTGGTTTTGGTCTTCTGATTGCAGCTATCCTGGTTGTTGTGGGCTCCTGTCTAGTTCTTCCTGGGAACCTGGGGGTGGGGTGATGGTTCATGGAGGCAGGGGTGGCCAGAGGAGCCTGTCAGGGGCTTACTATGCAGAGGGTGTTTCCAGCAACCTCTACAGCCGGCTTCTAATGGAGCAGACTCAGCTGAGGAAGAAGGTGGACATGCTGAGACAGGAGAACCAGGAACTGCTCAGGGATTGGGTCCTGCTGAAGCAGCACTTGGGGGACTTGAAGCTGCTCTGTAAGGACCAGCAGGAGGAGTCCAGCGACCTCCAGACCCAGCAACATCAGGTAGGAACAGGCAACTGGGTCAGGCTAAGGTCTGCCACTATTTGACCTTTTAACTCATGCCTGACCTTCCCCCACCTGTGCTTTCACCCATCACCTTGCTCTCCACCCACCCATCCATTGCCCACCTCATGCCATGCAATAGAGCATTTCTGTGTCCATGCACAAGTATTTCTGGGGAGTGAACCTCTTGTAAGAGACTGAATTATTGACAAGTAAACCATCTTTTCCATAGTCATACAGCAAAGTATGAAGCCAGCACAGCTGTTTGACATAGCCCAGCAAAAGCTAAGCTGAATGCCGCGCTGTCATGCTATCCTTCAGCCTCCATTCTGATCTCTATGTGGTTACATTGGGGACTGCTTCATACTGTGATTCATTTATGTTTTTACATGCGAAAATAATTTATGAGTCTCCTCAGGAAAGCCATAATTATTACAATCCCTTCTGCTATTAGGGAATCATTCCCCTCCTCAGCCAACAACAGCCAGCTCAGGTATTATTAGGTCATGCAGACATTATTATTATCATCGATGAAAGGCTTTTTGTCGCCATTACAGCAAAGAGGAGAAGGGGACAAAATGGCTGGTGAACTGAAATTCTCTGGCCAGGGAGCCTGGAACTTTGTCATGCAGACTTCATCCATGTTACCAGGGTATTGGGGCTCCCAGCAAGGCATTTCCTGGTAGATTTTTTTGGAAGGTCGCTTATATATACTATCACATCATCTACAAATATGGATACTTTGACTTCTTCCTTTCCAATTTGGTCTTCCTTTCCATTGATCTCCTTCTGTTGTCTTATTGCTCTGGCTAAAACGTTAAGTAGAGATCAACAAAACAAATAACCCAATTAAAAAAATAGGGTATATATCTCAACAAAGAATTCTCAAAAAGAATTTCAAATAGCTGAGAATCAGTTAAGGAAATGTTACACATCCTTAGCTATCAGGGAAATGCAAAAATCTACTCTGAGATTCCATCTTATACCTGTCAGAATGGCTAAGATCAATAACACAAAGGACAGCTCATGCTGGCAAGATAGTGGAGCAAGGGGAACACTCCTTCATTGCTAGTGGGAGGGCAAACTTGTACAGCCATTATGAAAATCAGTATGGTAATTCCTCAAGAAGTTGGGACTCAACCTACCTCAAGACCCAGCCATCCCACTCCTGGCTGTATGCCAAAAGGAGGTTCCATCCTACCACAAGGACACTTGCCCAACTGTGTTCATAGCACTTTTATTCATAATAGCCAGAAATTGAAAACAGCCTAGATACTGCTCAACTGAAGAATGGATAAAGAAATTGTGGTACATTTACCCAATGGAGTATTCCTCAGTTATTTTAAAAATGACTGCATGAACTTTGCAGGCAAATGAATGAAACTAGAAAAAAAAATCATTTTGATTGAGTTAATCCAGTCCCAGAAAGACAAACATGGCATGTACTCCCTTATATGTGGTTATGAACTATTAAGCAAATGACAAAGTTACTGCAATCCACAGACCCAGAGAAACTATGCAACAAGAAGGACCGCAGTGGAGACACAGGGATCTTGGTACAGAGAAAATAACTAGCTGGTGCAGGTGGGTCGGGGGAGGATAGGAATGGGATAGGAATGGGATAAGAACGAGAAGAGACCATTTGTGGGGAGAGAGATGAAGGGGCCAGGACCCCACCCCAGCCACAAAACCTTCTACCTATAACCCATCCTCCCTACAGGACTCATTAGGACAACAGAAGGGCAGAACCCCATACCAAAGGAGAGAACCCATGTCTGATTCTGCAGGGTAGACCAGGAACTAGAGACTGGACAGCCAGGAGGCTATTTCTAATGATAGTATGCTCTACTCATAAGTTGGAACCTAGCCCAATCTTCATCAGAAAGGCTGACAACTGATGATGGGTTCAGATGCATACTCCCAGAGGAAAACATCTTGCAGAGCTCCAGGAAACCTGCAGAATAGGGGGAGGATGGATTTCAGGGACCAAAATGGTTGAGGACATCAGGAGAACAAGTCTCAAGAAGTCAATGGACCATCACTCTTGGGGTCCTCACAGAACATGAAGTGGCAGACATAGAACCTGCAGGATCTATTAGATATATCATGTGGTTAGCTAGCTTGGTTTCTTGCAGAGCTCCTACAGGCTACAGTGTATGTGGTGTTCTCTGATGCTTTTGCCTGCCCTTGGGACCCATTTCCTTCTCGTGGGTTGCATATTCCACCCTTGATGTAGGGGTTAGTACCCTGCCTTTTCCCATTTGTTGTGCCCAGTTTGAGCAGTAACCCTGGGAGGAGCGGGGTGGGGGGGGATGAGTGGATAGGAATGAGGAGGGTAGATTAGGAGAAGAGGGAAGATGGAGAAATGGAGGCAGGCACAAGGAGTTTTGAGATATATAAGAGGAGAAAAATAAATAACTAAAATTAAAATAAAAAATAAACCACCTGCTCATCTAGCATGAGGTTGTTTTGTGCACATTTTTGTGCTGTGTGTGTGTGTGTCCCCATGTCCATATGTAAATTGGCTAGCAGAGTACTGGGTTTCTTTCTTAGTCACTCTTCCTTGAAACAGGATTGCTTACTTCCCCAGAAGCTTGCTGTTTTCGGTAGCCTGGCTGGCCAGCAAGCTATTGTGATTCTTTGTATGTGCTTGCACTTATGACAATATGTGCATACCTGTGTGACCCTCCACTAAGAACACAATCTTCTAATGAACAGGAACAGGAAAAACTGAAGGAAAGACTGCAGTACCTGCTGAAGCAGAGGGAGCTTGTCATCCATGAAAAGAATGTGGCAGAAAAACTGCAGTATCACTTGGACGTCTCCCAGAGGAGGTAGGAGGCCAGGCTTGGAGAAGGGGATAGAGCCTAGTGGGTCTCCTTTACCTGAGATCTCTGTCTTTTGTGGGCTTCTGCTCTTAGGCAAGGCTCCCAGGCAGATCCAGGGAAAGGACACCTGAGAGTATTGTTTTGGTCCAGTTGACAAGAACTTCTGTCCAGGAAACAATATGCTACTCAGTGTATCTGAGGAATTGTGTTACCCTTCCTCCCTTATGAGATATCTGGTGTGTTCTGAGCAGGCTATCCTCAAACTCACAGCCTGATTCTACCTCCCAAGTGAAGGGATCTAAAGGTGTGTACCGAGTCTGGCTGAAATAATCTTTTTATTTACAAACATCACCTATTGAGATGAGATTCCCACCCTTGAACACTCTTCTATGTAGTGTTTATTAATTTCCCATGAAAGGTGTTCTCTGCATAGAATAGATTTAGGAGTTGCCAGGATGAACCCAGAAAGATGCCCCAGCTACAAGGAGGATCAGAACCTTCACTGGAGTGTTCTGGAGCAGTCACCTAGAGAGCCAGGATGGAGAGGACCAGTTCTAGTTCTAAGGGAAACACAGGTTTCTATTTGGTGTCTGATCCTGTGAAGGAGCATAGTTCTCAGGCATACAACTCAATAAATGCTGCTCTAGCATAACACGTTGTATCTTGCATGTTGCCTGGGTACAAGGAGTCTCCTAGGCAGGAGGACTGCGCTAGCCTCATGACCTATTTCAGATTCCCAGGATGTAAGGCTATATTATGTCTATCTACAAAATGAGGTGGTCCATCAGTAGCTCATCATGAATAACCTGTGTGTCTCTCAAATGCTGTTGACTCTGGCATCAATATGCTATTGTTGTTTACTCAATGATGTCCCTGGGGTATAGGAGAAAGTCCTATTCTTTCTAGTAGAACAGAGAACATACAGCAACTCAGATCAACTCTGATACTTGATTAAAGCTGAGAAAAAATTCTGTCCCAGTTACTCTGTGACCCATGTTCCTTGCAGGTAGAAACAATGACTTCAGTCAGAAGATCTATGTTGACTGTCCAACACAGTCAAGGTGGTGGGAGGTAGCATCTTGACAGGTGACATGGAAGATCCCCACCAGGCCTGTGTCTTAACTGCCTTCCTCTCCTAGGTCTGAAAACCTGCAGCATGAGCTGGCCCAGGCCACAGCCCAGGATGAGAGCCTCCTGCAGAAGGAGCTGCTGCATCAGGAGCCGCCTGCTGAGCCCCATTCCCAGCAGCCACAAAAGTCCTAGGATGATATTTTTCTTTGAATTTGTTTTCCTCTGTGTGAATGAAGCAGTGAGGCTGCTTCTGGGTCAGATTACCTTTCCTTCTCTAGCTGCACTCCATGGAGAACTGAGGAGACTGAAGGAAGCCACAATCAACTCATATTCAGTACATTGTCCACACTAGGATCGAGGTCTAGGTGGAGGTCAGTGCCACTGACTCTGCAGCAAGAGAATACTGCTTAGCTTAGTTTTTTATTTTTATTTTGGTTTGGTTTTTTTCTTTTCATTTTGGTTTGGTTATTTTGTTGTTATTTTCATCTTTGTTACTGTTTTTGACATTTTCTTAATGGCGTTGTTCACTGTACATATTGATTCCACTGTTAAAGCCCCTTTTTAGTAAAATGATTGTATTTTACGAATAAAAGAATTGATTTCCAACTCTTTGCTCTTAAGACCAGCTTTTTAGCCAACTGTGATATAACATTCAATTTGGATTTTTCTACATGTAGACATCCAGTTAGACCAGCACCATTTATTGATGATGCTTCCCATTGTCTATTTTTGGCTTTTTTTTTTAATCGAAGATCAGGTATCCATAAATGTGTGGATTTCTGTCTGGAACTCAATTTGGTTCCATTTATCTATGTGTCTGTTTTATGCCAATACCATGGTGTTTTTATTACTGTAGCTCTGTAGTACAGCTTGAGATCAGGAATAGTGATACTCCCAGAAGTTCTTTTATTTTTCAGGATTGTTTTGGCTACCCTGGACTTCTTGTTTTTCTATATGAGTTGAGTATTGTCCTTTCAAGGTCTGTAAAAAATTGTGTTGGGATTTTGATAGTGATTGTGCTGAATCTGTAGACTGCATTTGGTAATATGGCCATTTTTACTATGTTGATCCTACCAATCTAGGAACATGGGAGATCTTTCCACCTACTGAGATCTTCCTCAATTTCCAATTTCAAAGACTTGAAGTGTGTTTTGCATGCTGTCTGCTCATGCATGTGGTTCACGGACAGGCCAGAAGTGGGCACCAGATCCCCTGAATCTAGAGTTACAGGTGGTTAATAGGCACCATATAGGTCCACTAAGAGAACAGCAAATACTATTAACCAATGAGCCATCTGTACAGCCCATGCATGTGGCTTTTGTCCTTCAAGCCTTGTGTACTGTATTAGTTGGACTTGATCATCCTCAACCAAAGAGAGAAGTCATGGAGACCTGTAACAACAGGCTTTCAGAGGCGCACATGGCACCATTTGAGAAGGATGCCCAGAATAGGCTCTAATCCAGTATCTTGCAAATCCAGTGAATTTTCTATTTTAAAATAGGTCAGTCTTTACCCCCAGCCCTATTTACTCTATTTTTTTATACTGCTGGGTAGGGGCCCTCAAGGAACTTCCAAGTTTTTATTCAGCAGACATGTAACCTTTGTGACTTTTTGTTACTACCCAAGGATCAGGGATTAGAAAGTTGGTAGAAGAATCTGTCACATTTGTGAGGCTTTTGTGAGCCATGTGAGGGTCCTGTGAATCTTTTGAGTCTGGTAACCCCCTCTACCCTTTCCATGGGGAATGTTAATAAATGTGATCTCATGTGGGTTTTTGAGGGTCACGACAGCTCCTCAACTTCAAGATGGGGATGATTTTTTCCAACATAGAGGAAAGAGCTATGACTGTGATTGTGCAAAGAATCTTGGACTTATTTGGCTATGTCTGACATTTCCTAGTTCATTAGGAAAACAAATGTATGCTATCTGTGGGCCTCATTTAGAAGTCCAGATGAATGCATGTTACACAGAAGTTCTGCCCTAAGAAACAAACCGTGTTCCAGAATCTGAATCTAAACATTAGTAACTAATGCAGAGAACAATCAAGCCATACCAAGTTATTAGGGTTGGGATAAAATAGCTCATAATAAGAATCCAAAGCTAAGAGATCCCTTAAAGGAAATAGAGAAAGCAGGAGACACGATCCTGAACAGTGATCCCAGACACTACAAACCTTTTGTATTCTGCTTTATTCACTACAGGCAAAACACAAATTGGAGTTTAGTTCACAGAGTAACCAAACAAAATAAGCTCTCCCATTCCTGCTGTAAACGGTAATCTTACTTAATATATAAACTACAAAATATCTTGGAAATATGTTACACTTTATTTTGTCTTTGTGTGTTCATGTACATGCAGTTATGTTGCATGAAAGATGCGCATGCACACATTGAGACCGGAAAACAGGCTTTGGTATCAACTTCCAGAATACCTGACTTCTTTTTTCTTCATTTATATGTCCTATATTTATACTATTTTCTCCATCCCTCTTCTTCCTCCACCTCCTCCCATGCACAAACCAACCCCATTCACTCTCAAATTTATGGGCTCTTTTTGACTGATTATATATTATATATACAAATAGATAACATATATATATATGATATATATATATCATATATATGTGTTTGTGTTATGGTTTGGAGTCTAATGTCTGGTTAAACCTGGTGAACAAACAATTACATCAGAGCATCCTAATCTCTAACAGGCCTGGTTATCATCTACTTTTCTTTGGGTTATTTTAGAGGCAGCTAAGTTCTTAGCTAAAGTCCTTAGCTAAATTCTTCTTTGTGTGCTTAAGCTATATCTTTAAATCTACTCTTTGACATCACAACTTAGTAGTGGAATGCTACCCAAAACATGAGATGCTAATTAAAACTTCCAAAAATTTCACTCCAAATGGATCTTAAACCCAAATGTTAAGTTTTGAAACCTGCCTTCCATGGATTCACTAAAGCATGGTGACATCAGCAAGGATGCTTCTACATATAGTCTCCTGTTCCCAAAGCTCTGTGCAGATGCAGTCCACAGAGCAAACTTACTCAGAGGATGCCACCTTGGTCTAGGGAGTTGGAAGGACCACACAGGCCCTCACGGGACACAGAATTTGGCTGCATGTTCCCACTCGGCCTCGGGGAGAACCCACCACACTGGTACCAAGAGCTCTGCTTGCCACTCCTCCCTCCCTGGGTATAGTAGCCCCCTCTCACCATGAGGTGGCATCTGAGCTTGCCACTATGCACTTCAAAAAATGCAGCAAAGCCCACAGCACATGGAACTACTGTCACCTACTGAAACTAGGCTTCAGAACATTGTGCAAAAGACACCTGCACCTATTCTGACTGTGGACCTGACTGGAAGCTTTGATTTCCTACTGAGGCTTGAGTGACAAGAGTGTATACCTTAGAGTTACAGTGTGCTGAAGTGTCACAGCACAGTGGTTCCTAGCCCTGGTTTCCATTCTAGGCCCAGACTTTACCCAGGTCTACAATGATGATTTGCTTTTCACTATCACTTGCACCTGCTTCTAATTGCTAACCCTTCTGATCTTCCTGCACTCTGTAGGCACTTCCTCTCCTTCCTCCAGCACACAATGGCACAGCCCATTACTCAACTTGCAGTGGAATGATCCTCCTGTCCCACAGGTGGAAGGGTGCCCAGAACATTAACAATTAAAGAGAGATTTTAGTGAACAAGGGCTTTCCCCATGGCTTCAAGTGAACTCCAGATACTTTTTACCTAAGAGGCCTGGGAACTTCAGATAACCCTGAGAGAAAAGCAGTAACAAGATCACAAACAGGATGATAGGTCCTCCTTCCACCAGAAGGATGGATGATGGCTACATTCCTATAAGAGTTTCCATGGGGAAGTTCAGGACAAACCCTTGAGGAATGTATAATAATAAAAAGCATAGTCTCCATAGGAAGTTGAATACTCAGAAAGAAATGGATCAGGGAAGAATGCCTTTAGAAGCACTATTGTTTGAGACTATGCCTTAGAAGACTGTTACTTTTACTGACTGAAAATGTACAGCCTAAAAAACAGCTGTGACTAATCTAATAAAATCAACTAAAATCTAGTAAAATGTAAATTTCCCAGACTAGGACCCTGTTTGCCCCTAGGGAGGAAGGGCTGAGCTGTGAAGGCTTGTGCTATCATAACCCAGTAGGTGTCCTCTGATAACCCAGTACGTGAGCTGCTAACATCCTGAGGTTCATCTGGGTGGCTCTACCTAATGGGAGAAGGCATGGCAATCAGGATATGTGGGTGGTAGCTTGTGGGATATCTCCAGGATTCTCAATTGCTGCTGCTCTAGGGAGCTGTGATGGAGACCACTAAGCCATGCTATGGTGAATGTGGAGGTCACTGTCTTCAGATCTGGAGGAAGATCTGTAGGTCTGATGAGCTGTCAGACCCACTGGAACTGGGATGTACTGAGAGCCAGACTGTTGTTCTTTAATACCTGTGCTTTCCTGACTAGAGATACTTGGGTACTGAAACTCCCTAAGTGTGGATGCCCTGGGGAGAGTGAGGATCTGCAGCTTTGACATTTGGGAAGCTGTGTTGCCTGTAACGTTGCTGTCCAGTGTACACACATAGGCTTTTGTGCTTTTGGTGTGCAGTGAGAAGACAAATTGGAAAACTGAAGGTCTTGATTGTAGAAGTTCTGAATGCTGCATTCCACTTTGAGTTTTGTCTTATAAACTTTACAAATAGTTTAGGAACTGGTAGAATGGAGTGGATGGGATCATGCATCATTAATACGTCACTAGAAAAATTTTAACTTCCAGTTGCACCAGCCACAATAGTGATATTCAGGGAAATTCAATGCAGAAAAAGTCCAGGGCTCAAAAGGCATTCCTGACCTGGAGAGACTTCTCAGGTGTTCATGGGATTTGACAGGTGGGTAGGGCAGATCCCACATCTTGTGCCATAGTCCATGTGGTAGGAAGCAGACATTGCAGTACTCTTCAACATTGTTTGGGGTGTGGCATTAGCAGGACTAGGTTTCCCTGACACAAGAGGGAATGAGAGGGCACAGAGCCATAGCAGACCTTTGTGATCACCTCCTTTCTACAGAGAGCCCTACCTTATGAGGCCTCTACATTCGGAAGACATATCAGTAGCTGAAGTGTCAGTAACATAGCAGTTTAGGGGTCAGTTTCAGTCAATTTTATGGGAGTTGTGAAGTCAGTGTATGTTTCATTTCTTCACACATGAAGAATCACAGATAGTTTGGTATAGTTAGTCAAGATCACACTTTACCTGGATGAGTTACCTTAGGTCATTTGTTCAAAATTTGACTATACTCCCATGCTTTTGTTCTTGGCTTTTTCATTATGTTCCTTTTTTCTTTCACATTCTTGGTTTTGTATCTTGAGGTAAGTTCAGAAGTCTCATTATGTCACTGTGTGTACTATTTCCTCATAATCGTACTGAGCATTTTGCATCTTTCTGCTTTGCAGGTTTTGAGTCATCTTTCCTGTTATAATCTGTTTGGAATTTCTTTGGATTCTATTGAGTTCATTCTGCAAATTGAACTTATCAAACTTCCTAATACTGATGCCTTATGTTCTCTAGCATCATTTATTTATTTATTTTATTTATTTGAGGGTTTTGTTGCTGTTGTGGTTGTTTATATGTGCAAGAATTTTGATTTTATTCAATAAAAATAATAACTAGCAAATGTCTGATTAGGCCTAAGGCCCACTCCATGAAAAGAAGCCAATACAAACAGGATCATAGGTACTCCTTCCATCCAGAGGCTCAACGGTGGCACCATTTCTGTAGGACTTTCCTTCCTGAAATTCAGGTTGAGCTCTTGAAAAGTGAATAATAAGAAAAACTGTAGTTTCCATGGTAAGTTTAATGTTAGAGAGGAACAGATCGGGGACTAATCCCTTTAGAGGCACTGTTGTTATCCAGTCCATCTTCCTGAGTGCAATGGTGAAACAGACACCAGTAGTAGTCTGTAGACCTCTGGAGCTAAAGAGCAAGTGGAAGCCGCAAAAGGGCGCCTCGTCCTCCCCAGGTGGGCTAGCAGGACGCTTTGTGAGCTCCTTCTCTTCTAGGCCCTGGAGGCTACTCACAGTAACATAAGGAAACAAATCTGGAAAGCTTTTTGCCTGCCTTTTGGTGAATTATGCACCTTCCTCTGTCTTTGCAAAGACCACGAGGCCAGGTGCCCCTGCCCTGTCTATGCTAATTAAGCTTCCCCCCACCCAGAATACTGGGACCCACCTTCTCTGGGAAAGTTATTTAATCAGGGAAAAGGCTGATAATAAATGAGTTTTCGTGTTCATCAAACCCGGCTCTCAAGGCGTTCTTTGTGCCCCGTCATTTCTCAGGTCTGAGAGTGGATGGCTTTGCAAGAAATCACCAAACCCCTACTTCAGGCCTGCGCCTTCTTGCTGCTTAGGTCTGAACCCTCTTCCCCTGGCCAAGGAATGGGGAAGGACTGCCGTGGGCAAGACATCCTCCAGCCACAGTCCAGCAGGTTCGCTGGAACCCAGAGACAGTGACCAACAGTAGTCAAGGTTTTCCAAATGAACAGAACTAGAGAATGACTATATATATATATAAATATATATATATATATAAAGTGGACTTATTAGACTGTCTCACAGGCTGTGATCTGGCTAATCCAATAATGGTTGTCTATGCACAGAAAGTTGTACAATCCTGTACTCACTCAATTCCAAAGAACTAGGCTCTAATGCCAGTAAAGCAATGAACTCACTAGCCAGTGCTTGGGAAAGCATGCAAGGAGTGAGAACTTCCTTCTTCAATATCCTTAATGCATGTAGGCTGCCTTCAGAAGCGTGGCCCAGATGAAAGTGGGATCTTATCCCTTAAAAGATCCAGATTCAAGAAGGGTCTTCCTACTCCAAAACATTTAATTAAGAAAAATCCCTCACTGGTGTACTCACCTGTCTGGATTTTAGTTAATTCCAGATTTACTCAGTTTGACTACCAACAATAGCCATCACAACAGCCACAACAGAAAAGCCAAGAAGGATTTCTTACCTGCAGCAGGCAAGGGGAACATGGGAGTCATTTCCAATGCAATGTTTTTCCTCAACAAAGGAAGCATGAGGATACTTATGAAGTACGGACAGTTTTATGTAGAGTTCTGCCTTTTCCTAAGCATGCATGCTCAGTTAAAAACTCCCATTCCGAACATAGTTGCAATGTGAAAGCAGAGACATCTGAGGGCACTGTTGTCACAAAGTCATGCAGGAACATATATAAATCACAAAAATGATAAAATAAATGCCTCTGGACCCTTGATATTGTAGAACGAGATATTGCTGAAAATCAAGTAAAAATGTACTGTGACAGTGCATTGCTTAGGAAATACTGCTACATATCAATCATGATATATGATATTAAAGACTGACTTATCAATGCTACAATTCTTACAAATGCAAAAGATAGAGAACAGATATATAGAAATCATCTTAAAAGTCACTTATCAGCATTGTGGGCACTGTTCTTAAATGAATAGCTCTGCTGAGTTATTTTATTCTCAGAACAAAGTTGCTTTTGCCTCTGAGCAGGCTGGCTCAGAAGAATCCCAAAGCTACTACCATGCAGGACCAGAAGAATTTGTTTTAATTATAATTGGCTGCTGTCTGTGTCTGGAATGTCACATCATTGTAGAGAATACCACCACCTGCAGACAATACAAAACATTCTATACAGTCTCTTACCCAACAGTGCATAAAACAATTGTTTTATATATAACTAAAAATAAACTTCCTCAACATTTCCCCTTCTTTGTAAAAAAAAAAATGCTTTATGGAAATAAACCAACTGCTGTAACTCCAGCCCCAGGCATTTGCCTTCCTCGTCTGGCCAATAGAAGTATTGCACACAGACATATGCAGGTAAATACTGGCTGTCAGGCACTTAGACAAAGGCAGTGGTTGCATGGGCGTGGATGCTTGGTGAGACTGCTCAAGCTATGCCTAGAAACAGATGACATCTCATAAGATCCAACCAGCAGAGGACATCTCAGGAGATTGTGCTTAAGGAATGAATGGGAACAGCATGGGGAATATAAATTGTATCCCTTTTTCCTGAACAAAGAGAGTTTGCTTGTCCATGCATCTCCCGGAGTCTGGGAGCCATCCTCCCACTGGCAGCAATGGGCAGACAGGGCCAGAGGGGTACCAGGCAACAGTCCTGTAGGGGCTGCCCTGAGTGTACTTTACTGCACTCTATGGGGTCTAGAGATTCTTTCTCTTCTTCTCTGTCTCCATGATGGATGAGCATGATGTATTGCTCCATGTTGGTGCACCATTAGTATTAGTATGTGTATGTGTAGGACAAGGAGTCAAATTTCATAACTGCAAACCCTTTCAGACCTCAGAGGGAGCCGTCGTCATGGCCAGTGCTATACTCAATTGACAGCTAAAATTCGAGCCACTGACCTCAGGGGTTTTCATTCTTTCAGAACTACTCAGGTCTTCTACTGATAGCACATGAAGATAATTAGCAATTAAACTACCCCCACAGAAATCCAACACCTGCAGATAATACAAAACACCCTAGACAGCACCTTACCCAACAGTGCATAAAACAATTACTCTATATATAACTAAAAATAAGCTTCTTCAACAGCTACGTACAACTTGGAAAAATTCAAAATGCTCAATAGATTTATGAGGAAATAGTACACACATTGACACAATGTGATTTCTGAACTTACCACAGAGCTATAGCAATCAAAGATGTGCACAATATTTGTGAAAGAAAAAGTGGATGGAAAGAAAACGCCAGAAACTAAAGCATGAAAATATAGTCAAGTTTTAAACAAAAGACCAAAGGAAACTCCGGCAGGAATTTTCATGTATAGAAATGAAATAAATGCAAACTTCACAACTCCCACAAAATTTACTCAAAGTGACCCCTAAACTGTTAGGTTATTGACCCTTCAGCTACTGATATTTCTTCCAACTATAGAGGCCTGATGTACTAGAGCTCTCTCTAGAAAGGAGGTGATCACAAAAGTCTGTTATGGATCTGCAGCCCTAACTCCCCATTGTGGTGTCAAGAAAATCCAGCCCTCCTGATGCTAACACACCAAAAAATGTTGAAAAATACTATAATGTCTGCTTCCTGCTACATGGACAGGATTTGGAATCTTCCCAGTGCATCGTACACCAGGAAAATCTCTCCAACTTAATAATGCCTTTAATGCCCTGGATTTTTTCTGCATTAAATTTCCCTGAATCTCATTATTGTGGCTAGTGTGGTTGAAAGTTAAAAGTATTCTACACAAGTATTGAATAAGCAGATCGCCACCAATTTCTTTCTACCAGTTTCTAAACTATTTGTACCATGTATAAGACAAACGTAAATGTGGAATGCAGTGGTCAGAATTTTTAGAATTGAGACCTCCAGTTTTCCAACCTGTCTTCTCACTGCACACCAAAAGCAATGCCTGTGTGTGCACATTGGACAGCAATGTTTTGAAACAACACAGCTATATCAGGAAACTCTCAGAACTGATAAGCATTTTTAGCAAAAATGTAAGATATAAATTGATATACAAAAACTGTAATTTCTCTATATCCCATTGGCAAACATACTAAGAATCAAATCAGGAAACAACCCCATTCATGAGAGCATCAAAAAATAAAATACTGTGGAAAAAATTTACACGAGGAACTGAAAGATCTGTACCAAAAAAATTTTTAAACATTGGAGAAACAAATAGAAGACACTGGAAGATGCAAGGACCTCCTGTGCTCGCAGATCAGCAGAATCAACACTGTGAAATGGATATAGAACTGAAAGCAATCTACAGGGTCACTGCCATTCATACCACGATTCCAGTGACATTCTTCACAGAACTAGGGAAACAACCCTAAATTTCACAGGGAAGCACAAAAGATGCCAGATGGATAAGAAAAATGTGATCAAGAATAACAATACTGGAGGTTTCACTACAGCTGATTTCAAGATATACTACTGACCCCAAGATAACCAACACATCAGGGCATTGGCACAAAAACAGACGTGTCCATCAATGGGACAGAATACAGAATCTAGAAATAAATGCATCTAACTACCTAACTTGTTCTAAAATTCTAAAATGTAAGTTAGAGAAAAGATAATCCCTTCAACAAATGTTTCTGAAGAAACTGGATTTATGTCAAATAATGAAACTCAATCAAGTCCAGTGCACAAAGTTCATAATCTTGTGCCTTGTATTTTGGTAGTCAGGTGTCATCTGTCAAGCAGTGCTGTCTTATGGAGCACTCCAAGCCAGCCTAGAAAGCAAGCACAGAAGAATCCCCAATCCAAGATTCCAAATGACACAGAATCCAAAGTGTCTTGAAAAAAACCTTCAGATTTCAGATCAATTACCACTTTAAGTTTCCAGATTAGGATTGTTCAATCAACAAATCCATGCCCAAATTCACCAAGTCCAGAAAACTAAAAAAAATAGGAGACACTTCTGGTCCCAAACATTTTAGATAAGAAATAATCACCTTCTGCTGTTCTCAGGCTGTTACACACAGGTTTTTGTTGTTGTTATTGTTGTTGGTTTGGTTTGGTTTTTTGTGCAAAAGCACAAAAAGGGCTGTCTCTCTTACATACATATAACTTTTTAAAAGAAACAGAACCTGGCATGGTGGTAATCTTCTATAATCCTGTCATTGGTCAGGCTGAGGCTCATGTATGTAAGTTTGTGTACATATTTCATACAGCAAATGAATTAAAAGAGTAATGAAACGTAGTAGATTACAACTCTCATAATTAACCAGGCTTTCTGGTTTTTATTGCATACTTGGAGATAATTTATTTCAAATGACTAAATTTTTTTGAAGTAATTACAAGAAACTCCAGGAGAAATGTTTTTCCTTAATCCAAAAGTGAAGAAATGGGGCTACAGAATGTAATTCCCACAGTCACCAGAAGTCATTAGATAAATACATCTCGTTCATTTATGGAGCACAAGTTTGAATCTGCACGGTCCCCCAGAGCTTCATGTGTGAGCACTTGTTCCCCAGCTGGTGGCACTATTTAGGAAGGCTATGGATCCTTAAGGTACCCAGCCTTCCTGGCAGAAGAGGATAAATAGGAGTGACTTTCAAAGCCAGGCATGGTGGTGCTTGGCCTTGACTCAGCACTTGGGAGGCAGACAATTCTCTGAGTTTGAGATCAACCTGGTCTACAAAGGAAGTTCCAGGGCAGCCAGGACTACACAGAGAAACCCTGATTTGAAAAAAAAAAAGTGGTTTTTAAGGTTATAGCCTAAACATGGTTCTGACCACTCTGTCCTAGTCAGCCATGACAAGACCAGCTGCTGTTACACACTCCCACTGCCATGGACTGAGCCACACTGCCATGCTTTCCCAGCTGCTGTGATAGACTGCAGATCTCTGAACATGAGGCAAAATGAATCTTTGCCTTCTTGTTTCTATCAGATATTCTGTCAGAGCAGCAAGAAGGGTTGTGTGAGATGGTGCAGAGAGTGGGTTGGCTAGTTTTATGTCAACTTAAAACAAGATGAAGTCATCTGAAAGCAGGGAGCCTCAAATGAGAAAATGCCTCTAGATGATCAGGCAAACTTTCAAGGCATTTTCTTAATTACTGGTTGATGTGGGAAGGCCCAGTCTATAGTGGGTGGTACTACCCCTGGGTCAGTAGTCCTGGGTTCTGTAAGAAAACAGGATGAGCAATCCATTGGTAACAAGCCAGTAAGCAGCACTTTTACATGGCTTCTGCATCAGCTCCTGCCTCCATATTCCTTCCCAGATTGAGTTTCTGCCTTGGCTTTCCACAATGGACTATGACTTGGGTTATATAACAGAAATAACCCTTTCCTCCCCAAGTTGCTTTTGGTCATGGCATTTCATCATAGCAATAGTACCCCTAACTATGACAGTGGTTAAATATGCTTGCTGGCACGCCTGATAACAAGCTCAATTCCAAGGTCCCACATAGTAGAGAGACAGAACAGACTCCTACGTCTGCCCTACACATGTGCTGTGGCACACACATGCCAACAGACATAGACACACATACTTGTAAAAGAAAAAAGAAGTAACTAATCCAAACCATGTTTTGATTTTCAGATACTCATTTTCAATAACTGAAACTTATTCTTGAGTTTCTATATGAAAATGATTATAATATATGAAGTCTTTGATTTGAGAGCCTGAAGGTCCTAAGGCAGCAAGCAGAAGGAATATGCACAAATGTAGCAACATGTTAGCTCTAGAAGCATTCAGGTACTGACCGAAGTAGGTATGTGTGTGATTCCTAGTATACTCCTGCCACAGCAAGTGTGGGGAGGTCAGAGGTCACTCTCTGGAGTCAATCCTTCTCTGTTATAGTGGAATTTGGTGATGGAATTCAGGTGGTCAGATTTGGGTGGCAAACACTTTTACCTGCTGAGCCATCTCACCAATCCTACTTCAAGTTTCCTATAGTAAGCTGTTGGAGGTGGTGGAGTCACCACCATGTCACAGATCCTCAAATTCTCATACAACTTTCACACACTCACTCATGGAACAATACAAGCATATCCATGCTGCTAAGTTTACTGTTCATTGCTATAAAAAAAAAAATAAGGTGTCAATTTTATCAAATTCATTTATAAAACCTTTTGATGTATTTGTATAATTTTTTCTGTGTAGATTTTTTTACTAATATTTCTATAACCATCCTAAAATTCTGACTATCCCTTCTGTAAGAGGACCCCACTGTGTTGGCTAGCAGCCCCTAATGTTACAGTCCACCATGTCTGGATAGCTTTCTGAGCTTGGTGCCAAAATGGAGGACTCCCTTTGTGAACAGGACTCCCTTCTTCCCATCTGACCTTACTTTAGAGTGTTTCTAATTTTGCCTCTTGACCTTATCTGAAAAAGGACCCTGGCACAGAGCCTCATGTGAACACTAGATGACCCTACACTTTCCAGCTCTGCCCTATATAATTAGGATATCTATAGTACTGTGTTATAACCCATTAGGCGCTGACCTGTTGTCAGCTCTCAGCCAACCAAGATCTTTGAATTCACAACTTGTTCCTGCCTGCACTCTCCTCCCTGAGGCTGAGCCAGTGGCGAAAGGCTTGGCTATTTCCTGGGGTAGCAGAGCCAGAGAACAAAAGAACCAAGCCATTATATCTGTTATGTAAGAACAGCTCACCAGAGAACATTCTTTAAAAATACAGACCCTGGAGGCTGGGGAAATGGTTCAGGGCTTAAGAGAACTTGCTGCTTTTCCAGAGAATCCAAGTTCAGGTCGCAGAATCCACATTGGGTGGATGAAAACTACTTGTAATTCCAGATCCAGTGGAATTTTCCCCTGGACTCTATGGATAGTTGTACACGCTCCGCCACCCCACACCACCCCCACTTTTTAAAAATCTTTAAAAAACAAAACATATAATTTGTAGGGACTCTTCTGCTAGGTACCTCTCCTAAGAGAAGCCAAGGAATCAGAATTTTTGAAACCAGTCATTTGTAGGCTTAAAAGACAGCATCTCACTGTGTATGCTAGGAGGAACTCACACTCTCTGTCCTCCTGCTCCAGCCTCCTGAGTGCTGGGATTATAGGTGTGCACTCTATCATGCAGGTGATAAAGTTAATTTACCAAATAAATGAGGACATACTTCATTTGCTCAGTCCCTTGCTGTCAAACATTGATCCCAATACCCTACTGTAATCTGATTCTCAACAAGGAAAGCTGAAAGATACCCAAAGCTATGCTAGCTATTTGAGAAGGGTCCATTAAGAGACCCTAGTAACTGGGCTAGAGAGATGACTCAGCAGCTAAGAGCTCCAGCTGTTCTTGTGGAGGACTATGGTTCAATGGCCACAACCACATAAAGGCTTACAACCATCTCCACATAAAAACTTACCTTCATTTGCGTGAGTCCAGTTCCAGAGAATCTGGCAACCTCTTCTGGCCTCTGCAGGCACCAGCTACACATGCAGTGTATAGTGAACACACATACAAAACACTCAGAAAATAATACTAATTCTCTTTTGAAAAGAGAGACTACTAATAATCCTAAAGAGGCTGGCCTTGGCCTCTCTCACTCTAACCACAGAAGTCATGCTACTTTTGCATCTATAACCCATAAAATGACTCCTAGATTTTCCGTTTTCTATCCCCATATCCCACCCCCTGCAGCACTGGGGATCAAACTCAGGGCCTCAACATACACAGCAAGTGTTCTTCCACTGAGCTACATCCCTATCCTACTGTTATCTTATGTTTATCTAAGTTCATAGTTGTGACAGAGGAATATCTTAGTGGTACAGTGCACAAGTTAGCGGCTGGCTGGATCCTAAGATTCATGAATAAATAAATTACATAAATGGATGCTTAAATAGGTTTTTGAAGGGGAGATGCAAAGCTCTACATACACCAACCTAAGGCATGCCATACTAAATATAGTAACGTCATAGACTTGAAAAAAATCACTTAATTTTAAATATCTCACCACAAAAATAATTATGTGAGGTTATTGGGTTAATTAGCTTGATTTAGCCATGTAACAATATATAAATTTTAAAATGCCATTATAGACATCACAAATGTATACAAATTTTGTCAAGCAATCTTTTTACATGTTTTAATCCCAATCACTCAGGGGACTGTGAATTTGTTTGGGGCCAATTTGGTCTATATATCTATTTTCTGGACAGCCAGGCCTATATAGTGAAACTTTGTCTCCAAAAAGAAATCAAATGAACATTACTGAGTTCACATGTCATAGGTCCTCAAAGGCACTTTCTCAAACACAGTCTTATAAATTCTTACCTAGTTGCAGGCCTTTGCACATGCAACAGATTTAGAGTTCATACTGTTGTTGTCAGGCTGGCTTCAAATTCTAAATCATGTACTGTACTACAAAACAGTACACAAAATGGTACCCAAAGAAATATAAAGCCTATGTATCTTAAACAAGGATGTATTGCTATTTGCCCAAGTTTCCCTGAGAATTCTTGTTCCCTCTTTAAAAGGAGGCTTTCTAGTACTCAGAATTAAAAATCACCGACAAAAGAGAGTACAGGGATAATAATTCTGCTTTCTCCTATCCATCATCCAAGCTAGTCCAGCACTCCTAAGAAGTTAAGGGCAGCATCTGGATAGAACCAAGTCACCCTGAGAGGGCTGGGCTGGAACTTAGTGTACCAGATCTATAGCCATGAGAATCAGTTTTTGTCATTTTATCATTTATCCTACTGACAGAAACTAATGTTCTGAGTTTAAAGAATGCTTAGTAGGTTGAGTGCCATCAAAGGGGCCTGTAAAATCCAAAGCTCCAGAGTCTGAGACAGGAATATTACACTTTTAAACTCAGCCTAGGATACCTAGCAATTCATATAGAGTCCAAGCTTCAAAGGGAATAAATATATTTTTAAAAGCAAGCTTTCTGAGACCATGAACTCCAGCTACTCTCTTTTTTACTCATAGAAAAAAGACCCTTAATCGAGGTCATGAAAGAACTTAGTCACTGTAACGAACTAAATGCCCGGCCACAGTTTCAAAATGTGACTAGTAATCTCCAGAGTGAATTCTAGGCCGGCCAGTGCCACATGGTGATCCCTGTGCTAAAAAGAAAAAAAGAAGAAGGGGGGAGGAGGGGAGGAGAGGAGGAGGAGGAGAAGGAGGAGAAGGAGGAGGAGGAGGAGGAGGAGGAGGAGGAGGAGGAGGAGGAGGAGGAGGAGGAGGAGGAGGAGGAGGAGGAGGAGGAGGAGGAGGAGGAGGAGGAGAAGAAGAAGAAGAAGAAGAAGAAGAAGAAGAAGAAGAAGAAGAAGAAGAAGAAGAAGAAGAAGAAGAGAAGAAGAGGAAGAAGAGAGAAGAAGGAGGAGGAGGAGGAGGAGGAGGAGGGGGAGGAGGAGGAGGAGGAAGTTGGGTAGGAGTAATGCTAACACCTCACCACAGCTATCTCCACTGTCCCGGGCCCACCTCTGCCCTCCCTGGTCCCCAGTCTTCCTCGTGTCCTCTCCATGCCAGCTCACCTCACTGTGCTTCTTTAATCTTGACCCGAAGCCCCTCTGTTCCAGCCAGAGAGAGATGCAAACTGAAAAGGCCACAAAACCCAGACTCCACCGCCACAGCGGGGTGGGGTCTTCTCCCTCAGCCCCGGAGCTGACCCATTGTGTATGCGCTCCAGAGGAGCCTGTGAGTTGATGAAGTCACGGAGGCATCATACCTGAAATCTGATCCCTGTCCCTTGATGCCTGCAGGAGCATGTCTATGTGTACTGTGTATCAATTTCTTCTTGGATACAAGATATTTTTCCATCAGAAAATCAAGCAAGAAAGAGTCCTGGTGCCTGCAAGGTGCTGAACAAAGCGAAGACAGGAAAGAATGAGTGGGACTGAAGGAGACGTCATCAAAGTGCTCAGAACTATCTGACAACGAAAGGTAAGCGGGGGAAAGAGACACGAAGTTGGGCCGGAGTTAGAGTATAGAGGGTCTTGCCTCAGTGTGCTATTTAAAGTGGCTTTCTGTTGACTATGCAGGAATGAGGGTGGTTCTACAGGCCAGGGATTCCCAAATAAAGGCTTTTGAAATAGGGAAATAGGAGCCCGCTGTGTGTGGAGAGTCCGCATTGAGGTCTACACTTTAAAGCGGCCCGCCTCCTTTACCTGGTCTTTGTGAGATTTGTCTTAGGCACATGACATTCTGGGGAATCAACTGCCGTGAGTTTTTCTCTCAACTCAGCCTCACTGGAGTAAGAACACATGGCACGAAGCATTTATATTTACCTGTTCCATTGATGAAGGTTTCCAAATACTCGTCCCAGTACCTGGATCTGGGAGCACCGGGATCTTCCTATGGAATTGGTAGTAGGAACCCTTGCAGTCTTTGGAGTTTCAAGGCACATAAAGGAACTTTGGAGAAGAAGAGAGGTGGGTTAAAGGGAATAAATTTGGTTCTCACTTGGACTGAGTCTTCTCGAGGGATGTCAACTCTCCTATGCTGGCAGCACAACTCAGCCTGGAGTTTCTTTGCCAGTTATGCTGCTACCAGCCCTTCCAGCTGCTTCTAAAAAATTAGATCAATTCTTGATATCTGCTTTGTTATCAGAAGCAAACTCTCCCTCTAGAAACTCTGAGCTGTTATCCTAAAAAGAACCTGCTACATAATGTGCTAATGATCCTCAGCTTGGTTTCTGGACATGCGGTAGCTCCATCTGGTG
The DNA here is from genome assembly GCA_026225945.1 of Cricetomys ansorgei. NCBI lineage: Eukaryota > Metazoa > Chordata > Mammalia > Rodentia > Nesomyidae > Cricetomys > Cricetomys ansorgei. The sequence continues at coordinate 184,853 of JAMJFZ010003403.1, forward strand.
TTTGCAGCATGGAACAGCATGGTTGTTAATATTTCCTGTGAGCACAAACCTTCCTCCTGGAAACACACAGAAAACCAGTGTGTTTTCTGTGCACCCAATTAAACGCATGCCAGGTGTATCTGAGTAAGGACCAGGTTGAGGAGCCCTGCTAGGAGACCTTGTCACTATCTCAGAGATTTGGTACACGTATCCCCAAGTCACCGTGCTGCCAATGGAGTAAGTTTGATAATGTGTTGGTTTAAAATTTTTTTCACTTGAATTCTTAAACTTTAAACCTTAGTTTATCTTTCACCTCAACATTGCTTGACATTTTGTGTCTTCTTTGCTTTTCATTTGTGTGACCTGCAGCCACATGACTCTCTTCTTTCCTCATCTGTCATTCTGTCCCCTAAGTTCACACACTTTTCTGTCCAGATGCACATAGTCTGTGAGTTAGGATAGTTCTTGTTTCTAATCTTCAATGATTGCATGTGTGTGTTCACTTATAAAACACCATCTATTTATTTGATGATACTGATTATAACGGCATCTTTATTTCTTCATGTAATTTTTGATTCAACTGTTTATTTTTCTACAATGTTAATATTTCCTTATTTCTTCATACAACAGGATTGTCAGAGGTCTTTGGGAGCTAAATCTACTGGTCCTTCACAGACACCCTTGTGATGGTCTTCCCTTTGTGTACTTTGTAATATGTGAAGATGAGCACAATGGGAGTCTGGGACCTGAGCTGAGCTGATTCTTTAAAGAAGATCCATATGTGTTTATGCTGGGTATCCTGCTGACTCTGGCAGTGGGGTCACCTTATGCTGACTTGGGAGCTTGTAGTTTCCTGGACAGAGGCAGAAGAGGGAGTTAATCTTAAAAACTTTGAGAGAGGACTCAGGGCTACCCAGAAGCTGCCTAGGGTCTCCTAACCTCCCACAAGGTACATTGTATTGGTAAGTTGTCTTGTGCTGCTTGAACTCTCTGAGAAGATGACCCTGAAAGTCTCTACCCCCATTTCACACCCAAGAATGTTTGCCTTAAGTGTTCTTATCTAGGGATAAGATTCCTTATCTGAGGATAGACTGTTCCCCAAACTCTGTTACAGGGATGAAAGAGAACAGCACAATAGCTTGAGTAAAAACCTTCTGTTCTTGAGAACATCTAGAAGGTGAACTACTTCCTACAGCCCTTACTTTGTTTAGCCCATTGGGAAAGAGAAGCAAGAATTTCAGACCTCAGAAAGCTCAGACCTAGAGAGAAAGCTCAACCTGGAACTTAGCAGATGCTTCAAATTCCTCAGTTAGTTTCTAGAAAATGATGTGAGCACAGGATCTGCTGAGCTTGTCTCTCACTGTTGCTATTTGTCCTTTTACTTGGAAGCCTGTTCTGCTCTGCCTGGGACTTTTGATGGTAAGCCAGCTGCTGTCATATTGGAGCTTCATCAGTCAGTTTTTGAGGAGTGTTTGTGAGTTCTGAGAGGACCAGCACCCCCTAGTGGTGGCTGCAATGACCTTGACTCTGCTTACTGTCAAATATTAGCTTTCCCAGAAGCTCCTTGCTTCCATGAAGATATAACAGCCAATCCAATATTCAGATTTTGAAACAGAAGGATCCTCTAGGCACTGCCTACTTGGATTATAAGCTACCACATAGCCAGTTTTCAAGGTTGCCGTGTTTTGTTTTGTTTTTTAATTGGACAGCCCTGATGTTGTATGTAACCCATGAAAAATAAAACTGCTTCATAAAGCTATACATATCTCTCAATGTCTACTTGAGCTATTAGCCTGAATCTAACAAGTTCCACTTTGGTGATATCATCTTCTACTTGTTCCTTAACTTGGAAGCCACATCCAAGGGGACACTCTCCTCTGCCTGGGAAACTCTTATTGGGAACTCCATCTGACTGCTTCAAGAGAATTTGCCCTGTCAATATCAGTATCGAAGCTGGATGCTTTGAGTACCTGATTTGATGTTCATCTATCTATGTATCTACCTGCATATCTACCTAGATATCATTCCATGTTATTGCTATTTGCTATTTATTATTTCTTTGGCTTGCTGTATACTTAATAAGCTCACTCATTCAAAACTAAAAATAGAGCTACTACAGATCATTATCTAGACTGCGAAACACAACTCCTTACCTTCTCATGGAGGATGTTGGTCCTTGGCACCTCTACCTTCTCTCCTCATTCTTTTGGCTTCTTGCCCTTAAGCTTAGTTCTAGTCCCCGTGCAGACATCAAAACTCATGGTGCTGAATTACTCAGTGCATCAAATACCCCTGCATAGCTCCAGGTTCAGTTTGCTCTTTTTGAATTTTATTTCCTCTCTATGTTTTGTAACTCGGGGACTTCTTACCTTATTTGATCTCAGTTGGACAACTAAAGGGGCATTCCTCAGTGGTTTCATGATATCTGGGCTCAGTAATTCCAGAAATAGTATTCTCATCTCTCATCCAGCTGTAGAGGGAATGAGACAAGTCATTTGATCATGGGAGTCCCCCAAGCCATACTCCTGCTATCTAGAAATAATTTTAGTCCTATTTAACAATCCTCAAACTTTTAATTATTAAATAAGTTTCTACATGTGGATGTTTTTGCCTGCATGTGTGTATGTGTACCATGTGTATGCAGTACCTAAATAAACCATAAGAGGACACTGAATCCCCTAAGACACCTCAGACTGGTGTGAGCTGTCATGTGGGTCCTGGGAACTGAAGCTGGGTCTTCTAGAAGGACAGTTAGTGCTCTTAACCACTGAGCCATCTCTCCAGAGCCTTTGTCTTTCTTTCCCTCATTCTGACCTTATCAGCAAAGCTATTAGCTCATCCTGGAACTTTAGCTCCACCCACTGCAGGTTAACTCTACCCTGTATACCCCTAGCATGGTCCAGCACCATCTATGTTACAGGAACATACTAGAATAGACACTAGAGTACATGATATAGTCGTAGAAAAGGAAACAATCCCAGAGGCTTCCAAGGCTACAGCCAAGCACTTGCTCTGTGGCTCTACTTTGATTTACCCTTTGAATGATTCTCTGCACTTTCCTGCTCAATCTTGTCTCTCCTCTATTCTAGGAGTTCTCCTACAGGTGACAGCCTATGGTTCTGCCTATCACTGCCCCAGTCTGCATCATTGACAAAGTATCTCCACCAACTCAGCCTAGCCTCTGCCTTCACATCATGTTTGAAACCATCCAGGGAAATATTGTATTTAACCTAGCTTTGTGTTTGCCCTTACTGCTGAATGCTAGTGTTCAGAGGAAGTGGGATAGACAGTGCTGAGGTAGGTATCCTCATCAAGGCTCTGGAAGCCTGGATCTCTGGGCTTCTTTCCTCTGCCCAGAGGAACTGCAGCTGTCTTACTTCACAGTTCCTTCTCCAGGAAGATGGTGATGCCAGCTGACTGACACAGTGGCTCCTCAGTATCCATGGAACTGGCATCTCATTGGCTTTATTCACACTTTTAACAAGTCAGGAGGCTGTGACTGCAGAGCATCCCCAGAACATGGGGACTTCCGCTCCAGGTACTGCTCACAGAACCACCAGCCACACATGGATCTTCCTACTTCTGGCTCTTTTGGGACCCCTTAAAAGGATTATTAGTATCGCTTATATGTTTGTAGACTTAAGTAGCTTGATATCTGGGTGGGAGCTTTGAGTGAATTTACTTTGTCAGTTCATAAAAGATAAGATGAAAGCTTATGTAAGCTTGTGTTATTGAGGAAAAATCCAAACCAGTTTGCTGTTCAGGCTATGCCCACTTGAAGCAGCCTTTTTCTGTTGTAAAGGAAATGGTAAGCCCCAACCAAGAACTTATATGTGGATCTCTAAGCCCCTAACAGATATCCTGTGAGCCCAATCTCCAGGAAAAGTGCAGGCTCCATTCATACTTCTCAAAGGAGTTTACAGACCCAGGGATCCAAACCCCAGGCTATCAGAGAGCTACTCCTGGCAATACATCGCCCACCTGTACAGTGGGTACACCCTAAACTAGATGTGCCCTCATATCATTGGAGATGCACATTCCTACCCTGGAATTCCTTCTCCTCCTGCTGCATAGGAAGCAGAGACAGCCTGACTCCGTGTCAGAGGAAACTCCCATTTCCTCTGAGACCTATAAGAAGGGATTCGCCCTTCTACCTTATATTCTGTAGTCTTATCAGAGCCCCTCCATGCTGCTGTCTGTCTATCTGTCTGTCTGTCTGTCTGTCTGTCCATGGGGTTACCAGTTCTTCTAAGAAGGCTTTCACCTCAAAGGAAACTCTTCTTAGTGTCCCTGTCAAACCCCAATCCTAAGAGTTTTCTATGGGAACCTCAAGGAATTTACTCTGTCACTTTGAGGATGAGCTGGAAGCTGAGAATAGACAAGTGTGTCTTACTGAGGCAGAGCCAGTCAGGGCCAGAGAGCAGGCCCTTCTCACCTCCCTGCCAGCCAGAGCCAAATCCTCTCTGGTTCTGTGCAGTGACATTTCATCTATACACTAAAACATACTTACTGACACATGATTTATGATTTTTGCAATTCTGTTTACACTCTGTATAGGGACTTGCTCTGTGAAATCATTGAGTTAATCTGAGGTGAGAAGAAATAAAGATAATGAAAATTCCCCCTAAGAGTTTCCTTTAATCTAGGAGTCAGGCTTTTGCAAATAATGCCAGTAGGAGCTGAGAAGAATTAGTCCTGAGGACTGAAGTTGCTTCAAGGATTGAGGTGACTTCCTGCTGTTAGGTGGCACATTTGAATCTGGACTCTGATTCATTGCTGATGGTAAAGATCCTTTTACATGAAGAATCAGGAAGCCAGTCACACAGAGAATGGTACTTAAAAAAACTAGCAGTAGGACTGATAATAAGTACAATTTAACTGTGCGTGTGCAGCTGGAGGGTACGCTAAGAAATAACATTTCACTTTACTTGTATGATGTGAGATCTGGAAGATGATCAGGTAAAAAGGTTACTTTCCATTGTCAACCTGACTGGACTTAGAATCACCATGAAATCAGTAGGTATACCTCTGGATGTGTGTGTCTATGATGGGGTTTCCAGAAAAGTTTAACCGAGGAACATGGGTGGCATGATGGGATATTGGACTCAACAGAAAGGAAAAGGTGAGCTGAACATTAGCGTTCATCTCTTCTTCCTGACTGTAGATGCAGTGTGATCAGCTGCCACAGGCTTCTCCATAGACTCGTGCTATGAGCTTATATAACCCCTTCCTCCTGCCTGAAGTTGCTTTTGTCACATAAACATGAAAGGCAACTAAAAGAAAACTGATACCAAGGAATGAGGTCATTGCTGAATAAGCCTGACTACATAGTTTCCAGGCCTTTGAAACTAGTTTGTGGGATGAATATAGAAGAACTTTGAACTTCAAGCTACTAAAGCTCTAAAATGCTGCAAGCAGAACTTAATGGGCCATTCTGTTGGGAATTTGGAAGACCAGAGTAACAAGCAAAGAGTCAGTAGTGGAGGCCCAGACCATGATGTTTCAGAAGGGCTCTATTGAGAAATGGCCTAAAGGTTATTACATTACATTTTGGTGAAGAATCTTATCACGTAATGCCATGACCTAAGCATCTGAGTGAGGTTGAATTCACAAATACAGTGCTGATTTGTATAGCAGAGAAACACAAGACTTGATAGTATCATGTTATGGTTGTTGTTCACAGCTGTTAATTCAGTTCCACAGTGAAGGAGGGCAGGAAAAACAGGAAGTAATGAGAACTGTACAGTTTGGCAAACAATAAAGCATGACTGAATCTAAAAGTTCAGAGTAGGCAAGACAGCAGTAGTCATTATGGGAAAGAGACATGGCCATGGGGACCAGAGTGAAGAGGAGCTGCAAGGCAGGACGGCAGGAGAGGCTGTCCTCACAGCTGCCCTTAGTGGTCGCTGAAGCTGTGCTCAGTGACATCTTTGCAGAGGGTGCAGGTAATTCTGGCCTTCATAAGGTCAGAACTCAGAGCAGAAGTCTGTGTTTGTCCTGAAGATGAACACTTGTCACCTCAGGGAAAGAGTGGGATTAAATCTTTATCTCTTGGTTCGGGGCACCTGGGTCATTTCTTTGTGCCTGCCTTGGCTATGATTCATAAAAACAGTCTTCCTTGAGAGTGCAGAACCACACTGTCCTCTCACTGCTGCAGAGGCTTCACATCACAATATCTGATTCATCCAAAAATTAAGCTATTTTGATGGGAAATGCTTTAAGTCGGTCCAGAAGAAATGAGGAAACAAATCCCATGAGGGAGAGTTAGAAAAGATGACCGGTGAAATCATACCCCTCACCCAAATTAAATAGGGTAGTCTATGCTGGGGTTGTCAGGGCCATAGTGTCTCAGGGTGGAGAGTTCAGTACTTGTGAGAAGAAACAGAATGGATTTTTAAAATACTGTGATAAAGTATGCACAGCATGAAAGTGACTCTTAACCATCATGTGTGTGGCTCAGTGGCATCAGCATTAGTCCCACTGTTGTACATCCACCATCACCTGCCATCTCCAGAAAACTTCATTTTCCTAGATATAAACTATTTGCCCGTTAATGCTGAACCTCTGTTCCCTGGTCCCTGACTCTCACCATTTCCCTTTCTGTCTCCTTAAGCTCTAGATGCTTTAGACAAGCAAATCCATTTTGTCCTTTTGTGAATGGTTTGTTTTGTGTAGTTTAATATTTTTAAGGATCAGCTGTGTTGTAGCATGTCATCAGATTTCCTTCCCAATTAATGCTGACTCTAATCGCATGCCTGTTTGTGATATGTTTTGTTTATCCACTTGCATATCCAAGGGCCCTCAAAGTGCCTCCTTTCAGTTATTGTGAATGAGGCTGCTATAAACATGATGGATCTAAGGCCCCATGTTCACAATTTTGGGTATATAACTCAAGTAGCATTGCAAGATTATGTTTACATTTATTGAGAAGTTGTCATAGCACTTTTCCACTGTGGTTGTATCATTTTAGAGGTCTGCCAGCTGTGTATAGCACTAATTGTCACTGGCATGTAATGTATTGAAAGGGCCCAGGAACGTGGGGTTCAAATTCAGATTCAGAACCAGGATCAGATTCCTGAGTTAAACGATGACCCCTTCGAGTCTCAGGATTAAGCAACAAACATCCTCAGGCTTCATTGCCCAGGTTCTAGCTGTCACATACTCATAAGGGACCCCCCCCTCCCCCCTCCCCCCCCCAGCAGACAAGCAGAGCCAATCAGTTTAAAAGATAACAAAGGCAGATTCCCGCACGTGGGAATCTGAGCCAATCAAAGTTGTGCACGCCCTATCCCCAGCCCCCTTCCCCTGCACACTATAAAATGCCAAAAGACAAAGGAATTGGGGTTCGCCTCCCATTCTCCTTGTGTGGAGACTTGCGGAAGGTGAACCGCAACGCACCGGATATTAAAAGCCTCATGCAGTTGCATCAATCCTAAGTCTCGTGGGTTTTCTTTGGAGGTCATCTCTCACCGGTAAACCCTGACAGGGGCTTGCGCCGTGGGGCATGGGGCCCCGGTCTTTTCATTATCTGACTTAAATATCCATCCCAATATATTTTCTTTGGATTTCCTTCAAGATCAATTATGAATATCTTCTCATGTGCTTATAGCCTACTTCATGATTTTGGAGAAATGCACATTTTTGTGCTGTTTATTCACTTTTGGTTGTTATAACTAGAACTGTAAATACACAACAAGGAGGATAGGAGGAGTGAGCCTCTATTACTCAAGAGTAAGCGGCTATTGTAATCCCAGAAGACATTTACTAGTGCTGTTCACAGAGATGACAAGTTAACTTTCAGTGACTGTTCCAGTGTTCTGGACTGAGCACATGTATTCATCTGTTAAAATAGTATAATTAATATTATTATCATTATTATTGGCAATAAAGAACCACTATACTTTCTGAGATAGGAAGCCTCGATGGGCAAGGCACAGGTTCTGCCTCACATGGCTGGCTTGCAAGCTCCACTTCCCATCCCTTGACCTCTTCTTCTCATCCTATCTTAGTACGTGACCTCCAGGTATTTTATTGAAAGGAATCACCGCCCACAAATGCATAGGCCTTAATGCATAATGAATAGAACCTTCACAGTGCACCAACCCCCAACTCCAGCTGGCTGACACGATGCCATTTTCCTGGCAAGTCATGTTCCTACACAAGGTCTTCCTTATCTGGTGCTTAGGTTGAGGGAGAGCCCTGTAAATTCCCTCCATTAGTATTAATTCAATCGAATGCTTTTAACACAAATATCTCAGTGGGCAGACAGCATTAGAATGACAAATGTTCCAATCAAAGGCCATTGAATAAACAATCGCTGGTTCTCCAAACTAGCAAGCTTTCTGCATTCCAGAGTTCACTCCTAAGAAGCTGTTTCCAATAGCCAAGGAAAGTGACCTTCTGGCTGTAGTTCAGGCCACTGGATAAACAGCTTAATATCTGAGAATAAGTTCAAATATACTCCAACATGCATCAGCTCATTTTTAATTCTTATATAACTTGAGCCACAGAACATTAGAGAGTGAAGGACCTAAACTCCATTTTTTTTTTGTGTACGTGCCAGGTCCCTCATCTCAGACTCTCGTCTTAGGACCAGTTTAGGCCTTCAGGCCTGCAGTGTCCATGCTCAAGCCCCTGACCTGGGTCTGACCCTGCAAGCTAGTAAATTCCAGGAACAGGTCATTAAACCCCCCCCCCACTCTGAGGGCAACCAATCAGAAAGAAGAGGCAGTACAAGAGTAGCCCCTATCTGGCCAGCCAGATGGCCCTGAAAGACATAAACCAGATGTTTTAACTTCAATGGCTAACCAGATATAGCCTAAAAATGTGAACAGTTAGCCCCTCGAGCATGAGCCAATCAAAACTAAACATTTGTAAACTGCATTTCTGTACCCCAATTAAAAGCAAGGTTACCTCACCTATGCTAAAAAAAATAAATAAATAAAAAATAAAAAAAAACACCCTCTTACTGTCTATAAAAGAAGCTGTAATTCTTTGTTCAGGGTTGGCCATTTTACATGGTGCCTGACCCCAGCATGCTAGTTTGCTCTGAAGAATACAAGTGCCTTTGCTTTTTGCATACTGATCTTAGTGGTCCCTGGAGGGCAAATTTCAGACTCAACAAGAGGAAGGGTCTTCATGGAAAGTATAACAGGAAACAATTGCTGGAAAACAAATGGAAGAAACTACCTTGGCCACTCCTGGGACTGAGAGAAGGAACAATGGGCCCAGTGTGGCCAGACCAGCTTTCAAGGAGACTTGGATTCCTGGAGACAGCTGAGTTCTCTAGAACAGATGGATTGCCTCCAGACAATGACAAACCAGTCATTCTCAAAACATTTCAAATATAATGGCAGAGAGGTGGACATCTGATGAAACTCTGAGATGTGGAGTAGTCAGCTCAGGCAGTGCAAGGTGAACCATTGCTGTCTCCTCCTCCTTCTTTTCATTTTTTTGGGGGGTTGGAACTTGACCCAAGCTTGCCTTCCTGGAGAGTTCTGCGGCTCTCTTGAGTCTGCATGAGATGGCAAGATGACATACTCGGTGTGTAAGGGAACACACACAGGGGTAGAGAGCCAATGCAGAGCAGGTACTCTAGAGAGCCTGAGGAGAAGGCAAAGGGTCAGGAGGGTAGACTAACAGGAAGGTTAACTCATCACAGTGGTCCCTACATAGCTGAGGCCTCAATACCAACCCTCTTGAGAATGTGTTTTAAAGATGTATTAAAGATCTAAAAAGAAATCACCAGGACTCGAGATCGATGCAAAAGCAGGAGGCTTATTTCCAACGCGTTGGGGTCTGCTCCCACAGATTCCTCAAGCGAGGCAGGTAGGAGTGACCATTTAGCACATTCTGAGTATGACTTATATGTTTTTCAAAGGCAGAGCATAGCAACAGGTTATCAGGCATGAGTCTATAGTGATGTGAGTATTAGCCTTTAAACTGATTGGTGCTGGCATATAGCAAGGTTGCGGGCACTAGAAAATGTAAACTTTAGGGTCTTAGTCAATGTGGGTGGGAGGAGATCCTTAGCCCAAGACCATTAGTCATAGGTCTATATTTTGTTTGCCTTAGAAATTGTTTTTCTTACAGAAATCGTTTCTCTTACTTCAGTTTTGGGAACTGTTCTGAGTCACATTACCCCTGACTTGGGCCTACACAATTTTGGTGCCTCTAGAAGCCTGACTAAAGTTGGGCTGCTTTGGTCTTGTCCTTTCACTCCCATCCTAGGATATGTCTTTAGTGACCATTGCTTGCAGCTGCTCCTTCACAGCCACAGTGATGAGCTGGAGCACTGCTCAGCCCTTCAGCAGCCTGCTTTGCTCTCTTCCCTAGGGCTGCTCCATTCAGTGTATGAACTAAGCTTAGTTCAGATCAGTTACTACTGTTTCTTATGGCCCAAGTCTGGGCACTTCCTTCTGAGATTCAAGGCCTTCTTCAACTTGACACTGTCCTTACTATGGGCGCTGAGCACTAGCCAAACTGGAGCTGAATTGTTGCCTACATTCATCCAATAAATTCCTGGTTTCTCCTGATTTTTTCATTCATGTTTGTTATTTTTCCCACCCAATTTGTTCTTAATTCCTGTCCATGAGGTAAAACACATCTAGTTCTCAAAGCTTTACCTCAGGTTCCAGATGAGTGTAATGTATACAGTCATGTATTGTGTATATGTTTCACCTGTGTCCATTTGAATTATACAACCCAGTGGGGTCATCACATGTGTCAGTTTCAGAACACTATCATCCTGCAAAGCAAGGTGGGCTGGAGATGTAATTCAGTGGCAGAGCACTGGCCTTGTGGGCATGAGGCCATGAGTTCCATGCCTAGCATTGAAAAAATAGGTAAGTGCATGAGGGACGAAGGCCTGTGTATGTTGTGGGATATTTTACTCTTGTGTGCTGTTTTGGTTTTGATGCCTTGTAGCTGGGAAGCCAGATGCCTTGCAGGAGTGCAGGCCTCCCTTCCTACCTAGTCACACCTTGTGCTAGCCTTGAGATCTCCACAGATAGAACTAATTGTTACAGTTGAAGGTGACCAGTCACAAACAGGTCATGAGCAGATGACGAGCAGATCACGAGCAAAGACTCTGATCACCCCTAGCCTAGTATCACTGTGTTGTAATAAAGGCTTGGTAGAGAGAGGGGGTGGGGGAAAAGTTAAAAAGGGCTAAGGCAGAAGAGGTCAAAGGAGTTTTGGGGAAAGAGGATTTGGGAAGAAAGATGAAGTCTCTGCCTAGCCGCCCGGTTATGGAATTCCCTGAGATTTGACATGGCTTGTGATTAATAAAGAGCATTGGAAAATTCAACAATGGACTCTTATTAAGTGATTTAAAGATACTTTAACATGCATAGTTAAAAGCCATCCCGTAGCTAGTTTCTGTTTCTGTAGCTTTAGCTATTGGAAACGTTTTATGTAATAAAGGTAGATTGAATTGTGTGGTTTGTGGCCTCGTGTGCTGTAGTGTATGTGTGCCTCTGAAGTTCACGTGCTGGAAACTCAATCCCAATGCAGTAGTGTAGAGAGGTGAGATCCTAAGAGGTGATTAGGTAATGGATTAGCATGGTTATCAAAAAAGCAGGTGTGCTATGAAAGAGAGTTCAGCTCCTCGTGCTTGCTCATGCCACGTGATACCTTCTGTTGTATTTTGATGAGCCAGAAAGCAGATGCAGGCTTCTGATCTTGGACTTCCCTGCATTTAGAATGGTAAGAAATAAATTTTATTCTTGATGACGTGTTCAGTCTTGGGTATTCTGATACAGTAGCACAGAGCAGAAGGAAATAATACACTTAACTTGCTGTTCATTTGTGCGGGTTTCCACTTTCACATTAATGAGCAAATGCTTTTCCCCTTGGTTAACTGTCTTAGCTGCACTGTTGGCATGTAGATGTAGACTGGCTGTGGGTCTATCTAATTTGTTTTTATGTGAAGGGTGTATCTTTCCTTTCCAGTGGAAAAGGCTACTTGGTATGATTCCAGTGATTATCCATTATCTTCCTATTTTATTGACTGAATGTGTAAGTGAAATAATGAAACAAAACTGTTTCCACGAGAACTGTGGCTTGAGGTATGTGTGGACAGGGGTGTGAGCTGTGAGGAGAGACTCACTCTGTGGTCATGCAAGCCCTCAAAGTGAGTACTTCTTTCCTATCTTATTATCTCTTTTTTCCCTGATTTTCTGTTTTTCTATGTTTTATACTGAATTTATGTTCTTTTATAATCAGAAGATAATCATGTTTTCTCTAGCACAATTTTTATTAACATAAACTTTTGAGATTATATATATATTTCTTCCTTAGCTTTTCTCCCTCCAAACCATATATGTACCCCAACTTATAAACACTCTCTGAACTCCTGCTCTGTTGGTACCCATGTCCTGCTTTCTGTCTTTATCAATGAACATGGTGACTCCAGAATTTCATATCTGTGACATCACAGTCTCTGCTTGTTTTTTCCAGGTATTGTTCACTCCATCTGAAGGCCTCAAGGTTCATCTATGTGATGGGTGTTCCTGAAAGTCCTTCTTTATTTAGGGCTGGAACCCAGGACCACTCTCTTACGGACTTAGCATGGTGGTCCTCACAGGATACCCGTACCCTCCTTTACAAGTCACCATGCTGTTTCAATGGATGGACTTTGATGGGCACCCCTCCCAGCCTGCTACTCCCCCACCCCTCATGACAGCAATAAGCATTCTGCTCCAGACATCTTATTCTGTGTGTCTCTCATGGAAGCCTTGAGTGGAAATGGGTCAGAGCTTCAACACATAAGTACCAAACCTCCTTTCCCTGGTTCTCCCTGAGAAGCATGAGTACCTTTACACCTCTAGCTGACCATTCCAGGCTTCAGTTTCCTCTCCCAGTGCAGAACTGAGAAACTGCTTCCTCACATCCTGCTGGATTAGAGAGTGTGGAGCAGGAAGTGGCCATGTTGGCTGTTCTGAAGCCATCCCAAATTGGTTTCATATTCCCAGACTTTGTCCACCCTATGCTGGACACTAATGTTCCCAGAATCCACCACACCCTCTGAGGCTAGCCCTGCCCCAAAGGTCAGGGTAATGGAGGGCTCCTCACAGGCAGACTTTTTATGTACTGACTGGGCATAGACCTCTTGTGTTCTGCATGTGAGCTGAGCACTGCCTCCTCGGTGTTATGCTTACCTGCCTCTCTGATCCCTCAGTTTCCTCTTCCTCTTCTCCCACCTCTCTTCAGAGAGCTTTTTGTGTATGCTTGTAGAGGCAAGGGGTCTGAATCATGTGACTTCCTGTAGTACTCTCCACCTTATTGTTGAGACAGGATCTTTCTGAACCTGGAGCTCAATGATGGCCTGTGTGTGCTGACCTGTGAATCCCTGGGACCTCCTGTCTCCACCAGCCAGCTGGGGTTTACGGGTGTGCTCTGCCATGCTCAGCTTTTTTTACACAACCCTGGTGCTGGGGATTTGAACTCAGGTCCTTATGCTTTCACAGAAGATCTCTATAGCAACCCTCTCCCTACCACTTTGTGTAAACTGTTTCAACACATTGCTGTAGGCTCTTATAGAAACTAGAGTCTTCCTGCCTCAGTCTCCAAGTGCTAACACAATAGGCTTGCCAACAACCTCATCCCAACCGAGGGTCTCCAGTGACCTCAGAGCCAGTGAAAACCCCCCCCCCTGTGTCTAGGACTCCAGGGCAGCTTAGGGAGAGGCTGGCCACCTCCCTCACAAATCACACCTGCAGCTTTGAGGATCAATGACCAATGCTTCCAAGGGTTCCTAGAACTGGCTTACACCAGATATTCAGTGTCAGGTGTATTGGAGAGCACAGGGTCCCAAGACCTGCCTACACTACCAAGTCCCACTTAGCAGAAGTTGAACAGAAGCTGGATAGGACCTGAGGCTGAACCGAAACAGAAACACTGTATCTTTGAGCTCAGTCAGGAACCGAAGCTAACCTTTTGTTGGACCCCCAAAGGCCCAAACCGGGACGCCGCACCCCCACAGAGACTCACAGACGGGATATCAATGCAAATAGCAAGAGGATTTATTCCAGTGCACTGGGACCGTTCCAACACGCAGGATAGAAGCAGCCCCAAGGAGCAAAAAGCAAGCCTTTTTATTTACTGTTCAAACGGTTGTTAGGCACAAACCGAGTTGGTACAAGTTGATTGGTCCCCGAACTATTCTTTATCCTGATAGGTTGGGGCCAGTCAACCTTTAAACTGATTGGAGCTGGCATATAGCAAGGTCATGGGCACCAGGAAATGTACACTTAGGGTCTTAGTCAACGTGAAAAGTCCCTTGCCCAAGGTTATTAGGCGGCAGCTGCAGCTGCCTCTCATACTTTAGTTTTGGGAATTTGGGCTGGGTCAGAGTGCCCTTGAATTAAGCCTGACAATAATTGTTTTATGGTTTCTGGGGTGGGCTAGTTCTTGGAACAGGGAGTTCTGGAAAGTACTCAATAATTATTGTATTGAGTAGAGAAAGCCTAAATTCCTGTTAAGAGTTTAGGATTAATACCCAGGGCCAGGGGTCTCCGGCCTCACACTTTATTTTAGGTTTCCATCTTTATACCCTCTTCCTCAGAGGTCTACATGCAGTTTCCAAGGTAATGATCACAAGTGACAAATCAAACATGCATGCAAGCACGGTGGTTACTGACCTCAAGGGAAAAAGTACAAGGTTCTTACTTGGTGAAACTAAACATTCCAGGAGATAGGGAGTGTTCTTTGACTTCCTCAAAACAAGCCATCTTCAGGCAGATCCCTTTTTATGACCCAGCCCTGCTCAGCCTGATTTCCAATTGACAAATAAGCATAATAGCAAAAAGCAGACAGCAGAATTTAAGCCCACAGTCAGGGGGATTCTCCTCACTACACCAGATAAAAATTGTCAGGTGTATTGAACAGGGTCCTGTGGAGGTCGGGACCCTCACCCTGGGCCTAAGATTCAGGTCTCTAGTATAGAAAAAGACCAAGGCAGCCAGGCTTTGGTCAGGCTTCTAAGAGCACCGAAATTGTGTGGGCCCAAGTTGGGGGCAGTGTGACCCAGAGCAGTTCCCAGAACTGAAGTAGGAGGAACATTTTCTAAGACAACAAGACGGCCTTAGGCTAAAGAGTTTCCTCCACCCAGTTGACCGGAACCTTGAGCTTGTATTCTTTTTAGGAGCCCGCGACCTTGCTGTGTGCTGAGACCAATCAGTTTAAAGGTTAACTGGCCCTGACCTATCAGGATAAAGAACAGTTCGGGAACCAATCAACTTGTACCAACTTGGTTTGTGCCTAACAACCGTTTGGACTGTAAATAAAAAGGCTTGCTTTTTGCTCCTTGGGGCTGCTTCTATCCTGCGTGTTAGAGCGGTCCCAGTGCACTGGAATAAATCCTCTTGCTATTTGCATCGATATCCCGTCTGTCTCTGTCGGGGTGCGGCGTCCCGGTTTGGGCCTTTGGGGGTCCAACATCCCTAGAACCTACCCATACCCAGATATTCATTCTCAGGTGTCTGAAAGGGCACAGGGTCCCCCAAACCTGCCTTACAGTAGATATTCTCTGTCAGATCTATTGAAGGGCAAACCCCTAAAGTCAACCCAGCTGATTCCAGAATCACACGGAGGCCTTATTTCCGCATCTCACTTTACTCCAGGGCATGTAAGGAGCTGGGATAAGACAGGCATCCATATGTCAGGGTGGCACATGAGAGGACTTGGGGTACTCTGGGGAGCAACAGTTGTTGGACTGGCCTATGGTTTTTTGTTACATACATTTAATTACTTATTTATGTCTTTATTCATTTGATACAGGGTCTAACTATGTAGATCTGGCTGTCCTGGAACTCACTGCATAGATCAGGATACCCTTAACCTCACAAAGATCCACCTGCCTCTGCTTCTTGGAATGCTGGGGTTAAAGGACCTCTCCACAGTTCATGGCCTTATTTGTGTGTCTGCCCTGTGTCCACAGATGCCACGGTGCACACATAGAGGCCAGAGGACAGGTGTGGGAGTTCATTCTCTCCTCCACCATGTGAGTCCTGCAGACTGAACTCAGGAGTCAGGCTTGGTGGCAAACTCCTTCACCTGCAGTGTTGTCATCTTGCTGGCCCTTGTTGGCCTCTTCTGACAGAGCCAGGACCCTCTGGGATAGCGTATTGTCTGCCATCCGTAGATAGGAATTAGTGGGTGGCTCCAGAAGGGCTAAGAGTCCCATATCAAGGTAATGTGGAGGAGGCCTTGACCATCTTCCAAACAGGAGCTGTGTGACTAGCCAACAGGAAGTGGACACTTGATCCACAGAGAGCTCTTAGAACCTGTTTTGACTGGATTCCACAACCCAGGGAAGTTCCTGAGGACTGCTGGCCCAGGCATCCAATGTGTCCTGCAGTCTGATCACAGCTTCTTCTACTCTTCTACTCTTACTGCTCTGTACTGCTCTTAGCAACCCTTGGTTGGGAAGACATGATTATTTTCCTGTCATCATAACAAAAATAAATTAATTTTTGTACAGTGACTAACTCTCCATAGAAATGCAAAACTCTTATTATCTAAGATGTTGCTATGGATACTGGAAAAAGTAGATGAGGATGTAGGTCATTGTTAGAGTACCTGCCATGCAGGCACAAGACCATGAAATTGATTCCCAGTATTGCAAAACAAATACACAAGCAAACAAACAGGCTGGTGCTGGGAAAGGGAGCACTGCCAAACAGGCTAAAGATCTGATGCTGGGGAGTGGAGAACAGAACCTGGGTGTTTTATGGAAACCTGAAAGAAAGAAGGAGAAAGGAGAAAATCAACCCATAAACACCTAAAATGTCAGCTTATCTGCTCCTGTGTGCTGCCTCAATCTCTTACATCTTTTTGTCAGCTAAATCCTGATTAGTGTTTAAATGTTTAACATTATGATTGTGTTAATTATATTCAACAGATATTAATGCTTTTATTATTTTATTTTATTTTAATTATATGGACGTATAGCTAGCGGGCGACACCTAACTTGGACCTCTGGCCTCTAAACTCACAAATACACATTGTGCATGCATGCACCCACATATGTGCAAACATGTATGGAAATGTATGTATATATATATACACACACACACAATCTTTCCTCACATTTCTGTATAATGGCTAACTTTTCTTAATGAAATAGTATTTTTATAAACATCTGTTCAAAGATTTTGAAGCTGGGTATGGTGGGAATGCCTGTAAGATCAATATTTGAGAGGGCGGGAGAATAAGGAACCCAAGACCGTCTTCCACTGTATAGTCAGTAGCATGCCTGTCTTCCTCTCAGTAAAAAGAGTTTATAATTTGAATTTTAAACATATATTTTTAAATTTATTTCATTTTGAGTTAAGTATGTGTCTGTCTGTGTGGAGGAATGTGCGTTTGAGCACAGGTACCCGTGGAGGTCAGAGGAGGTAATCGGATTCCCTGAGGTGGGTTTTCGGGAGTTTGGGAGCTGCCTGATATGGGTGGCAGGCTACAATGTGAGAAACTGTCAAAGCGAAAAGTAGGAGAGAGAGCATGTTTTGTTTTGTATTTAATGTTGCACTTTGGGGATGAAGTGCTATAATAATGGTTAAGAGCAGTGATCGCTCATCCAGAGGAGCTGGGTAAGTTATCAGCACCCACAGAGTTCCTCATAACCACCTGAATCTCTAGTTTAGGGGATCAGTTTCCCTCTTCTGGGTTCTCATGTACCATGTACACACGTGATGCACTCACATACACACATGCAGGCAAAACTCCAGTACCCACAGAATAAAACCAATGAATCTTAAAAGTTTTTTCCTTATTACACAGTTTCAGAAGGTTAACACAATGATCTCCTTCCTTTCTCTCTTCTCTTTCCTCTAGCTCTATCCTCTCTCTCCCCACTCAAGCTCTTTCTCCTCCCTCCTCCAACTCTTGTCTATTTTTCTCCTTTATCTGTCTGTTTTCTCTCCTATCTGTCTCTCCTGGCTGCTCTTTCTCTTCTGTCTCTCCTTTCTCACTTCCTTATCCTTATCAGTTCACCTCCTTATTCTTTTCTGCCTCTCCATTTCCTTTCTTCTATTTTGTTGTTGTTATTGAAAAGGCAGACTCTAATTATACAGCTTAGGCCAGTCTCAAATTCAAGATCTCCCTGCCTAGGTCTCCCAAGTACTGTCACTAGAAGTGCATGCCACACCCTGATTCCAGGAACTTTTTTATGTTTCAGTAGCCTGGCTTTAATCTTACTGATGTAAGTCATTGCAAGAGATACTGCAAGATGTCCTTCCTGGTGGCAAATGGATGATAACACCTAGGATTGCAGAGCTCTCCTGAACTATGGAATGAACCTGTGCCAGCATCAATGAAATACATACTCCACAGCTGATCAAAACACCTGTGGCCACCAAGCTCCTTTCCAAGGCGAAGGGAATTCAACTAAAGAAATTCTGAAGTATTTAAATGTTCTAGGAAATATGGCATCAATATTTTGTTATCTTGTTTTATTTTGCCACATCTGTCTCTTTAATCACTCCCATTACCTTGTTCTACAATAAACTTCCTTTTCAGTTTACCCTGATTTTGGATTCCCTTTTGGTTGTTAGACAGGGTTCAGTACTTGGTAAACTATGGCCTGGATCTTGCTATGTACACCAGGCTGTCACTGATCTCATAGACATCTACCTGTCTCTGCCTCCCAGGGCACTAAAGGCATTTGCCATCACATTCATCATCTTCCAAGGATTGAATTAGGCCACGTGTGTCATTACAGAGGTGAGCCTGTAATACACAGAATGAGAGCGAGGGTTCAGATCACTATTTCTTGTCACATCAATGTCCAGAAAGCAAGGAAAACAAGAGTAATGCATAGCTTAGGCAGGGACAGACCCTCAGAGACCTTCTGCAGATAGAGGGATCTGTAGTCCTGATCACTTCTTCCTGGACCTGGGTAAATGCACTGAGCACATCAACACAAAGGGCAGATTGTCTCAGAAGCCAAGACTCCTAGAGGAAAGCCACTTACATTGCTCTCCTATGCAGCATGGACTCCAGACCAAAGGGTGCCCGGTAAGAGGCAAACCTTGGGAGACTCTGAAAAGCCATTAGACAGTCTGTAGTGGTCTCTGTCTGCCCCTTCACAGTCCATTTTCTGTGGTCAGGGTGATTTCCTCTTCTAAAAGCCTAGTGTTGCTAGCCTGAGTAAATTTCTTATCTAAAGAGACCTTCTACTTTGTAGCTAGAGACTGTCTGAGCTTGAGAATGCTAGCACTGTGCATTCTTTAGCTCTGGGTTGTGGGGTAGCCGCTCTCACCTCAGAGGAGTGTGGCTAGCAGCATAAGGCAGTGAAGGTGACCAGACATCCTCCAGGACATCTTGGCCTCAGAAAAGTAGGCTCTAAACTGCAGTGAAGCTTCAATAGGTGCATGGGTTTCTGGACTTCATCACATGGTTTGGTCTCTTCAAGACAAGTCAGAGGTAGACAACACACATGGGATAGCCAGATGTGAATACTATCCTTGGTTTTCAATTTGATCACATCTGTAACTAGCTACAACCCACAAGTGGAAGGACACATTTGTGAGGAACTTTTCCTTAATTTGAAGTGGAAGATGTACTTCCAATCTGTGTCATTGAGGTAGCAAGACACACTATTAATACAGAAGAATTGAGCTGGGAGTCCTCACCTCTAATCTGGGACACACCTTGTACTGGAACTTATGTAAGGACAAGGAAGAAGGGATCTTTTCCTCTGTGCCTGCTTGCTCTTGCCTAGCTAGAAAGTCAGGTCCTTCACTGGCAATAGACCTACTTCTCCAAGATCAGCATATACTGAAGACCAGCTGACATCCAGCCTCACGCACCTGGCAAGTACTGGGTTCTTGGAGTTTCTCTTATAGCAGACACTATATATAGTTGGACCACAGTCTATAAACTATTTGAATAAATTTTATATATATGTATATATATATATATATATATATATATATATATATATATATATATATGGAGAGAGAGATTCATTCTGTAAATTCAGTTACTTTGGAAAATGGTGGCTAATTTGCATATATATGTGCAAATTACATATATACATACATGCATATACAGAAGACCTCTTAGAGCACTTAGAACTTCTTAAGAGAGATCAGTTACAATTCCATATGTCCTTGTTCCCTTAACCTGGTTTTCATTGGATGATTTGATGGTGTAGGCCTTCTTGATTTCTATAGCTTCTGGGCAACAGAAGTAAAAATTTAAAAAGTCCCAAATTTCTCAAATGAAACACACAGTAATATAATTATACAAATGAGCTAGATGGATATATTCTAGAAAGAGTGAGAAATAGGAAACCAGATGTCTTAACTTCTGTAGGCAAGTACTTGGCACCCACACCCAAATACAACTCAGAGGACAATTTGTAGGAGGCTTGATCTTTGCTTCAAACGTGTCCATCCTAAGGAAGAAACTCAAGGTCCTAGTCTTGGCAGCAAGACTGGAGATAGCTGAGCTATCCCTCCACCTGCTCACCTCATGCATGGGATTGATGAGCTCTGTATTTATATCGATGGTACATATGTATAGGTGTCCTTTATTCATAATGTGTAGATTCTTTTTACCCTGGTTTGACAGCACCAGTTCGGGGGCCCACGGGCTTACTTCACCTACACATTAGGTCTTTGATTCACTGTGAGTCTCAGAAGTCAGATCTGCTCCAGGGAGCTTCACAAGATTAAAGCACTCATCTTGAAGAAACATCTCCTCAATACACTCTGAGATCTGCTGTAGTAAAAGAGCAGCTTCAGCCATCCCTTTCCCGTCCTGGCCTTGCACACACACTCTCTCAACCAGACACACGTGTCCTCTGCTGCACACTCCATGCTGTCTACTCCAGCTACTCTGAAACCTCCTCTCAATACTACTAAGGTGGAGAACTTAGAGGGACATCTTACCTCTCCTCCACCCCAGGAGGCTCTTCTCAATTCTAAATTTCAGCAGATGGGTCTGATCTACATTTCATCCCAGATGAGAGGTGAGAGGTCTGCTCCCTCCCTGACAGTAAATGATTCTGGAGAATGGCTCTGGACCCACTAGAACACTGCATGCATGTCTGGCAGCAGAAGACAACCAGCATGATGACCTCCTGTCCCTGTCTCTATGGGTCTCCAGAAACTCTGTCTTCAGCTGGGAGTGATCTAGTCCAACTAAAGCAGCACACAAGGCTTACAGGAGAAAAGTCAATTGCAGGGACAAGAGACTTGTCTCCTCCATCTGCTTCAGAGGACCCATATGGCAGCTAACAATACTCTGAAACTCCAGTTCCAGTGGAAACTGGTGCCCTCCTCTGGCCTCAGTGGATATTGCATGCTTGTGGTATACAGACATACAGCAGATAAAACATCCAATGGACAATTAAAAATAAATAACTCTAACAAATAAAAATAAAAAGACAGAAAATGCATAGTCAAGACCAACAGCATGTAAATCAGAGATGGGGATGTCCCATCCTGTCATGGAGAGACCTGCTGTGCTGTTCTCATTGACACTATAGTTCAAGGAATCCACAGGCAGATTGCTCTGGATTTCTGATTTCTTTTATACGCCTTGAATGAATGTTATCATTTCCTCAGAGTCTTTACAGAAGTACAGTTGTGTTTCTCATTAAATTGGTCCACATGTTCATGAATCTATACAGATTGTCATATTTTACTAGTAGCTAAACGTATTACCTCAGGACTACTCTATTGGCAGTTTTTGAATCACTAGTGGGTATCCATGGAGTATCCATCATCCTGTGTATCTCTGGGAATTCACTGTACCTGAAGCCCCCTGGAAATTGCAGACATCCATCTCTGCCCATGAGTTCTGGGGTGGCTGGAATGTGAAACCTCACCTGACTAAAGGGTCTTAAGAGTAAGGAGGTGGAAATTGCTTATTTGATCATGAAAATACAGTCCTTTTACTAAGTAGTAACTTACAAAGGATTTTTATTATTTACAGCCTTAACAAAATGTCAAAACAGTGACAAAAAAAACAGAAAACAAATACATAACAAAACCTCAAACCTAAAAAAGAAAAAATCAGGAACAAAAATTTCAGAAAACAATATAAATGCAGTGGCCCAGACCCACCGCCTGTGGCCACCCTTGGACACAGTCTACCACAGCAGGTATGGATTGTAATACCCTTTGAAAGAGGAGTGTAGTCATGGCACTTTGGGGATTTCTAGAACAAGCCCTTGTCAAGGGTGAGGATGAGACATGTCACAGGCTTTTGAATTCACTTGAACCATCTGCACTAAAGTCTCCTTGATGGTCCATCAGGAAGAGTGCTGAGATACATACACCTCAGACTCCTTGTCCTGGATGCTCAGCAGCTCTGGGTGTGCTTAAACACTTCTCTGAAGCACTCTCAGGTACATAATAAGCAAGAGGAAAATACCAATCTCCCTATGGAAAACCATTCCCGTTTCTACTTGGGACACAGTATTTCCTCAGCTCAAATCTTTCAGCTCCTATGGAGATAAAGGTCCAAAAGTTCATCTTCTTGATGTACACCAATAATTCATTAGTGTACAATTTCTGTCAACCTATGGCTCTGAGATGCTCTGTCACAGATACCAGTAGCTTTTTTCATTTTTCTGACACTTTCCACATTCCCAGTGTTTCCTCTGGAAATAGTGATGCTTCTTCAGCTCTTGACTAGATGTTGAGCTTTATGGATTGATTTTTCCATTTTCAAGTCTGTGCTTTCATCTGAAGCTGCCAATAGTGAGTTTTCTTGGGTCCTCAACTTGCAGCATTGTAGAAGCTCTTGCTGTCCATACACAGCTCTGTCCAAATGATCAACTGGTCCAACACTACAGCCTTGAGATTTGAACAACTGAAGCCACATGGGGTCAAAGTTGGGACAGTAGAAGTCTCTGAAATGGTGATACACAGTGGAATTCTCTTTCTGTTTTTCTGATCATTCCTCTGAAACTCTAAAATGTCATCATTCACAAAGGGAATTATCAAGAGAGAAACAGGAATCCCAAATTCTCTCTGTGATTTTGGGTTAACTTGATTGTGGGGATTCACTTCATATCCTGGATTGATCCTGCATGGCACACACAAGAGAGAGCAAGTCACAGACTTATCGGGTCTGTGTGAGTGTCTAGATGAATCCACAGTGACGCATGCTCCATGGATTAGGAGTTCATATCTTCAAATATAGCAGGGGCTGCTCTCTTTTACAGCCTTCTTTGTTGTACCTCAACCCAAAACTATTTTCTACTGGACAGAAAATCTGGGATTTAGTTAACCACATAATATCCAGCATTTTTCCCTCCACTGGAGTCAGGGCTACTTAGTGAATAAGTTATGGGTCTTTAGGCTCTGTTTCCCTCAAAAACTCAGCAAGTGTTGATTGTTCTGAACACTCAAATGCATCTTTGACCTGAATATTTTGCTCATCTAAAGGTCATGCACAAACTTCATCAGCTGCAGATACAACACCCTTGGCAAGACAGGGGAAGCTCCCTTCAGGGCATCTTTGCTGTTACTGTCTAGTTGCTATACTGTCACAGGATGGACAGGTGATTCCCACAAATCTTTCCTTTACTCTCAGCTGGATCTCATCAGAAATAAGCACTGGTAGGCAACCTCTTTGCTCAGAATTCAGGTCTCTAAGCCTCTGCTGGATAAGTATGGAATAGAGCCTTCTATACACATCTCTTTCAGATTTCATGCTATCTAGAAACACTTGACATAATCTCTTGAGCATCAGGAGTCATCTGAAGTTTCCTAGTCAAATGAGGGCTATTGTCTATTGGCCATGGGCTTGTGACAGTACAGTAACTCCTAGAGTGTTCTTTGTGCTAATAAGGGATTCTTTTTGATGAATTGTAACACACTGCTGGCATAGTACACTCAGCCATTGAGAGCTGAACTTCAAAGAGGAAAAAGTCTACACAGGCTGTTTCAGTAAGACCATGGCCACAATGGGATTCTTTCACTCAAAACATGCCTATGTGCTTATTTGAGACCCAACAAATCCTTGAGCAGCATCCAGGTGTCCAAAGGTTTTAAAGGTGACATAGATTTTCCAGAATCCTTGCTGAGGACTGGTCACTTCAGTCCAGGCTGGAAAACAAGAGAATCCCCAGTCATGTTCCCTATGGAAGAGCAAATGAACAGCATGAGGACTGGGTGATACTTTTTCTCCCTGAGTGCATTATCTGCAGCAGCACTTGTGAGTTACATGCAGTCAGCTTCATCCCTGCAGTGGAGAGAGAGTCCTCTGTTTGCGGGTGTGGTCTGTCTCTACAGCAGCATGGCATCAGCAGCATCTTCTCTGACAGATTTCCTACCACATATTGAAGGCTGAGGCCACAGTCAGGTTAGTACAGCTAGAGAGTGAACGGATGGAGTAACACTTACTCCACAGCACACTACCTACTCTGTGCTTTGCCTCATGCCTGGGCCACATGTTGATGGATGTCATGGTTATGAGTAATTCCTGGCAGTTTTTCTGTATCTCAAAGTTCTTTCTGCTTAATTTTTCTTCTCCAGAAATGGTGAGCCAATAGAAAGATGTATCAGGGTCCCTTGCAGGTAGGTTGATATTTCCTTCCTCAGTGAATTCAAAGGTAGGAAAAGGTAGGGTTTTCTGAGGAGACCTTGATCCTAGAGTGGAGACCATGATGTGGTCAAGATGTCTTTGGCTTCTTTCGGTCTCCCCAGTTCTCCCAATGAGTGCTATCAGAGAAGAAAAAGCAATCAGACACAGAGCTGCCTCTGTGGACTCAAGGCAAGACAAAAGCAGAGAATATTGACACATAGGAAACCAAGGTGAAGGAAGGAAACTCCTCCATGAATGTCAGAGTAGCTAGGGATGGGGACAATGGTGGCTCACTTGCCTTGCATGCTCAGTGCTCCTGCTGCAGCAGTTCTGTCTGCTGGAAGTTCTTGTCCTGCGCTGAGACTTGGTCCAACTCATGCTGGAGTTTTCTGAACCTAGGGAAAGAAAGCTGCTCTGACACAGACCTGTTGGGGACCTGCCACTTTGGAGCCTGCACCAGCTCTACTCAGATGGACCCATCAGCAGGAGCTTTCAGCTTAGGGCATTCCCTGCTTCCCCACAGGAGAAGATTAAAGAGCACCTTGCCAGGGCTGATAGATGTTGATACTGAGAATTACACAGTGTGCTGGACAAAAATTAAAACTTAAACAAAAAAGCAACACATTCCTCCAATCACCCAGATCTGTTACTTGGGAAATCATTGTCTGAATCACAGTTCAGGAGAGATATCAGTGGGCTTGATTAGATACCAGGAAACTATGAACAAACTGGGAAACTGGATGGAAGTCCTCTAGGGAGACTACACTACTCAGAAGTCAAGGCTCTGCTAATTCCTACCACACAGTAGCCAACCTGCTTCTGCTAATCAATCTCTAATGTGCTTATACCCAGAGAAGCCATCTCTCAGAATACTAGTGTATACTGTAGAGAGCCTGCAATCTGCAGGACTGTGCTGTGTGCCAATATGCCTGAGAGTAGGAACTTATCCCTAAAAATTATGTTCCTGATAGAAAATAAAGTGGCAGAAGACACTGTCCTCTGCAACTAACTGTCCTCACTGCTAGATTTGAGGCTACCATAGGAAGATTTATGGGGAGTCCTAAGAGATGAGGTACTCAGAACATAGCAGAAAGTTCAGAAGGAGACATGATCTTCACAAAGACTAAGGATCAAGCATATTGTATCCTGGACAGATGTTCCTGTTGAGTGACCAGCACAATGCTCTGAAGTATTCTTTCCTTGCCTGTGGTAAAGGTCATCCAGATGGCCAGAAACTCTAAAGGGACAGAGATCCATGTACACTTGGACCACCCCCTCCCCCAGCTTGGGCTGCTACCTCCTCTGAGACACAGTGAAGTGCTGCTGCAGCTTTTCTGCAAACTTCTTTTGCTTGGTGACCAGCTCCTTCTGCTTCAACAGGTACTGCAGCCTTTCCTCCAGTCTTTCCTTTTTCTGTTCAGTAGAAGATAGTGTTCTTAGTGCAGGGTTGCACACTCACATACACACACACACACACACACACACACACACACACACACACTCATGCACACACAGAAGTTCATGTATGCATGTATAAAACCACAGTGCATTGCAGCCACATACTTAGTTACCCAATTAATACTAAGGTTATAAGAGAGGTTCCAGGTTACCATGGTGAAGAAATTTAACTTTCAGTGGATGGAAGAAGAATATGGTGGACAGGTGAGATACATATTTCAGCCACTGAAGTGCTAGTCTTGTAAACAGAGTGCAAAGACAGGTAGAGGTCTGGTGTCCTTGGTCAGTTCAGAAAGCTTGCTTATCAAGTTCCCCAGGCTGTGCAGTAAAGGCTTCATTCTCAACACAGGACACTGGATGGTGGTAGAGCAGCCCCTTCTTCTTGCTCACTACTTCCCAGGTTAAGCAGCTTCTTCCCAAAGAAGCTCCCTTTACCACAGACTGCCTTACTTAGGACCCAAAGCAATGAGCCCAGGAAACTAGAAAATCTCTACAACCAGGAGTCAATGTAAAACTTTCCTCCCTGTGAAGTAATTGTTTCAGGGATTGGTTTGAGTCACTATTGGCTGACTAACTCATGACCAATTGACTGCATGTATTATTTTATGAAGAACACTATGAAATGGAAAGGCTGGACCACATTGTGTGTTTTCATTACAGATAATGGGAATCTGAATAGGTTGTACTTCCAGGCTTCTCTGGAGAATGCTGCTACAACCTTGATGTCCCTAGTTTCTGTATGAACACCTCTTTCTCATTCTGGAATCACTGGGCTACCTGGGAACTGCAATTCATCTTTCTGACAAATTGGACATGGCATCTCACAGGGCTACACCATTTTACACCACCAGCAACGTCTGAAGCTTTTCATTTCTCCCAGCTCCCCAGGAAGCAGATTTTGCTGCTTTGTTTTATTTTATTTTCTTTTGTTTTGTTTTATTATGCTAAACAGGTTTTGTCTGTTGTATATCTCGCTATCCTGGAACTCAATCTGTACACCAGACTGTCCTCAAAGTCACAGAGAAATGCTTGCCTCTGCCTGACAAATGCTGAGGTTAAAGTAGTGCATCACCACCTCCAGACTCAGAACACTGATTTTAACTCAGTGTGAAATACTTTGGAATAAAAGACCTTAATAGGTACTGCTCACACAACACAAAGTCGGTGCTTCATATCATGAGCCTACGTGTACTTCACGGAAGCAGCCCTGTTCTCACACCTTAGCATGGCTACAGGACTTCTGCTGGACGTACATCTGCAAGTGCACTGCAATTCAGAATCTCTCAAAGAATAATATCCAGTCCAAGCTCCAGACCAATGTTAACTGAGCCAAGATTAGGTGTTAAATTAAAGTTCGGGCGCTTAATGAGAGTCCAGAGTTGAATTTTCCAATGCTCTTTATTATCACAAACTATGTCAAATCTCAGGGAATTCTATACCGGAGCAGCTAGGCAGAGAGCTCACTCCAAGGCTTCCTCACCCCATCTCTCCTCTTGGTTCTCCTCCTGCTCCTAGCTGCTTCTTCCTTGTTCTCTGCTGTCTGTCTGTCTCCTTTCTCTCTCTCTCTCTCTCTCTCTCTCTCTCTCTCTCTCTCTCTCTCTCTCTCTCTCTCATGCCCTAGTTCTTTTTTATTCCAAATCCTCTCTGTCTCTACCCAGCCTTCCAATATACAAATCAATGGAGCCTAACCTTCATCTGCCTTAAGGCTAAGGAATGTCCTATTCTTGTGGAGAGCCGGATAGCCACTCCTTTGTTTACTGGTAGGCAGTGAATCCTTTACTTGTTTCAAGGACAGCTTACTGGAACATTATCCATAACTAAAATCTCCCACAACAATTAGACAAGGATGGAAAGAAATGGTAGCAAGCAAAAAGGATGAGAATAAAGCAGGGCACGGTGAAGACACAGTGAGTCACATGACCTTCCACTAAGCAGTCTCCATTCACCCAGAGTAGAGAAGGGACACAAACTCTCACCCAGCCTTTCCTGCTTCTCCAACACCTTGATTTCCCTCAGCAGCCTCCTCCTCACAGTCAGGTAACCCATTCCTTTGGATTGCTCCAGCATGTTCTGCACACTTATATATTTGCTCTACAAGCATCAGAAAACCTTTAAATTTCTGTGGTTTTTGTGTCCAATTGTGCCAGGGAGGAAAGTGACCATGCAGAAAGACAACTATTGCCATGGGATGTGTGACAGATGTGAAGTGCGACTGACCAGAGAAGGCACAGTACTTTTTCAGTAAAGTTGGTCTCCATCATTGTTAAAGTAGTTCTGTGAAAAAGTGAACACATACACCGAGGCTCACAACACACGTTCACACATCAACTAAGAAACACATATAAACACACACACACACACACACACACACACACACACACACACACACACACACCTCCCAAACCCAAGAGATGTATGGAGAGGACTAGTGAGTTGCAGCACCTTTGCAGCTGCAGGGGAAAGTCCTGGGACCATCCTGTTGCCTACAAGGCTCTCAGACATATCCAGGCTCTGCTGCCTTGGCCTGCACTTATTTCTCCTTCCAAGAAGTTTTTCCATCACAAGCTTACTGATCACACAGGTAACTTACAACATCTGCATGGCTAAGTTGGACCATGAAAGACCAAATACCTAAGAAGAAGGACTCCCAACAGATCGGCCAGATAGCTCCAAGTTGACCCATCATATCCTCCTCACTGAACTTACCAGAGTCCTCCCCAGAAGTCTTTGATAGCACCAGAGAATGAAAATGACCTGTGGTCATTTCCCTGCAACTTTTCAAAAGGTTACATATAATATGTGCATCTCATATGAAACCAGTTCCCAGGTCAGTCAGCTGGAAGCTAGTGAAGTCACCTGCATTGCTGATCTGAAATGCAGCACTCTGCACAACTCTGACTGGGAATCTGTCCTAAGGCACAGCCATGCTCATGATATAGTTACAGAACAATATATCAGCATGGAGGTGTACTATGGGATTCCATGTCGTGAGGCCAATGAGACAAACCCAAACTTTGCTGAGGAGGTGGAGGGATTACCTCTGTGTAGTGGAAGGGAAAAAGTCTACTTTTTGTTTCAATAATTGCTGTTATTTGAGTGTTATTTTTTATTACAAAAAATTAATTCCAAAGCTATAAATGTATATAAAATTGAATGAGAAAGCCACCATGGCCTTCCTCGTTCTGAGCAACTGGACCCTGTGGCAACTAGATGAGATAGAAGAAAACAGGAGTCTCCAGCTGGGAGGGGACAGGAGATCCAAAGAGTTCAGCCGGGGAGCTTAGCCAAAGGGAAAATTAAGGCCCAGTCACAGGCCTGTGCTCAAGAAAATAAGGTAGAGAGTAACAAAAGACACCTGATGTCATAGGCTGGCCTTCCACCATACACTCACATATCACAAAATCATAAGTGAGAAGAAAGTTATGATGAGGACCCCATGCTGGGTGAAGAGCTGAATTTAGACTGCACACAACAGCTGTTCCAAGTGAGACCCAGAACTCTGCGTATCCATTCCTTGGGAATTGAATCTGCCCGGGGGAATGCTCTCTGCTTGGCCAGACTATGTTGAAGTGGCTGAGACATTAATCCCTTGAAGCCCCAAATCTCCTACCCTTTCATAGGCTTGGCATAAGCCATTCCCACATCCCTGCTCATATGGTCAGCTTTCCTGTGGATGCTCAAGGACAGGAGAACTTGCCAATGCCACTCACAGACAACATGGGTGACAAGCTGTGACTAAGGCTTCTGTCAGTGTAAACCAAGAGCTGGGCAAGATGAAGAGAACACCATGGAAGGCAGGGAGCGAATGGGTGAGATGCCATGTGCCATCCAAATAGACGACACTGAGAACCACTCAGTGGGATGTGCACTGGGCTCCCCTCCTTACAAGCTACCCCTCGCCTGTGAACTCTTGTGATTCCTGAAAAGCAAGTGAGCCCCATGACCTCATTCACTCACAGCTCTGCACTATTCCCTAAGTGGCTTTCTGCATGACACCCCTCATACTATAATGACATGTCGGTGTGTGATACATGATTTACCCATTTCCTCAGTGCATTGAAGTTGCAAGCAGAGCAGGAGAGTTTGCTCACCCATCATCCAGTTTCTTCAAATAGAAACCTCTCCCGAGAAATACTTCAGAATGATCACAGCAGTAAAACATTGGTCGGGATGTAGGTGAGATGCTGATGCCTGGTTGGATGGTTTCAGGGGTGTGTGTGTTTCTTGTATGGTTAGACAGGTGGGCAGACAGCCCATGCTGAATTGACCTACCTGCTGCTCCTTGGTCCAGAGGTCATACATCTCCCCATGGACCTCTTCACAGAGCCTCCTCGCCTCCTCACAGGACTCCTGCAGGGAAATCTGCTCCTTCCGAAGCTTTCTGATGTTCTTTCTCACTGTGCTCACTTCTTCCTTCAGCTGAGTCCACTCACTCAGGGACCGGCTGTGGAGGGTGCTGAACCACCACCAAACATGTCTAAGCCCCAGGAGGCCTCCATTTGCTTCCCCAACCTGCCTGTGTCACCATCCCTGCAAGATCCCATGTCCCCAAACAGCCCTACACTGGAGCCCACACTACCCATGCCAGCAATACCCAGGGATGATCAAGAGCCAGAGAACAGCCCAATTCCAGAAAGACTCAAAGTACTTTTGAAAGCCCTGACACCAGAACAGGGTGTGGCACCACCTCTGTGTATCTGAACTAGGAATGGGGAAAACATCAGCAGGTGCAGGGCAAAAACCCTCTGCAGGAGGACAGAACAACCAATGGGAAGCCCATCCATCTGGAAGTGCCATGGAAACAAGTTATCTAAAGCCCCTATCAG
Organism: Cricetomys ansorgei; assembly: GCA_026225945.1. Classification (NCBI taxonomy): domain Eukaryota; kingdom Metazoa; phylum Chordata; class Mammalia; order Rodentia; family Nesomyidae; genus Cricetomys; species Cricetomys ansorgei. The sequence goes on from JAMJFZ010003403.1 coordinate 215,665, forward strand.
AGGCCCAGAGGCCAGAACTGCCTGACACACCCATAATGGTAGAAACCACTTATCCATCCAGAGCCTTCAGAAGCTAGCAGGACAATGCTGAGAGGACCTCACAGTCTCTTCTTACTTAGGAAAGCTAAGTTCAGGAGGCACAGGTCCTAGGGCTATGGAGGTGGTGGCTTGCTAAGGGGCAGAACAGCTAGAAACCAAGTCCTCACTATGGTCTGAAGACAAGGAAAGGCAGAAGCACTTCCTCCCTAGGGTTGGGGTGCAGGCCAAATCAGGTACTCACTGGCAGGTGTTGGCCTTCTCAGTTAGCTCCTGGCACTGGTCCAAGGCCTCACTGATCTCCTGGGGCAGTTTCTGCAGGTCTGCCATCACCTCCTTATGCTCCATCTTCAACATCTCAAGCTCGTTCATCCTGAGGTAGGGTGTGGCCCCAGGAGAAAGAACACCATGAACACAGGCCTAAGGGTCACATGAATTCAGGCTGTGTCCTTGACTACCCAGCCCAGTGGATGTCACATCCTGGCTTCTATACACTGGGACCTCCTGCTGATTACACTTCCTGTCCTGACCCCAGACCAGCAGAGGCTGCATGAGTTCCTTCAGCAGGCCTGGCGGTATTAACTAGCTCTCTAAGTAGTTTCCAGAAGTCTGTGCAACAGGTCTGGCCTCTCCAGAAAACTGTGATGACATTTCTCTTGTCTTCAGACCATGGATTTCTGATCGTGGGATCATGGTGCTTCAAGGATGCCCAGAGAACATAGTTAGTAATTCCAGGGAGGAAACCTGGCATGAAGATGGCTGTATAAACTTCCCAGCAATTCCAGTGTGCCACCAAGGTGATCACATGGGCCAAGAACAGTGCTGATCTCAGTGCCTGTCTCCCTGGACCTAAGCCTGCCATCACCTGTAACCCATGGGACAGGAAAATCCTCAAGAACTACCAAACATCCATGACTCCCAGGATCAGGAGGGTCATACACACACAAACTCTCTCTGTCACTGACTCTGTCTTTCTCCTCTCTGTCTCTTTCTTTCTCACTCTCTATCTCTCTCACAAGTACGCATGCAAACACACACACACATACATATAGATACATACAATTAGAATCCCCAAGAGATCCAGGAAGGTGGCATTGTCTCATAGTACAAGGAGAAAGACATGAAGGGGAAGTGATGTCCTCCAAATCTTCTAGTCACACACTAAGTTGCACCACATGGCAGCACACTCCTGCAGCTGCTACCAGAAGCCACCAGCATCCAAGCACCTGTTGTCACCATAAACTCACAGCAGCTGGCATCTCACACCAGCCAACACCGTCAAGGCCTCTTGGAGTGAATGAGAGCTCACACAGTCCTACCCCGAACCCAGACCACAGGCTCTGCTTTTCATCTCCAGTAAGCTCAACAGCCTATGTCCCCTTCTCACACCTCCCAGGCTTCAAGTCTGCCTCCCAGATGCACTCGGGAACACTGATTTGAGTGTAAGGATGAGCTGGAGGTGCAGCCTCTTGTGAACAGAGCAAAGCTGGGGATGACAGTGTCGGTCAAGACAGTCCACAGAGAACAGGGGACAATGACTACCTGTTGTTCAAATCATTGTTGGTATAATGGGTCAGGATTCCACTGAGTTCATCCTTCTCATAGGTCATCATCTGTAGCTGCAGGGTCAGTTTATCCAGCTTGTTCAGCTGCTGCTCCTGCTCACTTAGGAGGAACGATGGGGATGATTCCTTCCCAGGAGTCCCTGAAGGCAGAAAACACGAGTAAACTTGTAAGTTGAATGGCATAGGGGGCAGGAAGAGTCCATGCTGAGTCCAAGACCCTGAGGAAGAGGGAATGCATAGATCCCAGTGAAGCCCTCAAAGAGCAGGGCAGCTATCTTCAAACTGGGGCCCATAAGCAATGCCCTCATCCCCAGTCACTGTGACTAGACGTGGATCTTACCCCAGCATTGGTCCCACTGGCCCTGGAAGGTATAAACAAGCCTAGCTTTGCTGGTTTGGAGGACAATGTCAGCTCATATCTGGTGGGATGAATGTAAGTCCAGAAGCCCCTACTGCTTAGCACCACCAAGCCCTGATCATCTGTGCCCAGGATCAAAGCATCTTAATGTGTGAGTCACTGATGAATGCCCAGGGGAGTTTCCCTCACGATGGCTGGCATCAGATACTCATGGTATCTAAAGGAGTCCACTGAGGATGAAGTGCAGCAACACCCTACCCTGACAGGGACACCTCATTAGTTAGTCTTTGTGTGCCTCCTTAGGACCTGGTTTCCTCTCAGAATGAAATTAAGGAACATCCAGTGCACCAACTGCATTCTTGACTGGCTCTTTGCCATAGTAAGTATCATGAACCCTTGAGTCTGGGTTTGCTCTTTAGGAACCCAGAGAAATAGGTTAGGCCCGCTGCTTCTAAGAAGCTCCAAGCTCCTGAGCCTCCCTCCTGAAAGGCACAGCTCAAGCCCGCCTCTGCCAGGAATCTTCCCATGCCCTGCCCAGGACTCACTGTGTCTTCCCCAAGACCATGTCTTTCTTTCCATTTTACACCCAAACCAAAGGCCAGCCTCCTTCTGTCTCTCTTGTCTGACTCTGCCCTCCTCTGGACTTTTTCTCCAAAGTACACTTCTCAGTCTTCCCAACATGTCTATGGCTGATACCAACTGGCAGTTGGTGTCTCCACAACACTGCTGACATCACAGAAGATGTCAGGGCTCTCCAGGATACAATAGAATGTCCAGGGAAAGGACTGCTGATGTCACATCCTGTATCTGCCTGCTACCTATCTCACTCTAAATTTACCTGATGCCACGGTACCCTTCCCAGGAGCCTCTCTGTCACTGGGGAAGCCCTTCAGCACCTCCTCCTGTCAATGCCAGAAACATAGCTCTCTGCCTTCTTAGAAACATTTTATCTATTAGGAGTTCACTGTTCACTTCCCAAACACTACCCAGGAATGATCCTTCCCCTCCTTAATAAGATGAGAATCAAAGTGAGAAATTAGGACTGAGAAATTAGGTCAGAATGATTCAGAGAGGAGGATTGTAATCTTCGAAGTGTATAAGCATGTGCAGAATATTCTAGACTGTTACACTTGAGGCAGAGGTCCAAAACAAGTGTAAATTCCATATGTAGTGATGAAATTTCCCCCCAGAACCACAAAAGCGATCACTCCAGTGTTGAGGCTCTCAGTGAACATATGCTAAGCTGTTCACTGGTCTGGCTACAGGCACTTGAGTATAAGGTCAACCCAGGTGGGCCATCAGAAAATGAAATCAAAACACTCCCAGAAAGAATATGATGGCTCAAACCTGGAATCATGAGGCCGAGCAGAGAAGAATAGCAAGTAAAAGGGGTCAGATTAGGTTATGTAGCGGCATCATGAGTGAGAAACAAATACACACATACATCCACAATCATATCTTGGGGTTTCACTTGTTGATGACCAGAGCTCTGTGAGGCTTCAACCAGTGAACAAAAGCAGATTCCTTGGTCTAGACATACTTTTGACAATTCACATGTTCTTAAAATGTTGGAACTGCTATTTTTGAATACAGTGTTCGTTAGAAGAACATGACACAGGCAGGCAATGGGCAGGCAAGGGGAGAGACGCAGGGATTTGCACTTAAAGCTTTATGAAAGCCCCGTCCTGGCAGTCCCTGTAAAGAAGGGCCAGCCCACAGGGCAGGGAGCAGCTTCAAATGTTGCCTGTGGATCTGTCAATGCTCAAGCCTTGCATAACTATTGTGTACCCAACGTCACTGATGACGGCTGTCTGAGCAGCCTCAATGTTCCAAGTTTGCTCCACACAGGGAAAGCTCCACATTCACACAGTAGTAAGTGAAAAACTGCCTTCCGGAATTACACCATTTCTACCTCTTTCCATTTGTGACAAGCACCAATCAAAGCATAATCTATATATGATTTGTTTAAATTGTTTAAATAAAGGCCTTCAGTACTACCAAACTACTGCATCAAGACTTTTTCTGCCCGAAGCATGCAGAACCAAACAGATGGTCAGCTGTCCTCTCAAAGTAGAACATGACAACATCGACAAAATATACAACTTTGGCCAGTCCAAACTTGGTAGAACCAAGGACATCACCCTGTGTTTTCAAAGATGGTTAGAAGAATCTCACACCACTTCCAAGAATTCCAAATCCAGCAGCTGACATCTCAACACCAGAAACAAGATAATCAGCTAAGCAGCTATCCATGGTACCACAAAGGCAGATGGATATCCACATGGCCACATGGCCAGTGAGGCAGTAGAATTACCAAGGACAGAGTAGGTAGGAATCTGAGTTTTTATAAAGGGGTCAAGGGGTGATTCTCCTTTCCCATGCTTAACATGAAGGTACTAGAAACCATTTAGGTAATTCTAGCCAGGAAAACACTGGGTCAAACATAGAAAAGACAGACACAAAAGTGGTCCTATCAACATCTTATCAAGTAAGGGAAGAAATTGTGAAGCCTCACCCCCTCCCTGAGATTTTATACCCAGTTGGTGGTTTATTGGATCAGAGACAGACACTTTCTTCAATGCTGTAAATACTGGTGAGTGCCCATGTTCCCAAATTACAACCCCCCTCACCCCTGCTCTAGTCATCAGCACGAATGACCCTCACATGGTCACTGTAAAATAAAGACATGAAAATGGGCTAGTTGGGAAGACAAAAAGAATAGTAGGAGTGGGATATGGAGAAGACACTAAATAATTGGTGACTATGAGCAAAACAGGCCATATACATACATAATCAGATCCATGATGTGCATATAAATATATTCCAATGAAACAAATGAGAAAACTAAGGTCGTTGGCTCGTGAAGCACAACACTCAAGGTTGTCCTTTGTCCTCCGCACATAGAGGGCCAATCACATGAATACAAACCCACATTTACACACAGAAAAGGAAAATGAAATAAAAACAGCAAGGCAGATACAGCAAATTGATATTCACAATTAAAAAAAACAAACACACGTAGGAAGACAACCTGCAGTCAAATCTCTATTTGCTGACACTGTACCACAAGGTTTAGTTTATATTTTGGGGCTGGCTGTTCGCCCAGGACCTCAGTGATGTTTACCACAATGATGTTCTACACCTAAGTTACATCTCTGCTTTCTTGTAGTCCTCTGCCAAAGGATAGGCTTATCTGGAAAGGATCAGGCAAACATGATTACTACTGTATGGGAAGTAAGCAAACACCACATCAGCTTCCTACCCTCCCACCTGAGAGCAAGGGAACTTACTCTGTGTCTGTGTCTTGATCAATATCAAACACAGGACCCATGCATGCTAGGAAAGAACTCTACCTCTGAGCTACATACCCAGCCCTACTCCCTGGAAATAGATGCAGAAGCACCACAAAGAATGGGTTAGAGAACCAGTACTTCATGTACTATGCCTTTCCTGGTTGTGGTAATGCCAAGTTTTGCTGTAGGAAAAGATTAGGGACCTGAAAAAAAAAAAACATGTCCCAGATTTTCCTCTCCAACTACTGGCTGTGTTGCAATCTCACACTAGGAATTTTCCAGAACACCTGGGCCAATCACCACACTTAGTGGTTTCACTTAGTGAAACATTACTTTCTGTACAATTAAGTCCTTACAGCAATGTGCTTTACACGCTCCTTAGCTCTGTGTGCCAGACAGTGAACTTCAAGGCCTAAGGCAACCTGGAACCTCCTAGCCATTTCACCTTGAAAGTCACTGAAACAGGGAGCAGAATTAAGTCCAGCCTGTCAATTTTCAATTCTCATGCCTTAGTTAACCATAGTGTACTCAACATCACTGATGACAATTGTCTGAGCAGACTCAGTGTTCCGAATTTTTTCCAAACAGGTAGAAATAGTGGTGAATGAGACACCGCCTTCCAGGAACTATACCACTTCTACTTGTTTCCCTATGTGACAACAACAAAGCAAATCATACTCTTTCTCAGAACAGACTGCTGTGTAATTCTGAGGAAAGAAAGAGAAAATGCCAGCTTCAGGAAACTGGCCTGGGTGTTAGCTGAGGAGGCAAAAGTGAGAGGTCTTCCTAAGTGTTATTGGATGTGGTCCAGGTGCCTCTCATCCCATTGTTGGCCATGACGGCCTGCCTGGTATCACCTGCTTCTTGAAGCTTGTACTTCTCCTTCCTGCTCTGTTCATAGATATTGATGATAACCCTGGAGACCTCTTGTGTGACATGTACCAACACATGCATTCAACACAAATGCTGAAGACCCTTGGTCCCACATGAGAGCTTCAGAAACAGTGCTGAACATTGGGCTGAGATCCTTCATTCAGGTGGTTTTCAGCCATCATTACACACAGTACCTGTGATCCAGAAGTGCCTGTATATTCTTTGGGATAGTATAAATATTGTTCAGGGCCGTGTGATCCAATTTATAGTTAGATTGCAGAGAGAGCAGAAAGTAGACAAATGGACAGAGTTGTAGTTCCAGCTGGTTGAGTTTTCTGTGGATAAAGGAGCCTGCCAGCAAGACTGACAAAGTTTTATTCTTGTGAACTAAAATGTAAAAAGAACCCACAAGTTGTCTTTTGACCTCCACATGCACACCATGCATCCCAAAACCCTCAATAAATAATGTATAAGAAAGAAATAGACTAACCCATTCAATATCTGGCCATGGAGTCCTAGAGAGCCAACTGTGTTCTCTGTAGCACAGATGGACTCCAGCCTTGGTCAGATATGTCTCTTCATGGAAGGAAGAGACTTTAGAAAGATTCTCTTTCAGTACCTGCCTCACATAATACATGGAGCTCTAGCTCTTCAACCTTGTACACACCCATCACCAGGCTTCATTTGGAGTTTCTGGAGTGCTCACTGGTTCAGCATTCACTTGCCAGGAGCCTGAGGACATTAGCAACAGACAACTGCAGACCTGTGTAACAATGGTTTTCACCCTGGGTTTCATGAAAGCTCTTAAAGAAATCTTGAAATTCATTTTGTGCCACCTTCTCTTCCACAAAATTTATTTTTATTTTTATGCCTGTATGTGTGTCTGCCTGTGTGAGTGTATGTCACCTGAGTGTGTATACACATGAACACCAGAAGGGGAGTCGTATCCCCTGGTGCTGTAGTTACAGGGTATTGTGAGCTACCTTATTTGGGTACTGAAACAGAACTTGTGTACCCTGGTAGAGCAGGAATGGCTCTCATTTGATGAACCAACTCTCCAGCCCCACAACATTTTGATAAATTATCTTTTATGTTCTGTAGATCTGTGATATATTCATAAATAACAGATTCCTTTACCTAAAAATTAATGACTGTTTGCCAAATTGAAAATGTACATTCAATTCATAGTAAGAAAGTGATCCCACGGAGAAAGTTTTGGATTGTCTGGAGGAAACAGGCCAGTAGGGCTGAAAAATATTGCTGCTGTGCAGCACTCCAGGAATAATTGGATTCTTCACTTTTTTTTTCATTCGTTTGGTTGGTTTTTTTTTTGTTTGTTTTTGTTTTTTGTTTTTTATTCTGAGATAAAACCCATGTCCTTGAAGATGAAAGGAATTATTCTACTACTAAGCTCTATCTCAGGTTAAGGCTAAGGCTGGCTTAACTAGACTAGGGCAAGTTGGGGTAGTAGGTAGCAGTCTGCAATCTGTAGACACCTCAACTGACCCTGAGGAAGGGTGTTATTGTAAGGACAAGACCAAAGCAGCCAAACTTTAGTCAGGCTTCTAAGAGCACCAAAACTGTGTAGGCCCAAGTCAGGGGCAAGGTGACTCAGAACAGTTTCCGGAACTTGAATAAGAAAGATAGTTTCTGGGACAAACAAGATATGGACCGTTGACTGATAGCCTTGGGCTGGGAGTTTCCCCCCACCCGCATTGACTGAGACCCTGAACTTGCATTTTCTAGGAGCCTGCAACCTTGCTTTATGCCAGCACCAGTTTGAGGGTTGGTACCCACATGACTGTGTAGCCAGTAGAATGGGCCTGGAACTCTGTTGCTGGGCTCTGCCTTTGAAAAGCATATATTAAACCATGCTTGGAGTGTGCTAATGGTCACTCCCACCTGCCTTGCTTGAGGAATCTGTGGGAGTGGACCACAACGCGTTGGAAAAAAACCTGCTTTTGCATTGATCTCGAGTCCTGATTTCTCGGGGGTCTCCTTCCTTCTACCCCTAACAGGTCAGAGCCTAGGACAAGCTGTGGTGACAAAGTACAGACAGCTCCTGGATCTACGACTCAGGTGACACCTGGGTGTGCTCCTGCCCTGCCTTCCAGATATCTCAATGGCCCCTTGGCCTCTGGCTGCTCTCAGAGCTGTGCTGCTTCTTAGAGAGCTCTGAGCCTGGAGGCAGTGGGGTCCATGGGTTGGGGCATGAAAACCTGAGGCTGGAGATAAGGGACAAAGCTCAGGGGCAGTTTCCTAGGCTCCTGGGTCCCCAGTGGGTTGAGGCAGCAGCCGTATTGCAGAGGTGGAGGAGACATAGGAGGAGAAGGAGATGGGTTTGCAGCTCCTTCCTGCTAGTACATACCCCCAAACCCCCATACAGGCCCAGTGCTCCTAAGTGCTCCTTCAGCAGGCTGATAGGAGCCTGGCAGGATCAGAGTGTGCAAGGTGAATGGATGCAGAAGGAACAACAGACCTGGAACTGCAAGCCTGGGCCTTGATCTGTTTGGTGGTACTCAGAATTACTGAGACCTACTCTGGGGCTCTGGGACCCATGTGGCCTCTCTGATCCCTAGTCTGCCTTCAGAACCAAGGAAGTACAGGAGCAACACGGAGAAATGATGCTTGCTCACTAGCTAGCAGACTCATGCTCAGCTAGGATCCTTGTCAAGTCCATGACCACTCCCCAGGAAATGGTACCACTCACAATAAGCTGGGCTCTCCCACTCAAACACCCATCAATATGTGGCCTTATCACAGATATACCCCCATAAAACGCTTCTAAAAAGGCAGATACTAGACTGAGACTGGTCCCCGTCCCCTTCAGGTGTTTCTAGGCTGTATCATGTTGATAGTTAATGCTATCAACACAAGGACCTAAGATTTATTGGAAAGGTGTGACAGTTTTGCACAGACTCTTGCCCTTTCTCCTTCCCTAGAAATGAGGTCTTTACAGGAACCATCAAGATAAAATGAGTTCGTATTGGATTAGAGGGGACTGGGTACTTATAAAAAGAGGGAGGGCTCATGGCAATCTCAGGGACAAAGGCCCGTACTGCCAAGACTGATGACCTGAGTTGCATCTTTGGAACCCACATGGTCTAAGGAAAGAACCAACTCTCTAGCCTCAGTTCTCCTGCCCTACAACCTATTTCCTCTTTCTCGGAGCATACCTGTGGTCTGATTCCTTCCCTTTTGATTCCAGGAGGGAGCCTGGCATCCAGGCAGGAAGTGTGTTTCCTTATTACAAGGTCTCTAAGCAACCAGACATGGTCCCGGATTTCCTCTCTGCTGATTGGCCAGAAGATCAGGCTCATGAGCCTTATGGGAAATTCTACATGTGTCATTTGAGCCCTGTGATGAGAAGCAAGAGGGCTCAAAATAGTCATACACAGAATTGGGTGATTATGGCGGTTTCCCAAATAAAACAGGTCAGATGGTGGAAAGACAGACAAGGAGATGCAGACAACTTGGTGGTGTTTGGTAGTGTGGTCTGAATGAAGTCTTAGCTAAGCTTAAAGAAGTTTCTTGAGAGTGAAGATTTGGAAATCATGTTGATTCATAACAATACAGTCATTTGACTTAATAGAGTTTTTAAAAGTCAAGTCAGTATACAAGTGAATAGCTTTAACAAAATATCAAAACAATGACAATAACAAAAAGAAAGGACAAATAACAAAACTTCAAAAGAAAACAAGAAACCCATTGCAAACAAAACCCAAACCAAAAAAAAAAAAAAACAGAAAGAAAGAAAGAAAGGTAAGCAGTATTCTTTCACTGCAGCACAAGAAGCACAGGCCTATACCCTGCGGCTGGCCTTGGACACGTAGTAAAAAGGCACTCGTGGATTGTAATAGCCTTTTCTTTCTTGTTTTCTTTCTTTTTTTTTTTTTAAATGTTTCTTCTCTCAGAAAACTTTGAGAATACATCCCAGCCCTCCTCTTCCTCTGCCTCCACCTCCTCAAATCCTTTCCTGGAAGTGGTGTTGTGTTAAAGTATTACTTATTAATGCAACGGCGATATATTAATCACGAGCCGTGACAATTCTCATGGATCCAATACCTGGGCTGCTTAGGCAGAGAGCTCACTCCATAGCTTCCGCACAGCTCTTTCCTCACAGTTCTCCAGCCCACCCCTGCTCACCTCTCCTCATCCCTCTCTCTCTCTCCCTCTCTCTCTCTCTCCCTCTCTCTCTCCCTCTCTCCTTCAGCCCCTAGGTGCTTTATTCATTCAAAATCCTCCCTCTCTCCTTACAGGCCTTCGTTATGCAAATGAATGGAACTTAACACTTCTCAAGGTCTGTCAGCAGACACATTGCCTGTCCCAGCAGGAGTTCAAGCTGGGGGTGAGTCAGAGTCTTTTCTGATCACCCAGCTGCAGACCATTGATGCTGATATGGAACTTTCATCTGCACTAAAGCAAACAAATGGTCTGTTCATAGGGAGATCTGGGAGGCTACTCCATTGTTTTTAGCACAGAGATGTTAACAGGTAGGAAGCAAATCCTTTACATGCTGCGAGGCATCAGGAAGCACCCTTCCCCCTAAACAGTGTATAGGACTATGATTCCATAACTATAAAATATCCCACAACAGAGTTGGTGAAGATTTTTTTCCCATTCTGTAGGCTGCCATTTTGTCTTTCTGAAAGTGTTCTTTGCCTTTTAGAAGATTTTCATGAGGTCCCATGTACTAATCGTTGATGTTAGTGCCTGAGCTACTGGTGTCCTGTTCAGAAAGTTGTCTCCTGTGCTAATGTGTTCAAGGCCCTTCCCCTTTTTCTCTTCTATCATGTTTTTCTGTCATCTATCTGGTTTTATGTTGAGGTTTTTGATCCACTTGGACTTGTGGTTCATTCAGGGTGATAAATATGGATCAATTTGGATTTTTCTACATGTAGACATATAGTTAGACCAGCACCATTTATTAAAGATGCTTCCTCTGTTCCACTGTGTATTTCTGGCTTCTTTATTGAAGATCAGGTGTCCATAAGTGTGTGGAATTATGTCTGGATCTTAGAATCATTTCCATTGATCAACCTGTCTGTTTCTACACCAATAACATGAAGTTCTTAATACTATAGCCTTGTAGTACAGCTTGAGATCAGGAATAGTGGTACCCCAGAAGTTCTTTTATTTTTTGGGATTATTTTGGCATCCTGGGCTTTTGTTTTTCCATATGAAGTTGAGTATTGCCCTTTCAAGGTCTGTAAAGAATTGTGTTGGGATTTTAATGGGGATGGCATTGAATCGGTAGATTGCTCTTGGTAAAATGGTGATTTTACTATGTTAGTCCTACCAATACAGGAGCGTGGGAGATCTATCCGTCTTCTGACATCTTCAATTTCTCTCTTCAAAGACTTAAAGTTTTTGTCATACAAATCTTTCACCCACTTGGTTAGAGTTACCCCAAGATACTTTATGTTATTTGTGGCTATTGTAAACAGAGCTGTTTCCCTGATTTCTTTCTCAGTTCATTGGACATTTGTATATGAGAGGGCTACTGATTATTCATTTTAGTTGATCTCAAAGCCTGTCACTTCACTGAAGTTGTTTACCAGCTATAGAAGTTCCCTGGTAGAATTTTTGGGGTCTCTTATATAAACAATCATACCATCTGTAATAAGGATACTTTGACTTCTTCCTTCCCAATTTGAATTCCCTTGACTTGCTGTAATTGTCTTATGCTCTAACTAGGACTTTAAGTACTATATTGAAAAAGTATAAGGAGAGGAGACAATTGTGTCTTGTTCCTGATTTTAGTGGAATTGCTTTGAGCTTCTCTCCATTTAATTTGATGTTGGCTGTGGGCTTGCTGTAAATTGCCTGTATTATGTTTATGTACATCCCTTCGAATCCGTAATCTCTCCAAGACTTTTAACATGAAGGGGTATTGGATTTTGTGGAGCACACGTTTTTAAAATATGACCCAATGATTCTTCAGATTTCCTCGATGTTTGTAATCAGGCAGTGGTGGAGCAAGTCTCAGCACTCGGGAGGCAGGTGCAGGCAGATATATGTGTGTTGGTGGCCAGTCATATTGCAGAGGAGGAGGAGACGTAGGAAGAGATGGAGGTGGGTACGGCCTCCAAGGTGTGCAGCACCATACTGGTGGTTCATGTCCCCATCCTCAGACATGTCCCTGTCTCCTGAGGATCAGCAGGCTAGTAAGAGCCGGGCAGCATCCTAGCTTGCCAAGAGCCTTGAGGCAGCAAAGCCAGTGGACCTGGGCCTGCAAGCCTGGGGCTTGAGCTTTTGAGCTTTCTGAGGCTGCCTCTGGGGCTCTAGGACCGACAATAAACCTCTTATCCACGCCTGCTTTCAGAACCAATGAAGTACAGCAGTAGCAGGGAGGAATGATGCTTGCTCACTAGCTAGCAGACTCATGCTCAGCTAGGATCCTTCTCAAGCCCTTGATCACTGGCCCAGGAAATGGTACCACTCACAATGTGCTGGGCTCTCCCTCCCAATTGCCCATCAATCTATGGCCTTCTCACAGAGATACCCACAAACCAATCTTATAAAAAGACAATTACTCGACTGAGGCTGGTTTTTCCCTCCTTCAGGTGATTCTAGGCTGTGTCAAGTTGATAGTTAATGTTATCAACACAAGGAACCAATGTTTTAGCAGAATGGTGTGATAGTTTTGCACAGACTCTCTGGCCCTTTCCCCCTCTCTAGAAATGAGGTCTTTACAGGGACAGTCAAGATAAAATGAGGTCATATTGGATTAAAGGCAACTGGGGAGCTTACAAAAAGTGGGAGGGCTGGTTACCAGCTCAGGGACAAAGGCCCTTCCTACCAAGACTGATGACCCGAGTTGCATCTTTGGAATCCACATGGTAGAAGGAGAGATCCAACTCCCAAAAGATGTCCTCTAAGCTCCCATGCACACCGTGCACATCCCACACACAACTCTTTCTTCTACACACACATAAAGGAATATTTTTTAAAGGAAGGAAATTTTGTGAAGGGGAGATGGTTCAGAAGGTGCTTACTGCACAAGTCTGACAATTTGAGTTCAGATTCCCTAGAATGTGTATAAATGCCAGACCCTGTAGCATATGTCTGCAATCTGAGCACTATACCTATGGCCAGACAAGAGATATGGTAAGAAAATATCCAGAAGGTGGAGGGACAGTTAACCTATTTACATAGCACAACAACAAAAAACTTGAGAGATCCTGCCTCAAACAAGGAGGAAGATGCAGTTTATGCCCCAACCACCAAACACACACATAACACTCTCACAAAGTAACAAAAACAGGTATTTTAAAGAAGGAAATTTGGAGTCGGCCACTCTTTGGGATGATAGCAAATGAGGAAAGCAGGGTCTTGAGTAATGCATGTGCAAGTCACAGGAAAAGACTGTGGGCACCAACAGGAGCCAGGAGCAAGGCCCTGGACAGAGTCTCCCTCATAGCCTGCAGAAGGAACCAACTTGTCAAACCCTTTGTTTTTGACTTTAGGCCTCAAGAACTGTGAACCAGTAACTACTCATTGTTTTAAAGCCCCAGTTTGTGTCCAGTTGTTGTAGATGTTCTAGGAAACTCATACATGCCCCTTGTGTGAAGGAAGGTATCTCCATTTTCCAAAATACCCATCACTTCACTCTTGAACTGCCTATGACTTTTCTCTCAATAAACCCAGCTTTCTTCCCCTTCTATGCATTAAAAGTTGGGGAGAAATTCTCTCCCTTGTGAAAAGCCACACTGTGTTCTTCAGCCTCTGTTAACACACAGAGCACACAGATTCTCTTCACTTCTGCTCTGCAAGGCCTTGCCCCACTCTGTCCACACAGGATTGGGGGTCCCCATTCTCAGAGGTCCTCCTTTGCCCTTTCTTGTTTTCTCTCATATGGCAACCATTGCCTGATATCAGGAGCAGCTCCATGGCTGGCACAGTACAGTCTGGCTTCTGACAATAACTGACCACAGAAAATGATTCTCTGCTCTTGCTGCTTGTTGCCCATCCACTGGACCCTGGGGCATGGGTAGAGTTGGTGTAGAACCAAAACACAGGCTCTGGGAGTCAGGTGAGTGGCAAAAGCAGACTCACTTTATTATGGGGAGGAGGGATCCTCTTATATCCTCCACCCAGCCCAGCATCCCACTGGCTCTCAGACTGCAGGCTGCTGCTATCTGGGTGTGCCCGGGCAGGTCCGTCTCATGTGGGTCTCAGGCCTTGTACTGCTCACTGGCAAGTCCAATTTTTTTCCTACGTGCTCTGGCAAAGTGACTCAGCCAATAAGAGAGCTTCCTGCTCTTGCAGAGGACCTGAGTTTGGTTCTCAGCACCAAATCACAGAGTTTACAGCTGCCTCTAACCCCAGCACAAGGGGATCCAACACCCATTTCTGAATTCCGTGGGCAGCTACACTCTAAGATAATAAGAATACAAAAACTGGATTCTAGCCTGCTAGCCTGAAAGCGCTTTAGAGATTCTTCCTTGCTACCTGTCCCAGCATCCCCCATTCCCCTCACACTGTCTTCCTGTCTTTCTTTTCACCATCCCACCCTGAACTGACCCTTCTGTCTCCATAGCCGGCTCCGTTCCTGTGCCTATCTCACCATTGCCAAGGGAGCCTGTTCTTGAGCAGCACATTGGTTCGCCAGATGTTGCAGGTCATTAACCTAACAAGGGTTTAGTAAAAACTAGGAGATATTTTCATAGATACAAGTCTACCAGACCTCAGCAGAGGGAACCATGTCATGGCAAGTGCCACTTTGACTGGCAAATCCATACTGCCCCCTCCTCAGCACTTTATTAAATCAAGCTCCTCCTCCCTGATCCAGAGGTCTATTTGCACGGCACGATGAAAGAAGTATAGCTGGACTCATCCACAGCGCTTCGGCAGCTGAGCTATGTCAGCTTCAATGCGGGGGAACTTGAAGCCCAATGGGAGCAAGTCCCTGCCGGTTGTTGCCTGAGGCTGGGGTGAGTGCCCCCAGACTTCCTCAACAACTCAGCGCGTTGTTTCAATCACTCTGTCCATGACCGTTAGACGGGTATAGGAAGCTGTCCTTTAACAGAAAGCAAAAATCATTTACATTTATAAAGTAAACCTTTTCAGCTATAAAAATCGCAAGTCTTGCCAGCATTCCAGGCTGCTAGCACAATGACTATCTTAAAAATACAGGGATACACACACACAGCAATCAGTAAATACAGTATTTGGAGATACGTTCAAGTGTTCTCCAACATAACGTGTACCCTCCTCCTTTAGAGAAAGAATTTGGGAGCTATACTGGACTCAATGACTGTGTTCCCATGCTGGTTACTTACCTTTCCTGAGCATCCAGTTCTATACCCCACCTTGGGGATACACATTACTGTAGTTGTAGATTCATGCCAGATGTAGACGTAGGTTCAGAGCAAAGGATTTTTATTCTTTGCCTAATTAAATCACTGGTTCTTGAAAGGACAAGAACAAAGCAGCCAAACTTTAGTCAGGCTTCTAAAAACACCAAAACTGTGTAGGCCCAAGTCAGGGGCAAAGTGACTCAGAACAGTTCCCAGAACTAAAGTAATAAAAACAATTTCTAAGACAAACAAGATATGGACCACTGACTAATGGCCTTGGGCTAAGGATCTCCCCCCACCCACATTGACTAAGACCCTAAGTTTACATTTTCTAGTGCCCGCAACCTTGCTATATGCCAGTACCAATCAGTTTAAAAGTTAATACTCACATCACTATGTAACCAATAGAATCATCCCTAATACCCTGTTGCTAAGCTCTGCCTTTGAAATTTCTATATAAGCAATACTTAGAGTGTGCTAGGGGTTGCCCTGTGAGGTGGATCCCAACATGTTGGAAATAAACCTCTTGCTTTTGCATCGATCTCTAGTCCTGGTGATTTCTCAAGGGTCTCCTTCCGTCTTCCCCTAACAGTTCTAGCCTGGAGCCCTGGAGCTTTTTGGCCTCATTACAATCTGAAATGTTTAAGCCTCTCAGACCTACTGCTGTATGAGCCACTCCAACTAGCTCCTTCTGAGCTCTGACTCTTCTGGTTCAACTCACTCTCATTCTGGCCCACGCTGTTCTCCAAGCTGCCTGGTTCAAACTGACCTTTCTGAGCCTCTGCTGTTTCTGACCAAACTCTTCTGAATCTGGCAGACTTTTGCTGACTCTCTGACTGCCTCAGACTGAATTGCTCTACTCAGCATCAGACTAACTCACTCTTCCCGTCTGATACTTACTTCTTCTGCCCAGCTGCCTCTGTGTCTCTGTGTCTCTCCCTGAGCTCTCACTGCTCCAGTCTGCCTCTGTAACTGACTGCTGTAACTGACTCTTCTGTGTCTGATTCTTCTGTAACTGACTCCTCTGTGATTGACTCTTCTGTAACTAGCTCTGCTCTGGGCTGAGAACCTGCTTTTTCTATGGTGTCTCTGATGAGTCGCTTTACCTGTCCTTCACTCACTCATCTCAGACTTGTGTGACACTGACTCCTGAGCTCTGCCTCCTGTGCCTGCTTCCACATTCTGATTTTGTCTTAGAGACTAAAGGTGCGGACCACTACTGCCTTCTGAATACTGGGATTAAAGATGTTGACCAACCTTCTACCTTAGAGCAGCCTTGCTGATAGAATAAAGGATTAAATATTCCTCTATACATCACACCTGACCTGGTTTAAAATTCTTAATTTCATTATTGTTCTTTACCTAAATATTCCTCTACACATCACTTATTACTGTAGAACTTAGGAAAATTAAGTGATAGAACTTCTACAAAGTCCTTGACAAGACCCTTGATATGACAGACACAGAATTTCACTAACATAAAACTCATGCAGGCAACTTCTGCTGGTCAGAGTGCTTGACTAAAATGCTGGCTTTGCAATGTATCAACTGGGTAATGTTATGTAACCCTGTTTTCTTGTTCGCAAAATAGAGGTAACAATAATAGCAGACCAGGGCTCAGTCTAATTTAGGTGCTCTTCTGGCCTCCATATGATAGCAAAACTGGCTAGTGTCAGGTAGCAAATAGCAACAGATTTTGCACAGATGATCTCAGTTTCATGAGATAATAGTTACAGAGAATGAAAATAAGATTTCCCTTTAGCTTGTGTTCAGGTTGTAAGTGTGTAGGTAGAGACCTTCCACCATGCTCTCTGCTCTTTCTCCCTCTACCACTGTCCCTTTACCTGTGTAACTAAACCCATGTACAGGTCACAGGAAATGAGGAAATTGGTGCCTGTCAGTCTGTGGTACATGTCATATACTAATGTATTCTTTTACTTTACTCAGTGAACACAGGGGTGAATGAAATGATCAAAAGTGTTTAACATTGGAGTCCACTTCTGGTAGACAACATATGTAGCTTAGTGGTGAAATATGTACTTGGTACATAAAGGTTCCTAGTATGCTCTCTAGCACCGTGAAGAAATAATAATGACAATTTTTTTTAAACTAACAATTGAAAACACTACAAGGAATACAGGAAAAGAAGTCACCACAAATTCGAGCATAGATGTAGGGAGCCAAACATATCCAAGATTTCTCAGAGGCCCTAAGGAAAGGACAAACGGAATTTGTCCTTGTCTAGGAGTGGACCTGGCAAGGCTCTTCCAAGGCTGTTCTAAGGAGTCAAGGTTGTGGTTTCTGGGGTCCTGACTCTTCCTCCTGGCCTGTGGTTATCAGGACTTGGGCAACTGTGTCTCCAGTATCCTGTGTTCTCTTTGCTGACATTGTCTGGCTTAGCTCTCTGCTGACCTTGGTCATTCTCTCCCTGTAAGAAGTATATATGTGCTTCTTAATAAATTTGCTTGGCACGAGAAAAGTTTTGTGCAAGCCCTACTAACTCCAGTTATAATCTTCTTTATCTTTCCAATCCCCTGGCACCTTCTAATCAGGACCCTGTCACTGAAGAACAACTTGATGGTCCAGGTCAATCAGAAGCAACATGAAGGAGGTTTACAAACTCTCTCTGATGACCCAGAAAGTGGTACAGGTTGGGGGCTTGCCACAGCACCAATACTTGTGCCAGCCTCAGATCTGCCATCACTGGGGTACAGAGCAGCAGCTGCACTCCTCTTCCTACTGAGCTATGCAAAGAAATTTGAACTAGGGGATTCTGTTAAAGGTGACTCTCTTATTCCTTTACTATTGTGACCCGGCCCGCAAATCAGTCAATGGAGACCCTAAGGGAGGGGGTGAGGAGAATGAGGACAAGAGATATGAGAAATGGAGACAAGACAGGATTCTCTGATCAAGTCTCATTTATTGAAATCAGTTACAAGCTTTTATGGGGTGGTGGAATGAGGAGGTTAACATCCTTGGCAAGGAGAGGCTACACATAATCTCTGAGAAACAGTTAGATCTTAGAGAAACAGAATCTACAGTTTTACGAACAATTCTTGTAATCCAAACAGTCTCCTTTCCCAAGGCTAGAAGGAACATTCAGATCCCAGCCCTGAGCCCTAAGCATTCCCATGAGTTAACAGATCAGACAGCCTGCCAACTACTCCAAAAGACCTTGCAAGCAAGCAATGTGCTCAAGGTCGAGAAACATTAAGCTTCTCCTCCCAACTCAGCTCTTCTTCTCATGACTCAGAGAACTTAAAATCTGTAAGTATCAGAAATGGCAGTGGCCTTCTGAGATGGCTGTCCTTATGTCGAGCCAAATGGGACTTGGATGTAAGGGTGCCTATAGCTCCCCACAGGACTTGGATGCAGGGGTGCCTATGGCTCCCCACACTATTGCTGTGAAGAGACACCATGACCAAGGCAACTCTTAGAAAAGAAAGTATTTAATTGGAGGCTTGCTTACAGATTCAGAGATTTAGTCCATCATCATCATGTTGGTATCCATGGTGCTGGAGCAGTAGCTGAGAGCTACATAGTGATCCACCAAGAGTGAAAACTGGGTCAGCACTGGCTTCTGAAATCTCATAGACCAGCCCCAGTGACATGCTTCCTCAGCAAAGGATACATCCCCTAATATTTCTCAAATAAAGCCACTCCCTGATGAATAAGAATTCAGATATGTGAGCCTTTTGGGGGGACCACCCTTTTTAAACCTCTGCTATGCCCCTGTTCAGAATGCTGGCATATCTAAGTACCAGCATAAACACCTAAGCACTGTTGGTGATTCAGGTGTCTTATCTGTTAAATAAGATGATAACTCTGATCATAAGTCCTGTAGGAGAAAGATGCCTTCGATTGTTGGGGAGACACCTGATACTTCCACACTCCCTGGGACTCTCTACCCTCAGTGCAGCTGCCATACAACCTATTTCCTCTTACTCTGAGCACTCCTGGGGGTCTGACTCCTTCCTGTTTTATTACAGGAGGGAGCCTGGCATCTAGGAGAAAACATGTTTGCTTATTACAGGTGGGCTTCTCCAGAAGTCCCTAATCAGACATTGTTCCGCTTTCCTCTCCACTGAGTGGCTAGATCATCATGCAGCCCTTGGCTGTCCTGGAACTCACTGCATAGACCAGACTAGCCTTAAACTCACAGAGATCCACCTGCCTCTGCTTCCTGAAGTTCTGAGATTAAGGGCATGCATCACCATTCATGGCCTTATTTGTGTGTCTGCCTTGTGTGCACAGATGCTACAGTGCACACATGGAGGCTAGAAGACTTGTGGAGTTTGTTCTCTCCTTCTACCATGTGAGTCCTGTAGCCTGAAATCAGGAGTCAGGCTTGGTGGCAAGCACCATCACCTGCAGTGTCTTCAACTTGCTGGCCCTTGTTGGCCTGCTCTGACAGAGCCAGGACACCCTGGGATGGGTTATTGCCCTGCCAGCTACAGATAGGAAGTAATGGATAACTGGTTTCATGAGGAGCTAAGAGTCCCATATAGGAGTGCAATGGAGGAGGGCTGAACCATCATTCAAAGAGGAGCAGGAAGTGGCCACTTGAGCCACAGATGTTTCCTTGGTCAGAAGGAATGGGAGAGGGGGAACGGGGATGGGGTATGAGTTGGGGCATTGGAGGTGGAGTCTGAAGCCCAGGACTCTCTTCTCGATCCTTGGCCCAGTTCCTTTAAGACATCTTGGAGAGGCAGCAAGACCTGGGCAGGATACCCAATTCTCCTGAGTACACACGGGGACCTCCCATGGGCTCCGGGATGGGCAAGCTGACCCTAGTGCATCTGTGGTGATGGAAGCTCTGTTGTATCACTACTCCTAGAAGGTACAGTCTGCTTTCTGCTGGGGGTCCAGAAGCTGGGGTGGGGTTGTCAGGGCGGGAAGCCCCAGACTGCAGCCCAGAATCTGAGCCTGACCCTGGCAGCATATGCTGATGGCCGCTGTGTCCACTAGTGCTGGGGCTCAATCTGGAATAGGGACCCAGACCCCCAGAGTGTGTAATGCTGGGGAGGCCATGGCGAGTGACTCTGTCCTTTGGAAGAGTGAATCAGAAATGAAGCCAAAGCTGGACAGGCTTACAGCCAGGTTCCTAAGCCTTTTGGAGACTGGGCTGTATCCTTCCGTTTACCAGCCCAGGATTCCTGAGTGCTGGATTGGACACACTGAGATACCACAGTACCTCAGACTCTCCATGTCACTCTCCCTGCATCTTGTATCCCCAAAGGCAGGGCAAGGGAGGGGTAGACTGATGTCCCTTCACCCAAGAAGACACTCTGGATCCCACAGCCTGACCCAAGGAGTCAAAGCTCCAGACTAGCTTCATCCATGAGATTTCCTGGGCAAGTTCTGGGCCAATAATAGTGACACGCTGCAGCTCCTGGCCAGCATGTACACACCATTGCTGGGGTGGATCCCCATGAGGCTAGTGTCTGCCCTCTTTGGGTTGGTGGTGGCCATGGGGCCACTGGCCAATGGGCAGGAGGTGTGGGGGCTGGCCATACCATGGATGCCTGCCATCCACCATCCTGCTCATGAACCTGGGAGTTGCAGACCAGCTGCTGGCCCAGGTGATGCCACTCACTGCACCTGCATGGCCAGCGCTGGCCTTTTGGGGAGGCTGCCTGCCCTGTGGCCACAGCCACTCTCTATGGCCACATGTACGACTCAGTGCTGCTGCTGGTTGCAGCCAGCCTGAACCAGTACCTGCCCTGGTGCATTCTCTATTGTCCTATGTGCTGCATAGTCAGCACCTGACTGCCTGGCTCTGCTTGGTGGTTCGGCTCTGCAGCCACCCCGGCCTTGTCACTCACTCTGCAGGGTCAACCCTTCTGGCTGGGTGGTTCTGATTGCATTCTACATCAGGATGAGCTGCCCCTGGCATAGCAGACCTCTCACTGGTGACCAGCCTTCACCTACCTGGCAATCTAGTGTTGCTTCCTGCCACTGCTGGCCATAAGCCTGTGCCATGGAGCCACCTGTGTGCGCACTGGTATCCAGTGGCCAGCGTTATGGCCATGCACTCAGACTGACAGCCCTGGTACTGGCCACAGCAATGGCCTCTCTTACTGTTAGATACTGCACTATTGGAACTTAAGTCTAAGGCCTAGGGTGCTCTCTACAGAGCTTATGAGTCCAGCCTGGCTCTCAGCACACTCAACAGCTGAGCCGTGTGGAAACTTTCACCTACTACTCCGTGTCCCGCAAGTTCAGGGACAAGGTGTGCACCCCACTGTGTCACCAGCCTGAGGCCAGTGGCTCTTCTCAGGGTTCCAGGGAAGCCAGAAGCCAAGGGACTGCCATTTGCTCCTCTACACATTTATGACAGGCAGCCAAGGAGCGAAAGGGGTGTCCAGGGCTGACAGGATCTCCCCTTTAACTATGTCCCTCTTGAACCCTCTGAACCTGACCTTATTTGGAAATGCAGTTGGTGTGATGTCCTTAGCAGGGCTGAGGTTCACAGGAGAAGGGCTGGTGGCCAATGCCGTTGAGAAGGAGAGCAATGGGGCCTAGTGCTGCACACCTTGGAGCTAGGTATGGGGAGGAAGAGGATCCGGAGATCACGCTTATCTTTGACTACACAGTTAGTTCTAATTCTAGCCTGTGCTATGTGAGACCCTATCCAAAATAAAATAAGATGGAATGCAGGGTACAATAACAGAGGGCTATGGAGGCAGAAAAGAGTTATGAGCCACAAGCTAAGGGATGCCAAGGGAGGCTGCATCACCAGAAATAAGAAGTGAAGCGGTTTCTCCCTCAGAGCCACAGAGGAACCCAGACCTGGACACCCTGATCTTGTCAAGTTGCCTCTCAGACCTGTGAGACAATAAACCTCAAACTGTTGTGCTTTCTACCCGTGTGCCTGCGTGGCGTAGGCCCGTGTGCATGCATAAAGGAGCCTGTGGACAAGCAAGAGGGCCAGGGGATGACAGGTGTCCTCCTCAATTCTTTCTCCACGTGTAAAAGTTTTAAATAATTTTATTTGTGTGGGTGTCCTGTCGCATGTGTGTCTGTGCATGTGTGTGTCTGATGCCCACAAAGGTCATAAGACGGTGTCAGGTACCCTGGAACTGGAGTTACAGATGACTGTGAGTGGTCTTGTGGGTGATAAGGATAGATAGTCCTCCAGTCCAGTTAGGAGCAGCCTAACTGCTGAGCCATTGACAACCACCACCTTCATTTTTGAGACTAGGTCCCTTAGTGGGTCTGTAACTCATTGTCTGTGGCTATGCTGTTAGGTGAGTTCCTAGAATCTCTGACTCCAGGCACTCTGCCTGGCTTTTACACAGGTTCTGGGAATCCGGACTCAGGTCCTCATGCATGCACAGCGAGTGTTACCTGAGCATGTTACACTGAGCAATCTTGCCTGTCCTCTATGCTTATTTTGAAAAAGCCTCCTGGGTCTGTCACAATACTCTGCCATGTTTGTCCTAAGATGCTGCAAGAGGTGTAGAATCCTGGGCCGACTTAGCTTCTCAGCTCTGTTCTTGGGAACCCTTACTTAACAAGGGCTCCCATGGGCTGGCAAGATGGTTCTGAGTAAATGCACTTGCTGCCAAGCCTGAGGACCAGAGTTTGGTTCCCTAGACTCACACAGTAGAAGGAGAGAACCTATCTTACAACTTGTCCTCTGACCTTCACACATGTGCTATAACATGCACACACATGACAGTACCTTATGTCCAAGATTATTGTCCTGTCCTCTGCCTACCCCAAAGGCAAGCTACAGGTGGAGCAATGGTAACTCAGGGGAGCAGCCACTGGGTCTGTAAGAGCCCCCTCACTATGCCCTGCACGTGAACAGGCTTGCACCTTGGGACCAGCTCTAAATTCTGTTCCGTTGTTTGATAAAGGCTGAAGATTGCCTTCACTGCAGCTTGTACTTACCATTGGCTTCTACAGAAGCAGGCACAGGACTTCAATCTGGCTGGCAGGGCTGGGTCCCTGCTGAGTGGATGACACTAGCTTTCCAGACCACAGCCATTGTGTTTTAAGTCTCTGAAGACTCCCCTCGGATCTGCTGGGAAGGAGAGCATCTTCCAGGTGCCCAGAGAAGGGGACTCACATGAGGGGTCTACAAGTGTCCCAGCCCATAGCCTTAAGTTGGGGTGCACTATGAGCAGGTTCTGCTGATCAGACCACAGACCAACTTGTTCTTGGACCAGCATAGAGTGTCAGCCCTGTGAAAGCTATGAGCACAATCTGATGTCTTGGCATCACTACAGCTGCTGGAGGTAGAGGTTGGTGGCCTCTGCTCTAATAAGACAGGGAACAGCAGGGGGACAGTCACTGGAGAGGACAGCTAACTGGGCATGGACATGCTTTCAAGCCCTCAGACTGAAAGCAACCTGATGTTTAGAGAGTCAGAACCTGCTCAGAAGTTAGGGAGTTTTGAATGTACTTCAAGTAACTCTCTAGCCCACAAGGTCCCTACCACAGACTGAAACTTAAAGATCCTGGGACAGGAAACTGGCACAGATGTGCCCAGAAACCGGGCAATGCCCCAACACAGGATAGCCCACTCTGTGCTGCCTCATGAACTGCCCCAGCCCCTCTCAGGCCCAACCCCAAGTCTGCCTTTTCCATAGCCTCTTCTACCCTGCTCCTCCCTGCCTTGTGTCCTGGCTGCTGTGTCTTCTGACCTTGGCTGTTCCCTGCTTTGAACCCTGGTCTCTGATCACAAAGGCAAACCCTTTCTGGAGTTAGAAGGGATATGTCCCAGTTGTGAGAGGCTGGGCTGCAACAATGGCTTCTACAGACTCACCAGGACCTGTTCTCCACCAACTCCATGTGGGGCCTGAGCACAGACCTGGAGTGAAAGGGCAGTGGGCTCCTGACATAGAAGTGCAGGGTCTTAAGACCAAGGAGACAGCTGATAGAGTAGAGAGAGAGGAGCTAGGTGGACAGCCTGCAATTGGTATATGAGATCAGGACAGAATTCTGGACACGCGTGTGTGCACGCACGCACACACACACACACACACACACACACACACACACCCGCTGGAGTCTGTTGTTTCCAATAGGAAGCACTTCTTTCTCTTCATTCACACCAGAAACCCCCAGCCTGCTCACAGCAACTGGAAGAGTCTTTGTGGGAGAGCAGAGGGCCTCGCCTGGCCCTCCAGGGCCACCTTGTATGTCTGGTGAAGCTGGTCACAGTCAGCTGGGCATTGGTCCTCATGTTGGGGACCGTCCTGGTTTAGTTATGTTACTGTGATAAACACTATGACCAAAAGCAACTTAGGGAGGAAAAAGTTTATTT
This sequence comes from Cricetomys ansorgei, assembly GCA_026225945.1. Taxonomy (NCBI): domain Eukaryota; kingdom Metazoa; phylum Chordata; class Mammalia; order Rodentia; family Nesomyidae; genus Cricetomys; species Cricetomys ansorgei. The sequence goes on from JAMJFZ010003403.1 coordinate 240,369, forward strand.
GGGTCACAGTCTATCATCAGGGGAAGTGAAGGCGGGAACCTGGAGGCAGCTGGTTGCTCGCCATTTGATGTCTTGCCGGGACCAGAACTCTGATCATCTGATAGAGTAGCAAGCCCTCTTAACTGTGGAGTCATCTCTTCAGCATTTTTTTTTTTTTGAGACAGTTTGACTATGTAACCCAGGATGGCCTTGAACATGCTCCTGCCTCAGCTTTGAAACAAGAGATTAACGAGAATACAAGACCATACCTAGTTCCAATGTGCCAGGTGGAGCAGCTGACTCACACCGTCTAGGTCTGGATGCTATCCTAGAGGACATGCCCCCATCCACCACCACGCTCAGCTGCCTTCTGGGGATGGCTCTGTGCAGAGGCTGTGTGGCCTAGGCCAATTCCTGCAGTTCTCTTGAGCCAGTCCTGGAGAGCCCAGGTACAGAGGTGAGCAACCTTCCGTTGTGGAAACCGCTTGATCAACTGTGCTGTTGACTGACCTTATGACCTTCACTAACCCCTGCAGGCTCCCCACTCTTCTTCGAAAACTCGCCCCTAATCCTCAGACTCCACACCAGCTCTCTACCCCTTGCCATTCACCTGTAAGTTAGGGTTAGGTTGTTAGGGTTAATCAGTTGGGGTTAGAGGGTTAGGGTTAGGGTTAGGGTTGGAGTTGGGGTTAGGGTTGGGTTAGGGTTAGGATCTCCTGAGGTTTTTGAAAAAAGTGACTTTGGTGTTGGGAAAAGGCCATAAGGCAAGGTACTGCCAGCTGCTTCTAGGATCTGAGAGTAGGCTGTGGCTGATAGTCAAAATAATAAGAGATCCTGCTCCTGCCTCCTCAAGATATGCTATCACTGCAGTGGAAAGTGGAAAGGCTTAAGCTCTGTAAAGGATACAACCTGACCAACACCCTGCCTCAGTGCTGTGTAAGACTGAGCCTCTCACCAGGTCATGTTCTAAGTTATGGTCTCTGGCCATGTCTGCAAGAGGATGAAACCTTAGAAGGAGACTCTGCTTTTACTTCATATCTAGGGTTCATCACCCATATATTTATGACCTCTGAAAATATCCAGCTACCAAAGCAGGACTATATTTGGGTTTGCTTACCTTGGTCCATACACAAAGTTGCTTTTTGCCCAAGTTAAGGGATTGCTTTCCTTTGGAATGCTCTCCAAGTCCACCCCCCACCTCAGTTCTGCAGTTCTCAAAATTGCCTGGTGTCTTTTTAAACTGAAGGGTTGTGAAGAGACAAAGTTCCAACACAGTGGTCCACCCAAAAGGGAGATGGGATGCATCTCCCACTCTCTAGAGACTGCATTTTGTTTACCCCAATTCAGAAATCCTGGGTGAACCCTATTCTGCTAGTTTTTATGTCAGCTTGACACAGGCTGGAGTCATTTTGGTAGAAGGAACCTCAATTGAGAAAAAAAGCCTATGGTGTATTTTCTTGATTAATGATTGATGTGTGGAGCCCATCCCATAAGGGGCAATGCCGTTCCTGAGCAGGTGGTCCTGGATGATAAAAGAAAGCAGTCTGAGCCAGGTATGAAGAGCAAGTCAGTAAACAGCACTGCTCCATGACCTCTGCGTCAGCTCCTGCCTCTGAGTTCCTACCCTGTTTGAATTCCTGGCCTGACTTTCCTCAGTGATGGACTATGATACAGAAGTGTAAGATGAAATAAATCTTTCCTCCCCAAATTGCTTTTGGACATAGTGCCTTATCACAGCAATAGACACCCTGACTAAGATGACAACCCCCCTCCCAAAAAAATATGAAGGACATATACCCATCTCACAATGAGCACTGGAGACTCAGAGCAGCAAAACCAAGCAGTCGGTTTTATGATCTTGAAGGCCAGGTGCCAGCCCTGACCAATAGCAGGCAGAAAAAGACTTTTGTTTTTGTTTTTGTTTGTATTTTTATTTTTATAACCATGAACACAAGCCCTTCCTCCTTTTCCTCATTGGTTGAGTACTTTGGGATACAATCTTATGTACAATCTTATGTCTTCTGCCACGTATGTCTCAACTAAGTCCATGTGTGAATTTATCTCTCCATTTTATATCCTGTTTGTTTTAAAGCTTTTTAGGTAAACTCTGTCATGGCTGCAAGACATTGGGAAATCAAGATTACTTGTTAATAATTCTCTACTCTAAACTTTCTGTGAGTGTAAGGAGGAGGTGTCACAGCTAAATGAGAAGATTTCAGGGGTCCAGTGCTTTTTCTGCTCATCTGAGGCTACATCTATGCTGACTCAAGGCATTTTTGTCTTGAAAATGGACCTTTAATTTTTTTTTTTTACATGCTGGGCTTAGAGGCAAATGGTTTTAATCCCAGGACTCCAAAGAGAGACAGATGGATCTCTGAATTCGAGGCCAGCCTGGTCTAAAGAGCAAGTTCCAAGACAGCCAAGGTTATGCAAGCTGATGGGAACAGGTGCAGAGCTATGGAAAATTTGCAGAAGAGGGGACTAGAGAAGTGGGGAACATCAGGAGAGCAGGCCCACAGAGTCAACACACCAGTGCTCTTGGGGGACCTCAGAGTCAGAAGGAACCTGAAGGGTCTCTTAGATATGTTATGTGACTGACTGGCTTGGAGTTCTTGAAGAGAGACTGCAGGCTAGAGTGTATGTGGGGTTCTATGATGCTTATGCCTGCCCTTGGGACCCAGTTCCTCCAGCTGGGTTGCCTGGTCCACCCTCGATGTACCTGACCTTGTCCCATTTGTTGTGCCCTGTTTGATCGGTGACCCTGGGAGGACTGCTGTCTTCTATGGGGAGAAGTGGGTGGTAGGGTGGTGGTGTGTGGGTAGGGACAGGGAGGATATACAATAGAAGAGGGAGGATGGGGGAGCTGGGAGGGATGGAGGGGGGAGGATGGGGGAGGATGGGGGACCTGGGAGGGATGGAGGGAGGGTAGGAGAGGTGTTGATATGTACTGTACGAAAGAAGAAAAATAAATTAAAAATTTTTGTAAACATCCTTATCTCTGCCCATCCACGCCTGGTTGTTGACAAGGCCGTTCTTGTGCAGACCCAGTATAGACACCCACAGTTACTCTAAGTTTGAGTTTGTGACTGCAATGACTATGTCGCCCAGAGGACGGGAGTTTAACAGGCCTCCTCCATATCTTCTACCACTTACATTCTTAGTTTTACAAGTATTTTATTGAGAATTTTTGCGTCTATATTCGTAAGGGAAATCAGTCTATAATTCTGTTTTTTGTTAGGTCTTTATGTGGTTTAGGCATCAGATTAACTGTGGCCTATAAAATGAATTGAGCAAAGTTCCTTCTGTTTCTATTTTGTGGGATAATTTGAGGAGTATTGGCATTAACTCTCCTTTGAAAGTCTAGTAGAATTCTTCTCTAAAACCATCTAACCCTGCACTCTTTATGGTTCGTAGACTTAATTACAGCTTCTATTTCACTAGTGGCTATAAATCTGTTTAAATTCACTATCTGATCTTGATTTAACTTTGGTAAGTGGTATACATTGAGAAAATTACCCATTTCTTTTAGATTTTCCAATTTGGTAGAGTACATGTTTTTAAAGTATGTCCTTACGGTTCTCTATTTCCTCGGTGTCTATTGTTATGTCCCTTTTTTTCATGTCTAATTTTGTTGATTTGGATCTTCTCGCTCTACCTTTTGTTAATTTGGCTAAGGATTTGTCATCAATCTTATTGATTTTCTCAAAGAACCAACTCTTCCTTTCACTGATTCTTTGTAATGTTCTTGCTTTGTTTGTTTGTTTCTATTTCTTGCCATCTACTCATTTTTGGTGTGGTTTCTTCTTTTTGTTCTAGAGCTTTCAGGTGTGCTGTTACATTGAAGTATTAGATCTCTCCAATTTTTTACGTAGGCATCCAATGCTATGAGCTTGCCTCTTAGAACTGCCTTCATTGTGTCACTTGGGTTTGGGTATATTGTGTTTTCATTTCCATTCCGTTCTAGAAAGTTTTAATTTCCTATCTGGACCCATTTTTCATTCTGTGGTGAGTTGTTGTTTCCACGATTTTTAAGTTTTCTGTTGTTTCTGTGGATATTGATATCCATCCAGCTTTATCCACGGTGGTCAGATAAGATGCAGAGTGTTACTTCAGTGTTCTTGTATATGTTGAGATTTTGTGTCCAAATATGTGGTCAGTTTTAGAGAAAGTTCCATAAGCTTTTGAGAAAGTATATTCTTTGTGTTTGATTGAAATGCTCTGTAACTATCTCTTAGGTGCATTTGGTTTGTCAGTTACTTCCAGCTTTCTCTGTTTAGGTTTTGCCTGGATGACTAGTTGGTGTGAGTGTGGAATTGAAGCCTCCCACTATCAGTGTTTCTTCTATGAACTTGTGCACCCTTATGTTTGGTGCAAGGATGTTAAGAATTGCAGTGTCTTCTTGGGTGTATCCTTCCTTTGACAACAGGTAGTATCCTTCCCTATGTCTTAAAATTAGTTTTGATTAGAAATCTTTTGTCAGATATTAAAATAGTCATACTGGGTTGTTCTTATGTCCCTTTGCTTGGAGTGTCTTTTTCCATCCTTTTATCTTGAAGTTTTATCTATCCTTGATGTTAAGGTATGTTTCTTGAATGCAGTAGAAGGATGGACCCTATTTTCACACTCACAAATGTGTTGCTTATTCCTATGTCCTTCAGTAGTTTCAGTGTTTTGGGTTTTAAATAGAAAACTTTGATCCAATTTAAATTGTTTTTTAGCAGGATGAGAGATATGAATGTAATTTCAGTCTTCAACATTTGATATCCATTTAATGAAAAGGCTGTCTTCTTTCTGATGCATGTCTTCAATAACTTTGTCAAAAATGAGGTGTCCATAGTCGTGTCAATTTACCTTTAGGTCTTCTAATTATGTCCTACTGGTCTACCTGTCTGTTTTTGTGCCAGTGCCTTCCTATCTTTATCATGTCTTTGTAAGATAGTTTGTAGTCAGATAAAGAGATATCTATGGCACTTCTCTTTCTACTTGGAAGTAATTTAACTGTCTGTGGTCTTTTGTGTTTTCATACGAATTTTAGAACTGCCTTTTCCTAGTTCTGTGAAGAATGTATTTGGAATTTTTATGGGACTGAATTGAAACTGTAGACTGCTTTTGGTAGTATAAATATTTATTTTGCCACTCTAAGAGGATGGCTGAGTTCTTTATATCATCTAGCATCTTTTTCAATTTCTTGTTTCAGTGTCTCAAGTTTCATTATAGAAACCTTTCACCTAATGGTTAGATTTATTCCTAGATATTTTAATTTTCTTTCTCAAGCTCTTGTCAATGTTTCCTGATTCCCTTTTATGCAAGTTCATTATTGATGTAAACTGCTGCTTGTTTAATATGTTAATTCTGTATCCTGATACTGAAAGTACCTATCAAGATCCAGGAGGTTGAGTGAAGTCCATGGGGGTCTTGTAAGTGTAGAATCATGTTACTTGCAAATAAGCATGTTTAGACTATTAATTTCCTATTTTTATCCCTTGTACATCTGTCTATCTTACTGCTCTAGCTAAGACTTTAAACACTATCTTGAATAGAATGCAGAGAGCAGGCATTCTTGTCTCATGTAAGATGTTCCCACATGTCTTGGTGTTCCCACAGTTGGTATAATGTTGGTTATAGGTTCATCGTATATAGCCTTTATTACATTGAGGTATAATCTAGCTATTCCTAGTTTTATTATGAAGGTGTGCTGCACTTTGTCAAATGCCTTTCCTAAGTTTGTGGAGAGGATCGTGTAATTTCTGTCTTTAAGTCATTAATATATCACAATACAAATATAGATTTGCATAAATTGAGCCAGTGGTGTATCCCTGGGGTGCAACCAACTTGTCATAAAGTATGCACTTCTTAGTATGATTTTGAATTCAGTTTGCAACATTTTGTTGGTGATTTTGCTTTAATGCTTATCAGGAAAATTGCTCTGTAGTTTCCCTTTTTGCCCTGTCTTTATTGAGTATAAGTATCAGATTATATTGGCTTCGTAAAATGGTTTTAGTAGTGTTCCTTCTTTTGCTATATTGTAGAACAGCTTGAGAAATGTTGGTATTAGATCTCCTGTGAAAGATTGGTAGAATTCAGCAATAAATCTATCCAGCCCTGGACTGCTTTTTGGGAGGAGACTTAAAATTACTGCTCCATTTTTCTTGCTTATTATGAGTCTGTTTAGATTGCTTATATCTCCATTTTGTTAAGTCATATGTATTCAGAAATGTATTCATTTCTTTTAGATTTTCAAACTCCTTGGAATTTAAGTTTTTATTATATTCCCTGAATATCTTCTGAATTTTGCTGGAGTCTGTTCTAACAACTCGCTTATTGTTTCTAAGTCACTAATCTGAGTCTTCTCTTTATTTTGGTTAGTTTAGCTGTGAGTCAGTCAATCTTGTTAATCATTTCAAAGAACCAACTCTTTTTCTGACTCACTCTTTGCACTGTTTTTGTTTTTTTTTGTTTCATTAATTTCTGACCTGATTTTTATTGTTTCTTGGCATCTGCTACATTTGACTTTGGATGCTTCTTGTTTTTCTACAGCTTTAAGGTACATCATTCCGTTGTTTATTTGAGAGCTCTCTGGTTTGTTAATGTGGACACATATAACTATAAACTTTTCTTTTAGGATTCCCTTGGCCATATCCTAAAATTTCTGGTAGATTCAGATCTTGTATTTATTTGACTCTAAGAATGTCTTCATTTAATCCCCAGCTTCCTCAATGACTCATTTCTTTAATGGCACTATTCATTCAAAAGTACATTACTGGTTGGGTCAGCAAGATGTCACAGTGAGTCAAAGTGCTTGCTGCCTGAGGTGATGCTACCTGACAGCCTGAGTTCAATCCCCAGAACCCATGTAAAAGTGGAAGGAGAGAACTGACTCTACAAACTTACCCTCTGGACTCCACATACACGTCGTGGTACACGTGCCCACACATACACATTAAAACACACACTACAATAATTAATAAAATTTAATTCTTAATAGTGTATTGTTGGATTGGGAAGATGGCTCATGGGTAAAGTGTTTGCCATGCAAATGTGAGGAGCAGAGTTCAGATCTCCAGAGCCCACAAAAACAGCTGAGTAGGCATGGTGGCCCCCCAGTGACCCTGGTGCTTGGAAAACAAAGACCAGAGATGTCTGAAGGAAGCTGACTAGCTAGAGAAGCCAGAATTGATAAGCTCCAGATTCAGTGCCATTCCGACCTCAGTAAATGTAGTAAAGAGAAATCCAAGAAGACACTCTGCAACAACTTCAAGCCTCTATATGCACAAACACCCACGTGTACATGCTCCTGTAAAATATACATATTTCATACACATGTAAACACACACGCCGATACACCACACATATAAAAACGTGTGTCATTCAATTTCCAAGTATCTGTGTATTTTCTGAGGTTTACTAACTTTATTGTTTATTGCTTTAAATACTGGTTTGGACTTTCCCCCCTCCTCAATTCTTTTTTCTTGTTTAAATTATTTACAAGGTGTTGGTGAAGTATCTGGGGAAGTACAGGTGCTTGCTGACAAGTCTAAGGATCTGGCCTCCACCCTTAAGAACCCACATGATGGGAGAGAGAAAGACTCCTGAGAATTGTTCTCTGACCTCTCCACATGTTCTTTGTGGCCATATGGATATGTTCACACACAAGCACAAACACAAAAATAAATTTATTTAAAATTTCTGCTACAATATTCTTTATTTACCTTTTTTGCCTTTATTTGCTTTTATTTGCCTTTATTTGCTTCCTTCAAATTTGGCTGACTCTTGTTTTTATTTTGTTTTGTGAGATATTTGTTGGAGAAGGGTCTTTGGAGGTAGATTCTCACCGCTTGGTCTACTTACTTTACTTCAACCTTTTTGGGCTGGGATTACCATCCTGTGCCACTATGTCCCTTAGCTTACACCCCTGCCCCCAGTGCCTTACACCAGAAGCTGATAGCATAAATTTGAGACTTTTCTTTTTCTAACCCAAGAATTTAATACAACTGAGTCTCCAATCCAAAAATTCTCTCCAACTTTTGAGAGTTGACATGCAAAGAGGTTTTGGTTTTTAAAATATTTTGGATTTGAGTTTTCCTGGTTAGGGATGTTGAACTGGAAACATCTAAGCAAACATTCTGAAACACTTCTGGTCCCCACATTTTTGGAAAAGGAGATTGACCCTGGGTTAAAGTCCTCCTCAGCACTGCTTCCTCCCTGGCATCCCAGGGAGTTGTTATGTATTGCATTTTCACTCAAGCCAAAAGAGTCCTAATTTCATTTTTATTCTTTGAGTTGTTTTTAGTAAATACTTGGGGTTTTCCCAGAGATCTTTCTGCTTTTGATTTCTAAAATAATTCCATGTGGAAAGAGAGCATTTCCTAAAATATCATAGAGTTTTTTCCATTGCCAAGCTATGGTTATATTTTCTATATTTAGGTGCAAATGGAAAAAATATGACAAAAATACATGTAGGCTGAAATAGAAACAAAACAGTAAGTTCCAGATTGAGAGTATTTCTTTCTCTTTATTCAGTGGCTGCAGCAGGTGTTGCTGGTCAGGAATTCCGAATTTGGAGCCAGACACTGAGGGTCAGTCACATGCTGGTAAACTGTGTGGACACGAGATAAGGAGTTAACCACTTTCTCACTAGTTTCTGAAGGCTGGGTACAACAGGCAATCATGACACCTCGTTTGCTACAGCTGCTGAGAAGACCAAACAAATGCATTATAAAGTACTAAAAGCTGTGCAGACCTGTAGTGAGCCCTGTGCATGTGTCCAATGAAAGAAGTTGTACTTCTGATAAATCATCTAATTATCCATTGAATGGAGTCTATTCTGTACAGTTGAAGAAACTCTGCAGACCTGAACCCAAACCAATCAGTTCCACGGCTGATTTTGAAAAGCATCCATGTGTAGGAATTTGAAATGCAATTTGATGGGAGACTTTTCTTACATCCAAACCTGTGGTGTGAGTGATTGCTGCAAGGGACCATCCGGCCTCCATCACAGGAGGCGGATCCTAAGCTGCAGTCTGCGTGAACGTGAGCACGATGCCTGTGACGCACAGACTTCCAAAAAAAAAAGAGGAGAAAAGATAGGAAATTGATTTTGAAACATTCCCCCAAAAGTTGGTATTGATGTCCTTACAGCCTAAGACAGTTTTATAAAATCCACTTATTGTTCCAACCTGTCTTCCCCTGCAGGTGGCGCCCGTTAGCCGCTGTTGCCGGAATTCATTGGCTCCCCAGAAGCCAATGTACCTTGAAAGGCTTGCACGTGGAAGGTCTAGGAGCACTTAAGAGTGGGACCGCTGTGCTTCCCTCCTGGGGAAGATGTTTTCTCACCTCACCGCCGGAAAAGCTTTCGCAGGGAAGAAGACTCCCAGCTTAACGATGGTCTTCCCCGGTATAGTCAGAACCAACCTGGAGAAGCCTGTAAGGTGGCAGAGTCCCTGTGCTGGGTCACTTCCAGAGCTCAGTGCCTGCCCTTGAGGTCTGGATGCAGTGCATGCTCTGCATGACAACTAAGAAGCTCAGGAGCCAGACCTCCACCTGGCCGCCTTTGTCTCCTTTCATTACAGGTTACTTTGCCCCTAAAGAGCAAAAGTCACCAGTGTGCAGGAATTGAAGGCCGTAAGGACTATGGGGGACCCTCTGAATAGCTGACAGTTGATTGAAATAAAGGAGGCCCAGCACTTTTCTCTTCCTGTCCTCATCCCTTCTGCTCTTCTCCCTCCCTACGCTCTTTCGTTCTCTCCCCCTTCCCTCCCCTTTCCTTCTCTTTCTTTCTTTCCAGAGAGAGCCAGGTGCTCAAGCCTCATACTAAACAATTCCATAGCTTAACCATCCTCCCAAGTGAGTGTTCTTTTCGCCTAATCTGATTCCCAGATGCAAAGGCATAGCCCATGCGGTTTGGGGTTTTTATCAAGCACATAGACCTAGTTTGCTGCACACTGCTCTGCAGCAGCAGAGCTTCCAGCCGTTTCCTGCTTTTCCTTGTACCTCAGAGTCCAGATGCTCTCCCATGGTCTTTATCTCACTTTTGAGTTTTGGAGAACACACTGGAATCCAAATGAAAGTTATCACCCTAACAAGAATAATTAATTTTACTAGTTAAATTTTGGCAACAAATACAATTACAACATCCAATCTGTTCCCCTGAGGTTTTCTGCTTGTCTCAGCAGGGAGCCCTAGATAACAATGCTCCACTGATAGAGAAGTTGCTGGCCATCTCTAAGGGAAACTACACACCTGTGATTGTCCTGGTTAATTGCCCTGTTAATGGGACAGTTGCATTATAGCAAGTCTAAAATAAACACAGTGTCACCAAGGAAGGTTGTAATAGGATAATATTACTTAAATGTTCACAAAGAAAGTTTTAATATCTTTGAATCCCCATATTGTGTGACTGATAGAACTACAGGAGGGGGGAGCTGCAAACAGCAGTATGATTTAAAGAGACAGGGACTCATTTTCCTCTCAAAATAAGAAGCTATGAATTAGGAGTGACTGGCACTTGCAACTAGTTGTGTGATGGCACTACCAAAGCCAAACTTTCTTCCTCTCTGCACTTCCATATATAGAATGCTGGCTTTTGTTTCAATGCCTTTATGATCTCAATATGGCTTCAAGAGCTCCAGACTTTACCTCTGTCCAAGACTGAGAGACTAGGGAAGGGGAAAGATTGCCGATGCAGGTTCCCATTTCTGTTTCAAAGCAAAGAGCTGCCTTGTGATGACTCAATGTATTCAATGCTAGAAACCAAAATTGCCAGATAATGTAAAGACTTCTCTGTTATTAATATAGCTTGTTCATTCATTCAGTTATTCACTTATTGTGATTCAGGGAGTGGTTTCTACCCTTTGCTACAAAGTAAGTTTACAGCTAGCCTGAGCAAATTAGTGAGGCCCTATCTCAAAAATAGTAAGGGGAGGGAGGGGGAAGGCTGGGGATGTTGCTCAGTGAGTGCTTGTCCAGCATAAGGCAATCCCCAGTACCACCTAAAACAAACAATATGCTCTAACAATTTATAAGACAAAAATGGTGTGGGGTGTGTGTGTATGTTACTATTTTCACATTTTTTCAACTTGCAAACTCCCCCAGCCACTTTGAAGAGCAGAGACAAGGAATTCTGGGCAGTCACACTTCAAGTGACTGCATAGGGTAGCAGACCTCAACGGATATGAACGGTCCTAGAGCAAGGTCCTCACTAAGTGATGTTTCCAGAATGGCTTAGAACACAGGAACTCTGGAATGACTGGACCCATTCTGTTTCAGTCACCTGCTCTCAGTGAGTAGAAGGCTCAATAACACCTCCTAAACTAGCATGTCAGTCTGCATCACAGAGGAATGGAGGCAGAAGCTGGCGGGACTGGCCAGACAGTAACGGCAGTGTCCAGGACAAGCTACCATCTACAATCCAAGAGCTGGAGCTAGACACCAGAGAGGGAGGCGCTCCGTGGTCTGTGGCAGTTGGTCCCCTATCTGTGAGAGTAAACAACGTGCCCTGGGGCTGGGACCTGGGGGAGGGTCAGCATTCATGACTTCGCCCAGTTTGAGAAGCCGAACTCCAGGACTCATTTCCCTCTATGGAGACTACTCCTCTGCCTCAGAATCCAGCTGCTCCAGCTGTGCATCCCAGTCACTGCCCTGGCAGTCTGGGTCATTGCCACTGTTCAATAAGAGAATGAGACCCAGAAAAGCTCCAGCTTTTTTTCCCCCATTATCTCTAACTTGGGTTTGAATGTATTAATTTAGCCCAAAACTAAAGAGGGAAATCAGAAGAGACCTGGAGGATGCTCTCAGACTTTCTAGATAGCTACTAGGAAGGGCAAGTCAATGACTTAGATCAAGAGACAGAGGCTGTGTGGGTAGGGAACAGGCTGCAGTAGTTTGGCCAGACAGTTATGTGGTATCCTTTCTCACTCTAGCAAAGAAAGAAAGAAAGAAAGAAAAAGAAAGAAAGAAAGAAAGAAAGAAAGAAAGAAAGAAAGAAAGAAAGAAAGAAAGGAAGGAAGAAAGAAAGAAAGAAAGAAAGAAAGAAAGAAAGAAAGAAAGAAAGAAAGAAAGAAAGAAAGAGGGAGGGAGGAAGAAGAAGAAAAAAACACAATTCCTAGTAAAATAAGTTTTGAAAACAGAGTGAATTAATTCAAGAAGCTTTAGAAACTTAGATCTAAATAGATACAGCCTTCCAAATTTAATTTACCTTCCATTGTGAAAAGAGACTAGGTAACTGAGCTGGTGGATCCATTGCCCTCACCCCCTTAGGGACCCCTGTTCCAGAACACCCATCCCCCATACCTATCTAGTGGGATGTGGGCCCAGGTGGAACAAGAAGTAGAAGAGGGGAAGCTCGCCCACAGCATAGGCTCAGTTCTTCTCAACCTGTGTGCTGCTATTGACCGCTGGATCTCAGATTCCAGGTCCTTCAACCTGTAAACCCCTGCTCATACCAACTTCCCTCAGGGACAGGAGCTGCATCACTGGCTCATTCTCATTCCAAGGTGTCTAACATCTTGGACTGAGCTGTGTTGTGGGATATTTTGTAGTTATGGAATCATTCTTCTGTATGCTGTTTAGGGGGAAGGATGTGCAATGTGTAAAGGATTTGCTTTCTACCTGTTAACACCTCGGTGCTAAAAACAATGGAGTAGCCACCCAGATCTCCATATGAACAGGCCATTTGTTTACCTTAGTGCAGATGAAGGTTCCCTGTCACCATCAATGTCTGCAGCCAGGTGATCAGAAAAGCTGACTCACCCCCAGCTTGGACACCAGCGGGATAGGCAACATGTCTGCTGGTAGACTTTGAGAAGTGTTAGGTTCCATTAATTTGTATAATGAAGGCCTGTGTGGAGAGAGGGAGGATTTTGAATGAATAAAGCACCTAGTGGCTAGGGAGGAGAGATGAGGAGAGGTGAGCAGGGGTGGGCAGAAGAACCATGGAGAGAACAGTGTGAGGAGGCCATGTAGCTCTCTGCCTAAGCAGCCCAGGTATTGGATCCCTGGGAGTTGTCATGGCTTGTTATTAATATATCGCCAGTGAATTAATAAATAATACTTTAATGAAGCTGCTATTGGTTAGCCCAGCTCTCCAGCCTGCAAATCTATGTGCACTCTAATTTTTTTTTCTCTTCTATAAAATCCTTAGTAATATGCCAGGGTCTCTATTTAATGGTACAGGGCCCATTATATTTATCTGCAATGGTATGAGGGTAAGTACATCTGCTGATGATAAAAGTGTCTCAGCTAACTTTGCTATGTAACAGACGACCCTTCAACTTTCTGGCCCAAACAACAACTACTCATGTGCCTCCCGATTCTCCCTATGAATTCATGACAGGCTCAGCTTTCCAGCTCCCCTGGAAGCTGTGCTCCTCTAGTTAGCATCCAGCTTAACTGCCCATGTGGTCTGGAGGCAGCGACTCCAGCAGCTTATCTTTGTTCTCTTTGTTCTTTTATCCTTGAACAGGCCTGCATAGACTTGGTCCTAGGACAACAGAGTAGGTTTCCAGAGAAAGAAAAGAGAAGTCCCTTGAGGCACCAGTTTAGACCTGGCACTTCTGCTAAGTTTTATTATGTAAAGCAGCTCACAAGTCTGGACCAGACCCGATGGAGGCAAACTGACTTTATCTTCAATGGAAGGAATTGCAGAACATATTACAAGGGGATGGATGCAGGGAGAAGACCTTTGCAATCTACTACTGAGAGCATAGGTAAATCAACAGTAACTTCTCTCACCTTCTCCGGGAAAGGCCTGCTCTGTTCATTCATATGCCAGGCACGGTACTAGAGAATAGAACAGTTCCCCAATAGAGCTTCAGAGGTTTTATGTGAAACATGAAAGACTGGGCCTGGCTAGAGAAACAGCTCGGTGGTTAGGAGAACAGACTGCTCTTGCAAATGACCCAAATTCCAGCCCCAGCTCCCACATCTGGCAGCTCATAACTGCTTATACTCCAGCTCTGGGGGATCCGACACCTCTGGCCTCCATGGGCACTTATACCACTGTGCACACACACACACACAGAGATGCATACACTAACACATAATTAAAACTAATTAAAAATTAAAAATAGATCTTTCCTAGGTAGGCAAGAGCAACTTATTTCAAGCTTTTAGACCAAGAGCAGAGTTTTTGTTTGTTTCTATCTTATATGTGAATATATTTAAAAATCAAACAAAATGATCACATTTGGAGATCTATCCAATTCCTCCTGCCTCTAGATGTTCTACTCCACATGGACATGGATTTTGCTGATTCTTCTCTCTGTTGTGTCTCTTGTTCCTGAACACTGTGTGGCATGCACTAGACATCCAATCCATATCTGAATGCTGACATCAAATCCTTGGATCCCGTGCCTCATGAGCAGAAGGTAGATGAGAGTGGCCGGCTGTGGGCACTCTAGCACACACAGCTTCTCTCTGTTCTTTTTTCATTGTTTGTTTCTTCCTTTCTGGTGTGTGAGAGTGGATTGATACAGTGGCCACCGTGCCCAGCCATGTCTGCAGCAAGCAAGAGTTAAGGCACCAGGTTGCCTCCGAAGTTTCATATTTCAATAAATGAGTTTGCAAATGAGAGAATTCGGCAGTCACAGCAGGGAACAAACAAAAGCAGGTGATTCATTTTATTCTTCAGTAACTAAAAGCTTAGGTCTTCCATTCCTCCAGCTGCCCCAAAGGCCCGGACTTTGAAGTTGTTTTCAGTTAGCTGTGGACCAGCAGAGACCATGAGGTCACTGGCTCCTTGTGATATCTGTTCCCTATGATTGTGCTGTAGAGTTGGTGGGTAAGTCGGGTGGAAAATGAGGCAAGAGAAAGGGGCAGGTGCAAGGTGGTGAATGAGAGAAGCTCTCAGTGAGAGTGACTCTGGACCAACCCGTGTAGGTGGTGGGTGAAGACAAAGTGGATTGGTGGAGGGTTGTGTAGCGGGCTAAATTGGTAAGGCGTGATAAGGAGCTAGACTCATGGCAGCAAGGTCACATCCTCTGCTTGGCATGCACTACCGACAGGGTTATTTATTTAAACAGTGGACAGAGAAATCTAGGATTTCTAGGATGAGAGAATCTGTGGGTAGAGATGCTTGCTACCAAGGCTCACAATCTAAGTTCAATCCCCAGAACCCACGTGATGGAAGAAGACCACTCTCACAAGTTGTTCTCTTGTCTGTACACAGGCACCATGGCACATTCACCAACACCCATTCACAATACAAAAATAAATAAACAAATGTAAACAAGTTCAAAGAAAGAAATCTAAGCCGAGATGAAAAGCTGCTTAATTGGGAGGCCCAGGGCAAACTGGCTGCTCGTTTTTTCAATATCCATTTTTAATTTCATCACAAATGGAGAAAAATACGTTCCAAAATCAACCAGACTCATAAGTGCACTACACTAGTTGGCTGTTGATGCCGGCCCAGGAAAATTAAACTATTTCATATCATAAACGGAGAAAATGCTGGAGTTGCTCACTAAGCTATTGCAGTTAGACAGATTCCGTAAAGTCCGCCACCTGGTGGTAGGCTCAGAAATTGCCAGCCAGAAAAGCAGGATAGAAGACTGGCGGAACTCTTGCCTGTCAGTCTTGCCTGAGGTCCTGGAACAAAAAAGGGGAGGAGAGGAGAGGGGAGGGCATGGGAGAGGGGAGGGGAGAAGAGAAAAGAGAGAGAAATGAGGGAGGGAGGAAAGAAGGAAGGAAGGAAGGAAAGAAGGAAGGAAGGAAGGAAGGAAGGAAGGAAGGAAGGAAGGAAGGAAGGAAGGAAGGAAGGAAGGAAGGAAGGAAGGAAGGAAGGAAGGAAGGAAGGAAGGAAGGAAGGAAGGAAGGAAGGAAGGAAGGAAGGAAGGAAGGAAGGAAGGAAGGAAGGAAGGAAGGAAGGAAGGAAAAGAACAGAATGTGTGTTGGAGGATGGTAGTAAGAATTATGTCAGAACATAGTAAGGGAAAAAAGCAAGAAAATGAAACCCAAAGTTACCCAGAAAACTCAAGAGGAGCAAGGCAGGGAGTATGTGAAGATGAGGTAGGAGGAACTCCTTTCACCTCCACTACTGCCAGTGCCTTCACTCTCATTAAAAACTGATATTGACTCCGCTCCGAAGAGCAGTGCGAACTGCCCCTCCTCCAATCCTGCAGTGTCTGTTTTCCGGTTTCCCAAATTCCCGCTTGCCATTAATCCTAAGATTCAGAGAACACATGGCCAAACCTTCGGTCCATCCACAAGGAAGAGCCCAGCTCCATGACGCTGCACGACAGCCCGTAGCCCAAACTAAGCTTGCATCTGAGCCCACACACCACTGGCCTTGAGCGTGCACTGGACCTCTTTGCACCCACGCTCTGGTAACTGAAAATAAGGAAATGACAGCTTCAGAGGTGTATGTGAGGATTAACTGACTTAATTAGCAATGCTCTTGGCCAGAGCCAGTGCAGAGTGTGGTCCAAGTAGACCTTAGTAGAGGACTGTGTGTCATCATGAAGCTGGAGGAAGCTCTGGGCAGTCAAGCCTCTCCTGCCCCTGTGCCCTTCCTGAAGCTACAGCCAGGAGAAGGTATCCAGGTATCCTGAGTGCCCTACGCTGCATGGCAGGAGGCAACAATGACCACATTTGCCTCTGTCAGCTAGACTGGGTGACTCTTATCTGTAACTCCAGCGTGTAGAAAGCTGAGTCAGGAGGCTTGCTACAGGTTAGAGTACAGCCTGGGCTACATAGTGAGCTCCAGGCCACACTGGGTTACAGAGTTAGGAGCCTGTTTCAAACAAACAGCAACAAAAGAGTTCCAAATAATCACCCGGGATTCACAAGGAAGAAGTTTCAGTTGCAGAGATTGGGTAGATAACAGGAGAAAGTAAGAGCTTCTCTTGAGATTAGAGCCCAATCTTGCTGCGGAGCTGCATGGAGGTCTGCCTGCCTGGCAGCTGCCTCCACCGGACCCTGCGGGGCCCCACCCCCAGGCCGCAGCATCTGTTCACCTCCTCCTCTGCCAGCCTGGTGACCTGGCAGACTGCCAGCCTCTCATCCAGGGCATTTGGGAAGGACTGATTTTAATCAATTTCTACTTCCTGTAGAAACAGGTTTTTTCAGTGGCTTTGTAACGCAAGCGCTTTTGATCACATTAGGACTAACTGTGGCAGCCAACTTGGCAGCTTGTATGCAGACTGCCTACAATGGCAAATTGTTCAGCCTTTATTGCAATTCAAAGCAACATAAGGAAAAGGGAGGGAAGGAGGGAGGAAGGGAGGAAGGGAGGGAGAAGAAGAAAAAGGGAAAAGTGAAAGGAAAAAAATAGTAACCCAAGTCCCATGTTATATAATTACATAATACAGTGATAATTCTCTTTATGGAAAAATCGATTCACCTTTCCATATCTCTCACCTTTGCCTGCCCCCCCCCCCCGTCTCTTGAAATGCAATGTCTCTCTCACAAGCATTTGTGTGAAAACACACACACACACACACACACACAAACACACACACACCGTGGTTCGGGAATACAGTGAGAAAACCTGCAAGCAAGGAGCTCTGATTTGCAACCATTTTTCCTTGTATCCCTCTGCCCTCTCCCCTCCCCCACCCTCCTCTTTCCTCTCTCTCTCCCCTCCCCTCCCCCTTTTCACATTTGAGGAGAGCTGAAGTGTGAAAAACCAAGAAAACCCTGAGGGAAAAATGTAGGTTGAAAGAAAGCAGAGACAAGAAGAGAAAAGCGATAGTGTTTAGTACTGAGAAGGTTTGAAATCATATGAGAAGCAATAAGAACCAGAGTATTGGGCGGGCCAGATGGCTCAACCAGTAAAGGTACTAGCTGCCAAGCCTGATGTCCTGAGTTCAAGCCCTGGGATCCACATGGTGGGAGGAGAGAACCCACTCCCGCAAGTTGTCTCTGGCCTCCTCATTCATACTGTGTTGCACATACACATGCATGCACATGCACAGTACACAAATAAATAAATAAATGGCTTTAAAAAGAATCAGCATATTAAAATATTTAGGTTAAGAGAGGGTATGAAATCTGAAATTAAATGAGTTTAACGATCAGACAATACAGTCATGCATTCTTAGAAAAATCTGGTTCTCTGTTCCATTTCCCAGCTTGTTCAAACATGTCTGCCCTGCCTACACCTCCCATGCTATGAATGCGTTAATGTCACAGTGCCTTCAGAGAGTCCCTACAAGCCATCCATTTGATTCCAAGGAGGCCTTCCTATCTGTCCAAACTTGACTAACACATGTTCTACTCTCTAGGGCTGCCTGAGCTAAATGGATAAAATAGTGTATGTTTCTGGACAGTAATGTGCCTATGTTATGCTTTCATTGTTCTGAAAGAAAGAAAATTATATTCCTCAAAGTAGGAGCTCCGGGTGCCTGTGTAAGCATGTTGGGAGGCGTTCTCCGTAAGGATGGTACTCCTGTGTTCAGTACAGTCACACAGAACTCTGTGTGATTCGCTTGCTTTGGAACTGGCCTTGTTGGATATATATCACTACCAAGGGCAGCCACCGAGGTTTATGGCACCTACAGCCAATCTGAGAGCTCTGAGTGGCTAAAGGCCAATAGACTGAAATGCTCTGGGATCCTAGTGAGGTATGTTATAAAGTCACAAGCTGTGGATTCCAGGAGGGAAAGATTGCCAAGAAGGCAAGACACTGAGTAAAACCAAAAGTGTAAGCTTGGCTATGCTGCAAGGCCAAAGGCTAGTTGAATAGCAAAGGAGAGAAGAACAGAAACTTGAACCCAGCAGTGACCTCTGCACTCCATTACAACCGTGACATTGCTTTGCATTTAAATTTATAAGATGTACTTCTTGGCATCCATATTTCAGTTTCTCTGAGGGAGCAAGAGAGGGCAGTCAGAGGTCATCATACACATTCATAGAGCTGTGAGAAATGGGTTTTAAGCTGAGGCAAAGGTGGGGAAGAACTAGAAAGCAGCACTCTTGATGCTTGGATGTGAAAAATTGAAACTGTACTCTATGAGTGAGAATCTGAGAGAACTGGAGAGGAAAGTGAGCTTGCCTGGCTTAAAAGCTCCCAGAAGATTCAGGAGTACATGTCAGTCCTGGATATTGATCAGTACTCCTCAGCATTACTGATCAAAAGCTTATTAAACTATAGGCTCCGCAACCCCACTCATCCCCAGAGTTATTGACTCAGCAGTTGAAAGCCACTAAAGTGCATATTTTCTTTTATCTCTTTTAATCAATAAATAAAAAGTATATGCCTGCTTGCACAGCATGCTGTTTTACATTTGTCTATCCTGACCTACGTTAATCAAGCTACTTAACACACCCACTCCCTCACACACTTGTCACTTCCTGTGATGAAGATACTTAAACTGTGCTCCCAGTCATTTAAGCATGTGCAGCGTGTTGTTATTAACCGCAGTCCCCAGGACATGCAACCTTTCAAACTTGTTCTTCTATCTGATAGAAATTTTACACCTTTGGCCAACTTCTCCTAAAACTTCCTGAACCCCTAGAGCTGCTGACTCCACTCTCGGCTCCCCGTGAGTTGGACTTTTAGATTCTGCATATGTGAGAGCACGTGGTGCTTCTGTATGCTAGCTTATTTCACTCAGCACAGTGATCTCCAGGTTCATCTACATTGTCACAAATGACAGAATTCTTTTCACTTTAACAGTATCCCATTGATTTCTCAACCATACTTTGTTCACCAACTGATAGACACTGTGCTGCTCTATGTTGGCTGCTGTGAAAAGTGCCTCAGTGAACATGGAGTATAGACTCATCTTGATGCACTGTTCCCCCAGACACAGGCTGCTGGATCATGTGGCAGTTCTGTCTGGGGCTTTGGGGAACCTCTCTACTGTCACCCACCCTAGTCCTGCTAGCATACACTCCCATCCTCAGTGTGCAAGGCTCTCTTTTCTCTCCTTCCTTGCCAGGGCTTCATTTTCCCTCTTTTGGGGAGTGGCACCTAGGTGCGGTTTTAATTTGCAAGAAGCGCACATTGCGAGTGACACCCCAAATACATATTTTAAAGTACATTTAAAGAGTACTAAGTTAGATAATACCCATTTATTAAAAAATATTATTGAGGGACTGAAGAGGCCCAGCGGTTAGGAACACCCGCTGCTCCCACAGAGGAGAACAGATTGATTCCTAGCGCCCTCACCAGGTGGATCACAGCTAAATGTAATGCCAGTTCCGGGGAACCTGGTTCCCTTTCTTCTGCCCAGGCCTCTGAAGCCATGTGATGCACATCCGTACATACACACAAAATAAAACAAATAAATAAAATCATATTTTTAAAAGAAATGTTGTTAGGCTCTTTCCATCAGGCTGAACACTGAGGAAAGAGAACTGAGAAGAGGTGGGAGGGGGTGCCACACCTGGCAGGTGTGGTCGCGGGTGGGGTGAGGGCTGCAGATGAGAGGGGAGCTTAAGTTAGAGCGGGGATGTGGTCGAGGGTTATATGTGGTGAGGGTGGAAGCTGAACAAGGCTGTGAGGACTTGGCTCTGCAGGAAGGGTGGAAGGCCAGGCTCTCAGAACAGGAGGATGCGCTACACGCATCCTCAAGCACCGAGAGCAGGAAGCTGGAATGGAAGCCTGAGTGGCTGCCTTTTGGTTAGGTTGCGCCACTATTGTGTCCCACAGAAAGCTCAGACACTGGTTTCTGGAGCCACCCTACAGTGTTTAGATCTTGCTTCTGCCACCGTCTTTGTCAGTAAGATGCATGATGAAAACGATAACGGGTCTCCTAGGTAACGGTCAGGTTTGCATTCATGTAAGTACTCCATAAACGTTAGTGTTACTACTATACTTTACAATGCTTACTGCCCAGAGAGCTTTCAGAACACTGAGTCGTTCGAGTCTCTGAATAGCCTTGCGAGGCAGCCATTACGACTAACCCTTTACAAAAGAGAAAATTGAAACTGAAAGAGGTTAAGAAACCTGAACAAACTAATCACAGTTTAAACTTGAACCCAGATCTCTTAATCCCTGAAACAATCTACCCTTTCTCTTACAGCAAAACGAGGGAAACGGATTATAGAGGTCTTGAGCATGGCGTTCACAACACCCTGAATTCTCCATACCAGAGGGGTCATCGCAGCGGAGAATGGGCGTGCTGGAATAAGTGTTGCCAAAAGATGTGTCTCCTGACTTAATGGAAAATGAATACCCTGGATCTTGAGAGAGAGGAAATCAGTTGAAAACAGCATTTGGAGGAATATCTTGGTTAGTTTCCTGTCAACTTGACAAAAGCTGGAGGCATTTGGGAAGAGGGCCTCTCAATTGAGAAAATGCCCATAGGCAGGTCTACAGCACATTTTTTTTTTAATTATTAGAGAATAATGTGGGTGGTGCCAGCACGTGGGAGGTAGAGTCACCCTGAGCAGATGGTCCTGAGCTGTGTAAGAAAGCTGGCTGAGCAAGCCACGAGGAGCCAGTGAGGAGCCAGTAAGTAGCGTTCCTTCATAGCCTCTGTTCCTGCCTCGGGTTCCAGCCCTGACTTCCCTCAGTAATGGAGTGTGACCTGAGAGTTTGTAAGCTGATATAAGCCCTTCTCTCCCCAAATTGCTTTTGGTCGTGGAGTTTTAGCACAGCATAGAAACCCTAACAAAGATAAGTGGAACAGAGCTGCAGCATAGTGGGGTTGTTCACTGTGGAGGAAACAGGAACCATGAGTAGGAAAGGGCAGAAACAAATCTCAACAAACCATGACAGTTGCCATTAACTGCTGTTTTCACTCTTGCTGCTGGGATTAAAGGCTGGTGGGATTACTTTCTGTCACTTTCTTGATTCTGCAGTGACCCAACTTTCTTTCGGCAACTTTTCAAGGAATTTTCTAGTTGACAAGCGCTGTGGTCATTGTTATTTACTGCTTTGCTGATCAAGGTCCAAGGTCTTAGCACTTAACTCTGAAAAATGGCAGGAGAGGAGACCTAGCCCTCAGGGACCTGACTGTAGAGAAAAGCTTTCCAGCATTTGAAAAGCTTTTCAGCAGTAATATCTCTCAAATAAAAGCATTGATTGGGAAGGCAGGGTAGATAGAATTAACTGTGGCAATCTCAGAGATGTCTGGTTCACATCCTGCAAATAGAGGGGAAATATTTTATGGAGTCTATTAATGGCAATATTAAATAGTGAGTTGCAGAGCTGATATGTGAACCAAGACTTCATGTCTGCCATTGTTGCTTTTAGGCTTAGTAATAAATATGGCCCTGAAGGGTACTTTTTAGATAATTTATAACAGAAATGTTCAAACAGCACAGAGGTGGCTGGGTCAAAGAGAAAAGTCACCTTCACGCCTCTGTCAAAGGTAGTCAGCAAATCAAGTACCATCTAGGTCGTGGGCACTGGTATCTGCCCCTCTAGATGACGTTATCTTTAAAAGAGCCAGAAGGGCCATCCACATTCTCTGTAGCATATTTTTTCCTTCCCCAGCAGCATGTCTCAGACTGCACCAACAGAAATATGCTCCATTCACTGTCACAGTTTTGTTTCAAGGCGTGGAAGTCAATTAACCATTCCCCTAATGATCAGTAGTAAGGTTGTTTTGATTTTTTTTTTTTTTACTCTTAAAAAAGTACTTCCAGGGCAATCGTGTAGCTCAGTTGGGAGAATGCTTGCCCAACATGCACAGATCCCTGAGTTTTATTCCCGCTCTGCATAAACCAGGTATGGTGGCATATACCTACAATCCTAGAACTTGGGAGGTGGAGGCAGAAGGGTGAGGAGTTCAAAACTATGCTCAGCACACAACCAACTTGAAGCCAGGTTGAGCTATATGAAATCCTGTCTTAAAAATAAAAGTGCCTTCATAACTAGTCAGAGTTGTATACCCTTGAGAACTAGTGTTGCTATGGGGCCAAAGAGATGTTTACCTTTTACTTTAATGGACATTTAAAAGTCCCACATAGCTCTCAAGGACCGTCTCAAGTATCTTCCAACAGATTTGATGCATTTCTCAAATGCTAACTGTTGGATCGACAAAATAGCTCAAATAGACACGGAGAGAAACGTGGCCATTTTAAAGCAGTTTATTTTCCGCAGGTTACATACATACATACATAACATCAGGGATAGCCAATTAAAAACACATGGCAGTGGAGAAAGTTTACCATGCAGGCCATTTAAATCAAATAGGCAGTGACTAGGGGTTTTTCTAATTGGTCAGGATCTGAACACTGGATTGGCTCGTTAAATAAGGGTCTTCTGGGAAAGAGAGGACGAGTAAGCAGAGAGCCAAGGTTAGTGTAGCCCACCGCTAGGGGGTACTGGCCCTCTCACCTACCACTACTAAATATTGCTAATTTAATTTTTTTTTTCCAATGGAATCAATTCATTCATCCATTGAACACATAGATGCTATGTGCCTCTCACATACAGATACATTCCAGCTCCAGGCTTTTCTTCAATGTAAAAAAAATAAAAATAAAAAAAGAAGGAAAGTAAATGAAGTCTCTATCTACACAAGAAGTAACTTTGCTTTATAGGTAAAAGATGTACTAGTTATAATAACAAAACTCTATCACACATATAATAGGAAGACAGTAATAAGTATTGTGAAGAAAAAAGTACAACCAGGTAATAATGTGCCATGTAGCTTTCTCTTTCCCCTGGTGGTAGGGTAGAACCCAGGATGTTAAGCATGCTGAACATGCACGTTACCACTGAGATGTGCCCAGTCCTGTTGCATGACTATGAAATGAGTCCAGATGTTAACAGAGTTTGCCTTGCTGGTGAGTGACATGTGTGCTGTGATGATAAGAATTTAATGTGTCCTATGCCTTTCCATGAAAACATTACAGCACACCTTTTGGAACTCACATGTGAGGTGAGTCTCAGCCTCTGGACTCCAAACTGATCCAAGAAAAGGCTACAAGCTTGACAGACACCAAGGGCTCAGACCCTGACTGGTTGAGAATCAGCTCAGCCTGAAACAGGGCCACACCTATCATATTTAGAATTGTGAAGCCTTGTCCACCAACAATGCCACCATCCTAGATATGGAACAGGCTGGGTCTGTGCAGGTCTGATTTTAAGTCACCTCTCCAGAGAACCTTTAGTAGTGAGCTCTACCTCAGCCTTCACTTCTTTGCTTTTACCCAATCATCAGCCAGACTTTAATAATAGGACCTCAACAAGATTACACTCTGCTTACTCTGTGATTGGTGTAGTTCATCTATTGGGTGTGTTTCCTCTGAGATTTGTCCTCAGGATCCTCTCTGTCTTCAAGCATTAGGAGATAAAGTGGAGAGACCTCTCTGTGACAACACACCATGTAATTTGTGAAACCATACTTTGGCTCTCTTCGCATTATAAATATACAAAACAAGGTGGTAAGAGATGCAGAGAGAGAGCTGGAATTGCGTACTATGCACAGAAGCCTCTTTTTAAAAATATTTATTTATTCTTATTTTATGTGCATGGATGTTTTGCCTGCATGTGTGTATGTGCGTCACATGCACATACACAGAGGCCAGAATAAAAACACTGGATCCTCTGGAACTGGAGTCACAGACTGTTTTAAACTGTCATGTGGGTGCTGGGAATCAAACTCAGGACCTCTGCAAGGGTAGCCGGTGCTCTTAACCACTCTCTCCATCTCTCCAGCCCCTAAAGGAAGCCTATTATCAGTCACAACAAACAATTTGAATGAAGGGAAGAGGCCACATAAATGCCATGCTGAAGGAAAGCTTCTTCCTGGTCCAGGGAGAAGCAGGTGCTTTCAGACCTTGCGGTGAGAGCCTACCTGCTGCATCCAGAACAAAGAGAAGACTAGTCTGGTAGGAATGGATGAACAAGGGGAGAGTGGAAACAGGTTTGAGCCAGGGCATGGAAAAAAGAGTGGTTTTAGGAGTGGAAGGATGGCTCAGCCAGTAAAGACATCTGCCACCCTACATTGCAAGCCTGAAGACCTGAGTTCAATCCCTGGAACCTGCATAAAAGTAGAAGGAGAAAACCAAGTCTATACAGTGGCCCTCCAACAACCACATGTGCACAGTAGTAGACTGATGATGATGGTGATGGTGATGATGTTGGTGATGGTGATGATGATGATGATGATGATGATGATGATGATGATTATGATTTTAATCAAACTCCAAGTCTTGGGATGTTTTGAGCTGAGGTAGGATATAACCTAACATGGCTTAAAAGAGGTCTCTGTTAGGTGAAGAACAAGCTAAAGAGAAGAGCCATGAGAGGAGTTAGGAGCCCTTGTCTTGTGAAAGACAAGGGGCCACAGAAGTGAGGACAGAGATAGTAGGTAGATGACTTTAATGTGAAGTTGACAGAATTTGTTGATGGGTTGAATGGTGGATGTGAGAAAAATATGGTAATCTGCACTAACCCGGACTAATTTACTAATCAAGAATACTGTATTGTGTAATGAATAGGTTTAGGATTAGAAGAAGTAAAGTTAGTTTGGGTCATGGTTAGTTTGGGAAAGACAAAAAGATTCTCCCTCCAGTAGCCCCTGTGATTCTCATTGTTCCAAGAGAGACAGCTTGTTCCCACAGCACCCCTTTTCTCCACAAAGCAAAAAAAAAATAGCAGAGACATTCTAATTAGCTGTGGCACCGAGTGGAAGAATTTGGGGAAAGAGACTCAGGACTTACTCTCTTACTCTGAACACTTTCACAGTAGCAAATGCAGCTGTGTGCGCTGGACCATCACACTTTAGGACTGCCTCAGATAAAGCATCTGTTTCTCATGCTATCAGCACCCTCTTTTAGTAGAAGCACAATTCACCTTTTGCCAGGCAGAGCGTACTACTTGGGCAAAGGTGAGAAAGCATGGCATCTTACTTAGAGATCTTCAAATGTGCTGTGTTGTGGGAGTTTATAACTTAGGGAAGCTATGGATATGAGCGGAATGTGACATAGGCAGGTCAGTCTTCCCAGAAAGGACAATGACAGGATATAACCACATTTTGCTGTGCTTAATAATTGTCTTAATCAGCTCTGGCTACTGTAACAAAATATCAGAGAATGCCAAGCTTAAACAGAAGACGTTCATTCTATACTTCTGGAGCCTGAGAGATCCAAGGTCAGGGGGCTAACAGAAGCACAGTTAGTTCCTGATGAAATTCTCTTTCTTGTGAATGATGACTTCAATCTATGAACTTGGTGGTAACACAAGTATTGAGTCCACAACTATGCTACTTAAGGAAAGTGCACTAATTCTCAGCCCTTTCACATTATATATGAAAAGGAGAATCATGCTGATTATCCTTTGATTCAGAGCCTGGCTACTCCTGTTTGTTGTACAAACTTGCACTGGTCTACAACACTGAACCACAATTTACTCATTTGTAAAATCAGGATAATAATACCTACATACTTCTTGGAATTTTTGTAGGATCCAAGTAAATAAATGTACATAAAAGTTTGTTATAGACCACAAAGCATAATTCACATGAAGGTTACGTTTCTTGAATGCATCCTATCGTTATAGTATAATAGAAACTTTCATGGGACTCCATCTGTGGATATTTTGTATATACATTTATGTTTTCTGTGAGACTCTAGAAACATACATCCAACATTATGTCCTTAAAGCCTGTGACATCTTGTTTTGAATTGATGACACAGGTGCTTGAATGTTTATTGAATTGAACCAATGTTAGAGCTCCTTGACCTTCCACGTTGCTCACTTTCACAAATGCATATGAGAAAATTGCCTCTCTTAGAGAATGCTTTAGTACCAGTGCCTAGGAATGCACTTGTATTCTCAGGGAAAGCAAGTTTTATGCATTGGTTTGTTTGGCTTTCTGTTTAGAATTTTTTCTCCTTTCAAGACATATATGAGCATCTTGCATGATCAAACAAGATGCTAAAGGACAATTAACATCAAAACAAAGTAAGTCCATTAAAATGAACAGAGAGCCCACAGAACAGTGGGGTAGCATTAAGCACCTGGAATGGGCTAGTTACTGCTTTTAAAGCAATTAGTGCTGAGAGCATCAATATTTTTCTTTTTTATTTCCTCCTTAGTGAACAGTAGTTCTCAGAGAAAGGGGATCATTGTCCCTTCTCATATGCCAACATGTTAGATTTGTATGTGGTCTAAGCATGCAACCGACGTGTCTCCGTGTTCTTCAGCAGCTGTGTAGCCAGTGTTTGGGGAACCTCCCGTCATCGGCTCTGAAAGTGTCATCCCTTTTTGTTGCGAGCCACACTCATTCTTGAGGCAATTGTGCCTTAAAAGCACGGTACAGTAATTGCTACAGCATTGTGCAATTCCCTTGGAAAAGCATTTTACAGCCTCATTAAAACCGCATTACTTTATCATGATTCACAGGGAGTAGACTAGGAAATGAATTATTGAGTAACTTCTTATTAACACAAAAGAAGTCTGTCACACTAAATTATATACTGCAGTTTAAGACATCAATTATAGGCTTCAGAAGTCATGTATACAAAGATATTCTTCAACCCAAATGCCTTTACTCTCCGACTCTGCTCATTGCCTTTTTGAACGTCAATATCTGCAGAAAGATGTGTTGCATAGGCAGGTTCATACAAATTATTTATAGAGAAATGACTCTTAGCTGCACAGGTTGTCATAAGAGATAAATAATGTGTGTAGGGCCTGGGATGTTTCTATGGCAGGGAGGCTCCAGTCTGCTTCACATTTCCAAGCATAACATCTGTGAAAAGAGAAAGGGAATGAATACCTACAGAGCACCCACCAGCTCAGCAGACTGTAATTGACTGTGGGCTCTGTAGCTCACTGCTACACTACATGAAGCTGAGGCCCCAAAGGGTTAAAGAATTTGAGTAAGTTGGGGGCACAGTTAGGATTCAGTGCCACCTCCTTCTGTCGTGTTATCAGCATACAGCTTTCATACCACAAGACTTCCTCTATCCACCAAACCTGGAAGGAGCACAAAATATGAAGCCTTCCCTTAGGCCCAGAGCCTTAAAAATGGCCATATTTTTAAAGTGTGTTCTTCTACCCCTTCTACCTCAGTGTTGTGCAGTATGGCGCTAGCCATGACAGTGATTCCCTCTGAGGTCTGGAAGGGTTTGCACCTATGAGAAATGCTTCCTTGTCTTCTTTTCTGAGTGACATAGCAGTCTAACAACTACAAATGGTGTGCCAATGTGGGGCACTGACAGCACGCCAGTTGCATCCAACATGGAGACAAGAAAGAAGAGAAACTCCAGACCTCAAAGATTCTGGTAAAGTAAACTCAGAGAATTCCCAGAGGACAGAGATTAAGGTATTAATAAAAGGACATATATACAAAAAAAATTGAGTAGAAGTCTCCTGAATGAAGAGGAGAGTGAGAAAGGAAATCTCTATAAAAGAAGCTCTGAGGTGAGAGTCATGTTTCAGACAAATGTTTGAGATGAATTTTCATAGTGAAAACAGAGTTCAGCTGGGAGCAGGAAAGAAGCGAGGTTTCAACTGCTTTACCTGATCATGGCACCAATGCTCTCTCCTGTCGCTGGCCATAGCCAGGGCACAGGAAACAGAAATTAGAGTGTACTGTTCTATAAACTGAGTTTGTTGATGGCTTTTTGTGTATATGAAGCCCAAGTGCATCTTGTGTTTGTGGTCTATGAAGAAGGGTATATATATTCCCCATGGTGGTGAAGAGAAAGAGCTCTAAACCACCAGAATGTTTCAAACAGAGATTCTTCTCACCTGCCCAGGACCCCTGCTGTTGTGGAAGCCCTGACTTAGAGTCAAAAAGCCACTTAATTAAACTGAATAGTTTTTTGTTTGTTTGCTTTCTGCAAACCTTTCTACAAGCAGTCCAAATACTGATGATGGTGATGAGAACTCCACCCACAAGGGAATCCTTCCTGCATACAAGGACTAGCTGTTTTCCTGAAAACCAGACTCTTTCATAAAATCTGGAAAGTGTTTCCTTAGGGACAGCACACAGAAGCTGTCTTCCAAAACTGGCTGAGGTTGTATCTCATGCTGGCAACTGAACTTGATACTGTGTCACCCAGGTGGTGCTGCTTTTAGAGAACAGCTGAGGCTTGGCACTATGAGAGGCCAGGAGGGGTCATTGGTGAAGGTGCAGCCTCTGTGGCAGTTGACGGTCCAGATTGAAGGGGTCAAGTAAAGGAGTTGAGGCTTGGCACCATGAAAAGATCTCAGGGGAGGCTACTGGTGAAAGTGTAGCCCAGTTGCAGCAAGGAATCCCACCAGCGTTTTGAAGATGCCAGTACCATGGGATGACCTCCAAGAACAGCAGCAGCAGTGGAGTGGAGCCAGCTGGATCCTGAAGGACAAGCTGTGAGTGCTGCAGAAGGCAAAGCCTGAGAAGTGACCCAAGTCCTTTGGAGGATCCCAGAAGATTGTGAGTGAATTTCAGATAATTGAACATAAATAATATTTTTCTGCTGTCTAAAGACATTGTGAAAAGTTTGGTAAATATTTGGTTTCATTTGGTCCTGTGCATTAGCAACCCTAGTGATTGTTCCTCTTATAAATTGTTTTGCTGATGTAGTATTAAATTGTGTTGTAGAAATAAAGCAGTTGTTGGGGGGAGGGGTATTGGCTTATACAGAAAAGAGGAGTTGTTGCAGAATTTTTGGTGATGTATAAAATAATTGTTTTGTGCATTGTTGGGTGAGGACCTATCTAGGTCTTGGCATTTTGTATTGTTGGCAGGTGTTGGATTTATGTGGGGTATGTTTCATTGCTTGTGATTTGCACGTGTTATCAGTAGAACACCTGAGGAGTTCTGAATCAATAAAAACTGAGCTCAGATGTTTGGGGTTCTGCTTTCCAGTATGGCGCTTGCCATGATAGTGGCTCCCTCTGTTGAGGTATGGCAGGGCTTCCACTTACGAAAATGCCTCCTTGTCTTCTTTGGTGAGCCACCCAGCAATGTACTACTACATCCCAGTAAACAAGAGCTCCTGAACATAGTTCAGGTCAATGGTAGAGCACTTGATTAGTGTCCATAAGGCCCTGGGTTTGATCTCCCAACACCACACACATAAACATTTTTAGTAAATATGCCTTACCATAAAAAGAACATAGTGTAAGGTTAAAGTTAGCCCTTCAAAGAAATATACCAATTCTACATTTCCAGGTACTATCCTATCTACTAGTATAGCTTAGAAACTGAAGAAACAAAAATTAACAGTTTGCAAAGGACAAATAAGCCAGCCTATGGTCCTAGGATGGGAGGGCAAGGTTCTGAAAAACTGCCTGGCAACTGAATATGCAGGCAGAAAAAAATCAATAAGGGGCTGGAGAAATAGCTCTGTCCTTAAAGGCTAAGGCTCACAGCCAAGACCTCAAGAGTTTAATTCCCCATTCCCACGTTAAAGCCTGTCTCTTCAGCTTCCCTTTCCTCCTCTACAACAGCACATATGTGTCACATCTTCATCAATAGGAAGAGAGAGAGAGAGGGAATGAGAGGAAGGGAGGGAAAGAGGAAGGAAGGAAGGGAGGGAGGGAGGAAGGGAGAGAGACACATCTAAAGCCAGGAGGCTAGAGATGTCTCAGCAGATAAGAGCACTGACTGCTCTTGCAAAGGACCAGGGTTCTGTTCCCAGCACCCACATGGTGACTTACAACCATCTGTTAACTCTGGTTCCAGGGGATCCAGAGCCTTCTTCTGACTTCCACAGGCACCATGTGGTACATAGTCAGACACACAGGCAAAACACTCATACACATAAAATAAAAGAAACATTTTAAAATTAATAAATAAGTGTATGAATTTTGACTCATTTTAATTATTCTCTTTTCTAAAGAATGAGAACGTTGAAGTCAATTCTCTTAAGGATCACAGTGGCAGCAAAACATAACTTGCTGAGGATTTTGCTACCAATTCATTTGCCTCATGAAATTTAGTCCTCTCACTGCCCCTCTGTAGTAGATATGTTACTTCTCCCATTGTAAAGATACAAACCTGAGGAACAAATGTTCACATTACTGCTCAGATCACACAGTGTCAAGACCCGAACCTGAGTTGGTCTGGCTTTAAAGCACCCTGCTCTGACCTCTTGATAGGTGGTTCTCTGTCAAGGCCATGCTACTCACAGGGATATCTGGCAGTGTCTGAATTGTCATTGAAGGAATACTATCAACTTCAAGCTGGTAAAGCCGTGGGATACCTCCAAAATCCATAAAATGCCCTCAATAACTCCTCAATAACAAGAAATGACCCAGCACATGTGTCAATCCATAGTTCCAAGTGGAGAAGCTGTGTTCATAGTTATATCCTCCAGTGAGAGAAAGACAGAAAACTCTCAAAGAAGCACAGAGGTTGTTTCAAGACTAATCATTGGCCAGGGTTCAGGCCCCAGCAGGAGACACACTGCTGTGCCCAGGCTAACACAGGCTACCAGCAGGCACTGTCCCTTCTGCCTGAGAAGTCACACGGCTCCTTTAGCCAGGGTCCTTGGGTCCAAAGCCACATTCATTGCATTTGTTTGTTTGTTAAATAGTGTCTTGTCATGAATATTCTGAATTCCCTTACAAGTTGCTTACAGTGTAGCTTCCACCTGAATTCTGGGTGCTAGATAATTAGACAACAAGAACCCAGCAAAGAAGTGCCCAGATAGGCAAGCCAAGGAGTCAAAAGAACCCCCTCTTTGACTTCTTCTCAGTGTCTCCCCCATTCTGAGTCAGAGGCTCTTTGTCTCAGAGGGAAAGTTGTGATGGAGAAGAACTGAGCAGCCTCTGGTCAGTGATGGCCACCTTGGCTCCAGCCCTAGGCTGACCTGAGGGCCTTTTCCTTCATTGGCTTCATTAGGAAGCCAGTTTAGCTAGCTGGGCAAGATTGCAGGAAATGGGGCCTCCTTAAGTCCTTCTGTGTTTATTGACATAGAAACGTGTCTTAACCAAGTGATGAAGTGGAGAAGCAGGTTAAATTCCCCCAGGAATGAGGGGGTTCCTAGGTGACCCCAAAGTGTGAGCAATGGCTGTTTCTGTTGGAAGGATTTTGAGGAACTTCCTTTTTCTTCAGTGACTGGGATTTTTACATCTTGAAGCACAGGCTCTGCTTTTAACAGGAGCAGGGCAGGAGCAGGGCTGTGTAGGTAACAGAAGCTGGCAGCAGGGTTTCAGATAGCATGGATGTACTGCCTGGTTCTGGTGGGTTACCCCATCCTATGTCATAGAGAGGCCCGTAAAGATGCCCAAGTAACAGGAACATTGTATCCGGGGGAAGGAAAAAACATCATTTGTCCAGAGAGAAAAGATGTCTTATCTCAACAGCAACAGTTCAGGAAGTCAGTAGGATCTCTCTCCCGGTAGCGGGACAACTCTGTGTATTGTACCATAAACTCCTTCTTCACCAGAAGCAAAGGCTCTCCAAAATCTACCCATGCTCCCACAACTCAAGAAAGAAATCTGCCTGTGCCCCAAGTCTCAGAGATACCCCAGAAGTCACTGCCTTGCTCCGCTGGAGGTAGGCATCCCCATCTTGTGTTTATTTGTGTCAGTAAATCCCCCAATTAGAGTTAAATTTGTTCTGTTCTGAGAGTGTGGCTTTAAGAAATTATTCATTCTTCTAAACTTGGGTCAGCCTGAGTGGGTCTTGCTACAGAGAACTCCTGATGTATGAAGGAAGCACAAGGCTGCTGTTTTCCACTGCCATGGAGAAAAGCTAAGAAGGCATCATTCTGTCTTTAAGCAAAGTTTAAAGGAAAATTAGGGGAACTAGGACTCATTGCTCTGAAAAATGAAATTATCTCATATTTTTAGTCTCTCCAGAGGGCCAACAATCTCAAAGTAAGACAAAATCTTGGGAACAAGAACAAAGCATGGGTAAAATTATAAGATTAGTGTAATAAATGCCCTGAAATAGCAAAGTAGCACCTAGAAAACTCTTTCAGTTAGAAAAAGGATGCTTAAGATCCCTAAGGTGTAGAGCCATGGAAACCAATGACAACATTTCTATATGTCTGTCAAGGAAAAGAGGCCATTGTAGCAAAAATGTTAGGTGTGGTTGTGTCTAATGAAGTGAACTATATGGAATGGATAATAAACTAATACATTTTTAGGGAGCTATATTATGATATGAAATAAAGCAGATGAGAAGAGTTCAAAATAAAAGAGTTCTCTCTCTGCTTCTGTACATCTGAGCAAGGACAGACATGGCCATTTCTTAGAGCAAAGCATGAACACTGAAGGGCCTTTCTCAGATCCCTGGTGAAGACCTGAGCACAATTCCTTCAATCAGGAACTCTGCTCTCATGTTCTCCTCACCCTAGTCCTGGCCCAGGGTTCTAGGTCCACCTTTGCTTGCAATGACTGTGTTTCCCTGTCAGGAAATGGTCTTCCTTTGGGTGTCTGTTTGGCATAAGTCTTGCCTCAGCTAGTCTCCAAGTTCTCTGAGAAAAATTTAAATATTAGTCCTCTCTACCACACTCACAAGAGCCATGAAGGTGGAAAATTAGACATAAATAAAGAAGGAAGAAGCAGATAAAATCCAAGTGAAAGTAGCTTGACCTCATGATTTCTTCTAAGCCAGAGTGGGAGAAAACTTTATTTATAATCCTCAGTTCAACTCTAAACACAAAACAAATAATTTTGCTGATAACATCCCTGGGAAGATAGTAGTCAAAAGATCCCAAATTATCCTACAGATAAGTAAGGTTGATAACCAGGCATCAGAACCTCAGGGTGCCTACCCTCTCGAAACAAGACGTGGCATAGCCTTTTCCTTGCCCTATCAGATCCTACAGGAGAAAATATTAACTGATGTCCATCACTTAGCAAAACAGAAGTTCCCTACTTCAATCAAAGGCTAGTTGGTAGCGAGCACAATGATGGGTGTTCAGCTCCAGTGTCCCAGATTAACTGGGGCTCTGCCTTCTGCAACATGTGCCTTTCAAGGACTGGTATCCAGACCAGCACAGAGAAAGAGAAGACATGAAGGGCTCAACCTGCACAGAGTGCACACCACTTCCCCTGCCCCTTGCCAGCCCGAGCTCAGTCATATGCCACTCATAGCTGCCCAAGAAGACTAGGGAAGGTGGTTTAGATAAAAGAGGAAATGGGTAAGTGCGGTGGTTAGAACATTTGGGGAGACATCCAAGTGACAGTAGAGTAGGTTTCAAAGTTACCATTATGCTGTTATTTTGCCACTGGAACTCTTTTTTAAAACCCTCTTACTTAGAATCTCAACATATAAGCAGAATGTTCTCTTCAAAGTACAGCCTTTGGAATAAGACAAAATTAGGTCATCTCTGTCTTTTGCTTCTAGGTGTCTACTCCGGCTTAGGCAACCCTGAATGTAGTGGTTAACAGTGTGCCTTGAGGCCAATCAGACCTGGGTTAACTGGCCAGAGGATAATTGTTTTTGTGCACTGTTGGAAAAAGGGATGCCTAGGTTCTTGGCAATTTGTATTGTCTGCAGGTGTTGGATTTATGTGGGGAAAGTTGATTACTTATGGTCTGTACCTGAGGAGTTCTGAATCAATAAAAACACCTGTGCTCAGATGCTCGGGATTCCACTGTCGATTGAGTATGGCACTAGCCGGGACTAGCCCCAAACCACCAGAATGTTTCAACTGGAGATTCTTCCCATTGGCCCAGGATCCCCTGCTGTAGTGGAATCCCTGGCTTAGAACCCAAAAGCTGCTTAGTTAAACTGATCAGTTTTTTGTTTTGTTTTGTTTTTTTCTGCAAACTTGACTACAAGCAAACCATGTACTGGTGATAGTGATAAGAACTCCATCCACAAAGAAATTCTTCCTGTAGACAAGGACTAGTTGCTTTTCCTGCAAACCAGACTCAATCTTAAAATCTGGAAAGTGTTTCCTCAGGGTCAGCACACAGAAACTGTCTTTCAGAAATGGCCTAGTTGTATCTCGTGCTGTCAGCCGAACTTGGTACTGTAAGAGTTAATCCAGGTGTTACTGGTTTTGAAGGCATGAAGAGGTCTTTGGACAGCAGCTGAGGCTTGGCACTGTGAGAGGCCAGGAGAGGCCATTGGGAAAAGTGCAGCCACAGTAGTAGTTGAAGGCCCAGTTGAAGGGTTCACATAAAAAGGTTGAGGATTGGCACCATGAGGAAAGCCTATAAGAGGCTATTAGTGAAGGTACAGCCTCAGTGGCAATTGAAGGCCCAGATTGAAGGGGTCATGAAGAGAAGTTGAGGCTTAGTACCATGAAGGGGTAGGGGAAGGCTACTGGTAAAAGTGCAGACTAGTTGCAGCAAGGGACTCCACAGTTTTTGAAATGCAAGTACCATGGAATGACCACCAAGAACAGCAGCAGCAGTGGAGTGAAGCCAGCCAGAGCCTGGAGGACAAGCTGTATGTGCAGCAGAAGGCATAGCCAGTGAAGTGATTCAAACCCTTTGGAGGAACCCAAAAGATCATGAGTCAATTCCAGACAATTGGACATTGATAATGTTTTTCTGCTGTCCCAGGACATTGTGAAAAGCTTGATAGATGTTTGGTTTCATTTGGTCATGTGCATTAGAAGCCTCATAATTGTTCCTCTAGTAATATAGTAGGGTTAAATTGTGTTGTAAAGGTAAAGCATTTTTTTTTATTTATTGAGTTGTTTAGCACTGAAATTTGTTGTGGAAGTTTATTTTTAGTTGTGTTTAAAATAATTGTTTTTGTGCACTGTTGGCAAAAGGGATGCCTAGGTTCTTGGCAATTTGTATTGTCTTCAGGTGTTGGATTTATGTGAGGGAAGTTGATTACTTATGATCTGTACATGAGGAGTTCTGAATCAATAAAACACCTGAGCTCAGATGTTCAAGGTTCCACTATCGAATGAGTATGGTGCTAGCCAGGACGGTAGTTCCCTCTGCTCAGATCTGGCAGTTTCCACGTATGAAAATTCCTCCTGTCTTCCTTGGCAAGATGCTACAGCAATGTACTACTACAGACATTCCTGTTTATAGTAGGTTTCCCTTTAAAATCTGAATTTCTTTGCCACATTTCCCCTTTACTGGCTTTTTTGCCCACATCATTTTGCTGACTTTCTTCACCATGTTGCTGGCTTCCTTCTCTGGGTCCTGGAATGTTTTCTTTACTCTTTCGTCTGCGTTTTTGTATCTTCTTTGGAGTCATTGCTCATCTTTGTTAGTAAACATTTGAGATCTACTTCTGGTATTCCATCCATGTAAGTCTTCAGTTCAATCGTTGAGGAATTATGCTCTTTAGAGGTGATGTGCTTGCTTTACTTTTTCATGTTTCTTCTATCTCTGTGTTCCATTTTATTTGTGGCTCTTCTTAATACTGAACAACCTACTCTTTAGGACTTAGTCCTGAGTGTGTCACTCAGAGAAGATAATATAAATATTGTGGCCCAACAACACAAAGCCATAAAGGTAGGAAGCTGGAGAGATGGCTCAGTGGCTGAGAGCACTGGCTACTCTTCCAGAGAATCAAAGTTCAGATCTCAGCACCCACATGGTGGGCTCAGAGCCATCCCTGACTCCAGTTCCAAGATACCTGATGCCCTCTTCTGACTACCATGGACACCAAGCATGAAAGTGGTACACATGCATGCATACAGCAAACTCATACACATAAAATAAAATAAATAAATCTTAAAAAATTTAAGCTATATAAGATATTAAAATACAGAAATATAGCTAAAAATTATTTGATATCCATTAATATATCACCAAATACCACAAAACATAAAATGTCAAAATTAATGAAGTATATACTATGAAATTAAGAACTGTTTAGGGCAATTATGAAAAGAGTAAATGGTCCCAGTAGATGAAGGGAGCTGGAAAAGGAGAAATGAAGAAGCAAAGTTACACGAAGAGGAGTAGAGAAGTATGCTATGAAGAGAAAATGAAAAGTAAAAATCAGGAAGAGTAAATATGAAATTATAACAAAAAAGCATTTACAAAATTGACAAAAATGATAACCAAACTAGATAAATGTAAGAAAGGGAATGAAAATATAATCATAAAAGCCTTTAAAAAACAATAAGATAAAGGCAGATTCCACTGTAGCATAGGAAAAATAAAAAAGGAAAATGCCATGAGTCGAAAAGAAAGAGAAGAACAAAAGGGAGGAAGAGGATAGAAGAAAGGAAGGAAGGAAGGAAGGAAGGAAGGAAGGAAGGAAGGAAGGACGGAAGGAAGGAAGGAAGGACGGAAGGAAGGAAGGACGGAAGGAAGGAAGGACGGAAGGACGGAAGGAAGGAAGGAAGGAAGGACAGAAGGAAGGAAGGAAGGACGGAAGGAAGGAAGGAAGGAAGGACAGAAGGAAGGAAGGACGGAAGGAAGGAAGGAAGGAAGGACGGAAGGATGGAAGGAAGGAAGGAAGGACGGAAGGAAGGAAGGAAAGAAGGAAGGAAGGAAGGAAGGAAGGAAGGAAGGACGGAAGGAAGGAAGGAAGGAAGGAAGGAAGGACGGAAGGAAGGACGGAAGGAAGGAAGGGCGGAAGGAAGGAAGGACGGAAGGAAGGACGGAAGGAAGGAAGGACGGAAGGAAGGAAGGACGGAAGGAAGGAAGGAAGGAAGGAAGGACGGAAGGAAGAGACAAAGGAAGGAAAAAAGCTTTCCAATAATGAAAAATATGCAAGAATTTTAGATAAATGTTTGGAGGGGAATAAAAAAAGGTAAAATTGATTTTTAGTACAATAAAGTAAAAAATACCGCTAACATAGTTTTAAAAGAAAGAAAGAGAAACACAGGGGGCAGCACAAGGAAAATAAAGCTGAAGTGTTGAAGCAACCTCTGTTTGGACCCTTGAGAATGGAGACCACCACACATGTGTGAGGTGGGGTCATCTGAACTGCCTCTCCGTGTCCTGTGTACTGCAGGCTGGCCTGTGTGGGACAAGTGTCTATCCTGCCAGAGCTGTCTTCACATTAGTGACTTTTCTTCTTTGCATAACAAGGGACTCTCCTGGCCATATTTAGCTTTGCAGTTTATTGGCCAGTCAGGTTGTCCCACCCTCCGGAGACTGCCAGTTTCAAACTCTGCAGTGACTAATTTTTTAACATGAAGTTCTCTCATTGGGAGTCAGGGCAGCAGCCGCAGCTCTGACTTTAGTGCATGTGGTCCTGCTTTAGTATTTTCAAAGCCCACTGCCAGACTCCAGAGGTCTTCTATATTGATCAGCCTTGTTCCCTGCCACAGAGAGCAGGTGTGCCTTTCTCTGTACACTTCAAGGCCTGAATGGAGCCTCCTCCTACTTGCACTTTTTGGGTTCTCAGTTTCTGGAACCCCCACTATCCACAACTGTCTGGCAGGGCTGTCTCTCACTCTCTGGCTGTGACAAGTTAAGTTCTGACTCTCTTGCTTGGGACTGTTCCCTAGTCTCAGGCTCCCAGTGCAGCTCAGTTTAGAACAGTGACTGGCCATAGCCTTCCTCCATGTGGAAGAACCCCTCTCCACTCATCAAGACAAGCAGCTGGATTTGAGACTTGTAGGTGCCAAGAGCCTGTCCTGTGGTAGGTCTGCCAGGCTCTTTTCACTCAGTGTCCTCTCTTACCTTTTAGATGAGGCTTCTGCTTCTCCTCTGCCCACCAGGCAGCCACTGGAAGCAGTGTTGAGCTTGGCCTTCTCATTGTGGCCTTAGGCCTTTCTGTCCTCTCAGGCTTCTCCACAATTCTAGTGTTTCTTCCACACGATTCTAAATCTCTTCTTCTATCCCTTTCTTTGGGAAAGAATCTGTTTTTTTTTTTTTTTTTCATTCCTGACAAAATCCTTCACTGAGTCACATGGACAGCTTCTAACCTACCATCTTCCTTAGAAGTGGTTTTGCTTTTTATTGGCTATAAGATGTTGGTATGGACTGTGGTTAAACATAATAATCATGATTATTTACTAAGCATGTACTATATGCCAAATATCATGCCTGTGTTATTTATTTATTTATTCACAACACCTCTGAGAAGCAGACACAGTTATTCTGTGTTTACAGAACAACCTGAGGTTTTCAGCATTGTAGGTAACTCAACTACATGCTTAACAAGAGGCATGGCACCAATTCTGAACCTTTTATTCAGGATAAGGAGTGCTTGAAACTTGATTTAAACCCAAGTTTGCGTAACAAGCTCATTAAGTTAGAACATGTAGCAGATTACTATAGCTTTCTAAAAATCTGCAAATGCTTTGATTCACACAAATGCAGATTGAGAAAATATCATGTGCCCGTGTTTAAAAAAAATAAAGAAGGTCAAAGTGACGACACCGAAGTGCCACAGGTGTAGCTGAGCTTTGTGGGCAGCTCGTTGGCTCTCTGAGCCTGTCCAAGGTATGTGTGATTGAGCTTCTGTTCCCAGAGAAAATAACAGAAACTAAGTCACAGATGGTGGTTGAATATGCTTCTTGAAAAATCAGTAAAGAGAAGAAAATCGTAAAGACATTTGAAATATTTCACCTGTGATGAAATCATCAAAGGATAAAATGCAGATACCCAAAATGATTCAGACCAGGTTCATAGGCCCAGGAAAGCCACAGCCTCTAGTCTTCATCTGTTAGTCATAAACATAGCCACAGGAGCCCCCGGGACTGGAGGGAGGGCCCAAGACCAGCTGCAGTGTTTACAGGTTCTGTTTTAATATTTGACACAGAAAGGTATCTAAACCCATGGTCATCATGGGATCTAAGCACTCAGAGCCTTTATAGAGTCTCAGCACGTGTTTATAGTTCCTGTTCCCCATCTTAAACAGAGCCATCGTGAGGGAGGCTGTTGACAAGATGATGTGCTTGCCAGCTCTGTGCCTAGCATTTACCCTGGAGCCTGCCAGCCACCTCCCATCCAGCCCTCCACTGCAGCTTCCTGCATCCCATCCTTTCCATGGGCTTCTAGACCCTTTTCTGAATTCATGTCTCCCATTCTTCCTCTTCACAGTTCTCTTCCCAGCTGGGCTAGCCATATACAGTCACATACACACTGAAGATTTTGTATCTGCTAAAGTATTGGGTATTAGATAAAATAGCCCTTACTTCTCAAGGGCTTCCTGAGTTCCCAGCCTTGGGCTGTATATTTTATACCCTTATTTTAATCTTCAAACAAACTCATGTGACTCTGCTATATCCATTCTACAGATGAGAAATTGAGAAGTAAGGTTTAATAGCCTGAAGTCACAGACCAGTTATTTACACATAGATTTTTAGAACTCTGGGCTGGGGCTGGAGAGATGGCTCAGCAGTTATGAGCACTTGCGGCTCTTACAAAAGACATGGTTCAATTTCCAGCACCTACACGGTGGCTCACAATCATCTGTAACTCCAGCTCCCAGGTATCTGATGCTCTCTTTTGACCTCCATTTATTTCTACATTCATGTGGTAAAAAAACATATACGCAGGCATGTACACATATATAAAGTAAAATAAATACATATTTTAAAGAGTTCCTGCCAAAATAGAATGACGTAGCGGACCTTGGGCATGAAATCATCTGGAAGCTATCCCAGGAAGCCCCCAAACAAGTCCTCAGAATAGTCAAAGGAGAAAAGACCCGGACTCACACAGGAGAAGGTCATGTAATGAAAATGCGTAGTGGTAGAGTGGTGTTGCCACTAGCCAAGAAGCACCCAGAGCCGCGAGAGGCTGAAGGAAGCCAGGAAAGACTACCTCCTGTGCTTCTTCGGGGACCCTAGCCTGCTGACAGTTTGATGCTGGGCTTCTGGCTTGAGAGATGTGGGAGCCTTGAAGGGATTTTTACTCTAGCCCCGGGGAAATAACACCTGCTGTCCACTCACACGAGAAGAGCCCTGTGGCTTAGCATCCTGTGACATGCAGTGCAGACACTTGAGAGACTGGTGCCCACTGGGAGGCTGACTAGAGATGCTGAGGAGGATAAACTACGTTTGTCCATCAAACGGTAACCTGCATACATATCTCACTGTTACCCGGACTGATTGAGTATACCCTGATTCGAAGCTTTGAGCCAGAATTTCAAAGTTGTCTGTGTTTGACCTTGCATTTCCCAAATACAGTCATTGACAATTTCTATCTTGTAACAAAGCCAAGCACTGGCCAATCTGTTTTCCACGTGCAATCTCATGTAGCGTCATAAAAGACAAAGGCACACGAATTTAAGACTGCTTATACAGTAATGAGGAACGCTGTGTACAGATAGCTTATACGAAGTGAGCAGGAGCCATGGGCCAAAACAGGGCCCCTTTACTAACTACTTGACCATACTGCCTAGTCAAACTCTTAGCAAGAGATGAGTTGGGCACTGGGGCCACTGGAATGGGTACACTGCTGTCTCTGCCCATGAGGAAGTATGAGATGTAAGTATACAAACAAAATACAATAATGAGATTATGTTCCACACTGGTAAGAAACAAGCCCAGGTACTAGCTGGAGACTGGTGTGGGCAATCCTAGCGCTAGATTGAGTTTATCCTGTAGACACCCTGGACAGGATAGACTCAAGCTAAGCAGGGGGAGGACCATAGAAGCCTTTTAGATGTCAGGTCTCTGTTGAGAGTGTTCCTTAGCAGTAGGGTACCAAATGGAAAGGAACTCAAGGAGAGCTGGGAGGAGAGAGTGAAGGCAGGCACTTTTCTGGGTCCACTGGACTTCATTTGCCAGGATGATCAGTGGGTTACAGTTGTACGATGCCCCGCTCTAGCCTGGATGATTCACATACAGACTCAGATTCACTCTAACCTGACTCTAGAAGCTGTATATTCTTTCTAGGCTCCTCCCAGTTTCTATAAGTTCTTAGGAATCAGTTCTTCTTTCAGATAGTTCCTGACTTCTTCATCTTTCTAAATTATGTGGTATCTTGACTGACGTTCTCTTTCATAAATCATTTGACAATTTCTTCAGTGTGGGCCAACTAGTGTTCTTTTTGTTGCCAATTTCCTATTGTCTCATTTCCTCCTCCTTTCCCTGGAAGTGCTCAGGGCCTGCATGGCTGCTCTCAGCAGCAGGCGCTCGTTCCTAAGGATGTCCAGCATTATGATTGAGTTGAATAAACATAAGCTGAAACCCTGCTCCACACCAGAGATGTGGAGGCAGGGGAGCTCCATCGTTAGAGGTGCCTTTATCTCCAGGCTCCTGCCCTAGAGCCAGCGCCCTTTGCAAAGTCTGAAGATGTTCTCTCCAGATAAGTCTCGACAGCAATTGCAAACAATAGCTCAGATAATCGAGAAAGGTTGCTAGAGTCCAGCTCTATACTATCCAGACAAACTATATAATAGTTCAGAACCTCCCATGTAAAATGAGAGTATCAGACTGGGTATCAGATAATAACTGATTGAATATGAATATTGAATTTACTTCAATATGACTGAAGTAAAAGAGGTATAAATTACCCTCCAATTGCCTCAAAAGTGACTAGCACAGTTGGAAGAACATGCGTGATGAAGAAAAGTCCAGTCTAGAGCCAGACTGCCGGGTTCTTTCAAGTTCAAATCTCATGCTTTCTTACTGTCAGCATACCCTTGAGAAATTTCTCTGTCTTGCTTCACTTTCCTTGTCTCAAAGATGGAGATGTTGTAATTTATTTTATAGGCTATTTACTAAAGACTGCAAGAACTGTCCAATGAGCTCAGCATCTCTCCAGACCTGTCCACCCCCAGATGAACATGAGCACCACCTGCCTGGATGCTGGCATTACCTAAATTAGTTTCTAGACTTTATTTGGTTTTACTTTTTTGAGGCAGTCTCATTCTGTAGCCCAGGCTGGCCTGGAAGTCATGGCAATCCTCCTCCCCTAGCCTTCCAAGTGAGCGTGTGAGCCGCTATGCTCTAGAGCTTCCAGACTTTACTCTGAGGTGGGAATTGGTCCACAGTGATGATACCATTTATATGATTCTGAGGGATGACCAGGTTATCTCATGTGTTCTCACAGTTGTTCCCTGAGGTAAACATGAGCCTCTCTTTTCCTGGGAGCCTCAGGGTTAGAGAATTAACTTCTAGTCCAGTAACCACATAGCCAGCAAGATCTGAACTCAGGTCTCCCTAATGCCAAAGTCCTGGCCTTAGACAAGCCCACTCTTTCTGCCTACTCCTACATAACCCTGTGTGGGCTGGTTTGACCCCATAGGGACTTGTCTGGCTCAGGTTGCCTTCACACTGGCTATAAAAACAAGAGGAGCCTGTAGTCATCTGTGCAGGCTGGGACACTTGACGATGCCAAAGAAGGGAGTGATTCCCACTTTAGACTGCTCAGTGACCGTCCCGTGGGCCTCCTTGCTACCAGGCCCTGGGCAGTCTCCAGTTCCAGGGGCTTCCCAACTACAGCATTTTTGAGGTTTGCTCAGCTTTTGAGTCTGGCCACATTCAAACACTTGCTTGAGCCAGCCCCCGGAAATGCCTCTGGCAGCAGCAGCTGCCTCCAAATAATCCAAACAGAAACAACTCCTTGTGGCCTTTTAGGCCTTATCCTTGTGGTCAAATGCCAGGAGGCTGAGAGGGATGCAGACCTCTGAAAGCCAACAGCTCTAAGGCTCAGACATTAGAAAGGATGTCAGCAGGGGAACTCACACTGGGGCTGTTGGATTAGGCAAACTCAGCCTCAACTGGAGCCACACACAGCAAAACAAGAGCCACCCTCTCCTTTACCATGCACCCCCTGAGCCTGGAGTGGAATTCAGCCAGTTTACTGGTCCTTCATTGTCAGCCCTGTAATCCACCAAGTGTGTTGATCTGAAGAAAGAAACCTCAGAGGAGATTCCCTTGTTCACTGCATGTCAGCGACTACTCACTCACCTGCTCCTCTCTGCCCTACCACTCACTAACTGTGTGGCTCTGGCAAGCTTACTTGATCACTCTGACCTTCTGTGTCTTGCCTATAATATCTAGGGCTAATAGTTGTAGTATTTCACTGGGTTGTAAGAAGATCATATATAAAGATCTTCATACAGTACCTCAAACACAGCACATTAGCAGCCACTGATCTACAGAGAACAATTCATGCTGCCTGCCACACCTATCATGGCCGACTTTGTTCTGCATGGTAAGAGTGTAGCCATGAGCACCATTTCTATAGCACTTCTGATTCCCATAGTGTAAATACTCCCAGAGTGGTACTGCCAGGCTAGTAACATCATGACATTGAAAACAAAGTTGTACCAATCAGCTCTCATAAGCCAGTGCAAGCTGGCGTAACTACTCACAGTGGACACCCTGGCTGGATTTCCTGAGTCTAGATCTGAGAGTTGAGAATTCAGGAACTGAGGAATCACTTTCCCCTGGCAGGAGCCATGTCCCTCTCATCTCTACATATCCTTTCTGATGTAGAGATGAGAAATTTTCTCTTATGTCATGCTTGACCCAATATGGACAGGGCTGAGGGGGCCATATCTCAAGAATATTTACTGTTTCATAGTTTAACTCTGGTGCCAATTTTGAAATGTGATTACTTGTCTTCTAGAGTCAGGCTACTTGAATCACTGTTTCCTCTCACACTACCTTACACTCTTCATGACATATTACATGGGCTTATGACCAGCCTTCACACGTAAATAGAACACACTTAAAGGCAGGTATACTGTGTGCCTAGTCCCAAGACAGTGTCTTTTTCCTGGTAAATGTGCTGGGGGGGAGAGGGTGCTGTTGTTGGTTTTAGTTTTGTTGTTTGGTTTGTTTTTGTTTTGTTTTTGTCAACTTGACATAACCTTGAGTCTTGGTCATCCTGGAAGGAGGAACCTGAATTGAGAACATGCTGCAATCAGATTGGCCTGTAGGCAAGTCTGTGGGGC
The DNA here is from genome assembly GCA_026225945.1 of Cricetomys ansorgei. Classification (NCBI taxonomy): domain Eukaryota; kingdom Metazoa; phylum Chordata; class Mammalia; order Rodentia; family Nesomyidae; genus Cricetomys; species Cricetomys ansorgei. Next base: position 284,876 of record JAMJFZ010003403.1, read on the forward strand.
CATTTCTTTGATTGCCATGAAAGGGCACAGCTCACCATGGTACCGCCCCTGGGTAGTGGTCCTGGCTTGCATAAGAAAGCGCTAATCAAGCCCTGAGGAGCAAGCCAGTAAGCAGCGTTCCTGTAAGAAAGTTGCATCAGTTCCTGTCCCGGGTTCCCACCCTGATTTCCCTGGATGATGGACTGCAACCTGCAAGGTGAAATAAACCCTTTCTTCCCCAAGTTACTTTTGGTTGTGGTATTTTATCACAGCAGTAGAAGCAAAGTAGGACTCAAATATAAACTGAATTGATAAATAAACAAGAAACTGAATTCCCAGGCCGTTGACCAGAGAGTAAGTTTGCCCCAGCATAAGTCAATCCTTTCCCCAATCCATTCAGACAAGAAAAGCCCATGCAGCTCACAGGGCATCACCAATTACTTAGGGTAGGTAATTAATATTCTTGGAAAACAGCTGTCTCTGGAAATTTCCTTAGGGATTTAGATGGATCTGAAGAGTAGCCCATAATATTTGAGTGGGATATCTGTTATTGAGAACAGCCCTTTCCTGGTTTGAGAAACTAGCTTGAGTGTGATCAGTGTAGCACACTGTTGTTGGATTTACATTCTATAGAAGACATGGTTACCTTAGCTGCTCAGCACTCCTTTCTTCTAGGAACAGAACTCCCTTCATTCTAGAGCAGTGGTTCTCAACCTTCCTAATGCTGCGACCCTTTAATATAGGTCCTCATGTTGTGGTGACCCCGACCATAAAATTATTTTTATTGCTACTTCATGACTGTAGTTTTGCTACTGTTATGAATTGCAATGTAAATACCTGATATACATATGGTCGTAGGCAACTCCTATGAAAGAGACTTTAGACCCCCAAGGGGTCGTGACCTATAGATTGAGAATCCTCCCATCTTAGCTCCATCCACTCATTTTTAGTGAGTTTCCCCAGTTCTTACAAACCCCCTACCACAGACCCCAATAAGTTTCAGACATCTGAACTTGGTCCCTGGTTGGTAGCATCTCCTCTCATCATTTGGGAAGGAAGTGTGGCTTTAATGGAGGAAGTATGTCACTTAGGAGTGGGCTTCAAGGTTTTAAAAGTCCTGAGCTGTTTCCAAGGTGTTCTCTCAGCTTTCTGCTTGTGGGTTAAGATATAAGCCCAGGGCTCTTAGCTACCAGCTCTAGCCACTGGTCCTGCCTGCTGCCATGCTTCTCCCCTGCCTTCCCCCCATGATGGTGATGGTCCTTCTGACTGTAAGCCTCAAGTAAATTCTTCTATGTTGCCTTGGTCACGGTGTTTATCATAGCAACAGAAACTAAATAATATCCCCTTACAGGTCACAGCTGGTTGGGTCTGGGATTAAAAATCCTTTAAACTGAGCACCTCACCAATCTTTTTCCTCCTTCCCTCCTTTACTTCCTTTTCTCTTCCCTTCTTTTCTTCATTTTGTTTATTTTTTTACACTAGTAAGGGAAGGCGTTCCAGTCTTTCTTTAGTGGTGGGGAAAAAGTCAGAGCTGTGAATCGTGGAGAGTACTGGTGTCTTGAATCCCCACGGAGCAAGAAAACTGCTCTGTGGAGAAAAAGAACAGACTCAATATGCAAAAATGTCAGGGGAGAATAGAGACGGCAGGGCCCGACAGCATGTGCTTATGACCCGTGTAAACTGTGTATCTCCTGCCACGTGCTCCCTCCTTCCATTGCTGTCGCAAGCGAGATTTAGTCAGGTGGGAAGAAGCCTCGGAGGCGGTATTGATTCCACAAAGGATTTTATTCTATGCTCCTCACACCAACAGGTTACACACATTCACTCACACAGCCACACCAATATCTCTCCTAGACTGGCCTCAGATGCAGGCAAGCCTCGCAATCTGTCGGCAGTGCTGTGTGGTCTGAGGCCATCTTCCTCTTCAGGCTCAGCAAGACTGGAACACTGGTCCGGTGGTCCGCGACAAGTCTCAGTAGCAGGACACGGTCTCGATCGGTCACCAGAGCAGCAAGTGTGTCGAGTTGGGCCAGACCAGGGTTTTTAAGCTAAATTCAGCCAATCACACTATGGGCTTATAGGTGCAGTCAATCTTATCATTACTGTCCAGAAGTGCACTAAGGCACTTGGGTACATCAGGGCGTGCCTCATGTCTACTTTTTGGACTTTAATATTGCTTGTTTATATTTGGCTTTTCAATATTATTTGTCATCACATTTTGCATTATTATGCTATTACATTTATTCTTATTCACTACATTCCATTACATTATTCTTATTCACTAAAACCGCCGACTCAGATCCTCCCAATCCCCATTCCACACTTCCTCACTTGATCTAGGGGACTTCCACAGGTGATTTTCTGCTACTTCTGTTTCTATTGATTTGGTCCTCTGGTCCCTCATCCTGCTTCCCATGAATAAGGTTGAACACCCTTGAGAACAAACAGAAAGTCAGCCTTCTAGGACCTAAAACCTGAAATTATAGAGCTAGGAGCACGCTTGCAGTCAGGGTTCAAATTCAGAATGGCAAAGGAACAGAGCATGCATACTTGATAATTTATTATGGACTGTAATCCTCACAGTGACCATTAGAGGAAGCATTATTATCACCAAATTGCAGAATATTAGCCAATGTTTGGACAGAATAAGTAATTTGCTTGAAATCCACTCATAAAAAAGTTGGGGATGGGCTCGGAGTTTCTTCCTTGTCCATCTTGATCCAAGCTCCTTGCTCTCTCTCCAGCACACCTGCCCCAGGAACTCACTGACTGGGGGAAATAGTCTGGAGGCCGGAGACACTCATCACCTCCACCCATCCTGGCCAGCATTTTCTTCCCCTGGCTGCTGTTTGCCTCTGCTTCTATTTGCTCACACCTCTGATCCACAGGACTTCTGTACCCTATTCCTGACATTCCCACAGGCACTGGGCCAGATGTTCTGCCACAAAAATCACCGCAGATGGATGTGGTGAGAGCAGTGGTCCCAGCTAGAACCTCCGGGCCTGCCTTGCCTTTAAGCTCTTTAAGTGTTTTAAGTGCTCAGACTATAAATGAAAGATTGTTGGAGGAAGTTGCTCATGTAACCAGCTTCGGTACTAGGTCCCAGGGTCTTTAGAAAGGTGTAAGAGTCCAAACAACTCACTACAACAGAAGGCAGAGAGTGAAGAGCAACTGGCTGGAGTCACGGAGAGAGAACAAGTCCAGGGCTTGCTGCTTCAAGTGGGGTCTTGGGTGAGCTCTTCGCCTCTCTGCACCTGGATTGCATATCATTGAAAACCAAGAGTGCAGGATGTGCTGGAGCAGGCCTTTATCTCCAGATCTCTGTGAGTTGAAAGCAACTTGGTGTATAGAGTAACTTCCTGGCCAGACCGAAGGAAGAAAGGAAGGAAGGAAGGAAGGAAGGAAGGAAGGAAGGAAGGAAGGAAGGAAGGAAGGAAGGAAGGGAAAAAAAATAAAATTAAAACAAGAAGATCTTCCTGTGCAGACTGTGTAGCATCGCCTATGAACATCTGGCACCCAGCAGCCAGTATACATGATGTCATTGTGGTTATTTTTGTTTTCAACCTTTATAAACTACAGAATTCTACCATGACGGGATCTGAGGATTTTGTTCCTCAAAAATATACTTTCAAATGACATGAAGAATGGCCACAGTCTCTCTGACACCATGTACCTCTCTGTGGTACATCACAGTCTGGTCTGGTCTAGTCTGGTCTTGGCAAAAGAGTGCAGTTAATGGACGGGAACCCCTCTGGTGTTTTCTGTTTGTTTGCTTTCTGAGTCAAGAAAACAAATGCTTTTGAGCCTGAGTGGTGACGGCCCCAAATGAGCCCTAGAGCTCACAATTCTTATGTGAGATGTGTATCTTCTAAAAACATTCTACAACAGTGATTTAACTTCTTCTTTTATTTTGTTTTCTCAGTTCTCGACAAGTGCTTTCTACCCCTGAGCTACATTCCAGCTTGTAATTCTTTATTCAAATGAAAACTCCTGCAAGAGCTGAGATAGCTAAACCACATCATTTACTTATTCAGCATAGATTTTGACTCTCTTCTAGGTCCAATCAAGACAAGAAAGTAGAACTTTTTAGTGTCAAGGTGATAAATCTGAAGTCTGCCTATTGTCATCCCATCTTTACCCCAACTCCTCTTGATCTTTAAAATAGTCCCACAGCTCCCAGGGTCAGCACTGAGGCAGGGGGATGGAAACCCATGCACTTTCTTGTAACGAGGGAGGAGACTATCAGCTTTATACCCACTAAAACATGGTGTTCTTTATCTGCTTATCTGCCACACTCAACGAACTGTGCCTCTTCTCTTCAGTTTAAGGTATGTCTTCGTCTAGTCTCCTAGATTGGAGTCCTGTGCTGACCCTTGGGCCAGGAGCTTTGATCTCCTGTCCATCTCCTGATAGATATTGAACTCTCCAGCCACAAGCAGCTTCAAAGCAAGACACTGCAAATCACCATTCAGGAAGCCCTTTGGTTATTTATAAAATATGGCCTCCAAGACTGGTAATGGCAGAGGAGACTGCCAAAAGGCAAGAGGAGGTTGCACACTATAGGCTGACATCCATCCCTTTTAGACTCTCCCATTAAACACTACCACTGCACTGCATTGACTTCTTGGGGTGACACAGTCCAAGCATGGTCTCAGGCAGGAGTTCTCCCATAAATCTCAGTAGCTCAGACTGGCACATTCAAGAACAATTTTCTTTAAGACTATCAAGAATAAAAGTCAAATACACACATATATTTCCTAAATATAACCTGATCAGTCTGTATAATGTTACTTGTATATATGTTTTCAAGACTAACCGTTTGCATTGGATAACCAGTTGGTGTGCTCTTCTCTGGAGAAAACTATTTCTCCCACTTTCAGCATTTTTAGTTGCCTATAGTTCTTTGTGTAGAGTTGAGGCCTCCTGGGATTTCCCCCATACACTTTAATATGTCTGTTATTGTCCTTGTCCAGCTTTCCAGCTCATGTTTAGGCAGCCATGCTGATGAAACTTTATAAGTGTAGCTTCTGTCATTCCTAGGAGACACAGTCTCACAGCAAACTCCCAGCTCCTCTGGCTCTTACAGGCTTTCCACCTCCTCTTCCATGGAGTTGTGTTTTAGATGTATCCACCGGGACTGGGCTGCACAACTCTGTATTTTGATTGATCGTGAATTTCTGTAAGAGTCTCCATTTGTTGCAAAGAGAAGTTTCTTTGATGGAGGTGGGGACTTATCTATAGGTATAAGGACAAATATTTAGAAAGTAGTTAGGGATTGTGCTGATTTAGTAAAATGTTGGTTATAAGTTCTCCTCAAGATCTATGACTTCACTAGCCCTGGGTAACCACTAATCTCTTGCCAGCTAAGTTGTCTGAAATGCAGATTCTGGAGAATAAGAACCAAAGAAAATGAATTACTCTCTTCCATGTTACCCTGACTCTCTAAAACTACACGTTAGAGATAAAGAGATGGCTCTGCAGTTAAGGTTATTTACTGCTCTTGCAGAGAATTTGAGTTTGGTTCTCAGTACTCGTGTCAGTGACTCACAACCACCTGTAACTCTAGCTAGATGATCAGATGCCCTCTTCTGGCCTCTGTGGGCACCTGCATGCATTCACCTGTAGCACATGTATTTAAAAATAATGCAAATAAACCTTTAAAGCTACACCTTCTAAAAGGTATTTTATTACAGTGGGGAAGAATGATGTGCCATACTCTGCATGGATTGCTATGAGACTTAATACAGATAACAAGCATGCAGCAAATAAAGAAAGGAGCGACACAGTAAATATTAGAAATTTCAGTGTTGAATTAAGGCTGGTTCCCTTTGTTTCCATTTTCCAGGATGCTTTGCAGCATATAACAGCTCAAATGACCATGTAAGTTGGACTACTTTTGTCTGAGATAAATGTTAACCTGGAACACAGGAGCAATCTATCCCAGGGAAATCTGGAAGTATGACCATGTCAGAGATAACAAGATTGGATCCTGGAGAGCATCACTTTCCAGAGATATTCATTCATCTAAGATTAAGTTGTTGTGCTCAACTGTAACTTCTCCAAGCATCCTGGAATTTCATGTTGTAGTCCATGATGAATGGGAGCCCTTTACAAGACCACTATAGACAAGCTGGACTGCAACATAAAGCTAATGTCTAGCATATTTCCTTTCTGCACTTATAACAACAAAAACTTTTTATGAGCTCTTTGCAGGCAGCACTCAGCCTTCCCTAGTCCCCTATCTGTAATGTATTTCAAAGAGATGTTAAGAAAACAGCACTGAGGAATCATCTTAATGTAATTATATGAGATGGATTATTATCCAACTTGAAAAGATGACTCTCTTTTTCTTTATTCCATGCCAAGGGAAATTTTAGAAAATGAGTTCAAGCTGTAATCCTTCCTGCCACTACCTCAGTGCCAGTGTGAGAGTCTAAGACTCAAGAGCACATGCCCTATGTCAGTAACACAGAACTGAAGGTGGGTACCACAAAACCCAAAAGAAATCCTTCAGACTTCAAATGCTTTCAGAAACAAAGTTGCCTGACTTCTGGTGCGGTCCACAATGGAGTCGTTATTATGAAGTTACGAGGCTATATGTATATTCCTTCTCTTTCCCAACAGACACCTCCAGTTCTACAAATGGCTTCAAAAGTTCACCATATGGGTTTTTCATAGATTAGAAAAGGACTTTGGGGAAAGTGATTCAGCCTCCTAACATTCTGGATAGTTGGCTGTCTCTACCATGCTGTTCCTTCTACACATGTGCTCACACATGGCATGGCAGGACTGGTGTTGTATGGACTGAGCCTCTTTCAGTTCCCAGGGTCCAAGCTCCTGTGAACCAACTTGGCCCAAACAAAGAGAAGTTGATACTTTTCCTTGACTACTTATAAAAGTTTTCCCTCCCCCGTCTAAGGATTCCGGTGGCATCTCCACACTGAGGGACTCCAACTGAGTCAGCAGCTACTTTACTGAGGAGATAGGAGTGGAGAGAATGGTGGGACAAAGAAAAAAAGTCCCTGAACAAACCATACCTAAAGCCTTCCTACTTCAGAACCCCTGATCTCATGTTCTGCAAACACCATTGTAGCCATTAAGAAAATTCACAATTGCTCTCTTCTTTTTTTACTTAAAAAATACTTTTATTAATAATTTGAGTTTCATATAACAGCCTCTTCCTATTCCTCCCTGTTCCACCCTCCTTCCTCCTGTGCCCCAAAAGAGGAAGAAGGAAGAAGAGGAGGAGGAGGAGGTGGTGAAGGAGAAGGAGGAGGAAAAAAGAAAGAAAAAGAAAGAAAGAAAGAAAGAAAGAAAGAAAGAAAGAAAGAAAGAAAGAAAGAAAGAAAGAAAGAAAGAAAAAAGAAAAAAAAGGAAAAAAAAAGAAAGAAAGGGAGGAAATTAAGCCCAACTAATGTGTCAGGAGCATGAATCATGGGCATCACCACAGATCCTGAAGGCAGCAGGCTGCTCTGATTATGGATGTTCACTTATCTCTTACTAGCTGAGAACAAGCATGATGATTTTTGACCCAAAGTTGGCCCCACTGACCAAGCCTACAGGCACCCAGAAATTACCCAGGCACCCAGACACTAAGCAGACACCCCGATATCCTGCAAGCATCAGGGCATCCCATAGGCACAATGACATCACACAGGAACCAGGACATTCCACAGACACCAAGGTGTCCTGTAGGTATCTAGACACCTCACAGGTACCCAGACATCCTGCAACACCAGGACCTCCCACAGACACCAGAGTAACCAGTGGGCATCCAGACATCCTGCAAGCATTAGGAAGTCCTTTGGGTACTAGTACATCACACAGGCACTAGGACTTCTCTCAGGCACCAGGACCTTTCAAGGCCACCAGGGCATCCCTCAGGTACCAGGAGTTCCTTCAGATGCCTGGACATCACACAGGCACCAGGCATTTCCATAGGCATCAGTGTCTCCTGCAGGCACCTGCATATCCTGCAGGCACTCAGACATCCCACGGGTGCCAGAACTTCCCTTAATAGCTTCTTCCTTACCGAAATATAAATGCCATAAAGATTTAAAGAAATTATTGGGTTGAATCAAATAAATTTGTCAACATTTGGTCATTTTTGCTGTAGAAAACAATTGCATGTTGTTCAACCAATAGTAAAAAAGAGTTGCTATCCAAGACTACATGACCGAAGAGCATTACCCTACTTTAAAAACATCTCTCCCACCGCTGGTCTAAAGCAACACCACCTGTTGCCTAGAAGGCTTCTATAAACTCCCAAGGATGCCCCATCATCTCTCTTATTGTACCAGAGCAACCTCATAATCATGGAGATCTGATCTCCTCCTGCTTGAAATCCTCAAATGACTTCATGTTTCTCAAAGAAAAAGGTTTCAAAATCTGTAAGTAGCTCCAGAGGTTTTCTGCAATCTGAGCTCCTGGCTCATTCAGACTTTCTGAGCTCTCCTCCTCCTTCTCCTTCTCCTTCTCCTTCTCCTTCTCCTTCTCCTTCTCCTTCTCCTTCATTCCATGCTCTCTCTCCTCTCATCTGGGCTAAAGCCACTCTGTCTTGAACATTCTGTCATCTGCTCATCAGGCTTGTCTGTCATCAGCTTGGCACATTAATGCCTGTCTAAGAATAGGAGCTGCATGCCACCAGACTCCCTTTCCCATTGGCAACAGAAGTATTTGTCAGATTTGAAAAGCAGAAATGAAAGGCCTTTATTCATCCAAGGCCATGGCGGCCACTTAACAGATGGAGAGCTGGATCAGACATGGTGGATATTCTGAACCTTAGCACATTGCACAGAACACTGTGAGGGTCTGTTTTTATTTTCTCATTTGTCTGTCCTATTTTATTTTGGATGCACATATGAGACACCTACTATATATACAGACAGTGTGCTATAATCTAGGGAACAAAATTCAATAGATTCTAGCCTTCAGAAAAGACTGAGTTTACTGGGAAAGTCAAACAGGTAGATGGATAGTTATAGCTTATAATATTTTGGATTCATTTCAGCAAAATTTGAAATGACTCAGAGAGTCCAGCAAACAGTGGCTTAGGGAACAAAGAAGTATGCTCATATCTTATGCACTAAATCCCAAGAAGAAAGGCAGGCTTTGTGCCACACATTCAGGGACATAGGTTCATTTATTTCTGCTGTTCTACTGGACCCTGGTGGTACTGTCTTCCTCTTTGTACTCAAGGCTGAGTGGCATGTCTACGCTTCTACTAGCAGGAAGGGGAAAGAATGTGAAAGAGCCAGGGATGAAAGTACAATAGCATGATATTGTCATTTATTTAGTCCCTGAACATAGCTAAGTGTAGTGCAATTAGGCCTGGCAATGAGCTTTTAGCTGCGTGTAAGGGACCATGCCAGGTACCACTGATGTCATAGATAAAGGAGAAAAGATGGACCGCCAAGCCCCTACCAGCTAACTGAGGATGCAGTGGGAACTCAGATGACAGGGGAGCTCCTCAGTGTGACAGAAAAAGGAAGTCATCATGAAAGAAGCGCCTCCTGAGCTGTGAATCTTGACAAATGAGAAGGACCCAGTCGTTCTGATAAGGGGTCAAATTGTTCTAGGGCTGCAAAGGACAACTAGTCCAATAGACCATAATTAAAGAGTATAGATGAAACTGAAGTCATATTTCACAGATTTCCATTCTTTCTGAGATGATATGAACTCCATCCCAGTGTGGACCAGTATATAATCAAAACACATCCACAGCTACAACAGGAGAGGGTGGTACGATTTCTTCTTCCCTCTTTCCTTGCTCCATTTCTTCTTTAGTTGGTTGCTGTTTTGACACCCACCATGGACCACCAAGGAAGAAAAGATGTAAAAACCAGGAACCACATTACTTGTTCTAGTTGTGTGCTGACTTTGGGTTTTCCTACTATGGAAGAGCCATTCCTGTTGGCTCTTTCTTTCACTACATTGTGTGTGCCTCTGTGTGTCCATGTCTTTGTATCTGTGTGCAAGCAGGCATGCAGAGATTCACCCCAATGCATCCATCCCACAGCACATATGTGGAGGTCAGATAACAACTTGTGGTAGTCAGTTCTCTTTCTGCCATGTGTATCCCAGGGATTGAACTCATATGGTCAAGCTTAGCAAAGGAACTTTTACCTACACTGAGCCATCTAGCCAGTCTTGGCTTACTCTTTTGTGAGGAACTTTGATGGGTTGATGGTCCCTTGGAGACTTCCCGCTAAAAGAGACTTTTTCTGAAGTTTTCCTGAGACAAGACTAAGGTCTTCAATGGGCTATTGGGTGATCCAACTCTCTTTTGAGTCCTAGTTTCTCCATGGGGTCTTCTGAGAATAAGTTCCTTATTCTATGGCCCAAGTCAAGCTTTTCAACAAGCCTTATCTTGTCTTTAAGAAGTGTTATTGTTGGCTTTCCATAACCACAGTGCCCTTTCTGTATATCCTTCAGCTACACCCAGAATACATTAGCTTTCTCTAAAATTTACTCAGTCCTCTGAGTTCCTAGGAGTACACACCAAGCTCTCTAGGTGAAAACCAAGATAAATATTACAGGAGGAGCTGGGAGAGGTGGAAGTCAGCACAGTTGTGACATTTCAGTCTCTCTTGCTCTTCTCCAGGCTAGAGGCAGGGGAATTTCTGTTGTCTAGAACTCTTCTCGACAAGCCAGGCACAAGGAACCTAGACCTCTTAAGAATGTGGGGTTCTCTTAACCTTCTGATCTACCACGGAAACTCCAAAAAAGCAGGAAGACTTTCTTTCAACATGTTACTAGCATACTGAATGGAATTATTTTTAAGGGATCAGGGATGAAGTTCGGTGGTAGAGTATTTTCCTAGTAGGCATGATGTCCTAGATTCAATCTCCAATAGAGAAAAAAAAAAAGTGGAAATTTTATTTTGCAATACTGTTTGTCCATTCATTGGCTCATCGGAATAGTGGATCATTAAGCCAGATATGGTGGTATGTGTCTATAATTACAGTCCTGGGGGCCAGAGGCAGGAGGATTGCAAATTCAAAGGCCACATAGCTAGAAACTTGACTCTTAATAAAGCCCAGAACAAAACAATGATAAAACCCAGACTGTAGTGGCAGCACACAGGTATAACCCCAGTACTCAGAAAGCTCATACAATTGGATCTGAAGTTCAAGATCAGCCTGAGCTGTACATCGACGTCCTGTCTCAAAGGCAGTGTGGTTTACTGTCTTCTACCACTAGCACCTTTGGAAGTCACCCCTTTCCAAGGCTCTGTTCCTCCCTGCCCACTCCAGTCTCAGGGATAACCAATCATTGAACAGCTGCACTTTATGGGGCACTGTCCTGGGTGCTGAGGGTACATGGTATATAAAGCAGATCAGATCTTGCCCCCTAAGCAGCTTGTATGTAAGGAGAAGAGGATAAAAACTGAAGTGATTGCACATTGATGTGTGATAAGTGCTGTGGTAAACTCTTTCCAGATGTGAAGATTCCCAATGTAAGACCCAGTGGTCCTGGGATCTGGCATTCTAGAGTAGAATGGCATGTAAACACAATTAGAATACAATGCTGCCTGAATGAATCAGATAGGCGGGTGTGCACAGACTGCTAAGTGATTCATACTGCTTTGGGGTATGGGGGAAGATTTCACTGGCTTTTTGTTTAGAGAGCACACTATCGTATTATAGAAAAGTAGAAGATAGTTATCTCAAATACAGTCTTCTGCCAGCTTTCTCCCAGAGCCCCAGGCAGTTCCCACCCAGGATTGTACTAGTTCAGCACTGGGCCAGAAGCAGGACTGTATGAAGGTACCTTCTCCCACAAAGGCAGCACTAACCTTCCTATTCAAAAGACCTAGAAAGAAACTGAGAGAAGGACTTCATGAGAAAGGCTTCATGGTCCATGAGACCCAGAGAGATGGTAGCCAGTCAGCAGCTCACTCTCTGTAAGGCTGGAGCCTGGCTGGACCTGGGACCATGGCCATACTCATCAGTAATGCTTCTTAGATGGAAGCTCCCAGCAAGCTCTAATATACCATCTCATCTTATCCTGCATGAGTCTTCCATCCAGACCCAGGACCTCCCACAGCAGCTCAGTAGGTAAAGTTCAATTATCAAAAGATTTAGAAGTATAGCTCAATAACAGACTGCTTGCCTCAAAAGTACAAGACCTTGAGTTCAGATTTATGCATCACTGAGAAAGAGGAGAGCAGGATGGGGGGCAAGCTCAATCACAATGAAAGGAAGTACTCAGCAAGATGTTTGTGCTGGAACATGTTGCTGATAACTAAAGTGATTTTGGATTGAGCCACACCAGAATTCTAATTCAGGTCTCTTTAGTGTCATTTTGGGCAAATAACTCCTCCTCTTGGAGTCTCTTCTTTGTGTATATAGGTAAGATTTGTTAATAAAAGTTTTCAGCTGGGCGGTGGTGGCACACACCTTTAATCCCAACACTCAGGAAGCAGAGGTAGGCAGATCTCTGTGAGTTGGAGGCCAGCCTGGTCTACAGAGTGAGTTCCAGGACAGCCAGAGCTACAACAGAGAAACCCTGTCTTGAAAAAAAAATTAAAATAAAAATGCATACAAAGGAGGCAGCTTGTTGATCTCACAGTGTGAGAGAAGAAACCGATTTCAGTGATATAGCACTTAAGCAAGACACAAGGGCTAGATAGGAACTATATATGTGAAATGTATGGCCCAATGGGACAAGTTGGGGCCTGATAAGTGCCATAGAGAAACTAGAAAAAGCAAAGAAGGACTGTCTAACTCCATGGGCAGAGTCCATTCAGCTAGAAAATCACTTCACCTTTTACAGAAAAGTGCTCAGAAAGCAGCTAACATAGGAGCAACATAGCTGTTATTATTACCATGGTCATCGTGATTGTCATGGTGATGCCAGAGAAGAGGCCATCCAAAATAACCCAGAGTTATTACTCTGGACTCATTTGGGTTCCAGTGAACAAAGCCTCACCTTGGTTTGTGGGGCAGTGAGGCATAGTTCCTTAATGGCTCCACTTGTCTTGGCTCTCCTAGTTTGTGTCCTATTTAGCTTTGTCAACTTGACACAGCATAGAATTACCTAAGAAAGGGGTCTCATTTGAGACATTCCTTAGATCAGATTGACCTGTAAGAATACCTAAAAGTGATTGTCTTGGTTGTTGTTTGATGTAGGAGGGCCCAGCCCACTATGAGTGGCACCATTCCCTAGGCAGATGGTCCTGGGCTACATAAGAAAGGTATCTAAGTATGAGCTTATGAGTCAGCCACCAATCAGAATGCCCCCTCTTAGGTTTCTGTTGTACTTCCTTGGCCCTATGTGCATTCCCTGGTTAGAGGAATTTTTGTGAGGAATAGCATACAGATCTGTCTTCAAATTACTGTTTGGATTCCTGCCTGGACTTCCTTCAATGGTGGACTGTAACCTATAAGCTGAAATAAGCGCTTTCTTCCTCTACATGGCTTTTGGTCATGGAGTTTGTTATAGCAATGGAATGAAACCAGCAGATGTGTCTGCCTTATTCCACTTTATAGTACCTCATTTATTCAGTGGGATGAAGTATGGAATTCACATCACATAGAATAAATGACTATTACTCTGCCTCTTAATTTCCTACACTCCAAAATCCCAGAGAAATATATGATTGCCCTAACTTGAGGATCTCAAGGAAGGGGTGGAGCTTAGTAGCCTAGGATGAACATTGTTGTTGTCTATTTAGATTCCTCAAACCTCTGATTCTACCTGGCAGCATCTAGATGCCACATACAAGAGTAAATTATTTCCAGGGTTATAGAAGGCTGCTCTATCCTGGTTGACTTATGAATAAAAATGATAGGGACTCTCCACCCCTGGGAATAGCGTTCAAGAAAACTATCTGGGACTGGAGTATCAATGTTCAGACTCTATTTCTCCTGGGAGGATAATTCTGAGGACTCTGGCTGCACCATTTCCTAGAGCTTCTCCAGAGAGGACACTCTCATGGTAAATAGTGTCAGAAGGCACACAATAATCAATCTTCCTGTCCCTTGGTCTTATGCTTAGGTCTCTAAAATCACTTTTGGCTGGAGCTTTGCTTCTTGGGTAGCCTAAATCAAAACACCAACTAAAGTAGGACCAAATACAAGGCTGAGAAGAGAGCTCAGTTGTAAAGCACTTGTCTCAGAAGCTTAAGGACCTGAGTCTGACTCTAGAGCCCATCTAAAAGAACTGGGCCCATTGACATGCAGCTGTAATCCCAGATCTGGGCAGGCAGAAGCAGAAGCATCTCTGGGGCTTGCTGACAAGCCAGCCTAAACAAATTGGCAAGCTCCAAGTCCCAGTGAGAAACTGTATCTAACAGCAAGATGGATAACTCCTGAGCAATACAATGCATGTCAGCTTGGGAACTGGGCATCCTGAGCCCTGTAGGTGTGTGGTGTGAAAGAATGAGGAGGATACAGTCAGCGGGTTCTGCACATGTGTGCTAGGCTGAGGTATGCCACCACTGGCCTTTTCTCCTCTGCACACATCACAATGACACTCTGTCACTCAGTCATTTCATGCAGAATGGAGAGAAAGGAGGCCCCAGAGAGGGCACAGGAGCTTTGAAGGCTGTGGTGCTCCATCTACCTGTCAGAAAAACCTTTAATAAATAAAAAAGGAAAGGGGAGGTATGGGATGACAGCAACAGGGAGAAAAAGATGAAGTGTGAAAGCGTCTGTCCTTGGCTCTGAACCAAAGCATTTTCAGTCCTGAGATAAAAGACAGTGAATGGTCTGAGGCTAGATTGCCCCTCTGCTATGCAGAGCCCCAGGCCATGGGCAAGTAGAGCACTCACTTTCCTGCAGCAGGTGACCTGTTTCCAGCGAAGTTCTCCTCCAGGGCTGGGGCTGGTGATATAGAAAATCCCCCCAAGGAGGTAGTCTATAGGAAACACGGTCCACCCCTCCATTGTACACTGCGGGGTGGGGGCAGCAAATAAATGGACTATAGAACCAGTTTTAGCTTCTTCTCCAAAGTAAGTCACTGTATAGTATTTCCAAAGGCCCAAAATAATTACCCATCATGAAAAAACAAGCTGGCACATCCTATCTTTGGGATCCCAGAGAACATTCTGGAGAAGTACTTTCTTGATTGTACCACTTCACCTCAGACAATAAAAAAGAATTCCAAACTGGGTGGTGATGTGGTCTCCAAAACACCCCAGGGGTTGAGTTTGACTTGGGGCAGGAGCTAGGGGTTAGGGAGGGGTACACCCATCCAGCATTCTCTCCACACCTCAGCAGTGTCAAGTGTGATCTGCTTAGGGAGCTTTGTGTTTAGCTTTGTTGAAGAAGGATGTTTGCTAATCAAGAGGGGAGGGGGGCTTAAGGACACAAAGAAACAGTTATAAGTTCACTCATCTCAAATACTAGCAGCTAACACTCCCTGCGATGTGCCAAGGGCCCTATGTTCACTGATCTTTAATCTGCTTAACACCTGAGAGTGACTACCCTCCATCCTCCTCTTGTTAGAGACAAAAAGCTAAGGCACAAGGGAGTGACTGGTCCCCGGGTGAACAGCCAGAAAGTGCAAAGGTGGTAAAACTTCACTGGAATTGCCTAACCACAGATTCTTACTTGAGAACTGTGGCTAATGCCTCCCCCCCACACACACACCAACCAAAGCCCTAATCTTCGGAATCTCTGAATGCTTCATTTTCTTTTAGATATTCCACAAGTATGTAGGGAGTATGCAAAATAAAAAGGTTGGGTGTCATTTCATTTTTGGTTTGCTTTGGGTTTTTGCCACATTGCGGATTAAACTCAGAGCTTCCTGCATGTTAAGCAACCACTCTACCACTGAGCTGTATCACTACAGCTCTTCTCCATTTTTATTTTGATAAAGGATCTTGAAAGTTTCCAAGTCTGGCCCTGAATCTGTGATCCTCTTGTGTCATCCTCCTGAGAATCTAGATTACAGTGTGTACCTTGAGACCTAACTAATTGTACAAAATAATGGGTTTGACTATGATGTTTTCATGCATGTGGGTAATATACTTTTGTCTACCTCTTATCACCCTCTCCCTTTGGTCAACTTCTTCCCAAAGAACTTCTCTTTTACATTCACACTGTTGTTTTTAAATCTGGATTCTACATTTAACAGGAAGGATGCAAAACCTGTCTTTCTAAGTCTGGCTTACTTCACTTAACAAGATGGTCCCCAGCTCCATCCATTTTCACAAATGACATAATTTTATTCTTCTTTACGGCTGAGTAGAACTCTGTTGTGTATATATCAGTGCATGCTCTATCTGGCAAAAAGAACTTGGCAGAAGTGACTCACTTTTAAGTGACTCAAGGACCTTGAGATGGGACATTATCTCAGATTGCCCAGGTGGGTCCTATGTGGGCGAGACATAGGGAGATTTGATAGTGCAAGAGAAAAGACAATGTGAACATAAAGCAGAGATTAAAATGATGTTAAAAATTCAAGGCCAAAGCCAATGAGGATATAAAGACTAAAAGGACAGCCAATATTTTGCTTCCTGCCCATACATCAGTCAGACCCTGGGAGGTAGTGGCACACTCCTCAGAGGATTCTGTAGCTCTAATAAGTCACCTGTCCTCTTGATCAGAGAAGCCACAGGGACCCCAGAGATTGGATTCTGTAATAAATCTTCATTCAGTTTTCTTCTATATTTAAACTCTTGTTCATGAAATTCATTCTTTGAGTTTATAAGATGATAAATCCCAGAGTTGCTGATTCAGAGAAGTCTTTGGTGACCATGAATGCTGGCACCTTTCCCCCTAAGCTAAGTCTACTTGAGATGAGAATATCGCCATCCTTCTCAAAGATCCCCGTTCTCTCTCCCCTCTTCATGTGGCCACAAAACCCAGGATTACAAGAGTCACCAGAAGCAGGAAGAGACCAGAACACAGCCTCCGGAGGACTCACGAGTCTGCAGACACATTGTTTTTTGACCTAGTGCGACGGACTGCTACTGCCTACCCTTCCAGAATGCATATTGTTTTGAGACACAGGAAGTTAATGCAACCACCAAATGGCGCTGCTTTGAAGAAAGTGGCAGGACCTGGCACAGGTCGAAAGCGGTGGAGTGAGAACGCAAGGCCACAGAGCTTCCCTCCACTCGGTTCACATCTCAAATCTCTCACCCACTTCTGCTCTCTGTGATCGCTTATTAATAAACTCTTCTGTGCCACCCTCTGGTCCTCTTCTGGGACTTTGAATTTGAACTACAAAGGATACTAGACTGTCCTGTTATATTTTTTTCTGATTTGTGGAGCTGTTTGCTTGGGACGAGGTGTTGTTGTTGTTTTGTTTTTGAAACACTGGGGAAGGAGCTGGTAGAGAGATGCTTAAGACCCATCATCCCCTGCTACCAATTCCCTTCCCTGGAATTCAGGAAACAGGCAGGGAATAGCTGAAGGCATACGCTGTTCCTCACGTTCAGAGCTGACCCCTCTCCCACTGCACATACAGAAGCATCTATCTGCACTCAGGCCTTGTGAGACTTTGAAGTGAGTATTCTCTTTCATTTAAGATCACTTTCCTTGTTTTAAGATTGCACTGTGAGGGGTTGCCAGGGAGATGGCACTGTGGGTAAGAGCACTTATGCTATGTAAGCAATGAGGATCTGAGCTTGGATTCCCAAAACCTATGTCAAAAATGGTAGGCTTGGCCGTGCTGGGGAATAATTAAAAACAGGAAAAGCACTGTTTGCTACCCTGGTTGAGCACCAAATTCGATAAGAGACCTGTCACAAAAGAATAAATTGAGAAAGAGAAAGAGGAGGAAACCTGATGTCATCCTTTGTATTCTGCATGTCCAAACACATGTGTACACACAGAGACACCACACTGCTTAAAACTGCTGAGAGAGTGTTGCTGTGGAAGTTTATTTTTAGTTGTATATAAAATAATTGTTTTTGTGCCCCGTTGGGAAAGGGATGCATAGGCCTTGACATTTCGTATTGTCTGCAGGTGCTGGATTTCTGTCGGGATGTCTGATTGATTGCTGATGATCTGCACACGAGGAGTTCTGAGTGAACAAAAACACGAGAGTTCGGGGCTCCACTGTCGATCGATCGTATGGCGCTGGCCAGGACGACTGTTCCCTCTGCTGAGGTCTGGCTGGGTTTACACATATGAAAAATACCTCTTGTCATCCTTGCTGAGCTGTCACAGAGATGTACTACTACAGAGTGTCTTCTGAACTGTGAAGCTACTCAGCCCTCTATACGTGCTTAATGTAAATTCATCCTACTTCCTAGACAGTTACTGCTGACAAGTACATGTACGACAATTTCCTTCAAATGTTACTTACTGAGCATGTATATCCCACAAGTCACATGAGTATCCAGGGGCATAAATAGTGGCTTCCCTCAGAGACTGCACTTCATGAGAAGATATCAGGAAGAGAGCAAACAGCTGCTCAAGATAAGCTGTGGATAGACAGGGCAACACACAGGTTATCCTGAGGAAAACTTTGAGAATGGGCGTATTAGAGATCAGGATACAGTGATGTAATTTCAAGTTTAGAAAGCACTGAGCAAAGTGAAAACACTTCAAAGGCATTTATAATAACTGCACACAGCATCTCCAGTGTGGAGACATTGTTAGTTCCCTTTTAATGATAAAAAGAGTTTGGATACTTGAAATGATGTCCCAAAGTGAGTATCGGACTTGCAACTCCCAGGCACAGTTGTCTCAGATGCACCCCTGGCCTCCTCACAGGACTGTCTACTTCACAAACAGCTTGTGACCACCCTAACTATCTTCACCCCTACCCATTCCAGCGCCCAACACAGCACACTGAGGTGTAGTTCATTCTGATCCCTTAAAGCTCAGTTCTCAAAAGACAGCTCTAGGGTAAGCTCTCCCAGCTCTCCCCTCTCAGGATGACCCTCTTTATTCCTCCATGCAGAGTGTGGAAGAGCCATGAGTTTCTCGGAGCTGCTGACCCACTCCTCTGAGCCCCAACCAAGTTTCTTAAATGAAAAGTATAAATAAATAAATAAAACCTCATAGAATCATAGAATCTACTCAACATTCCCTTCCTTTCCACATGCCTCTCCAGGGATCTTTGAAAGCCAGGTCTCAGTAGGTCATAAATCTGCTTGTTGGCTACAATTTCACAAGCAGGAGACTTCACTGCCCTTGCAAGCTGGAGATGTAATGAAATTCATTGCACTCTGTCAGGTTTCCTGAGGACATCTCAGCTGGCAGAGAGGACAGGCCCACTCTCCGCCAGGACCCCAGGACCAGATTGCTGGCTAGCTGGACTTGACCACAAGTCCTGGATCCCTAGCCTCAGTTTCCCCAGCAGGGCCTTAGCAGAGTCTTAGGGCCTCCCACAGTACCCTGAAGAGAAAATGCTCTATAAATATTTATAAAATGAATAACATCACTCCCCCCTAAAGATGGACAGCCACAGAGACCTCTCTGTGCTGCTCAGCTGATTCAGGGAGGTTAAGCAATGGAATCCATAACAGAGAGATTTCTCTCCTTCCTCTCCTCTCCCTCCCCTCCCCTCCTTCTTTCCTCCCTTCTTCTCTGCCCCTCGTCACCATCTCCTTCACCCCTTTCTCTGTTGCTTTAGAAAGTCTCCCTTCCAGTTCTATTGTTAACAAAAGACATCTACTTTGGAAGCTAACAGGAGAGCTGAGAGTCAGACTTTTTAAAGGAAGCCTCTGCCTGGAGCCCAGGATGGTTGATCAGCCCTCCTGCCACATGTTGGAAGATCTGAGAGCTCAGGACAGGCCTATACTGTGTATCTAGCCTGCAAAGTCCCACAGTTCCTTCAGCTTTTCTTCCTGGAATTATTTCTGAGAGGATGCAGGTGCAGAGGGCTTTGGGCCTTGGTTTGCCTCCGGGAAAACACAGACCTGCATTTTGCCTGCTCCCTCCTAACAAGAAGACTTATGAGCTAAGCCATGTTGCCATCTTGCACGAGCAGTTATCTATTGTAGCATCTATGGCAGAAACTTCGTGGGTCGTGCCTTTAAACCTAGCACTTGGGAGGCAGAGGCAAGCAGATCTTCGTGAGTTCGAGGCCAGCCTGGTCTATATAGTGAGTTCTAGGACAGCCAGAGCTACATAGTGATACCCTGTCTCAAAACAAACAAGCAAACAAAAATAAATAATAACTGCTGTCTCCCCAGTTAACTCAGTGTGCTGGCTCGTTTTATGTCAACTTGACACAGGCTAGAATCATCTGAGAGGCAAAATCGTCAATTGAGAAAATGACTCCATAAGATTAGACTGTAGGCAAACATGGAGAGCACTTTTTTCAATTAGCGATTGATGTGAGAGGGCCCAGAACACTGTAGGTGGGGCCATCCCTGGGCTGGTGGACTTGAGTTCTAAAAGAAAGCAGGCCAAGCAAGCCATGAGGAACAAAGCAGTAAGCCGTACCCTCCATGGCCCACATCAGCTCCTGCCAGGTTCCCATGCTTTTTGAACTCCTGTTCTGATCTCCTTCAGCAATGGACTATGGACGTGAATGCGTAAGCCAAATAAACCCTTTCCTCCTCAACCTGATTTTTGTTACGGTGTTTCATCACAGCAATCATAACTGAAACGAAGACACTCTGAGCTTCTCCAAGACAAATATTTGTCTTTTTTATCTCTGTGCTAGTATTTAGTATAGAAGGGTCTTTTTTAAAAGCCTATTGAAATTTAAAAAGGAAATTTAATATTTTTTATATGCAAGGCCCTGCAATACAAAAATTAAGGAAGCCAGGATTCTACCTTAAGAAACTTATGGGGCTAGACATAGTGGTTAGGAATGCTGGCTGTTCTTCCAGAGGATTTGAGTTCAATTCCCAGCACTCACATGGCAGCTCACAACTGTCTGTAACTCCATTTCCAGAGAATCTGACACCTTTACACAGACAAGTTTGCAGTCAAACACTGATGCAGATAAAATAAAAATAAATAAATTCTTAAAAAAAAAAACAACCTTAGAACCTTTCGGAGAAGAAAAGTAGCTGTCATCTTGTAACAGTAGATACTGTGTTATGGAATACAGTATTAATCTGTCCACCCCTAGGTGGACATAGCCAGGGTTCGAAGAGATGGTGTAGTAGCTAAAGGGACTTGTGGCCAACCCTGATGGCCAGGTTAGAGCCTCAGGACCCACCTGCATGATGGAAGGAAAGAACCAACTCCCACAAGTTATCCTCTGATAACTTCCACACACGTGTCATAGACACGGGCATATAAAACCACACAACATAAATAGATGTTTACAAAGTTTTTAATTATACTCAGTGCTGTACTAAAATCATTCTTATCCACAGGGATAGAAAAGGCTTCATGTGTGCTTGTCACATTATCCAACTCAACACACTTTTGGCACTCCACAACTGATGAGCGTTAATTCTGAGTGACAATGTTGCTAAGAATGGACTTCTGCACAGGACTTGGTTTCCATCTACCTGGGTGTAGTTTCACTCTCACGATCTTCTTTGAATCCGAGTGTGTGGCCATAGCTGTCTTCTTCCTCCATCCCCAACCTCACTCCATCACCATCATCATGAGAATAGCTCAGAAGCCGCCGGGGTCCTGTCAGAAGCCTGCTGGGGAGCTGACTGCCTGGTGCTTCCTTACTTTTCCTTTGAGGCTTCAATGTACTCTTTAGTTGCTGTCAGCTCTTCAGGGAAAAAAAAAAATCTTGACAGGGTATTATGTTGAATTTCACAAGGGACATTTTTCACTTGCCTCCTTGGAGATCTGGCCTGCGGGTTGGGAATGGACCGTGACGCAGTTACACCCTGGTTTTCAGCGGGGCCTCATAACTCACATTGTGAGCTGTGATGTGTGCCAGGAAAGCTTGTGTTCCAAGGGGGCATGTTAAATACAAGACATAGAAAGGTAATAGCAGTGGAGTCCTCACTCTGCAAAACTAATCAGGCATCCCTGAAAGGCTTGGCATTCTAACAGCAAGATATCTGGGGGCCTGGGGGAGCACTTCGGTATCCAGACATGGATAGCTTTTCCAATCTCACTTTCCTCTAGCAGAAGTAAAAAGCTGGCTTCCAGAATAGGACCCACATACAGTCAGAGATACTAGTGGTAGTGAATAAAAATAAAAATTTATGGTCAGAGAACAACCTAAAAAAATCACCCAGCTAACATCAATGATCTACTGTGCTCCCATGAGCTGCACACACTCAGTATATGTTCAAGAGGGTTCTCATATCAAGACAATGACTTTTCTTGAAACATGTAGCTCATATCTGATGCAAGAACCCTCTCTACCATGTTGGCTGGCTGCATTTCTTCACCTTGTTTCCCCAGTTTGATCTTGGCAGCTGTCCTCTTCAGTTCTAGTTCTGGGACTAACTCTTCCCTTGGCCTGGTCCAGACAGACAACTTGAATTTCCAGGACTCTTTAGAGTACTTTCACTTACTCTGAATCTTTAGTTTTCTCATTTTTAAAGTGAGTTAAACAGTGTGCTTTTAGAAATTTAGAATTTAGAAAATTTAGAGAATTCAGAAAATTTAGAAAATTCTCAGAAATTTGCCTCCATAATAATGACTCAGTGAAAGATGGAACTCTTGCACGTGTCTGTGGGTGAACAACCGCAGAAAAGGTTGGTTGTTTCTGCTTCTGGGGAATCCCGTGCGTTTCTGATTGCAATGAAATTGTACAACTTTATGAAAAACAGGTTTTCCAAAATTAAATGTAAACTGCCACGGGATCAACCAATTCCATTTCTGGAGTGTACTTAGATGAATGGAAAGGCAGGAGCTTGGATTTATATATGTAGGCCACTGTTTATAGCAGCATTAGTTAAATTGTCCATCTGTGTATGAATGGATACACAAAATTTGACCTTATAAATGAAGAGAAGTCTGATACCTGCAATGACACAAATGAACCTTAGAGACATTCTGCAAAAGGAGATAATGAAGTCACTAAATTACAAATGCTAAATGATTATCTGAGATACCTAGAGTAGCCAGATTCATGGAAGCAGAAAATAGAATTGCTGTTACCAGCTTGGGAGAAATCAGGGATTAATAGGAAATCATTAATTACGTGATTTAGTTTCATTAGGAGATGCAAAGGGATTTTGAAGTAGATGATGGTGGGGGCTTGAGCCCATGCAAAAATATTCAATGACACTAAACAGCAGACCTAAAAATGATTGAACTAGAAAGCTTATGTATTTCCCATCCTTCGAGAAAAGATAACTTGTGTATTATCTAGAAAGGAAGGAGACCCTACTGTTGGATAAGAACAAATTCTAAGAATGACAAGAAACTTAAATTATTTTGGGGACACACTCTTTCCATGTATATGAGTTATACTGTTGCAAAAGACAACTACATTTCATAGATCATAGCTTGACTGAGTAGTAGGCAGCCAGGTTGAGAATGAGGTAGCATGACTACTATTTTAAGTCACTATTTACTATAGAGCACTGGGAAGTGGCAAGGAAGTTCTAAGTAAAGTCAGTCACACTCTTTATAGGTGTGAGAAAAAATGTTAAAATGCTCAAGCCAATCATATATCATTATAGAAGAATATTTTAGATGAAATGGGCTGATCTGTTTGTTTTTGTTCATTTGAGACAGAATCTCATATACTTCAGGATAGCTTCTAACTCTGCAGTCAAGAATGACCTTGACTTCTGTTCCTCTTGCCTTTACCTCCCAAGTTCTAGGATTACAGACCAGTTTCATATACCCAGCTCTCTTTGTTTATAAAAATAAGACATTATACAAGGGGCTGGAGAGGTGACTTAGTGGTTTAGAGCAGCGGTTTGTTTCTCTTGCAAAAGACCTGCGTTTGGTTCCCAGTACCTACATGGTGGCTCACAACCATCTGTAACTCCAGCTCCAAAGATTTAAAGCTTTCTCCTAACCTCTTGGACACCAGCTATGCATGTGACACACAAACATACGCACAGACAAAGCACTCATAAAATAAGCAAATCTAAAATTAAAAAAGAAACATTGTATAAACCACAGATATAAAGCCTTAAGGTTGGGAAAAGCAGTTTACTTATCAATCTGTGGCTACACACAGGTCAAGGAGTGGCACACACACTGTCTAGACAGCGGGCAGCAGCCCATTTGGCATGCGTGAACTCACTGAGACCACCACGGGCCAGACCCTAGCTCCAGTCATGCCAGTTTAGGCACCTGAGGTGTTTCCTTTTTGAGAGCAGGATTTGATTTAGTTATTAAAGACAGGATTTGTTACATAGCACAGGTTAGCCTTAAACTCACTATCCCCCTGCCTCAGTCTTCCAAGTGCTAGGATTGTAAGCATTGTACCATACATTGCTTCACAGTTTTATGTTGTCACTATGCTATATGCTAGGTTCCTAGAATTCCTATTATTTTTATTCATATGTGTGTGTGTGTGTGTGTATGTGTTTACATGTGAGTTTGAGCTCAGGTGTGTGTGTGCCTACATGTGGAAGACAGAGGTCAGCATTGGGTGCTATTCCTCAAGTGCTATCAATTCTTTTTTATTTTTAGGACAGGGTCTCTACTTGTCCTAGAACTCGCTGACTGGGCTGAGCTGCCTGGCCAGTGAACCACAGGGACCCCTTTGTCTCCACTTCCTCAGCACCAGGATTACAAACAGGCACCGCTACACCTGGCTTTTGTTTCTGATTTTTTGTTTGTTTGTTTGTTTGTTTGTTTGTTTGTTTATTGTGAGTTCTAAGCCTAGAACTCTTTATGCTGCCAAGACATACGTGACGGTGCTATCTCCCAGCCCTTATTTTCTCGGCTCTTTTCAAAAGGTTAAAAAAAAATGTTTTATTACTCACTTTTATTTTAGTTTTTGCATTGTCTTCAACTTCAGGATGAGAAATCTTTACATCGTCATTTCATATAAAATTTCTCCACACAGTATTTGAAGGTCATTATTTAAATGTGGCTGTTGTCTGCAATGGCCTGGAAAAGGACATAGGCATGCAGTTCTCCATTTTAGGGCAAGAAAAACAAGCACTGTGTTTTCACAGAAGAATTCATCTTCTTCAGTTTCTGGAGCTAATTAAAATGTTTTGGTTCAAAGAGAAGGAATAGACCAGATTTCTGGGTCTCCATTAGTCATAGGACAGTGTCAACTTAGAAGATCAATCATTTCTGTTCTTTCTCCCCATTCCCACTGGCACAAAGGCAAGTACCTAAAATAGTGAGTATAAATGAAGATGGATCTCAGCAGTAGTTTTATAAGATTATAGAATCAAACATATAGAAATAGGAACAATTAGCCAAATATCTCTCTTGGAGGTGGCAAATGTGAAGTGGGAAACGTAGTTCCTCACCCTCAGTGATGGTAGACATTATTAACAAATTACTGAGCCCAAATGTGGCCTAAGATATATTCGCTACAAAATTCCCCCAGCAACCACCACTAAGTAATGACAGCAAATGAGAGCCTATTGTAATATAATAATTTTACATTAAGTGAACATGAAGATTAGGTAATTTGCCTGACACCACTAGTGACTGACCAAGCTGGGACTAGAACTACTAATCTGTAATACAGGTGTAAATTCATTCTAGTAGAAACTCTGAATCTTAATTGGCAATGGTCCAGACTCTAGAAGGGCACAGAAGAGTCTGCACAGAGGGTATCATTCCTGCCTGGTTCCTATGGCTCAATGGAGCCCATGGAAATGGGTGGAGACAGACAGCAGAGCAGCCCTGCTCCTTCATTCATAGAGACATGCGGGAGAGACAAGAAAATGAAAATATTTTTATAAACCTTGTGGAGATTTCCTAGCTGAGCACTGAGGTCAAAAAAGACTTCCCCCCCTAGGAACAGCTCACAACAGGACCACCCAGCTGTCTCACAACTTGCTCAGACTCCCACGATCTGGACTTGGAAGTCACTCACAGAGGTCATGTTCTTGGACCTTTTCTCTCTGGGTGCTGAAACTGGGGTGCTGACACGGTTGCCTGTAGGGAAACTTTGGTGGGACCTTGGAAACAAGAAGCTGCTAAATGAGAGTTTAGCTTGTGGTTTCTAAGGAAACAGAAATCATGGCTGTCACCACAGCAGCTCCAGGTCCCAGGGTGGATGTGAGAGCGTGAGGGCAGCTGATGGCAAATGATCTCAAGCTGAGGGACTTCCTCCAGGTCCAATGTATGGCCCCTGGGATTCAGAGTGAAAATTAGTAGGCAGCCTTGAGCTTCTCCAGAGCCTACAGGGGCTTGAAACCAAGGCCATAGGCCTAGGGCTTTTGAAAAAAAGTCAAAAGCAGATTTTGAAGATTATTAATTTGTACCTGAGCATACTTCACATCACATAAAGTGCCACCAAACCATTCTCTTGAACAAAAACAGGACTTCAAGATGCAAACAGCAGTCATCTGAGCTACTGAGAAAATTGAAACGGAGGGCAGGGAAAGAAAAAATTGCAAAACCCAAGGGCAGTAAGACCAAACTTCCCTCTTTCTCAAAGAAGACAAACATGGGGAACTATTGTTTCTAGAGGACTGGTGTAAGTCTGTTAAACTCTTTCCCTCACTGGAATTTGATTGGGAAATGTCCTAGCTGAAGGCAGCGAGTGTCCTCATGTCGGTTTGGCAAAGGAAGCCCGCTTGTTGGCCCAAGGGCATCCCATGTCAGCTTGTGCACAGCCCTTGGCTTTGCCAGTGTATTTGTTTGAGTCTCAGAAAAGGAACAGTGATTTCTCAGCCTTCATCAGTGCGCTTGGTCAGCAGTCCTTCTAGAGACATCTCTGTCACCCAGGTTGGAAGGACCAGATACTACTGGTCAGCAGGGAACCTGGACTTGCAAATGGACAAAGCATTTCTACTTTGATACTTCTGTGCCAGTGTGGCTATGCACTTACTTCTTGGGCATTCACACACCTGTGTCATTCATCTTCAGGGCACATTTCTACCATGTCATGTAAAATCCCAGTGAGGCTGAGGATCTGAGTTGAGGCTCAGAGAAATTAGGACCCTGACCCAAGAGCCTGAGCTGGCTAAAGTCTAAGACGAGATCAGAAACCAGACCCACACGAGTCCACACTCAGGCTCTGATTAGAAAACGCTGGTACCTCTGGCTATACCCAGTATTTACAACCACCTACTAGCCCATCAGAAATCAGTGTAGCCAGAGGTAACAGTGCTTTCTGTTTGTTTACATTTCTTTTATGATACAGAGTTACCTAAGGTCATTTTCAAGCATATGATAGACCTGGAGCACCCCACCCCCTCCCCTAGGACCCCCCAGTCCCCAAGTACCCTGTTACCCTCTCCCTTCTGCAACCCACCCTGTTCCCTGGACAATTTCACTTCTCATTCCTTGTCAGTGCATCTAT
The DNA here is from genome assembly GCA_026225945.1 of Cricetomys ansorgei. Taxonomy (NCBI): domain Eukaryota; kingdom Metazoa; phylum Chordata; class Mammalia; order Rodentia; family Nesomyidae; genus Cricetomys; species Cricetomys ansorgei. Next base: position 312,098 of record JAMJFZ010003403.1, read on the forward strand.
GATGTTGTGTATCTATGACATCTGGAGACCATAAATAATAGAAAGCATGTGATATCACACTTTCTGAGACTGGCTTAATTTGCTTTGTACAGTTTTCTCCAGTGACACCCATTATACTAAAAATGACACACTTCATTCTTGTTTATGGCTGAATATAATTCCGGTGTGCATATAAGCCATGTCTTCTCTATCCAGTCCTCTGTTGTTGGACATCCTAGTTGGTTCCACGCATAGCTGTTATAAAGAGTGTGACAGTAAACACTGGTGCTCAATTATCTCTGTGACGTGGTGACTTGGAGCCCTTTGGGATGATAGTCAGAAGTGATGTAGCTGGGCCAGTGATGGATGGATGTCTAGGTATTTGAGAACTTTCCTTACTAACTTCCATAGAGGCTGACTTACTGACCTCCATAGTTTGCAGTGGATAAGGGTTTGATTTTGTCCACATCCTCATCAGCATTTGTTGCTATTTGTTTTCATGATGGTTGCCATTCTGACACGGATAAGATAGAATTTCAGCGTGCTTTTGTTTGTTGCTGTTTGCACACACATTGTTGCTGTTTTGCATTTCTCTGATGGATGGAGGTTGAACTTCTTTTTTTCATGTTTATTGGTTATTCGCATTTACTCTTTTGAGAATGGTTATCCCATTTATTGATGGCATGGTTATATTTCTTGTTCTTTCATTTCTTAGTTCCATATACAATATAGCTATTAATCCTCTGTTGTGTGTATTGCTAGTAAGAGATAACAACTTTTTTTTTCTGCTTGTTTGTTTTTGATTATTTTTTTTGAGTCAGGGTTTCACTGTGTTGCCTTTGCTGGCCTGAAACCCACTATGTAGACCAGGCTGGCCTCCAACTCATAGAAATATACCTGCCTCTGCCTTCTGAGTTGGTATAAAAGGCATGCACCACAATGCACAGCCTATAATTTTTAATGAGAAGATAAAATAGAGGAGATTTTACATAAAGAATAAGTATCAGTTTGTTGGTACTTTTATTTCATCTATGCATATATATCGTGCTATCCTTGGTGATAGAAAGTTAATTTATTATTGAAGGTCATAGTCTACTAACTATAAAGTGTGCAGCATTCTTGCCCATGTAGGGGAGGTGGGTGTTACTCCAGTTAGTTTCCTTACTGGATTTTGAAAGGTTTATGAAGAGAAAGCACTGAGAATGAGATAAAAAGAACTCTGTTCGTTTTCAACACTACAGCTGTCTACAAACTTCTTAAGAGTCAGCATTACTAGCTGGATGATCTCTGTTGCTACCACTCAGCTCTGCAAAACAGCCGCGTACCAGATGTGTGAACGGAAGTGCTATGTTCCAGTGAAACCTTATTTACAAAACAACACACCAGGATTTCTTTTCCCCTACTCTGGAGTCATGGGAAAAACCAAAGTGTTTGAGATGCCGTGGTCTTGGCCTGTAATAATTGATATTCCCAGATTTTAAGGTGAGCTCCAGTTTCAAATGATCTTCACAAAGTTAAATGCCACAATTTCTGCTCCTAAATACAGTGTTATGACAGTATTAGGCGTGACTTTATCTTAAGATTTTGTAGCTTAAAAACCTGTAAATATTAGGATGGAAAACGTAAGCATAAATGTTTATCATGTGTGAGTTCTGAAGTTAGATACCCAGTGAAAGAGAAAAGGGAGTGGGAGGAGAAAGAGGGAAGAAGAAGACTATTTTATCATGTCTGTGGGCCAAGCATCTTAGTATGCTAAGTGTCTCTGTCTCTACATTCTTACAAAGGTACACTCAGCTGTCGGCTGGGGTGTGGCCTTATCTAAAAAGACTGAGAAAGAGCCTCTGCCGAGTACACTCTTCCAGTTCCTTGCCATGACAGCTTCTCCATGGAGCAGCTCAGAACATGGCAGCTGGCTTCCAGTAGAGTAAACAAGTAAAGGAACAAGGGAAGGCCAACAGGAGGGAAACCGGCATCTTTTTTCTAACAACCTGATCTTAGGAGTAGCACAAGATTGCTTTTTCCACATGATATCTGCTAGAAATAAGTCATTCAGTCCAACCCACACTGAGAGAGGAGATTGTAGGAGACTGAATTCTAGGAACCTACATGCAGGAAGGCTAGTTAGGAAAGCATGCTGGCTTGTTTGGAGGTGGTGAAGATGTAAAAAGTTTGCTCTAAAGAGCAAAATGCTACTGTGGAGGCTTTGTCAGCTGAGCACAGTCTGTTTGTAGTGGGCAATACAAAAAGATTCTGAGAATACGTCCCACTCTGGACAGAGGACAACATGCACACACTTGACCTCGCTAACCCTGAGAATTATATGCCGTCGGTGGGTGAAAGATTCTGGACAAATGAATGTTAGGCCACTGTTCACTTGAAGTTTGATCATAGTTTATGAAAGAAAAAAAAACTCCAGAGGTGGACCATCAGAAAAACTATTTTAAAAACTGAAAGAAGATTGATATCCTTGGGAGAAACCCATGTTTAATCTTTATGTGACCTGGGCAAAAAAGACCCAGGGATATGGATCAGTGAATTTTTCCAATGCAGATGAACAGAACTGAATCTGACCAGACAAGAATTTAGTCCTCGGGGTACAGGATTATATTACTGTTTCATGGACAGCCCACAGCTGTAATCTCTCTCCATGTTCCCACAGGCAGAGCCCTGTAGGCTTTAACAAGGCATTGCCCTTAAAGTGAAATGATTTAGGATTAGTTTTTCCCATCTAACCTCCCCAGAAAATCCACCTGAGTCTTGGCTGGAGACAAAAAAAGCATCCTTAAACATCCATGTAAAACAGGTTGAGACTGGCCACAGCTACCCTTGTAGGCAGAGAAAAAGACAAAGAACCAAGTTCTCTTTTAGTATCAAAATTGTAAGTTCGAACTGTTAGGGCCACTGCAAGGGGTTCAAACTAGCATTTTGGGCTGTCCTTGCTAGCAAGTGCAAGCCTGTGTTAACTCCTTTGTTCCTCACCTGCGTCATAGACACTGTCATCACGGGTTCTCTGAGGCAAGAACTCAGCCTGACTTGTCTAAAGACACGCGGCCCATAAATGCAGAGCAGGGATAATTTGCAACACTCAAGCTCTTCCCTGCCACAGTCCTGTTGTTTCTCTGAACAGTGTCTTGGGCATCGCTAGAACCTCCACCCTTGACACTCACTCAGCCCTGAATTAAATATCAGTCACACCAGGTCTGAGCTCTGGTCACCACTCTGAGAATGAATGCCGTCAATGTACTAGGAAATAAGAGCACCAGATTTAATCAGAAAATATGCACAGAACCACAGGACAGTCCACAGCTCCGCGAAAAAGAGTTAAGAGGGTGGTAGTAGGCCACTACTGGTGCCAGTTCCAACTGGTCTCTAGTCAAGCCTCAGCTTTGCTATTGGTTGTCATGAGATCTTGGAGAAGTTATTGAACGTCTCTAAGCCCCAGCTTCTTTGTAAACACAAAAACAATAATTGTGTCTATCTCATTATGTTCTGCACATGCTAAATACAAAAATTCATAGCAGGCACAGTGACTTACACCTATAACCACAGCACCCTGAAGGATGAAACAACAAAAAAAAAAATATCCTGCTGGTGGCCAGCCTGGGCTACACAGTGAGTTTCACACAGACTTGGGATATTGTCTAAAAATACAGGGGATGGGGAGAAGCTGAGGGAGGAAGAGAACAGAAAAGGAGGAGGCGGGAGGGAGGGACGAGAAAGAAAGGGAAGTGACAAACATCTTACACTTCTGAGAATAAGTGTCTGCGAGGTGCTGGGCTGCAAATCATACCCCTCGCAGCCTCCCCAAAAGCTGAAGGAACATTGATGAAGAAGAAAAGATCCTAAGAGCCAGAGGTCAGGGAGGTCAAGGGTAAAAGCATGACTTCTAAACATTACAGAACCATTGCACTTATAAATTCACAGCAGCTGTTTTTATCTACATAGACCTACAGAAGGTCAAGCTAGTCAACACTCCGACATGGGCAGGGGAGGGGCTCACCTACCTATGACAACTGATGTTTACTAGAGGAAGGTGAAAATCCATTTTCTTTAGAGATGTAGTCCCTAGTAGGTGAACCATGCTTCAGTAGATGGCCCAAGTATATATGGGCAGCATAAACTGCACTCAGTGATGTGTGTGTGTGTGTGTGTGTGTGTGTGTGTGTGTGTGTCTGCATGTGTGCATGCCTGTGTATGCATTCATGTTATATATATGACATGGTGTTGGGGAGTATAGAGGATGAGAGATGAGTCTTGGCGGACTCCGGGGGAGTGGGGTGAATATGATCAAAATGCATTTTATGTATGTATGAAATTGTCAAGGAATTTATATAAACAGTATATTTTAAAACCTTATGTTGCCAGGCAGTGGTGGCGCACACCTTTAATCCCAGCACTTGGGAGGCAGAGGCAGGTGGATCTCTGTGAGTTCAAGGCCAGCCTGGTCTACAGAGTGAGTTCCAGGACAGCCAGAGCTACAACAGAGAAACCCTGTCTCGAAAAACAAAAACAAAACAACAACAACAACAAAAATCTTATACTTTCAGGGTACTAGAGAGGTGGCTCAGTGATTAAGAGCACTGGCTACTCTTTCAGAGGACCTGGGTTCAATTCCCAGCACCAACACAGTGGCTCATAGCTACTGGTAACTCCTGTTCCAGAGGATCTGATGCCCTCTTCTGACCTCCACAGGGACCAGGTACACACATGGCAAAACAGACATACATGAAGACAAAGCATTCATACAATAAAAATAAACAAGAACATAATTTTAAAAAAAATCTTGTATTTTCAAATGTTGGCAGTTGCCTCAGTTGGAAACCATAAAACAGCTATGCAAATATTGACGATCAACTGAATGTTGATAATCATATCCACAGGCTAATGGTTGTTTGTTGGGTTTTTTTAACCTCTTGTCCAATAGAGTTCAAAGATTCCATTTGGCTTTAAAATGCGAGAGTATTAATAAACTAACATAAACTGTACAAATAAAAGTGTTCTCAGAAATAATTAAGAAATAAGGGCTAAAAAGACGTCTCAGTGGTTCCGAGCCTTGCTCAGCAAGCGTAAGGAATGGACTTCAGATGCCAACATGCACTCACAAGCAGCTGAGGTCCTGGGCACACCCGTAAGCCACCGCTAAGGTAAGTGAAGACAGGTTACTGTGGCTTCCTGCCTACCACCTTAGCCAAAAAATTGAGCCCTGGGATCAGTGAGAGGCCTGCCCCAAGGAATAAGAATATATTGAATGTAAGAATATAAGAAATGATGGATGGCGTCCTCCCCTTGGCCTCTGCAGGCATGTGCAAGGGTGAATACCTGCACACGTGTGCCCACACACGACCTACATACATAAACACTCAACGCGTGCTCACTAGTAATGGATGACTAAATAATGAAGTTTATTTTGAAAGTGTTAGAGAAATAGGGAGGTTTTGTGGTGAAGGGTCCTATGATCTCATCAGATAGGTCTGGACACACACACCTGGAGAAAGACAAAACCTATGGGGGAGGCTTGCCTTCCAATGAATCTGCCAGTGTAGAATAACTCACAACCATGTAACAGAGCGTGACCTGCAGTTCACGGGAAATAGTTGATTGCTCCACAGTATCCAGCTTAACCCTTCATAAATGCAAGGCCGATCCCTTATGATGGAAGGCATTGAGCTTTTTTCCCTGTGTGGGGGCATATACATACTCTTTTGTGAAGAGCAATACTTATGAGATCCACTGGCTGCACAGATGTTTCAGTGCAACACAGAGTTGCTCCCTACAGGCACAGTTCTGGACAGCAGACTAACCTACCCATGCTGTACCACTGAAACCTCAGACCTGGCGAAGCACATCTCCCATCACTCCTCTTCGCCCCAGTCCCCACATAAGAGGGATAATATAATATCTACTCTTCGTGATCTGGTTCTTTTATCAAGCAATAGATCCTCAAGGCTCATCCACACTGCATATGACAGAATTTTCTTCTTTCTGCAACCGAATCCTGCTGTGTTTCAGGAATATGCCACATTGTCCTTGCCCATTCACCCATCAGTGAGCAGTCAGCTTGCTTCCACCTCTTTTCTATTACAAATTGTGCTACCGTGAACATGCACAAGATCCTAATATCAGTTCTTTCGGGAAAATATCCACAATAGGATTGCTGGTTCTATTTGCAATGTTTTTGTTTTGCTTTTAAAGGATTTCCATTCTGGTTTCCATAGCGATGACAGCTGTAGGAAGGCTCCCATTTCTCCTTAGAGGTAACTTTTACATAGTAGTAAGCAGACTGATAAAACTTACCTGGTAATATGAGAGTTATGCCATCAGATAAGGAGCTTCTGGGACGGAGGCTGGGGAAGCCTGGGGATTTGGGTCCTTTCAGTCATGGAGAAATAAAGAAAATTAAATTTTGTGCCTGTGAATATTTCATAGAAATTATACTTGTTCCACTCAAATGAAATTAATTTCTTCTTTCTCTTTCTTCTCTTTCTCTTCTCCCCAACATCTCCTATTTTGACGTAGATGTTACCATTTGATGCTTTGTTCCTCAATTTAGACATTAAGAAAAAATAAAAAAGTTCTTAGGACTGGTAGCTGGTAATTCTGCCCTTGTGTGAATTTGGATTGTAAGCTCTTTGTAGATGGTGTGGGACCAGAGGGGCTCACCATTTAATAGTTCTCAGACTGGGAAATCCCACATTTCTCTAGAAGATCAAAGATCACAGTCTGGTTCACAGAGCTTTCCTAGCCAACACTGATAAAGAAAAACAACACTTTTTATACAGGAGATATTAATCTACTCTATTTATGAAAGTCTCAGCAAATGTCAATTGCACATATCAAAGAATTCCTTTTTAAAAAGAATTCTTTATTGCTATTGTGATTAGTTGAGGGTGTTGGTGGGAACCTTCAGAAAGAGGCTCCTATCCCCTCTTGCCATCACTGCTAGAAGACCACCCAGGACCCAAAGCTCAACTTGGCTTTGTTGCCTTCTTCACTTTATCAAATGTAGCAACTATTGATGTAAGAAAAACATCCTATATGAAGAAAACCCACTTGATAGTGCTGTATATATGTTATGTTTCATATATGTGCACATATATATGTGTGAGTATGTTATGTTAGATGAATGCTATGTTATATGTTATATGAATATTTATGTTATGTTTCATATATATATATGTTATGATTCATATATACATACATATATATATATGTAAAACTACTAACTCCAAAGATTATATGTTAATTCATATAACACAGCACTCTCCAGTGCCTTTGCTAACCATATTAAAGATTACATTCCTAACATATAACCTTGCTGACATTGAGAATTTACAGTTTAACAATTTAATCCTAAGACTGGAGCTGCAGCTCAGTAGTCAAATGTGTTTTGCATGTACAAGACCCTTAACTGAATCTCTTGCCCACTGAAAAATAACCCATCATGGGGCTAAGAGATGGCTCATCAGTAAAGAGCACTTGCTGCTCTTGCAGAGGACTCTGGTCTGGTTCCCAGCACCCACACAGCAGTTCACTAACATCTGTAACTCGAGCCTCAATGTATCCAACGCCCTCTTCTGGCCTCTGAAGGCGCTGCACATGCATGGTGCGCTTACATATACATTCAGGTAAAACATTCATACACATAAAATAAAAATAAACAAATATTAAAAAATGAAACAAACCTAGCCTAATGGTAATCTAAGAAAAGTTTCTAATTCATTTAGGTCTAGTTCTCTAAAATGTTTTTAGAGCTGTTTGTTGAATAAACTGTTCTTCTACCATACATCAGATTTTCTTGTTTGCTACAAGTCTTTTCTGTGTGCTTTTTCTTCTCCATCCATATGATGTTTGTACACAATTATTTGTGTAACTCCATAATACATTTCAATGTTTGGTGAAGCTAGTCTATTACTAGCCTTTTTGTATAATCCTAAACTAATTTCACCTTTGTAGGTTATTGTTGGTTGTATTTTACCTGACATCATGGATTTTCCAAACTTTTTTAAGTCCTCTTTTATGTACTAAGTTTTTTGGTTTTTTTTCAATTGCAGGCAATTGGATTCTGCCAGAACCAACTTCGATGGCTCTATGGGTTAGTGCCTTTGCTGTGCAAGCATGGGAACCTGAATTCAAATCTCAGGAACTAATGTAAAAAGTTGGGTGTGATCATCCATCATGACTGTCAGCCCAACACTGTGATACTGCAGAGACAAGACATTGTGACTCGCTAGCCACCAGGCTTGCTCTAGGTTCAACGAGAGATCTTTTCTTGGAGGAATAAGATGGAGAGTGATGGAGTGGGATACCCAGTGTCCATTTCTGCCCTCAGCACAAGCCGGGGGGGCACACAAACACATATACACACTGAATCCATAGAAGTATACCATACACATGCATACACATCCCATATAAAGAGAGACACAGACATACACAGAGATAACCAACTTTAAAATGGGCTAGTCTCCTCTTTTCTGAATACCATGGAATTCTGAAGATGCCCTGAGCCATAGCTAGTAACCTCCAGCAAATTCCTAAGCAGAGACATAGAGAATTAAGTGAGGGAGATGGGTTTATTCACCACCCTGAGCATGTTCTTCCATCACAAGTACTACTAAGAAAGCAACCAGGAAGTCATGAGAATAATATAGGATATGTGGCAGTATAGCAAGTATTAGTAATTATCAGTAATTACCATCATATGAGAGCTAAGTATTATTTAAAGTAACTGAAGTAGCTAACCAGACTCATCTCTTCTTGAGATGGAAGGTTCTGGTAAACAAAGTTATTACGTAATTCATCTATCAGCTGTTTTAGCATCTCTAAAAATATGAAAGTTCACTGGAGATACTGAAAATCCAAGTAATTAGTCTTCTACTTGAATAAGGAATTCACTTGCTCTCAGCCTACTCCCTAAACCAAGCTCTACCTTTGTAAAGCACTGGAGGATGAAAAGTACAGACTGAGTTGAGAGTGAAGCTCCACCCTGGGATCATTCCCCAGCACTGATGCAGTAGAGTGGAGATGCAGAGGGCTACATCATGATCAACACAGGAAAGAAGCCACTGGTTGGCAGAGAAAAACTGGAAGCCTTTTCAACCTGGGCTACATGCAATGAACATGGTCAATAAAAGCCTGTGCTATCTATGTAAATATCTATCTATATAAATAATCTGTAATGAGTCGTGAGCCCATAGCCAGTGCTTTCCCTCAGCTTACCAGTCCACGACCATTCTCAGAAGTTTTCCTTTCTTAATAGACTATATTTCAGTTTCTTGACCATGTGTCCTTGGTCCAGTTCTTTGTTCTGATAAACAAGAGCCTGGAACCTCAAATGGGCATTCTTCAAACTCAGCTCCATGCTTATAACTCCCCCAGGGAATGGAAGGGAAAAGGAGGCAAAGGGAAATGCAGACTCGTGCATATCACAGAGAATTTGACTCTGTGAGGCCAAGGCTGAAGCTAAAAGTCTGTTTTACTCTATTTAGTTTTCCTCTCTCCCTTTAACTCTCTCTCTTTCTTCATTTCTTCCTTCCTTTCTCTTTCTTTTTCTTTCCTAGGTTATTTCAATACAGTTATCTGGGGACTGCCAGGCTAACATAAGTTCTGGGATCACTGCAATAGATCCACTCGTGTTTTCGTGTATAAATATTCTGCAGGATTCTATTGCACACCACTGGGTGACATAGGGAACACTGAAAAGAAGATTCAATATATCTTGATCCTTACTGAAGTGATGAGGAAGATGCCCAGGAGTCCACACTGGGAACTCTGTCCTTGTCTGTAAGCACGGACTTTGTATTTAAGTTCCGGACCAGAGAAGGATGCCAGGTAGGTCTTCATGCAAAAAGAAGAGAGATCTATCAAGATGTGAGCTGAAGGAGACAGAAAGTTACCAAATTCTTATCTGACCCCACCTTTGCCAAACTAGTTCCCTTGACTGACCAAATAACGACCTGGGAACATGTAGTTAAAACTCAACTCTTCCTTAATCTTTCTGTCCATCCCACATAATTGAGAGTTATGTAACACTGTTCACTAAACAGGATGATGCTAAGCTCTGGGGGAAAAAAAAGAGTTGAGAAACCCAATTCCTATCCTTGGGAAGTTCAGGATCAGGGTGAACCATGTGTCTAGAACACAAGAATGCTCTAGACTGTGAGGGACAAGTTTAAGAGCCAGAAGAGAAGATTAGTAAAGAAGGGAAAATGGACAGGCCCTGCTGTTAACATCTTCAAAATTCTGGTCACAGTGTCCAGAAGTCAGCAGGTCATCCCTGATACCTTTGATGATGCTGCCATGTGGTGCATGCCAGGGTCCAACGGTGAGTAATTCTCAAATCTCAGCAGTTGCCTCTTTTCTGTTGTTCCCATTTTCTGGAGCTTCCTGACTACAATTCCTGGGCCACAGCCATCTGACAAAGCTTATGGCCAGAGACCACTAGCATAGGCCAATTCTGTTCTGTTTCTTTGAAGGTATCCAGCTGCATGAACTTAAAAAAAAAAAGTGGACTTGTAGACATTGAACCTAGAGCAGGAAGAACTCTATAAACAGACAAATTGGAAAGGAGATTAATTTTGTTTTAAAAAAAATGTCAAATTATAACAGGTCATCAGGGTAGTGGTATGAACGAGAAGGCAGAGCTAACACATCTTCACAGACACCACTGAACACTGGGAGGGAAGGCCTGACCACAGTCTGCCCAGAATTATCCAGGATTCTTTCCAGCTCTTTTCTGGATCTCCTGCTCCAGAAGTGATGTCCCAAACTGGGCTCTGGTGGGATCTATTTTGTAGGAATATGACCTGAACGTCACTCTGCTCTAACATGAGGCTAGAATGGCCATTCCAGCTCCAGTTGGGCCTTTTGTGGGCATCCTCATCTGCATGAGTGTTCTGAGCTGTCTTTTATGTGACCCAGATGGTCTATAATAATTTCCTATCGTTATTCCTCTGATCCTTTTATCTTTCATTCCCATCCAAACATATTTTGTTCCCCTGCCAATGTATTTATTATGTGACATTCTTTCTCCCTTCAGACACAATATCCGCCCTGACCCACACTGGCACGATTCCCCCTAGCCTGTTATGTCTGCCCTTGTATAAACTTTCCATATCCAAATTATTCAAAGTCTGTTTCTGGTTTCAGCCCCTCCTTGGTAATCCCAGTTGCATAATGTGCCTATTATATCTCTTGGTATTTGTTTTCTTTCAGTCACTTCTTAGCATGCATATGAAAGTCATCTGTGAGAAAAGCTGTTTAGAATTTGCTTTTAGTTCCTCCCCATGCCTCCTTGGTTTCCTTTAGAGCTCCGCCTCCATCTGTGGAGTTCTCTGACCCAACTCTCCTCCTCTCCCAAGCCTCCTCCGTGTTCCCCATGACCTCATGCCATCTTCCCAGAGGAGTGCACTTTTACCACAGTGTCTTTGTGCATTGCTGTGTGATTTTGCAGAAGGAACTGGTTCCCTTCATTCTCTTTGCAGCATCCACCTGTCATTTGTTTAGTAAGAATTTATTCAAGATTGCTTTTATCTCCATATGTGCCAAGAGTCTGAAAAAGTACACAAAAAAACCTCATTTTATGCCTTTATGAGACTAAATGAGAATTATCTTAATCAACTGCCCATTTGGCCTACAGGGGTCACACAGCTTGAATTATTCTTTTCCCTTGTTGAATTCTTTTTTAAAAAGATTGTGTGTGTGTGTGTGTGTGTGTGTGTGTGTGTGTGTGTGTGTGTGTGATATTCCTTGAGCTGTTAGCTGTCTGATGTGAGTGCTAGGAACCACACTTGGGTCCTCTTGAAGAGCAAGAAGCACTCTTTTTTAAACGTGTGTCTGACTGTCTGTCTGTCTAAGTATGCATGTATGTAGATAAGCAGGTAGGTAGGTAGGTAGGTATATAAAATATTTATGTTATGTGTATGAGTGTTTGCCTGTGTGTATGTCTGTGTACCACTTGTGTGCAATGCCCACAAATGCCAGAAGAGGGCATCAGATTCCCTGGAACCAGAGATACCAGCATTTGATCACCTATTCTTTTTAGTTTACAGAAAAGCTTGCCCAAAGATGTGACAGAAACACCTGTACATTCTGTGTCATTAGGTCAGCCCAGTGGTGACGAGTGGCAGAAGTGGGGAGATAAAGCCATGAGCATGAGCAGAAGTCTAGAAGCAACTCTATAATATTTTCACAAATGGAAATTCCACGGGGAGAGTCTATGTCTTTTGCTATTCATCACCCTGGGGCCCTTGGGTGAAAATACAGATAATGTTAATAAGATGCTCTGATGGGCTCCTCACCAGAGTTGCTGAGATGCTGCTAGGAGAAAAGGTTGGCGGGCCTTGAGCCCCGCCTAAGTTCATTCAGAACGTTTTTTGTACAGGGAAGCAGTGAGTCACAAATTTTAAAAAGGAAAGCAGACACACACTGTGGACACAGATTAGCACCGAGAATCCAGATGAGCACATGAAATATGTCTTTGTTCACCTAGGGCCAAGTTTCCCATGCTGAGATCTACACTGAAGGAAGTGTGGGTCCCAGTTCAGGAGACAGAAGTCAGGAAGTGCCCCGACTGGGACTTTCTCTTCTTTAGATTTGCACCAAAAACAGAGTCCTCCCCATCTTCTCTGCTTTTTTGCTGTTCAAATCCTTGAGCTAGGAGCATTTCCACTGTGTTCAGAAACATGAAAATTAAAGGGAGAGAAACCACACTTGCGTTTGGTTTAGGAACACAGACCTGGTAGTTCTGTTTTCTCCCTAAAACCAACCAAGAAACTGTTTTCCAAGTGTCTCAAGATATTCAGGTGACTTAATCACCCTGAACTCTAGTTTCCTCTGACATAAAGGAAGGCACCTTAGTGCCTACCAAATAGGGAAGCTGTGAGGATTTTTTTTTTTCCAATGACCAGAAAACTCTTTATCCTTGCACCTGACACACAGTAAGCACTAAATAGCAATTTCTTGTTGTTGCTATTGCTGTGGTAAAAAGCTGGCACTCAGAAACAATTCCGAAGCCTGGAAAGATACTCTGAAAGAACAAAGTCAAGATTCTTTCAGGTATTAGGGATTCTCTCAGATGTTAGGGATTTTCCATGGCTCCCCTACGACTTCGATACTTGCCATCTGTGTTCACTTCTACTCTTTTATCACCACGAAATGGTTCATGGAGAAGAAAAATCCTTATTACTCTAGGCAGACCATTGTCCTGGGTACAGGCACTGATCTAGAGACAGGTTTGCCATGAGTTAAATTACTCCTCATATTTATTATCACGGTCCTCTTACCTTCAGGACGGAAAACTTGCTGGGCCTGAACTGTTTATACGCTTATGCCGCCGAGCCGTGTCACCTTACGACTGTTGGTCCTGTCTCAGAAAGAGACTCAGGAATATTGGTGCTCATGTATTAACAACCATTTCTTGTGAAATTTATTAAATATCATTCACTCTTAGGAATTTATTTTATATAGTTGACTCTTTTTTTTCTCACTACAGCCCATTTTAACAAAAGAGGGCACCATGGCTCAAAAATTAAATTGTCAAAGTTAAGTGACTTGTCCAAGGTTGTACTGCTTCTACCTCCCTTCCAAGAACACAAGCCAAGTGTTACTAAAACAAATCTTTGTTACAAGAAAAGGTGGGAGAGGGGAATTCACACTGTACTTTCCAGACATAAATTTAATTTGGTAGGATTCATTTCTGTTAGAACACAGGAACATATTTTGTGAGAGTAAATTGCAGATAGCTTGACTATCTCAAGTATAAGGAAGTCTTTTTGCTGGCCGAAAATTAACGTTTTTCTATTCTTTTTAACTAGTAAGTCTCCCCTCTCTCTCTCTCTCTCTCTCTGTGTGTGTGTGTGTGTGTGTGTGTGTGTGTGTGTGTTCAGAAATGAGCATGTGGAGATCAGAGAACAACTTCTGGGAGTCAGATCTCTCCTGCCACTTCATGGACCCAAGGAGTGGGTTTGTGCATTGAGCCACCTCACCAACCCAAAATTAATGTTTTTGCCAACATCATTAACATGTATTTCTTTTCATCAAAGGAGTGGTGAGTTCTCACTTATTTTGAAGCACAAGGATCAACTAGGTTTCTGCCTAGAGTATGGATGGTATGTGTTTGATCCAACCCACACATTTAATGGTAGAAGAATCGTCTGTCTCTTTTATGTGACGTTCTTTCTATCTTCAAACATTCCATCTGTTTTGATCTATCCCAGCTTCGTGTTGGTGTTTGCTTAGGAATTGTGAAAAATGCTTTGTTATAAAGCATTTCTACAAGAGGACCTACTGAGTAAATTAATGCTTCTACACAAGGAAATATTGTAAAGCTGTTTATACTACTTGAAAGCAAAGAAACAAAAAGCTTTAGAAATTAGAAAAAGGGAGAAAGGGGAACCTATTGCAAATTTACTTATGTCTGAAATGGTAAATTATATACATTCTGAGCCATCATGACCCTTTCACCATCCGGCATTTATGACTTTAGGCAATTAGATAAAACATCCCTCAAACCCTTGAAGTAAATACAAGCTCTGTGGCTACGGGATTGCATAGCAGATGAATAGTGAGATCAGAAATGACGTTGTCAACAAAAATTCTTACCATTCCACAGTGAATTTCAAGAAAATCTAAGGAGAAACTATGGAGAGATTACTTGAAAAAAAAAAGAAAGAAAGAAAGAAAAGAAAAGAAAAGAAAAGAAAAGAAAAGAAAAGAAAAGAAAAGAAAAGAGAAAAGAAAAGAGAAGAAAAAAGCTCATTGCAATCTCATTTTGGAGCTTTATATAGTCAAGTGTCCCAGCAGTTAGGGAATTTCTGTCAGAGAGAAAGGGTTTTCTCAGCAGTGCAGGGATGGCGATCTGAAGCACAGTACTTTATGAACCAAATGTTTTAAACAAGCACCTTGCTGCAGAACTGTCCTTCAACAAAAGCTGATTCAGTTTTGGGGGAAAGACACTGTATTTCTCATTTCACATTTTCATGTGTGTGTGTGTGTGTGTGTATGCTGAAGACAGATCCAAAGATCTCATACATGTTACCCACACACTCTGCCACTGAGTTACACCCCTAAGACTATATATTTTCCTTCTAAAAAATAATTTATAGTGTTCTATTTTTACTTTTTAAAAATGTGTGTGAGTGTTTTCCCTGCATGAATATATTGTGTGTGTTATGCCTGTGGATATCAGAAGAGAGCATCAGATTCTTGGAACTGGGGTTAGAAACAGTTATGCCCAGAAGGTGGGCCTCTGAGCAAAGTGGGGAGCATCTTTATTAGAGCAGCTGTACTGGTTTGGAGACATGGTCCTCACCATGGAGATAGAGATCACCAATGTCTCTTTAGACAGTCACCTGATATTTCAGCTGTTCTTCCCAGCCACTTATATGCAATCTGCACGAATTACATTTACAGGCCTGAGCAGGTCTCAGAATGTGAGAGCATGTAGGGTAGGGAGGCCGACAGAAAGAGGAATGCTGGTAGAGACTTTCCAGCGCAGCTGCACTGGGCTCATCCACACGTCTGTCAGTAACTCCTCACCCATGTCTGTAAATAAGCCCAACAAACTCTTTGGTTCCCCCACAGTGAACTCTGGTGCAATCCTTTTGCTTTGTGACGGAACCTCATAAGGATGGGGTAGACTGTTTATATCTCCCCACAGAACGAATTCTTGCAACACTCAGCCAAATGGTGACTCAAGGGTAAAGGCGGCTTAGAATTTCTTCTGAGCTTTAGAACACACAGGCCACAGCACACTTTTCAACAACCTATCACAATGAAGATAGGGATAAAAGGTACCCTGTGATCTCTGTAATTGTTTAAATACATAATTATACTTAGGTAACCAAAAGAATCTTGACTACAAAATAAAATCAGGTTTGTAATCTCCGTCCAAATCAAACCACATCTGTAAATATGAAGAATTATGAGTTGTTGGTTTTTTTATCTTTCCTAACAAGTTGTCAGTTCCTCTTAGATAAATCTGTAATATGGCAGTAAAAACAATAATAATTCTTACTCACAGAGGATTTTTCTTCTATCTAACCAACCGTTCATCCATCTATCATTTCATCCACACAGCATCTCACACATGTACGTGTAAACATATCATAAACAATTATATTTGTCAAACATTAACAGTAGTTATTTGGGGATGATACCATTTTGAGCGATTTGTAGCTTTTTTTGTAATCTTTATTTTGTTTGAATTTTCAAAAGGAGATTATTATCACTGTCGTAGACTAAAATTAGTCAGAAATTCTTCGAAGAGCTTCCCTCAGGAAGTAGCATTCTGTCTCCAATCATTGTATCTTAGGTGGACTTGTGATTGGCATTGAGAAACAACAGAAACAATGTGTTGAGACCCCCATGCTCACCTTTGGGACCCTGAACTAGCTATGCTGTAAAAACCTCAGATTTGAAAAATAAAAATAAAATGAAAAATACAAAAGCCAACTCTTGAAGAAATGGTCCCAGTGTTTTTATCGTCCTAGCTGAGGTCCTAAACTAGAAAGCCCAGGCAGAGTTTCTAGAATATTCTAGTTAGTCACAGATTTGGATGTTTTAACAGACTAGGTTTCGAGGTTTCAGAGTTATTTCTTGAATTATCTCTTAGTAACTTTTCTGTCCCTATGGCAGAGCACCATGACCAAGGCAACTCATAGAAGAACGAGTTTATTTGGGACTTACAGTTTTAGAGGGTGAGTCCATGACCATCATGGGACTGGGGAACATGGCAGCAGGCAGACAGGCATGCGAGGCACTGGAGCAATAGCTGAGAGCTTATATCTTGAGACATAACTACCGTGCAAAGAAAGATAACTGGAATTATGTGGGCTTTGGGAAACACAAAGCCCACACACCTCCTAATCCTTCCCAAATAGTTCCACCAATTGGGGACTAAGTATTCGAACAGATGAGCCTATAAGGGCCATTGTCATTCAAACCACCATATACAGCAATAGATAACTTTGAAAATTTAAAGCAACACTTTTAAAACTCTAAATAAGATGCTGAGGTCCCCATTTACAGAGAAGAGGAATTACTCTTCTATGCAACAACCTTCTCTCCTTTATTACTGATTCCTGAGATTTTCTGTTACTCCCTGTCACCTTCTCTTAGCAGTTGTTCACTCTACACTGGGAAGAAGTCAGTTGTCTTAACAATGTGTGTGTATGTGTGTGTGTGTGTGTGTGTGTGTGTGTGTGTGTGTGTGTTTATACACAGGCTGCTTCTTCCCACAGGGAAGGGTGACTTCTGAACCTCACATAAACTCACTTGAGAGACTAGATGTACTTTTGATTCAAAAAAAGAAAACCCACAGGTATTGATTAAATAATTACAGCACAGGATTGTGTCCATTCTGTGACTTCAAAATATGCTGGGACTTCTGAGAAGATGCTGGAGAGCTGTGAGTATAGGCTTAATTTCTAGTGTTGGAGGCAAATAGAAGCTCCCTAGATTTGCATTTCCATGTTCCCTTCTCTAAACACACAGGCTCATACTTCACCCAAGTTGCTCTTCCACTGCTAGCTTTAGCTTGCATCCCTGGAATCTTCCAAAATTTGAGATGAGTTTTGTTGTTGCATTCCCTGGTGCAGTTTAATATTTCTGTGATATCCTATTTTGCAAATCAATAGGAGAGAAATGCATGGGAAAAGGTTCTCATGTTTTTAATCTGATATAAAACTAGAAGGCAAGACAATCCCTCTGAACTGTGAATTTGAGGCTACCAAAAGCTTCCTCAGCTGCCTCCTCAGCAGGATTGGTATAAAGTTAAAGTCTTTGTAATGAATAATAATCTTATCTAATCAAATTGGTTTCTCAAACCTTCCCAAGACAGCTCAATATCCACCATGCTTTGCTTTAATCTAAATCACTACTGCCAAATCATCTAACTGGCCTTATGGAAAAGCTTTGTGGATCTGGAGTCACCTCTATGAAGAATGGCAAGTAGTTGTGGACTTTTGAGGCCACTAGGTTTTAAGATACATATTTCCTATCATCAAAGATACTGTAGTTTATGATAGCAGCACTATGATTATCTGCAAGAATGATAAATGGGCACATGCCTCCTCTTTTTTCTGTATCTAAATATAGTTTCTAGCTAGGCAGTGGTGGCACATACCTTTAATCCCAGCACTCAGGAGGCAGAGGCAGGCAGATGTCTGTGAGTCTGAGGCCAGTCTGGTCTACAGAGTGAGTTCCATGACAACCAGAGTTACAACAGAGAAACCCTCATCTCTCTCCCTCTCTCTCTCTCCACACACACACACACACACACACACATACACACATGTGTGTGTGTGTGTATATATATATATATATTTGACACTCAACAGTCAAATTCTGTATTGTGATCTTCTGTTTTCTCCCTCTTTTCATCCTCAGGGCAATCTCTGCTGTGGTGAGGCACCTGGCCACAGCTATCCTGTTGTAGGTTTTTGTGGGTGCAGAGTTCCCGAGGGAGTAAGCAGCACAGAGTCACAAGCCCAAGAAACAGACTCTGGGGAACACCTCCATGGCGCAATTCCATAATGTGAATCCATTTACTGTGTAGGGAAGCGAGTTTTTATGGAGAAAGCAGGGTGGTGCAGAAGGGGAGGTCCAACTGCACTGGCCTATGCTTACTAGACACTTCAACCAGCCTACCTAAAGGTTGTTAATCAGAGAGGGATAGGTAAAGGTCAGTAAAGGCCCAATAGCCAATATTGGTGAACAAGGTTTCTGTAAAGACAGAGGAAGTAGATGGCAGGCTTTTCAATTAGTATACCAAAGACTCGCCATTTAAAAGGCCACACATGCATGTGCTATGGGGCGGAAGTATTGGCCTAGTGCAGTCACTGAAACCCACCTCACCTCTCTCTTCTGCCATCGTGATCCAGTAGCTACCAACATCCTGTCTTCTACCATTCTGATGATACATCCTGTCTTTCTGGCATTCTGATGATGTGCACCTGCTGGGGAAGTTTATTTTTAGTTATGTTTGAAATTGTTTTGTGCTCTGTTGGGTGAGGGTCTATCCTAGGTCTAGGGCATTCTGTATTGTTTGCAGGTGTTGGGTTTCTGTAGGGATTGTTTAATTGGTAATGACCTGCATGTCCTATCAGTAGAATACCTGAGGAGTTCTGAAGAATAAATACACCTGAGATCAGACATTTGGAGTGCCACAGCTGATTGAGTATGTTGCTGGCCAGGATGGTGATTCCCTCTGCTGAGGTCTGGCAGAGCTCGCAGATATGAATTTGCCTCCTTGTCTTCCTTGTTGACCCATCACTGCAGCTTACTGCTACAAATGGTGCACCAATGTGGGGCAGGACACTCCGCTAGCTAATCCAACATGGAGACAAGGAAGAAGAGAGAGAAACTCAAGACCTCACGGAGTCTAGTAAAATATGCTCAGGGAAGCTACCAGAGGATAGAGATTAAGGTATTAACTGAAGGCTCCTAAAGGAAGAGGAAAGAGAGAAAAGGAAATAAGACTCTTTGGAGAGAAAAATGTGAAAATTAAGTGAGAAAGAGGGCTCAAAAGTGAGAGCCACAGAAGAGAGGCCTTTAGAGAAAGACATTTTTTTTTTCTTGGTGAAAACAGAGAGTTCAGCTGGAATCAGGAAAAAAGCAAGATTCTAACCGTTTTTCCTGATCATGGAGCTGATGCTCCCTCTCACTGCTGGTGGTGACTTATCACAAACTGAGTTTTCTGATAGCTGAGTTGCATGTATGTGAAGCTCAAGATACTGTGTTTGAGGTCTATGAAGAAGGGCGTATGTTTCCCTATAGCAGTGGTGAGAAGGAATGCCAAACTGCTAAGACTTTGCCAGATATTCTTCTCACCGGCCCAGGACCCCCTGCTGTTGTGGAAGCTGCAGTTTGGAGCCAAAGAGCTACTTAGTTAAACAGTTTTTCTCCTACAAACCTGTCTACAAGCAGTAACTCCACCCCACAAGAGTTCCCACAATGGAACTCTTCCTGCAGACAAGGACTAGTTATTTTTCCAGCAAACCATACTCTATCTTAAAATCTGGAAAGTGTTTCCTCAAGGTCAGAACACAGAAACTGTCTTCCAGAACTGGCCAAGGTTGTATCCTGTGCTGGCAGCAGACTTGATACTGTAAGAGTCACCAAGCCGATGCTGGTTTTGAAGACATGAAGGGGTCTTTGGAGAGCAGGTGAGGTTTGGCGCTGTGAGAGACTAGGAGAGGCCATTAGTGAAGGTGCAGCCAAAGTAGCAGTTAAAGGTCCAGATTGAAGGGGTCATGAAGAGAAGTTGAGGCTTGGCACCTTGAAGAGAGCCCGGAAGAGGCTATTGGTGAAAGTGCAGCCCAGTTGCAGCAACGGATCCCAGCAGTTTTTGAGATGCCAGTACCACAGGATTACCACCAAGAATAGCAGCAGCAGCGGACTGGAGCCAGCCAGAGCCTAGAGGACAAACTGCGTGTGCTGCAGAGGGCAGAGCCCGAAAAGTGACCTAAGCCCTTTGGAGGAGTCTAAAAGATTGTGAGTGAATTCTAGATAATTGGACATTGATAATGTTTTTCTACTGTCCAAAGACAATGAGAAAGCTTGGTAGATGTTTGGTTTCATTTGGTCATGTGCATTAAAAGCCTCATGATTATTCTTCTTGTAAATAGTTTTTCTAATGTAGTGTTAAATTGTGTTGCAGAGATAAAAAACAATTTTTTGATTGGCTTATACAGAAAAGGGGAAATGTTGGGGAAGTTTATTTTTAGTTATGTTCGAAATTGTTTTATGCACTGTTGGGTGAGGGTCTATCCTAGGAATAGGGCATTTTGTATTGTTTGCAAGTGTTAAGATTTCTATGGAGGTTGTTTAATTGATAATGATCTGTATGTACTATCATTAGAATACCTGAGGAGTTCTAAAAGAATAAATACACCTGAGATCAGACGCTCAGGGCTCCACTGGGAGTATGACACTAGCCAAGACAGCAGTTTCCTCTGCTCAGGTCTGGCAGAGTTTGTGCCAATGTATATCCCTCTTTGTCTTCTTTTGTGAGTGGCCACAGTACTAGTTCATGTACTTGTCCTGGACCATTATGTCTGCCAGTATCCATTAAGATTCTCTTCAAGCCACTGTGGCCTCCAGCTGACTGGTACATGGACACCTTATTCTCCAGTCTTTTGGCCTCTCCAAGTAGTGTCTACAATGCTGCCTTACTGCTTCATGCTGCGTCCTTAAGACTATGAAATTGCCTTTAGTCAGATAAACAGTCGCTTCCATTGGTCACTGCTGCTACTCTGAGCGACATGCTCAATATTGGTTTCTCTATGCCACACTCTTCTCAGCCATGTACTAGTGAAGTTCAGATCTCCTGCTGGCCGAGTTCTCAAACATCTCTCGGGTCATTAATAGTTCAGAGAAGAACAGCTCAGTATCCTTTCTCAGACATACAGCCTGGAAAGACAGCTCTTTCACTCTCTGTTCCTTGCTGCACAGTTATTTTATATTAGAGATAATTGTTATTCATTTTAAAAATCATTGTGTACTTTCAAAAAATTTTATCATAACAAATTTATGTTAACTCTTACAGCATCTGTCACTATTAATGTGTGAAATAAGAATAGTTAGCTTTTTAAAAAATTAATTTCATAAGTTAGCATAGAATTCACTGAGTTTCATTGTGACATCTTAAAACACAGGTGGCATGATCCTTTGCTCTCATTTCCTCCCCTCCCCCGCTGCCCTCCATGGCCCCTTTCCACTCCATGGTTCTCTTTCTTTAGACCCAGCTTCTGCTTTCCTGTTACAATATTCCACCATTCTTCCTATTCTCCACCTCCCTTATGATGTCGTCCTGCCCTGCAGGGCATGATGGCAAACACTCTTAACCCCAGCACTCCTGAGATGGAGCCAGGCAATTTATCTGTGAGTTTAAAGCTAGCCTTAGCCTTGTCTGCATAGAGAGTTCCACCACAGCCAAGGCTATATAGACCCTCTCTCAAAAAAAAAAAAAAAAAAAAAAAAAATGTCTTTTCCCCTCTCCCCTCCCCTCTTCTGATCCCCCTTTTAGTTTCATGACTTACATATGCACTCACACATGTAGCTTTAAATTTATATTTTGTGTGTGAGGGGGGGAAATGTGCTATACTTTTCCTTCTGCATTTGATTTATTTTGCCTAACATAATGCTTTCCAGTTGTACACATTTTATTGCAAATGGCATGGTTTCAGTTTTCTTGATGGCTTCATAAAATCCCATTGTGTATATGTACCACATTTTCCTTATCCATTCTCCTGGTGGTGGGCATTGAGGCTAATTCTGCTTCCTGGCTGTAAACGTGGATGTGCAAGTATCTTTGTGGTAAAGGTACAAGTAACAGGAGTGGTGTAGCTGGGTCATATGGTACTTCTAGTTTCAGCTTTTTGAGGACCCTCCATGCTGGCTTCTACAGTGGCTGCAACTACTTTACTTTCCTCCCCACAGGGAATAGTGCTTCCTCTTTCCCTACATCCTCTCCTGAACTTGTTGCCAGTTGCTTTCCTGATGATAGCTAATCTGACTGGATAAAACGGAACTTCAGAGCAGTTTAATTTGCATACCTTGATGGCTGAGGATGCTGAACACCTTTTTAAGTATTGACTGGACATTTCTTCTCTTGAGAACTGTCAATCCAGTTCATTAGTGCATTGTGTGTATACATAATTTATGTGTGCTTGAGTGTGTGTGGGTGCACATGTGTGCACATGTATGTAGATTAAGGTTAAATGCAGAAGAATGTAATGGAGAAGAAGAAAGATCAAGAGATTTCTAAAAGAGAAAAGAGATTACCCTAGAGTTAAAAAAAAAAGTTATAAGATGAAATTAGATAAATAGAAGAAAAGGAATAAAAGTAAAGACATGATAGGCTGTTTGAAGAGAACAGAGTGCCAGTGATCTCGTTGATAGAGTGCTAGCTTTTCTCCTCAGCACTACATACACTAGACACATGTGGAGGCACATGCCTATAATCCTAGAACTCGGGAGACACAGGATAATTAGAAATTCAAGGTCATCCTTGGCTATTTAGCAAGAATAAAAACAAAAAGGCAATAATGTAAAGTCAAATACTACTAAATTACCAAGTGCAATAGAAGGGCACACAGGGACAAAAAGAAAAAATAAGAAACTAACAAAATGAAAATCTAAAATTTGACCCCCAAACAGAAGATTTGTATAAAGAAAATTAAATGAATGTATGATGGAGAAATAAATAAACAAATTTTAAAAAAAAAAACAAGTAAAACAGCAGATACAATAAAGTACCCAGCCAAACATGCAGAAATTGTTGTTGCTGCTGTTTAAAAGCCACACAGAAGTGGAACTGGAAAGGTGGCTCCATGGCTAAAAGCACTGGCTACTCTTGCAGAGGACCTGGCTTCAGTTCCCTGCACCCACACAGTGGTTCACGATCTTCTCCAACACTAGTTCCAGGGGATCTGATGCCCTCTGCTGGCCTCCAAAGGCACCAGGCACACATGTGGTGCACAGACAGATATGCAGGCAAAACACTTTCATACTAAAAAGAAAAAGAAACCCTTCTTTTAAAAATAACCACACAGAAGAAAATACAAAGCTAGAGTGTAGGAGCAACTTTTTCCTGGCCCCTGAAACGTGGAGACAGTCATTTTTAGGAATGGTGGGAGGAGAATCAGATTAACCTGTACCGTGCTCCCCTGTCGCATGAAGATGATCCTCACTGAAAAGAAGCTAACTGTTCCTAAGCCAGAAGGGGAGATTTCACAGATACAAAGTATATCCCAGAAGAAACCAGTGAAACAAAAAGTTATGGCACAGAAATCAATTTAGCATAAAATAAATGCAAATAATTTTTTTAATTGCTCTGAGGCATGGCTGGCTTGGTGCACAAGAATAGTGGGACATGTAAGTATGCCCAAAATTACTTAAAAGATCTTACTCTATCCATCAGGATTGCTAGCTGTAAGCAACATCATTTTTGTTAGGGCTAGGTTAAGGAGAAAGACTGTCAGGTAGCTCAAAGTTCTTCAGGAGGACCCAAGATCCAGGTTTGAAGGTTACAGTGTCCTGTGCAGTGGCGAGATGATAGGCAAAAGGCTGTTACCTGGGTAGCTTAGACCACTATTGGCACCACCAGCATCTCTAGACATTGGATATAGACCACAATTAAAGCCATAGTCCCTGCTGCCTTCTGAAAACCGGCCAGTGTTGCATAATGTCTCCATCGCCAGCACGGCGGCGGCCACAGTCACGTCCACCCGCAGACCTGCTCTGCCATTAAGATCCCACCAATCCTGTCCTCACTCCCTCCCTGCTTCATGGCCGGGATTGCCACCTACACAAACTCCAGACAGACCCTGAACTTTCATAACGTTTTCCATTTAAGAGCTGTGTGACAGAGCCTACGTCATGGGATCAACTCCCCACCCCTACCCCTGCCCCTGCAATCAGACAGGCTAACAAAAGGAAACATATACAGATGTTTAATGTCCACGGTGGGATAATGTAAGAACCTCCCAGACACAGAATGAAGTTTCAGACACTGAGAAGCCAATATATATAAAAAACAAGTGTATATAGCATTGCTTTCGCAGAGCCAAGACACCCAACAGTGCAGATGCTGAAGGTGCAGCTCATGGTGCAGTGCACACGCAGCATATGTGAAGCCCTGGTTCCTACCCCCAGCTCAAAATCAAATAAGGTCCCATGACCACCCAAAATTCCTTGTATTTGTTGGTACACAAGCTCAGAGCATCCATCAAGACACTAGCACAAGCGCTCAGCTTTGTGAAACAGCAGCACATGTGGTGTGCATTCCCACATCAGCTACTCAGTCCTCAACTCTCCCACCTGCCCTCCTTTCCCACTGTTACTCCTTTCTTCGCTATCATTCTGCCCTTTATGTGCTTGAATCTTCTTGCTCCAATAGATCAGGGGTCATAGCAATTGACATGGGGAATACAGCTTAGTGAAGACTGTACACGTAATAGACCCTTCTTGGAAAGACAGGTTTCAGTGGTCCCAACCAACCACAGCACCTGCTTGCAGTGCAGCACCTTCCTAGGTGATGAGGGTCCTTGCCTTGATTCTTTTGCTGTCAGTTCCCACTTTTGAAGCTGCTTTTGAAGCAGCCCCACACTGTGTGCTCCAGGATCATACCACCTGACGGGTTATTGGCAGGCAGTGTGCCTTCTCCCGGTGTCCTTTCTACGCTTCCCTTCCCTAGACCTTCTATAGTGCTCAGCCCCTTTAATCCGTGTTTCTGTCCACCCAAACCTTGCCTCCTCTGGTGCCAGCCTCTGCATCGTCTCCTCCCGTAGATACTGCTGATGAACAGAGGAGGAGGAAGGTCAGGATCTGGAGCAATCTGAAAGAAACAAGAGGAGAGAATCCCTCATAAGAAGCTGGTGTTTATCTGAAATACCTTTTAAATTTTTAAAGGCTTCTTTCTCTGAGGCTGACTGCTCACTAGTACAACTTCCCTTCTTTCACACTCACAGTGCCTGTTTGTCTCCTTTGTAGTCTTCTGTGGCATCTCAGAAAACCCACTTCCATCCAAACTTCCGTCCAAATATAATTGGGAACAGGTGTTGAAAGGAAGCAAGCGTCGATTGTTCTGTCCCAGTGAAAAGCTTAGCCCTCAGCCATGCCTGAAGAAGCTCATCAACTAGCCTGCCCTCAGCAGTGTTCTGAGCCCTCCCTGGAAAAGGCACACCCATCCACAGTTCCTTTGCTCTTCACACAAGGGCTGTGATCTTGATTCGGAGGAAGGGCTACAACAAGCAAAATGCCATTTTGTCCAGCAACTAGAGCTCTTCTTTATGGAGAAGGGACAAAGAGACATGCAGTCCCCGGTAACAACCCAAGTTAACTGCCTCCAGCAGAACACACTGCTGCTGAAAAATCTGTAGAAGAGTGAGCCACTTGAAAAGCCATCTGGAGCCCTGTCTGAGATCTGTTGTTGATTTTTCATTGTTTACTTAAAAACTGTGTGTTGAGGTGGATCCCCAATGCACAGAAAGGTGCAAAGAGTTCCATATCTAAACTGCCATAGCTCTGTGTTGCAGTCATTCAGGACACACAGGCATCTAGACACCACAGTAGCCTCTCCACTGCTGGACTCTGAGTTTGATGGAACTCCAGTTTAAAAGATACAGAAATATGGCCACCCTACCCAACATTTAGTGAATAGACTTAAAGAATGTAGTTCATCCCAAAACTTTGATCTCCATTTCCCCGTTTCTCCTATTTCAAGTCATCTCTGCTGCAAAAACATATCAATGGCATTGAATGATTGCTCTCATCATCCCACTTCAGCCTTAGGCAGTAAGACACAACACATCCACACACCATTTCAAATCTTTTCCGAGAGTAGGTTTCTAAATAAACAGCAGGGGCTTTCTCTAGATAGTGCTGTGCACACATTTGATGTTACTTCACTTACACAGGAAAGATAAGCATTTCTGTGGTCTCTCTAGAGTTGAGTAGACATGGATTTTTGTCCTTACAACTGAGTCTGTGAGACCAATGTAAGAGGAGTTCTAAAAAAAGCCTTTTCCAATATGAGCTGCTCAGAGCAGGGGTACCTTAGGAAAGTAACTGATGCATAAGAAAAGGATTCTGCAGTCAAATAACATCAATAAGCAGTGTGTTAAGCAAGACTGACAAGGTTAAAAAGTGTCTACAAATGGGTATACATAGATTTTTAAAAAGAAAACGAGAGATGTTATTTGGTTAAGAATTATTTTTACTTATCTGTGTGTGTGTGTGTGTGTGTGTGTGTGTGTGTGTGTGTGTGTGTGTGTGACTACATGTCATGTGTTTGTGGGTGCCTACAGAGGACAGAAGAGGCTGTCAGACCCCCTGGAGCTAGAGTCGCAGGCTGTTGTGAATGGCTCAGCACAGACGCTGGTCACTGACTCGGATTCTCTGCAGAAGTGCCCCTGCCCACTGTGCCTTCCCTGCATCCCCCAAAAGAACCCTGAGCTTTCCTCTCACTTAGGCTCTTTTTCTTGTTTCCTTTGATTATTCCTCTAAGACAGCAGTTCTCAACCCCCTTTCCAATGACCTTTTCATAGGGATCGCCTAAAATAATCTGCATATCAGATATTTACATTATGGTTCATAACAGTAGCAAAATTACAGTTATGAAGTAGCAACGAAAATAATTTTATAGTTGGGGGTCAGCACAGCATGAGGAACATTGAGGAGTCACAGCGTCGGGAAGGTTGAGAGCCATGGCTCTAAGAACTGTTCTCTGTGTGACACGCTACATGCTTCTTCTGACAGTTCAATGCAAAGTACTTTTCCATTTAACTTTCATTCACTTATGTTTCTGGTACCTATTTGATTTATATGTTTCCATATTTAATACCAGCATAGAAACAAAGTTTCATCTCTGGACTCAGCAAAATGGCTCAGACTAATAACCTGAGTTTAATATCCTGGTCACATGGAGAAAGATAAAACCAACTTCTATGAGTTGTTCTCTGTCCTCCTCATGTACTCTGTGATCATGCATCCTACACACACACACAATCACACCTATACAATAACTGACTCATTAAAAATTTAAAATAATAAATATTTTTAAAATGTGAAAGAAAGTCTGAGAAAAAAATCATATGGGTCTCTTGACTGCAGGTGTGCAGGTGTACGAAGATGCTTTTCAGAATCTTTGGTGAGCTAATGTGTCTCAAATTACAAAGAAGGTCCGTGGATGGCTGTTATGGAAGTTTATTTTTAGTTGTGTTTAAAATACTGTTTTGTGCACCGTTGGGTGAGGACTTCCTAGGCCTTGGCATTTTGTATGGTCTGCAGGTGTTGGATTTATGTGGGGGACGTTTGACTGCTTATGATCTGCATGTGCTATCAGTAGAACTCCTGAGGAGTTCTGTATCAATAAAAACACCTGAGCTGAGATGCTCAGGGTTCCAGTCCACTGTCCAGTATGGCGCTTGCTGTGATGGTGGTTCCCTCTGCTGAGGTCTGGCGGAGTATGCACGAATGAAAAAAATGCGTCCTTATCACTCTTAGTGAGCCCACACAGTAGGCAAACAACTACAAATAGCACCTGCAACATGGGCCACAACGTCACATCAGCTAATCCAACATGGAGGCAGAGAAGCCATTTGGTTTTGTTTTGTTTTGTGCAAACCTGCCCTGATGCTGGTTAGGTGAGGCAGTCCTGACAAGACACATCTGCTGTGGTGATGAGAACTCCACCCCAGGAGGGAACCCTTCCTGCAGACAATCTTACCAGTTGTTTTTCCAGCAAACCAGACTCTATTTTAAAATCTAGAAAGTTTTTCCTCAGAGTCAGTACACAAAAGCTGTCTTCCAGAACTGGCCAAGGTTGTGTCTCATGCTGGCAGCTGTACTTGGTACTGTAAGGGTCACCCAGGTGCTAGTTTTGAAGGCATGAATGGGTCATTGGAGAGCAGCTGAAGCTCGGCACTATGAGGGGCCAGGCCATTTTTGAAGGTGCAGCCTCAGTGGCAGTTGACAGCCCAGAGGGCCATGAAAAAGTTGAAGCTAGGCACCATGAAGAGAGCCCAGTAGAGGCTATTGGTGAAAGTGCAGCCCAGCTGTAGCAGAAGAACCCAACGTTCTGAAGATGCCAGTACCATAGGATGACCACCAAGAACAGCAGGAGCAGTAGAATGGAGGCAGCCAGAGCCTGGAGGACAAGCTGTGTGTGCTGCAGAGGGCAGAGTCAGAGAAGTGATCCAGGCCCTTTGGAGGAACCCAAAAGATTATGAATGAATTCCAGATAATTAGACATTAATAATATTTTTCTGCTGTCCAAAGACATTGTGAAAACCTTGATAAATGTTTGGTTTCATCTGGTCCTGTGCGTTAGCAACCCTCATGATTGGTCCTTTTGTAGTTTCAGTAGTGTAGTGTTAAATTGTGCTATAGAGATAAAGCAACCTTTTTTGATTGACTTATACAGAAAAAGAAAATAGTTGTAGAAGTTTATTTTTAAAATATTGTTTTGTGCACTGTTAGGTGAAGGGCTACCTGGGCCTTGGCCTTTTGTATTGTTTGCAGGTGCTGGACTTATGTGGGGGCATGTTTGATTGCTAATGAACTGCACGTGCTATCAGTAGAACTCCTGAGGAGTTCTGTATCAATAAAAACACCCAAGCTGGGACACTCAGGGTTCCACTGCCCAGTATGGCACTGACCATGACAGTGGTTCCCTCTGCTGAGGTCTAGAAAGGTTTGTACCAACTAATACGCCTCCTTGTTTTCCTTTTGATGAGCTACCACAGTAGGTGTACAGCTACAGATGGCACTTCCTCCACATATGTTTCACACAGTAAGTCTGTTATTAAGAACATTATAAGGTGTGCTGCTTTGGAAGGTAAAGGTTGCCTAAAATAAAAAAACAAGTAAACCAAACAGAAAGACATGAGAAGTAAAGCTGTATTTCTGAACAGAACTGTCTTTGTGGCTGCTGTCTGAAAAGCCAGTCCCCTGCCACAGTGTTTGAGCCCTCGGAACTTATAGACCTCCTCCATATGATCCCAGGAAGCTCCAGTCCATGTCTGCTCTGTACTCCAGGCCTGCTGAAGTCCACTAGACTTCTTGCTGTCTCCATTGGCTTTTTTGCATGGCCTCCTGGTGGCTGCCATTTCCCAGAACCATCCTCTTTCTGGTTGTAAGATGTCTCCACTCCAAGTTTGGGGGGAACTCTACTTGCCTGCACCCTTCATTCTCCACCTGCCTCGGTGGCCTCCCCTCTCACTGCCATCTCCATCCATGTTTTCTAGCTGCCCTGTCTCTGACCTTCACCTGCGGCTTGGCCCATAGCTACAAAGTAATAGCATCTACCATTGAAGCTTGCCAGACAACAAAATATTGGAAGAATTTCCCTTGCCACATAAAAGATCCACCCAGCTACAGAAAGAGCAGGCATGAATACAAAGACTCCATGTTTGGCTTCTGCTGAGGTCTCCGTGGTTCACAGTAATCTCACAGTAGTCCCTGGGTATCCTAGAGCTTTGTTCTGATAAACAATGATGTTGCAAAGACTTGTTCTTTCTGTATTTTTAAAGTAAAAGCAAAACCTTGCTTATTCACATTTCATTAAAAGCCATGACAACTCCCTGCTTATAAACCAGATTATGATCGACCTGTCATTTTATTTGATACTCCTTTGTTTTTAGTTATTTTTTTCAATTAAAGTGCTCAAAACCCTGGAGGCAGAGTGCCTTACAATGAAAATGTATCATTAATATTCCAGCCGCACACACCAGTGCTTCATGTGGCTTTGAGCCTTGCTGCTGTGACAAGTGAGCCTGTATTCTGAGCCTGAGAGACTGTGCCCTGTCAGCCTGTGCTGAAGAATGCCTTTGTTACTAGAGGCAAATTTGGCAAGGTTTGTTAAAGGTTAAACTGAGATTCACTGTCTTCTTCCCTCAAGGTCACTTGTCAGTAAGTTTATGGAAAGGTACGTGACTTCAACACAGCCAAGCACATTCTCTTTTCAGAAGTGCATGTGAGCATGTGTGTGTGTGCGTGTGCTTACGTCCTTGTGCCCATATGTATGTGTGTGAGTCCTTGCATCTCCAGAGAAGTGTGTGTCCATGTGAGTAGCTAAGGAAAGAAAACAATGCCCTCCTTGAGTGACATCATAGGGCCAGAACACTTAGACAATTGACAAGGTTACTTATCAATTGAAAAGAAAGTACCATTGCAAACAGACATCAGAAAAAAATGCTTGATTTTCATTAACCTATATGCTTACAAAGAACTTAGAGTATGCTGTACATCATCATTTAAGGAATATGACTTCTTCAGGCTGAAGAAAACCAAGTTCCAAGCTGATTCAGATAGCTGACCATACCCACACTGCTGGTCTGTTGAGTCTGTACCATAAGTTAGGTACAGTATAAAGAAAAGAGGTTTATCTTGGCACTAGGTTCTGCTCCAAGGTTCAAGGCTCAAATATAACTGTGATCTTCTGCTGAAAGAGCCAGGTACAGGATATCGTGGCAAGAGACAGGAGCACTGGAGAGATCTAAACAAACTACCTTTTATAGTAGGCCCACTCTCAAGATAACTGTCAACACAGCCCCACGAACAGAATCTTAAAAGTTACTTTGTTTCTGTGAATAGCAAAGGAACGAGTGAGTTTTAAATATGGGCTAAGGAATCAGGAACACTTGAGGTATTGAACAAAAAAGTCAGGTACTGAGCCCAGCCCAAAGCCACAGACACTGGGAGAGCAGCTTTGGCTAGCTACCTGTTAGGTCCCTTGATATGCCTGGCTGAACCTGCAACCCTCTAAACTGTGGGCAGGAGGCAAAGTGAAATCTGCACAGCTTGGTTGTCTCATAGAGGAAGTCAGATGTATGCAAAAGTAACTGAATGCAAGGTCCAATGTGACGAAAGCCAACAGCAAAACACTAAGAAAGCCGAGGAGAGGAAAGAGGTTAAGTATGTAAGATGCTAAAAAATGAGACTTTGCTGTGTCGTTGGAGAGCAATCACAGAGAGGCCAAGTACCCATGTGACTCTGTTGTCACAGAGCAAAGGCATCAGGGTGTACAGGGGGATCTTCTTCAGAGTGCAGAAGGGAAGATTTGCAGAAGACGAGGGGAGGCTTCTCTGGGAAGGAATGTGTGCTGAGCGTTGCCCTTCCGGTGCCTGGGCAGTGGGAGCTGCTCCTGTAGCATCCAGATGAATGTCAGACAAGCAGCCAGTGAATGAACAGAGGATGAGTCCAGAACTGAGCCGATGTAAAGCTGACCAGGAACTGACCAGATCCCTGGTGCCTCTGAGCCTGAAGCCAAGGGCCAGGCACAGTCATAGGCACGGTGGGTGCAGCAGATATTTACACCAGGTAAGTCTGAAGTTTTGATTGTTACACTGGACCAAGCTAAAGCCATGTGACTCTTAGATTAGGGTAGGCTCTTTAAATGCCTGAACAACGGACTATTTAGTATCTAAGCACAACTGAAAAAATCATGGGACTGCCCCCAGGTTTAATTCAGAATGGGTTTAAACTAAGGAAGAGACGGAGAGGAAGAGAAAAATGTTGCTCTGGGGACAGTCACCTAGAGACAATTCACTCTATAAAACTATCTAAAGAAAGAGATGAACAAGAAACAGAAAATTAACTGTTCACAAGTGTTATAGCATAGATTGTGTTTCCTCATACCAACAAAAGAGGGGAAAGAAAAGTTGAATGCCATTGACAATAACCCAAAACACATAGAAGCAATAAATGCAAAAGCCTACCTTTAGAGTTTAATAGATGCGTGCAGCCATGCGATGACTATCCAGATCTTGAGAGTCAGGATGGTTCCCTCCCTTTGGAATATTTCCTAATGGTTCTTCCTAAAACGGCCTGCAGAGGGAGCCACTGTTCTGATGTCTGTCAAAGGAGATTAGCTTTGATTTTCTTAACTATTCAGCTACACGTCCTATTATGTCTGACTTCATAGAGTTGGCATACTGTTTTTGAGACTCATCGATACTGTTGCCCTTGCACACAGCTCAACTTTGATATTTCTCAGTAAAATCTAGTATTACAAATACCCTGCTGATCTCCCTTTTCCACCCATGGGCATTTGCCTAATTCCTGTTTGTGACTATTATAACCAAGCTCGTGTTGCACAATCTTGTGCAAATATTATTTTGGGAACCTCGTACCTAAGAGCAGAATTGCTGAGTTGGGTGTGAGTGACTGTTGACTCAAGAAGAAATGGTTGTTTAAAATCATCACGAGTGGTAGAAGAGAACTGCAGTTGCTTCCCACCTGTGTTTGTTTACTAGCACTGTCATGGAAACCCCACAACAGGGTGGCTTCAGACGATAAACTTCGATTGTTGCACTGTTGTAGAGTCTGCATGTCCATTAACAAGAGGCTGGCAAAACCAGGCTCCCCTTGAAGCCTGAGGGAGAAGATGGTTCATTCTAGCCTCTGGTAGCTCCAGGTGACTTTTGGCTTGGAGGTTATGACTGTAATCTTTATCTCTGTCTTCATATGACGTTCCTCCTGAGTCTGTCATTAGTCATATGTCTTAATAAAAGCAGAATCATATTAGATTACAGGGCTCTCTCACTCCAAAATATCCTCTTGCAACCACATCTTTTACAAACTAGAGGTATGTATCTTTTTTTTAGGGAGGGCATGAAGGATACAATTCTACCCATAGCAACCTTTGATGTTGTTGCTCTTCCTCCTCCTCTTCCTTCTCCTCCTCCTCCTCCTCCTCTTCTCCTCCTCTCCTCCTCCTCTCCTCCTCCTCCCGGCTGTCCTGGAACTCACTCTGTAGACCAAGCTGGCCTGGAACTCACAGGCAGATAGATACCTGTCTCTGCCTCCCAAGTGCTGGGATTAAAGGTGTGTGCCACTACCACCAGGTTTTTGCTCCATCTTAATGATTGACCAGGTGTGAGGTAGTATCTAATTGTGGTTTAAAAGTGTATTGACCCTTAGGAGGCAGAGGCAAGCAAATCTCTGGTCTACCTAGTGAATTCCATGGCAGCTAGGGCTACATAATAATTGATCTGACTCAGAAATAAATAAATGAACGAATGGATGAATGAGTCAACGCTTGTTCTTTACCTGATGGACACTGTCCATCTCTATACATACATCTGTATGAAGTGACTGTTCAGGTTTCCTCCACACAACTTGTTTTGCTCTTTCCCAGAATGATTTGCAGGTCATGAATTGTGTCCATTTAAACCTATAGTGTGGCCTGTTTTCACTTTAGGTATTTTTCTTTCTTCTTTTCTATTTTTTTCTTTTTCTTTTATGGAGCTGAGGATCCAAGCCAGGGTCTCGTGCATGCTGAGTAGGTCCTCTACCACTGGGATATATCCCCGCTTCTAAATTCTTCTTAATGTGATATATAAAATATTTTTGCTGTCTCCTAATATTTTCTTCCACATTTTTGACATAGAAATCTGGTGATTTTTTGCACATAATCTTCCTACATCTACTGAGATAATTACATTATTCTTCCATATCACTGAGGTAACATAGTGGATCACATTAATAAGGTTTTAAATGTTAAACTAGCCTTGGACTCCTGTGATCTATATCCTTGATTATAGTGTATCACCCTTTGTGTTGATTTGTTTTTGTCAACTCGACACAAACTACATTCACCTGTGAAGAAGGAACTTCAGTTAAGAATCGTCTGAGTCAGATTGCCTTGTGGTTAATGGTTAAAGTGGAAGGCCATTCACAGTGGGCAGTGCCACTCCTGGACAGACGGGTCTGGGTTATATAAGAAAAGGAGTTGAGCAGGCCAGTAAACAGATTTCTTTGTGGTTCCTGCCTCTACTCCTGAGGACCTAGGTCCAGTTCCCAGTACCACAACCAAAACATGGATGTTATGCATGGTACATTGTTTGGCTACAATGGAATTAAATTGAAAATCACTAATAAAGTATTTAGCATATTTCTAATGTTACTAATTTATGCAAAACATCACCAATTAAGTGATAGGTAAATAAAAAGTTTGCAAAGAAAATCATATTTTGATTTTTTTCTATTCCTAGTTTCCTTGAGGCTTTTATTATAAAGAGATATTGAACTTGATTGAAGGCTTTTTTGTATAAATTGAGATGATCTATGTTTCCATGCTTGTGTCTACTTATGTGCTGAGTTACGTTCATTGATATGTGAATGATGAGCCCAATTTACACCTCTGCAATGAGACCAAATTGGTCATAATTTATGATATTCTTAGTATGTTCTTGAGTTTTGTTTGTAAGGATTTTATTGAGAACTTTTGTGTCCGTGTTCTTCAGAAAGACTGGTTTTTATTGATTTTCTTCATCCTGTGTATTTTGTGATTTTGGTATTGTGGTAGTGCTATCCTTGTAGAAACACCGTGATGGTCTTCCCTTCCCATTTGTTGGGCCACTGGAGAAGATGATTCTTTAAATGCCTGGTTGACAGCAGTGAAACCATCTAGTCAGGACACTTCTTTGTTGGGAGAGTTTTTATTTTGGCTTCAACATTGATTATTATGTGTCTGTTGAAATTGTTTATATTTTGCTGTCTTAATTTGACATTCATTTCCTCTAAAATTTTAGCTTGGTGGAATATAAGTTTTCAAAATACTTTCTAATGATTTATGATTTTTATTGGATCTTATGTAGTCCCCCTATTTCACCTCAAGTTTTACAAACTTGTATATCCTCTCTTGCTTTTGGTTAGTTGTGCTAGGGGCTCATCAATCTTGTTTTCTGTTTGTTTGTTTGTTTGTTTGTTTGTTTGTTTAAAAACCCGACCCCATGTTCAATCAGTTCCGTCTATTCTTTAGTTTCATTTACTCTGCTTGATCCTTATGATTTCTTGGATCTACTGCTTCGGGGTTTGCATTGCCATATTTTTCTAAGATCTTGAGACTCGTGATAAGGTTGTTTTTATTTTAAGGTTTTCTATTATTATTTCTCTCTGTGTAAGAGTGTGTGTGTGTGTGTGTGTGTGTGTGTGTGTGTGTGTGTGTGTGAAGTGAGTATGCAAGCTGAATCCAGGAGAGGGTCAGATCACCTGGTGCTGGAGTTAAAGGCAGTCATGAGTCACCTGACCAAGTGGGCTCTGGGAACAGAATTCACTCGGGTCCTGTTGAAAAGCAGCATGCACTCTGGATTGAGGAGCCAGCCCAGCCCCATTCTTATTGTTTATGTAAGCATTCACAGATGTAAGCTTTCTTTACAGAACTTTCTTCGCTGTGTCTCAAATGCTCTAGTATGTTCTTTCACTTTTATGGCATTCTAGAAGTCGTTTCATTTCCTCCCTGACTTCTTCAATGTCCCACTGCTCATGTCAAGAGTATTTTGTTCAGTCTCAATGTATCTGTGTAGTTTCTGTAGTTTTTCTTGCTTTTAACTTTTAGTTTTATTGAACTATCATCTGATAAGATACAAGACATTTTGATTCTTTTGTGGTCTAGAATGTGGTCTATTTCAGAGAAAGTTCTATGTGATGTGAAGATGAATGTGAGTTCTTTCTCTTGGATGAAATATTGTACAGATCTCTATTAAGTCCACTTGGTCTTTGGTGTAATTTAATTCTAAAGTTTCTTATCAATTTTATTTTGGATTATGTATGTAGAGATGAGAGTGGCGACTGACTACTATTGCATCAGCACCTGTGTAACCTTTTCAGTTCATTCGTGTTTGTTTCGTGAATTTGGAGACCACAGTATCTGGTGCATGTGAGTTTCTAACTGAAGTATCTTCTTGGTGAATCGTCACCTACCAGGTCCCTTTTCCTCTCTTCTGTTTTCACCTGAACTCTACTCTGTCTCAGATATTAGGACAGCCAGGCCAACGTTTCTTCAGGTTTCATTTGATTAACAGATTTTTCTTCTGCCCTTTCATCTATGTGTGTATTTACCAGAAAGATGTATTTTTTTCATGATGGCAGATTTTTGGATTTTTTTTTTTTTTTTTGGCATTTTACTGCAGTTAGCCACCAGTCTGTATCTCTTTGGGAGTGAGTCGAGGTCATTCACATTCAAGATGACAATTGACAGAAGCTTACTAATTCTTGTGACTTGTCCACTGTTTTTTTTTGTTTTGTTTTTTTTTTCTGGCTTTAGAGATTGTTGTTTGTTCCTTATGCTCTCCTCTATTCAAGCAGAGATTTTCTGATTCTCTGTGCTGGTCATAATGGATTGCTTCATAGCTTTCTTTTGTTATCAATTCCTTCATAAAATTTATTCTTTTTTTAAGCTACAAAATAATGTATTCCTAAGACAAACCATAAAGGGAAAGCATATAGGCAGTCCTTCATAACACCAATTATTATACACTTGAGTTTCCCCCATTTGGGGAAAATTGTCAGGTCTAGAATGCAATGGATATGCTTCACCCTGGGCGATCATACTATCTTCTCTGCCAGGTTAGTATCATGTAACTTACTATGTTCTCATGATTGAGACTCGTTATCGCTCTTCCGTATATAGCGTTCATCTAAGTAACTTCTTAAGCAAGTCTGTCTTGGTGGTCATGAACTGCCTTAGTTTTTCTTGTCTTCAAATTTCTTTATTTCTGTATCCATTTTCAAAGACATCTTTGCTGGATTTCACCCTCTAGGTTGGCAGATATTTACTTTCGGGCTTGAAATATTTATTCTGTACATTTCTGGCTCTGGGGTGGTGACAAGAGATCTGACATTATTCTGATTTTTCTGTCTTGTGGGTGAGTTGGCATTTTTCTTTACAACTTTTCACAATGTTTCTTTGCTCTGCATTTTTTGAGATCTTGACTACGTCATGGAGAATTCCTTTTCTGGGCATGTCTATTTGAGTTTCTAAATGTTTCTTGTGTTTGAATGTCTATTTCTTTCGCTAGAGTTGGGGTATTTGCTGCTGTGATTTTATTGAACAGATCTCCACACCCTTCATGTTTGTCTCAGCCTCCTATTCTATCCATGGATTTGTTGTCATTATTGTTTGTTTTTTGATCATTTGAGACAAGGTTTCTCTCTTGTAACTCTGGCTGCCCTGGAACTCACTCAGTAGACCAGGCCGGCCTTGAACTCACAGCAATCTGCCTACCTCCGCCTCCTGAGTGCTGGGATTAAAGGCCTGTACCACCACTGCTGGAGGAAACAGGAAACAGGTGAGGTGGAGGAAGGAGACAGAGGGAAGAGAAAGAGAGGAAGTGAACAGACATAGGGAGCAAGAAGATACAGCAGAAGAGTGCTGTGCGTTGTGGAGGGGCAAACAGAGTGAGAGATTAGACAAAAGAAAAGGGAACAAAGACTTCCTGATAGTAAGTTCAAAATTAAAATTAGTAAAGAGGATTATAACATAAATATCATACCATACCATACCATACTATATTATACGAATTATAAGAACTATGAGTGTTGGGGAAAAAAAAAAAAAACAGGGCTGGATCATTAGCTCTATTAGTGAAGTGTTTGCCTCACAGCCTGAAGTCTGGAATTTGGGCCACAGAACCCACATTTGGAATCCTAGAACTGTCTCTGCCTCCCCAGTGCTGGGATTACAAATCTGCACCACAATGCAAGGCTCTTTTATAATATGGATTCCAGGACTTGAAATCTCTGTGCCTGAAGAAAAGTACTTTATCAACTGTACTGGACAGTTTTATGTCAACTTGACAAAAGTTAGAGTCATCAGAGGGGAGGGAGCCTCAATTGAGAAAAGATCTCCATGAGATCAGACTACAGGCAAGCTTGTGGGACCGTTTCATAATTGGTGATTCATGGGGGAGGGCCAGCCCATCCCCTGGGTTGGTGATCCTGGGTTCTATAAGGAAGCAGGATGATCAAGCCATGAGAAGCAAGCCTGTAAGCAGCACCCTCCACGACCTCTGCATCAGCTCCTGCCTTCAGGTTCCCATGCTGCTTGAGTTCCTGTCCTGACTTTCTTCAGTGATGGACTATGATATGGAAGCATCAAGCCAAGTAAATTCCTCCTCAACTTGCTTTTTGGTCGTGGTGTTTCATCACAGCAACACTAACCCAAATTAAGACACCAACTGAGCCATACCATACATTGGTCTCTTCGGAGACCAATAATTGTTTTAAAGTAAGTTTACTCATGAGTTATTATGAGTAAATGTTTGATTTGTATGCCTATTTTATACACCTAAATACTTACAGGTTGCACAAAATTTCCAAAATGAAAAGGTTCACAGGTGAAATTTTTTAAGCCTAGAGAAATGGCTCTGTGCTTCTGCTCTTTCTGAAGATCAGAGTTTAGTTCCTAACACCTACATCAGGAAACTTACAACTACCTTTAAGTCCAGCTCCAGGGACTATGATGTCCTCTTCTGGTCTTCATGGGCACACACACATACACACACATACATATGTACACAGTCATACACGTAAATAAAAATAAATCTTAAAAACATAGTTTTTTTAAGTAAAAATATTTGAGCAGCTCTGATTTAGATTATCCCTGAAGTCTAATATTAGGTTAAGAAAAATAATGTATTTGCAATGTCCCTGAACAATGGCACATGGCTAATTAAGGAAAATTAGGACCTTTTTATTACCAAGGGGTATGTTCCAAGACTCTCAGAGGATGTCCAAAGCCATGGACAGCATCAGATCCTGTATTTGCTATATTTTTCTTATACAAATATATTTGTGATAAAGTATAATTTATAAATTATATATAGCTAGAGATTAACAATAAACAGAACAATTAATATACTGAAATAAGCTGGGCAGTGGGGTATACACCTTAAATCCCAGCACTCGGGAGGCAGAGGGAGGTGGGCCTCTTTGAATTCGAGGCCAGTCTGGTCTACAGAGTTAGTTCCAGGACAGCCAGGACCACACGGGAAAACCCTGTCTCAAAACACCGAAAGAAGAAAAAAAACTGAACGAAAAGTTACACAGATCGCTCTGTCCTCTCCCCCACCCCACCTCTTCCTCTGTCTGTCGCACTGTTCTTTAGTCACTCTTCTCGAGTGCCTGTCTGGTGAGATGGAGGAGGGAGGCACATGATGCAGGCACAGTGTCACAGCATCAGACGGCAGGAGCATGGTCCCTCAGACAAAAGCGCCACAGTAGAACAGACTATTGGCACCACTTCCCAGCTGAGCAATGCACGTCCAGCATGGTCACACTAAACAAAGGGAGGATTCATGTCACAGGCATGCTGACTCCGTAGCCCAGACGAAAGCCACAAAATTGAAA
The DNA here is from genome assembly GCA_026225945.1 of Cricetomys ansorgei. NCBI lineage: Eukaryota > Metazoa > Chordata > Mammalia > Rodentia > Nesomyidae > Cricetomys > Cricetomys ansorgei. The sequence goes on from JAMJFZ010003403.1 coordinate 351,710, forward strand.
ACCCACAGATGACTTATTTCTGGAGTGTTTCACCTCATCTCTTCAGGCTGTGCTTGATCACAGATACCCGAGACTGCAGAGAACGATGCCGCACATAAAAGAAACACCACAATCTGAATTTCTCCTAGTAAATTTGACTATATTTTTATGATACATTAAGGAAAAGTGGCTTCATAAAAAGCCTGAATATGCTCACAGAACACTGAAGAATAGCCGTGTTATTATGTAAACTATTGTAGCATGATACCTTAATTAGTACCCCCATCGGCTGTTCTGTGATTCTTAGACAAGGTGTGACCTTGGTTGATCTGACACTGGCTTCTGCACACTGGGTTTCTGAGGGTTTGCTGCAAGGTTCACAGGATAAGCGCTGTCTTAATGAGTTTCAAGACTTGCCAATGATAAAGAAAGGGAATGAGTTTTTTCAACAAGCTTATATAATTATGGCCTGGGCATGTATATTTTGTTCCTTTCCAATTCTGCATTCTGCTGCTTTTTCAATCTTCTTTTAATGGCATCCCCATACAGGATTGATGAAATATGGCAGAAATCCACATGCCACTATTGTTGAGATGCAAGTCCATGACAACCTGAATCCAAAAACAAATGCTGGAGTCAGTGTTAATGAACTGGGACATTCATAATTGGAAAATAAGCCCTTTCTCCCTCCCCCTGACTCGCTGATACCTCTCATTAGCTTGTGCTTCTGAGAATGCCTGGGATAAGGATCTCAAGACAAAGTTGGATGGAGAAAACTTCTAATCCTATTGATAGGAGAAGAAAAGGGGACAGAGCTTGGCTGGCGTTTTTCACCCACTTTATGGTATTTTAATTAAGCCAAGACTTTGTTGTGTGGCTTACAAGCATGAAGAATACACAGGCAGCTGCATTTTATGCAGAGTGGCTATAAATAGAAGAATTAATATAGAAAAGATTAAAAAGCTGTGTGGATAATGGGTGTCTATTACCTCCTGGAACACCATTGTGCTTTTACTAAAGAATGCCAGCCTGTGTACCTGCTTTTCGGAAATTAAGTTCTCTAAACAAGAAAGATCAGATGAATATGAACCCTGGGGACTTACGGGAGAACCTCCTTTTGAATTCGCACATGTAGTTCTCTAAGTGTGAATTATAATTATATATCAGTCATTTAGCTCTATTTAAGGCCTGTCTTCTCGAGCAACTGGTAAAACCAGAAGCCATGTCTATGCGGTTCACTGCTGTCAGTTTCTGGCATATGAACCAGTACAATATAGGCCTTCCACAAATAGTTGTGTAATAAATAAAAGATATTTTTAAATGCTAATTCTGCCATACATGGTGGTACACACCTTTAGCCCTAGCACTAAAGAATCAGAAGCAGGTAGAACTCTGTGAGTTTTTGGCCAGGTTGGTTTACATAGTGAGTTCCAGGTCAGCCTAGGCTACGTAATGAGACCCTGGCTCAAAAAGAAAAACTAACTAGGTCATGGTTTTTATGAACTCATTCACGACTGCAAAACTGGTAGAGTAAATATACACATTAAGAGGAATTTGTTAAATTGGCTTCCAGAATGTGGCAAAGGAAGTTCACCAATGGCTGTCTCTCACTAGAGAGCCCAAGAAACTGTTGTCTGTGAGGCTGGACATATTAGAAGTTCCAATCTGGTGCCAAAGGCCTGAAGGATACCTAGAGAGTTACTGATCTTCAGTACGCATTGGAAGGCCAAAGAAACTAGTTCTAACATCAGTAAAGGAATTCACAAGCCACAGGTTAGATGGACTTGCCATAGGAGTGATCAACAAGCAAAAAGCAAGTTCCCTTCTTCTGTGTCCTTTTACCTGGGCTGTCACCAGAAGGTTCCACCCTTATTTAGGATGGATGGATGGGTCTTTCTGCTTCAAATAATCTAATCAAGAAAACCCCATTGGAGTTGTCATCATTCAGAGCAAGCACTCTCAACTATAGAGCAGTCTCTCTAGCTCCTCTTTTCTGTTGTAAGTAAAGTAATTAAAGTACACATGTTAAAACATCAAATAGGAGGCTGGAGAGATAGCTCAGCAGTTACTAGTGCTCTTGCAGAAAACCAGAATTCACAGCATCCACATCAGGTTCACAACTGTTTGTAACTCCAACTCCAGGTGCTTCAGCTCAGGGCCACCTGCACACACACATGCGTATCTACATACAGACACACATACACCTAATTTTAAAATAGTAAAAATAAACCTTTTTTAAAATGCCAAGCAAGGGTAGGAGAATCCAGTGGTTAAGAGCACTGGATGCTCTTCCAGAGGACCTGGGTTGGTTCCAACATCCACATGGTGGTTCACAGCCATCTCTAACTTCAGTTCCAGGGAATTTGATCCCCTCTTCTGGCCTCCCTGAGAACTAGACACACACACACATGTGGCACATAAATATATATACAGGCAAAGAGGAAACACCATGCCCAAAATAACTTGAGGAGGAAAGGGTTTATTTCATTTATGCTCCTGTATCAGTTCACCCTCTAAAGCAGTCAGGGCAGGAACTTGGAGGCAGGAGCTAATGCAAAGGCCATAGAGAAGTGCTGCTTCTGGCTTGCTCTCTATATGCTCTTAGTCTGCTATCTTATAGCACCCAAGACTGACATCCCAGGAGTCTCACTACCCACAATGGCCTGGACCCTCCCATATCAATCATTAATTAAGATAATGTCCTACATATTGGCCTGAAGCCAGATCTTATGGAAACATTTTCTCAATTAAGGTTCCCTCTTCTCAGATGACTCTAGAGTGTGCCAAGTTGATATAAACCTAGTCAGCCCAACATATACACGTAAAATAATAACATGCAAAGAAAAAATTAAAGGTCAAATAATACTGTGTTTCGATAACAGTTATACCTCATGCCCTGTTCTCTTCCAAGTGTGCACCCCTTTTCCATTTTTAAGACTTTAAAATGACAACCATTTCCACCCCTGCTAGCCATTTCTTCTAGTGTCAAACCTTCATATTATTACTGAATTAAGCTTTAAATATTTTTAAAGCTTTTAAAATTTTTAAAAGAAAAACTTAGATCATTATTTGTAGTTAAATCATTATTCAGTGTTTTCATTAAGACTTGGAAATGATATTCTCAGCTAAGCTGTAAGATTTCTTTCATAATGAATCACTCGAATGTTGTTTAATTGTTCCCACACTCTTGGAAAGAAGTGAGAAGTCTTCTTCAGTCTCAAGGCCAGCAGCGGCCCTGTCACACCGTCTCCTCATTGGTGGGAGCTGCTCAGGACCCCAGTAGGTATGCTCTCGTTTCTAGGCTTCCTTGATCACCTCTGCTAAGGTTCAGTATCTACAGGTGCTTCCTGCAGGGATGCTTGCTCTTTTTAAGACTGATGCGCCCCGTCTTTGCTCAGAAGTACAAGCCTGCAGCCAGTATCCTGAGGCTGAAAAGGGAAGTTAGCTGACAATGGCATCTGCAATTGTCAAGGATGAAAAACTTTGCTCCAATCCTCTTAGGTTCATTTTATGAGAGCCTGCAAGCTAAAGTAAGAAAAGACAGGTTAAAGGGGGGTAATACACATAGTCTTATTAATATTCACGTGCACAGAAGTGCACAAACAAAGTATACGTCTGAAAAGGCAGTTAGGCTCCCATGATTTTTTTCCCTTTAACTAAAGACTTGGTCTCAATTAACCAAAGCCTATAATATTTCCTCTAAGTTACAAAATGACATTTATATTAGGCCCCGAATTATAAAGCATTTCCCCACAATGATTTCTGGGGTTGTATAGACTGGCATTTAAGACTGCAAATATAACCTAAAGCCACAGAGAACAGCTCACAGTTACTATTAATGGCTATAACAATGATTTCTGCCTTTTGTTAATTGCTAGGTAATGCCAGATGACATGAAACAATATGATGGCATGAATGAGTCTTATTTGTGCTGAAATATACAGGAAATATGGAGCAGAGCTATGGCTCAGCAGTAAGAGAAATTTCTGCCAAGCCTGATAACCTGTTTGATCCCGGGGATCAAACAAGGTAGAAAGAGACAACTGACTCCTGTGAGTTGTCCCATAATCCTCAACATGTACACCATGACATGGAAACACACACACACATACACACGTGTTAAAAATAAAAAATACATAGGAAATATAATTTTAAAACAAAATATGGCTTGGGAGGTAGCTCAGTAGCACAGTATCAAATTATGATGTGAGAGGCCCTGAGGTCAATCCCCAGCAAATACACACATACAAGTAATGTTTCACAAAATAACTATTAGGCACAACAACTTTCTGTCATTGGCCCTGAAGTGCTGTAGCCTTCTTACATGTAACACTCCCCAAAGTCTTAAGTCTTTCCAGCATCAATTTGAATATCTAAATTTTAGTCTCAACTACATATTACCTAAATTAGTTAAGAGGGAGGCTTGTGGTATGATTCATCCAGAGACAAAATTCCAATTCAGCTGTGAATGAGCCTATGACAGCCTGACAGGTCATGCGCTTCCAAGGTACAAATGGTAGAAGAATAAGCCAACCGTTTCCATTCCACCAAAAGAATTAAGGAAGAAGCCATGTCCCATGCAAGTCAGATTCCATCTGATCTCAAGACTCATGAAAAACCCTTTCTGATTCAGTGCTCACCCTCTGAACCCACAGGGGTGGCAACATCATTCCTACGACTCCAGATGTGAGGGCCAACCCCATGGTGTAGCAGGGTGCTACCATGCTGTCTTACCCTGAAGCTCAGGAAAGAGAAAGGAAGGATAGAAAGGAAGAAAGGAGAAAGGGAGGAAGGAAGGAAGGAAGGAAGGAAGGAAGGAAGGAAGGAAGGAAGGAAGAAAGAAATTTTCCATGCTTTTGTAGTGACCTTGTAAGAGAACAAGAGAGAGAAAAGAAGAAATATCCATAGCCCTTTTTGGCTGTCCTTTCCCTGGAGAGAGAGAGCTGATAGTAAGCTGGGCTACCATAGCCAATCACCCCACCAACTGCCAACTACTCCACCCCCAATCTCCAGGTTATGTCTAAGCAAAGTTCCCATAAGTCCAAGTGCCACACAATCATAAGGACAAGCTGCACATGGCACAAACTCCTTCAAGGCGGCCCACTACCTCACAGCACTGCCATGTGGTGACCCTAACACCAAGGCTGTGGGCGTCCCACTTCTTGGGTGTTGGAACCAAGATGAAACCCTATCTTAGTCTTTGTTCTGTTGTTGTGAAGAGACACCATGACCAAGACAACTCTTATAAAAGAAAGCATTTAATTGAGTGTTGGTTCTCCGGACCCGTGCATGCACTGCTGACCCTCTGGCTGCCACTGCAGCAGCTGGGTGTCCGTGCTCCTCCCCCCCCCCCCACCAGCACGCATGCCGCTGGTGTCTGACCCAGAGACCTGGCTTCCACCCTCTGGCCAGAAGGGTGGAGCTCGGGCTTGGGCAACAGGAAAACGCTTGGGGACCATGGTGTGGGCCCCAGGAACTTTTTGTGGGCTCTGACCACCTCATACTGAGAATCCGATGAGACACAAGGAAATAAAGTCTCAGGAGCCGTTTCTGATGGAAGTCAAGCTCCTTTAATAGCAGGCTTTCCCTGGTTATATCTCTTTCCCCAGAGGAGGCAAGGTCCCAGTATCCCAGATGGAGGAGTCTCATTTGCATGGGGCAGGCACCTGGCCTCATGGTCTTTGCAGAGACAAAGACAAAGAGGGAGGTATCAGGGACAGGGAAAACGTTTGCCAGGTTATTTTCCTTTTTGTTCCTGTGAATACAGGCAATATATAATTAATATTTAGCTAGGATCTCTCCAGGGCTAAAAGAAAAGGAGCTTGCTGAGAGTCTTTTTCTGCTCACTTTTCCAAGGAGCAGGCGCTTCCCAGCCACTTTGACTGCTCTTTAGCCCACAACTGGGGACTTGCTTACAGTGTCAGAGGCTTGGTCCATTATCATCATGGCAGAGTGTAGCAGCTCACAGGCAAGCACGGTGCTAGAGAAGTGCTGAAAGCTTTATGTCCTGATCTGAAGGTAGGAGAGAGAGAGAGAGAGAGAGAGAGAGAGCCTGAGCAGATGTATGAGTCTCTGGGGCCATTCTCACACAAACCACTACACAGTCCCATCTTTGACTCTAAAGTGGGAACCACCTTCAGGGTTATTCTGACCCTCACATTTAAGGCAGAAGTACCCTGGGGCTGGCCCTGTGAGATTTAAGAGCTCTCACAGCCTTCCATTATTCTGTGTTTATTCCATTATCCTTCCATTGTTCTATGTTTCCTGCAACACAAACAAGTATGTTTCTGCTGGATAACTAGGCCACTAGTTCACACCAACAGTCTCTTCATGGAATGGCTAGCACACTCTTGACATTCTCTTCAGAGTACTCTCTCTCTCTCTCTCTCTCTCTCTCTCTCTCTCTCTCTCTCTCTCAGGCACATACACACACACACATACACACATACACACACACACACACTAAAGAAAGTTTTTAAATTCGTTTTCCTTGCCTTCTCTTTCTGTTTTCCATACTTCCCTCAGAATCAAAAAGTTCTGCTATCCTTGCCGACAGTGTTCTCACCTCCGTCCCAGAGAGAGGTGATGATCTTGACACTCTTCACTGGAAGTCTACAGATTGACATCACCTCTCCTCCAACACTAGTAACAGCCTTGCTATGACCTGTAGGTAGGTTTTGCTAGGAGCCCCTCTCTAAAAGTCCTTTCTTCCCTTCTAGGGATGAAAGTAACAGAGTCTTTTTCTGTTACACATAAAACATGAACATTGTAATGAGTGTGGTAGCACAGATTTAATCCAGGTTTGGGGAAGATGAGGTAGGTTTGTGAATTCAAGACCAGCTTAGGCTACATAGTGAGACCCTATCACAAAACAAAATGAACCAACATAATAGGACAAGAGAGATGGCTCAGTGGTTTTGATTCCAAGAACCCACATGGCAGCTCACGATTGGCTGTGACTCCACTTTTTGACTTCCAAGAGCACCAAGCACACAAGTGCTGCACAAGCATTATATACAGACAAAATACCCATCTATGCAGAGGGAGCCAGCCTTTTCTGCAGATGGGTTCTGGGACTCCACTCAGGAGGGAAATGAGGGTAAAAAGCAAATTTATGGCAAATGAACAAGACAGTTCATTCTTTATGGCAAATGAACACAGTAGTTCATCCTTCTATGGGACCCAGACATGGCACGTTTACGCACTTCAAGAAATGACACGCATAATCGTGCTTTAAAAATAAAAATGCAGAAGCATTTTTAATAAGAAAATGTAACAGTGTACATATTAAAGGGGAGAAAGGGGTAGGAGAAAAAAACAAAGCAGTATGCTAGTTTCGAGATAGTGAGCCTGCTGCTTGCTGAGAACTTTAAGGGCCAGCCATCTCAGCAGGGCCTTCCTGGTATGCAGGTGGGATCCACAGTGGACCATTCCTCCTGGCGGCCTGCAAACGTGCAAAACCTGAGGTGATTTCAAAGAGCATTTGAAAAGCACATCTGAGACAATGAACTGCCGATGGCTGGAGGCTCCTGTTGGCTGAATTTAGCTCTACTGGTGTGGATTCATTAAAGGCTATCTCTCCCTGGAGCATTAACACCTGCCCCGGGTAGACCATGTAGACTTGTCCTCCATCTAGTCCCCCAAAAGGAAGGAATTTCATCCCTCAAAGTCAAATAATGGACACTGGTCCAGAAGAATTCTGGGCACCAGAATTTCAAAGTCTGCAATGAGATCTTCAAATGTGTAAAGATTGCAAAACTCTCTTCCTGAAAATACTCATCTCAAATTGAAAGCTACTAAAGGTGACAAATTGCATTGGAATCTTCTCTTTTGCTACTTAAAATTTATAGCTAGAGAAAAAGATGTCATTATTTTAAGTTTCTGAAAATAGATTTTGAAAAGGAGAAAACCATCCAAGATTTTGAAATATTTTCAAATTCCAAGATGTCAAGAAAACTATTACCTTAAAAAAAAAATCCAATGCACCCATTTTTACAAGCATATAAAGATGGGGCTGGAGAGATGGCTCTGTTTAGAGCACATGTTGGCACGCTGGTATTGCAGAGGACTAACCTAGGTTCAGTTCACAGTCCATCACTGAGGGAAGTCAGCACAGGAAATCAAGGAAGGAACCTGGAGGAAGGAGCTGATGCAGAAGCCAGGAGAATTGCCACTGCTACTGGCTCTTGCTTCTCTTGGCTTGCTCAGCCTGCTCTCTTTTACTGCTTAGGACCCAGGGGTAACACCACCCACAGTGAGCTGGACCCTCCCACATGGGTCAGTAATCAAGAACATGCCCTCAGACACTTGCCTATAGGCTGGTCTTATGGAGGAATTTTCTCAATTGAGAGTCCCTCTTCTCAAATGACTCTAGCTTATGTCAAGTTAACAAAAAACTAATTAGCACACCAACCCTGTTACTTTCGTATTACAGTAACATTTGCTGTTTTGCAGCTGTAACTGGTGCACAGTGTGTGTGAGGGCTGAGTCCAAATGTTACCACAGTAGATAGATACACGATATGTGTGTCTATGCTTGGAGTTTTCATATTTACACCTATATAAAATGTTCACATTCTCTCAAAAAGTGACGATCACATGCTTTTCTCCACATATTCATTTTCCGACCCCTGATCACCTAAAACATAATACATTTTATTAAAAAACAGTCAAGGAACTCTTATTTTCTTGTGCTGTCATTTTAGTTTGTTTCTTATTTGAAACTGATTTTAATGAATGCCTTTTGTTTTCCTTGGAGTTTCTAATTACCATTGTTTTTTATAAACAATTTAACAGATCCTCCATCAGGGGCTTGCCCTTTTCATATCACTTTCTCTCAAAGAGCTTGTGAAGCTTGTAATTTGGTACAATTCTTTAGCTGGCTTCGTGATTCTAGAATTCATCCCTGTGTTCTGTAAAGTCAGTCCTGTGGGAGAGGTGGAGGACACTAGAATAAGCCCTACAATGTCAACTGACCAGCACTCCTAGGGGCCCACAGAGACTGAAGCCATAGACACAGAACCTGTAGGATCCCCTAAATTCATCACAGGGCTGTCTAGATTGGCTGGAGTGGGGGTGTCTCTGACCATATTACCAACCTTTGAGACCGTTTTTCTCCTATTGGGCTGCCTGGCCCACCATTGATGTAGGAATTGGTACCTGGTCTCGTTCCATCCTGCTATGCCATGCCCTGATTGTCCTGTAACCCTGGGGGGACAGTTCTTTTGGGGGGGGAAGGGGAGACATTAGTAGATGGTGATGGGGTAGATCTGGGGGTGATGGGAGGGGATAGGAGGTGAAGGGAGGGGAGGAGGGGAAGAAGGGAGGAGGGGGTTGGGATGTATTCCATATGTTATATGAGAGAAGAAAAATTTTTTAAATGCCAAAAAAAAGTCAGATCTGCTGTTGCTTACCATCTCCCTCATTCTCCTGAGAAAGAAAAGCCTAGATTGTAGCTGAGCACACTTCAATAAAATGTATGGCCTGTGGAGCTGGAGAGATGGCTCAGTAGTTAAGAGCACTTACTGCTCTTGCAGTGGACCCGAGTTTGTTTCCTAGCACCCACAACATGGCTCACAACCATCCACAATTGCAGTTTCAGGAGTTCTAGTACCCTCTTATGATCCCCATGAGTCATATAACACATAGTGTACATAAATACATCCAGAAAAAACACTCATATACACAGAATTAATAGTGTGTGTGTTCCAGACTTCCTTACATTTTGGTGCTAGATGTGATAAAATTCCAGAAGTATTGCATAAGACCCTTTGTGAGCTTTTTATTGTTTTGTGTTTTTATTTTTGGGAAAAGCTTTTGTTATGTAGCATTGACAATCCTGGAACTTAACTAAGATCAGGCTGGCCTTGCTCCTCCTGAGCACTGGGACAACAGGCGTGTGCCACCAGGCCATGCTGTAAAATGTTTTAAGGTATTTTAATTCAGCAGTCTTTAGCCCCCTGCATTTTTACCTCCCTCCAGACAATGGCTATGACATCTGAGGGTCCAGTACCTGTCCTGAATTATGACGTAAACTTTCTACCAAAATTTAAGTTCCTAGGTTAAAAATGATGTGTGGCCATCATCTCATCCTTGAACTGCCTGCTTCTGAGTTTCTTTTATGTAGAAATACACTAAATTGGGATCTTGTTTAAATTACTGTTATTTTCCTTTTTATCACATGTGGCTGACCTAATTCTAAGAGATGCAGGTTTATAGTTACAGCATCTCATGTCTTCCTTCTCCCCAACTCCAGCCCTTTCCTCTCAGTGCTGGCCACTGACCACTGAGCCTCAAAAGCTAGGCAAGTTCTCTACGGCTGAATCACACCTGAGCCCCTGACATGCAACCCTAGTCCTCTCAAAGTAACATTGACTGGTTTATTCTCACTAAAGCTTTGGGGACTATCTATTTTATGACTTCTAACTGAAGCAAAGAGACCACCTGACTACCAACGCTGAAGACTGTAGCTAAATCATTACGCACTGCAACATCAGACCTCATGGCCTTAAGAAGGTAGACCATGACTAGAGACAAGCACAAAAGCCTCAGTCTAAAGGATAAAAGTCACTTCCTACTCATATTTCATGGACAAGGACCACTCCTATGGCCTCACTAAGAAATAAAAGTAGTTGAGAAATGTAATTTTTAACTTAAAAATTATGATAAAGAAGCCAGGTGTCGTGGTGAACATCTTTAATCCCAGCAGGTGGATCTCTATGAGTTTAAGGACAGTCTGCTCCACATAGTGAGTTCCAGGACAGCCAGATCTACACAGTGAGACCCTGTCTCAAAAAAATATTATAGAGAAAATAGAGGTTAGTGGCATAATTAAATACGACCAGCATGTGTGAAATCCTGGGTCTAAGACTTGGCAATACCAAAAGAAGAAGGAAAAGAAAGCTAAAGTTTCCTGATCATCTCTGAGATAAGTCACAAGACTCAATATGGTGTATGTGTGTGTGTACATGTGTTTTATGCCCCGGCCCGTGGGATCTTCAACCAGAACCCTAGGAGAAGGCGTGGGAATGGGGTGTGGGCAGGGGCGTGAGAATGATGGGAGGCAAGACAATTTTTCTCTGATCAAGCCTCAAGTTTATTGAATACAAGTACCAGTATTTATGCAATTTTTGAAGTTGGGAGAAGAGTGGAGAATGCATAAGCAGGTTGCTATGGTCAGGCAAACTGGTCTATTCGGTGGGTTAAGAAATCGTAGTGCCAAGAGCCCCAGAGCAATAAGGAAGTACTGTGGGATTTCTCTAGGGCTTTCTGTGAAATCTATAAGGGTGGAAACGTGGAATGAGGAAGCAATAGGGTTGTGTTAGTTGAGCAGGCAGTTTCCCAGAACTGGGCAGCTTCGGGCTATCTGACCTTAGTCCGAGTTCTGTCCATTAAGGCCAGAGGGAAACGGATCTTTTAAAAAGTGGGGTGCCTTGTATTTCAAGCCAGCATATTCAAAGGGACCGCTTACCACAGCTTTAAAGTATTTCCTCTCTCTCTCCTGTGTTTACACACTTTCTGTATTCTTTTTCCATCTTTCAATTGGAAGTTCTTGCATTTTCCTACCACCATTTATGATCTCTACTTGTACAGACCTTGATCTTTTAACTTTTACTTTATTGTTCTTCCCTACTTGACTACTAGTTTCATTATATGTATGATTTTCTCTGACATATAGTATAAACATCAAAATTTCAAGTTTTATTCTATTATTTTAAATTATTATTATTAGTAGTATTTTGGTTTATCAAGACAGGGTTTCTCTGTTGTTACTCTGGATGTTCTGGAACTTACTCTATAGACCAGATTGGCCTCAAACTTACAGAGATCTGCCTGCCTTTGCCTCTCAAGTGCTGGGATTAAAGGCGTGTACCACCACTACCTGGCTTTAAATTATTTTTGTGACGGAGTCTCTTTCTATAACTCAGGCTATACTGAAACTCTTTATGTAGATCAGGCTGTCATCAAACTCAGAGATCAGCCTGCTTCTGCCTCAAGTTTGAGGCCAGCCTGGTCTACATAGTGAGTTCCAGGACAGCCAGAACAAACAATGATACCCTGTCACAAAAATTCAAAAGAAGAAGGAAGAGGGGGAGGAAGAAGAAGAGGAGATGGGGAGGAGTAGGAGGAGAAAGGGGAAGAAAAGGAAGAAGAAGAGGAGGAGGAAGAGGAAGAAGAGGAGGGGGAAGAGAAGGAGGAGGAGGAGGAGGAAGAGGAGGAAGAGAAGCTATAATTAATTTCTGTGAGCCAACCTTACCTAACCTCTTTTTTTTTTTTTTAAGCAGTTCTTTTAACAAGGACCTTCAAGCCACCCAAGCCCCTGTTCTACAGACCATGCTTTAATGACTTGGCCACATGCAGCTGGTCAGTCTAGGCTCCAGTTTCTCTCACAGTTGGATCACTTTTGACTGCTAATGACAGAAACACAGTGTTAGAAAGCACAACCAAAACAGTAAACTGCCCTGGAGTCACCCCCCCCACACACACACACCCTTACCTTCCATTTAGTTTCCTGGGGTTTCAGATACAGTCAACTGAAGTCTGAAAATACTAAATAGAAAACCCCGGGTTTAAAAAGAAAAAGTCATCAGTTTTAAATTGCAATCCATTCTAAAGTGTGATGAAGTCTCAGGCTGTCCCTCTCTCTCCTACATAGAACATGAGTCATTCACACTGTATCTGCAACCCACTTATTATCCCTGAGTAGATGCCTCAATCAGCACGTCAGCTGTCACGGTCTAGCTGTGCCTGGGGTCATGTAACCTGTATTTTACTTAATAATGGCCCTGAAGCATAAGATGTTGGTAACTCGAATATGTCAAAGAGAAGTTGTGAGGTGCTTCCTTTAAGACAAAAGGTAAGAGAAAAGTGAAGTCCTCTAAGGTTGCTAAAATCTACAACAAGAGCAAATATTCAGTCCATGAGCCATGGGGGAGAGAAGTGAATATTTGCTAGCTTTGCTGTTGGCATCTCAAACTACACAAGTTACAGCCACCATCATGAGTGATAATACCCAGTGTGTGGTTAAGACAGAAAAAGAATTAAATGATAGGATTAGGTACCCTTCCTGGAGTTGGAGCATGCCTTCTATAGACAAGGAGGAGTGATACCATTATACTTCATGTGTTGGTGAGAATGAGAAAGGCTGAGGGTGTGGAAGCCATGTTTGAAGTTTCTAGGAATCTTCCAAGTGGTCCTGTTCTCCTCCGGTGGCCATTTTCATTCTCCTCTTTGCAGACTCATGCTGGGAAACATGGCTGTAGCTAACCATGGCTTCACATGACATCTTCCTGGGAACTGGGCAGTACTCTTACCCCAGCACAAGTTGGAAATGACTCCTTTGAATTACTGAGCCCAGGAGTTAAGTACCAAACTGTCTGGTTTGGACTTGTATTAGTTACTCTTCTGTTGCTGTGATAAAATGCCCTGACAAAATAAACTTAAGGAAGGAATGGTTTATTTCAGCCTGTAGTTCCAGAAGGATAGAATCCATCTTGACAGAAAAGCATAGTAACAGGAGCAGAAATCTAGCTGATTGCATTGTCATCCACACACATGAAGCAGAGAGAACAGGAGTGTGGCCAGGCTAGCCAATCCGCAAAGCCCTCCCCCCATGGCATACTTCCTGCAGTAAGGCTCTACTTACTAAAGGTTCAATAACCTTCCCAAACAGCACCACTGACCTGGGAACAAATGTTCAGATGTATGAGCCTTTGGGAGACATTTCTAATTTAAAGCATCACAATACCTTCATCTCCTCCCTAGAACCAGGGACCATGGGAAAGCCATTCTCTCCATACCAGATGTCTTCAGCATTGGAGAGTTCACCACACAGATTATTGTGAAGATCCAATCAGTTGATTTGGGCAAAACACTTTCAATAGTACGCAGTGCATTGTCCCAGCATTAATGAAGCGCCCTTCCCTTTGGCCAATGGGATAATATGCCCCAGAGAACTTGCATAATACAGTTGCAGCTGCTGTGGAGTCTCTGGAAGGAGAGCCTGTCTTCTTCCTCTCTTCAGACTCTTATCTGTGAACAAGCATTTGCACAAATTCATGACCTTGAGTCTGGGCAGAGCCTTAACTTTCATCAAAGAGAAGTGATGAAAGCCAATCGAACCAAGATGCTTCCAAATCAGAAAAGGCTACAGACCTTATACAATTCTACAGGTGGGGAACAGAAGAAAGAAATGGACCTGATGCTAAGGGCACCAGTCCAAAACAAGATGCTCAAAACAAGGAGACAAGGAGAGTGTAAGTGACAACATGGATGCAGCCTGTTGGGAGGAAAGGAATTGATGTATCCAAGAAAAGCACCCTCCTGCTATAAAAACAACAGGAATGGAAAAATAGGAAAAGATGTAACCATCACGGATGTGGGCACCCATGATAACATCACTACTGAAGAAGAGCTCAGAGCCTACTCTGGCATCTAACCCATCTGATTAACAGGTCTTCCCACTGGGGATCACTTCACGGGAAGAGACCATCTGAATGTAGATGGTTCTGTGTTGCCAGTGTTTAAATGTGTACATGTTCAGACCCATCTCATCGCCAACCACTTCCATGAATCTCCCTCCTACAGCTGGAATTTATGAAGTATCCTTTCCTCCTAATTATTTTCACAGATGTTTATTCAATAAATAAACGTGTCTTAGTTGGACATAGGAGTTTATGCCTATAACCTCAAAACTTGGAAGCCTGAGACAGGAGGAATGGCAGGAGCTTGAGGGCAGCCTTGACTACAGGGTGAGACACTGTCTACAAACACATGCACACACACACACCACAGAGAGGGGGAGGGGGAGAGAAAGACAGAGGGGGGGGGGGAGAGAGAGAGAGAGACGGAGAGAGGGAGGGGGAGTTATTGAATCTGCTATGAATCAGGATACTATTTTAAGCTACTTGGAAACTTTTACAATATTGAGTCTAAGATATGGATGATCATAAATTTAGTTTCAACACCATACTATAGCTGATTATCTCACTAAAATATATTCAAGTATCCACCTCTGGTTATTATATTGATTCAAAATTAAAACATATTTATTTCACATTTTTTTCATTCCATATTGATCTTCTCTCCATTCCCCAAAATAATTTGAAAATGGCGTCATGAGAAGTGAACCCATTTGGTGATGAAAATAATTATACCAGCTTCTTACAGCTGAAATTGGTTTCTAGTTTCTCTTCCATTTCACTGTTATTTTTCTGCCTTTAAACTAAAGCTGTGTTGGCTGATAAGATGGCGCCAAGGTTGAGAGAACTTACTGCTCTCACAGAAGACCAGAGTTCAGGTCTCAGGACCTGTGTCACTGCCTCCTGTAACACCAGCTCCAAGGGATCTGATGCCCTCTTCTGGCCTCCTTGATCACCTGCACTTTATGTGTGCATACACACACACACACACACACACACACACACACACACACACACACTCACACACACACACACACATTTTAAATAAATAATACTTAAACCAAAGTCATGTGTTTTGACTCTTTGTCATTTTATGCTAGAAGATTGGGAGGTGGGGTGGGGAAATGTGGGCTCTGACCTTAAGGTTTGATGTGAGCCCTGGCCCACCTTAGCAGCCCTGTAGGATCAGCTCTGAGTCCTGGCATACCCCCCTTAGGAGGGTATGAGTCCTAAAGGGGTACTCTAAATTCTGACACTTCCCTTACCAGTATTAAAGGGGACACTGTCTGAACTTAAGCTTTCACAGTTGCAGAATGAGAATTTTAAGCCTTGTTTTTGGAAACTAGTCTCAAATGTGTATCATATAAATATTTGATCAGAAGCTCAATGGCAGAAACTTTTCTAGATTAAATAGGTTTATCTTTCTTGGCACCCAACCACAGTTACACATTGCCCAACCCCATGCTTATGGACAGAGCTCTATGACTCCATAGTCAAAGGACATAGAAAAGGTAAGTGGGATCTCTTTGTTTGCCTGCTGGCTGAATACAAGATATGACTCTGACCCTAAGGAAGTTGCCCCTGTATGGATACATGGATGGTAAGAGGACCAGGGGCCTGTCCAAACCCCACCCCTATTATACACACACACACACACACACACACACACACTACACCAAATGCAATGTGAGTGAGAAATATGTATTAAACCATTGTGTTTGAGAGCTGTTTGCCATAGCAATTGATAATCTTTCTAATAAACTTTCCAATCATAGTGTTTAAATGCTGCTATCAGGAACAAAGAGAGGGCCGTCTACTGAGCAGCTTCTCTGTGCACAGAGCGCTCTTTCTAACCCTCAACCTAAGTGTAGTTCAGTTTCTCTTGGCTTGTTTCCTCTGCTGCTCTCCATATTTTCTCTCCTGGTTCTATTAGAGAGTGCCCAAAACTATTGTCTCCCACTAACACTCTGGTTAAGAAGTTTTGTTTGCACAGGCTATGTGTGTATGTATTTGGTGTATATTTAGGAAAGCATAGATTTAGAGTCACAGTAAATTCTGTTTCTGCCAATGACACGGCTGAGTTTTACATAACTATTCTAAATCTCAGTTTTCTCATCTTGAGTACTAATTCCTATCTTAGAGGATGTTATGTGACATTTCCTAAGGAGAAACATCTATTTACCACCAGAGAGGCCACCAACAAAAGATTAAAGTGACAATTTTTTAAAGATTTATTTATTTTTATCTGTATGAGTGTTTTGTCCACGTTTATCTGTGTACCACCTATGTGCAGTGCCCGTAGAGACCGGGAAAGGGTATTGGATCCTCTGGAACTGGAGTTACAGATGGTTTCGAACTGACATGTGGTTGAGGGATAACTTACAGGAGCGTGAGATTCAAAAGCTGCACTACGGAAAGTCTCACCCTAGTACAAATGATAACTTCCTCATAGCTCTGTAGATGGACTCTCCCCCTTCAGCTAACTTTCTCACTCCTGTATACTCTTGACCTCCTGAGCCCACATGCTCCTGGGACAAAGCTGCATGCACCTGGCAGGAGCTAGCTCTCAGGTGAGGGTCTGATGACACTGCCCACCGCCTCTTTCTGGGCAGCAAAGTCAACAGGCCCAACCTTGCTAGTGGGTAAGCACAGCTGCTCTGATAAGATGGTAATGATTGTTGTCTTTGGAGGACAGGGTTCCACAGCAGAGGGACTGATGAGAATTAATCAAAATAGTACGCATAGAATACCTGGTACACAGTTTAACCTTAACAAATGATGATTATTATCATTATTGTTACTCTTAGTTTGACTGGTAATTCTGTCTGTTCTCTCTCTCTGTGCCTGTCCCTCTCAAGTTCTCCTGATTTCATTCTCATTCCTTCCCTCTCCTCTCACTTGTGCCCTTTCAGAGTCCAGAATGTATTAGGAAATTAGGCACTAAGTTAAGCTACAGGGTTGCCACTGATTAAGCAATTCAGAGTCTACCCCATCTTAGGTGTTAAAATCTGAAATTTACTTTTTCTTCTAAATGCACTGACATCGTAAACCTCCTGAACTGTATTTGTCTTTACAAACTTTTGGGTACTGTCCGTGACTTATTTTATGATTTGTATTTCTCTGGAGGAAACAGTACATAACCTTATCAGAGGGATTCCAACTCAAAAAATGTTTTGACCGTAAGTCCAATGGCACCAACCTCTCAAACTCATTCCTCCTCCCTGTAGACAATCATTTTGCCTAGAAACACAGACATTTGCAGCCTTTCCATCTTGAGTCTCCTGAACTTCGGAAGCCCTGTCATGCCATGACCTCTGTCCTTTCACTCTCGGCCTGTGCTTCGACCTGGATCTGCTCTAGTGTGATCGGGATGACCTCCAAAAATGGGTAGCACTAAGGCCTTTTCTCCTAGACTAGTCTCTTCCTGACTCTCTCTGGCAAACTCAATGACTCCTTCAGCTCCTGATCACAGCTTCTAAACATGAATTTGAAACCTCCCCAGGAAAATATGGCTCTCCCTCTGAACTAGTCAGGGTCTCTGGAGGAACAGAACTGACGTATATACGGCATTTATTATATATGTGTGTATGTGTGTGGGATTTATTAGAATCTGTGATCCAGCTAGTCCAACAATGAGTATCTACCCACAGAAAGTCCAGGAATCCCGTAGTTGTTCAGTGCACGAGGCTGGATGTCTCACTGGTCTTCGGTATACACAGGAATCCTGAAGAAGTATACTCTAATGCTACTGAAGGAATGAACTTGCAAGTAAAGTAAGCAAGCAAGGAAAACACACCTCCTTCTTCCATATCCTTTATATAGGCTGCCAGCACAAGGTGTGGCCCAGATTAGAGTTGAATCTTCCCACATCAAAAGATCTGGATTAAAGCTGGGTCTTACCACGTCAAAAGATTCGATTAAGAAAAAAATCTTTTACAGGTGTACCGAGCAGCCTGGTTTTAGTTACTTCCAGGTGCGGTCAAGTCGACAATCCAGAATAGCCATCGGTCCATCCTTCATGACCACAGCTTGTGAAGCACTTCCACACAGCTTTTCTGCTGACTCCCTAAAGTGAGCAAGGCTTACACGTAACCAGACGCTCATTTGCTCATTTCCTTTTTCAATCTCCTAACAGCCTCACTTTTCTACAAGCTGTAGATTATAACTTCAGAAGCACAGCTTCCTCTCCTCCCTTCCCCCACTGGGACACATCGACCACCAACCCTGTACATCGTAACTCCATAATGTCTTCTGAAGCCATTTCCCAAGGGAGACACATTGATTCTCACGAAGTCACTGTAACTGTGACACAAATTTGCTGTCCCCTTCGACCACGATATGAGCTCTCCTGGCACCATTGCCCCTCAGCTTTTACTCACCAGCCTGTCCTTCCAGAGAAATATTTCTAGGCATATAAACATGTAATATTTTTGCTTCTACTCAAAATCTATCAACAGTGATCGATCTTTCTGAATTACATTAAGAAACTATCAGCTTGACGGTCATACCATACTTGGCTTCATCTACTTTATAGCCTTTCAGCCTGGGTTCCACACTAACACAGGCCTGAGTTCAAATCTGACTTTACCTCTTCCTAATTTAGAAAAATTGTCTAACCTCAATCCATATAAAACCAAAATACATCAATAGTAGGTTATAGGTAAGATCAGCGCATATATAAAGCTCGATCCATCGAAGGTTGAACTATAGCTCTAGGCATAATGGCTTATACTTGTAATCCAAGAACTTCCAGGCCCTGAGACAAGAGAATTGCTCCAAGTTTGACACCAGCCTGAATGACATAGTTCCAGGCTAGCACTGGGTACAGAGTGAGACCTAGTCTCAAAATTAACAAAAATATGAAATCTTTCCCCACTCCTTAAATTTGAGTTGGTCCTTTTGGCTTGTTTTGGTCAGTAGAATCTGTGGCACCAATCTTGTTGATTTGCTGACTCCAAGCTGTGGATGAGCTTGAGCTAGCCTTTGGAAACCAGTGGTAGAGCTCCACCGCTCTCCATTTTGTCTTCCACTAGGCGTGTAACAGAAGCTGACATTGCTGCAGCTGCCTGCGGGCTACACCCTAATCACTGGGAAGACCCCCACCCCAGGCCAAACCACAGCACGCTGAGCCCATGTAAGCCACTAGGTTTTGTAATGATGCCTATTCACCATCACTTGATCATATATGCAAATTTGGTTGCTTTTTTAAAAGCAGTGGAAGTTTATTTTCATACCGCCTCATAGGGACATCATAAATGTTAAATGAAGACGTGCGCATGACAAAGGACAATCATTAGTATTGTATTGTTCCCTCACTCTGCACGCTCCAGTAGGCCATGACTTAACTACTTACTGTTACCTAAATGAACTCTGCTCCTTCCTACACATCTTGCTTATGAATTTTAAGCAAACAGAATGTACTTCCCTCTCCCTGCCTACTTGCTCTCATCAGATGCCTGCTTCTTGATGAAGCCTCTAACGCATCAGTAAGAGGGGTCCAAAGAATGAGTCTTTGAAGCTGAGCAAACCTATCCCTGAATTCTGGCTCTTCACTATCACTTGATTAGATATGCAAATTTCATTAATATGTTATACACATTTCCAAACTTCACTTTCCACCTCTGTAAAATGAGTTGTTGCAAACGTTAAATGAGAATATCTGACCTGCAATAAGCATTTGTCAGGATTGGATCCTTTCACCCTCCCACTCCCCTCAAAGCCCCACAGCTCTGTCTACCATTCTGTACTTGGTTATAACCTTGAGTACTGGTTTTATACCCTACTTAGAGAAAGAGTGCCTTATTTATCTTGGAGTCTCGTACAGTACATTATATGGTTATTTTCACATGATAAACACTCAATAAATATTTATTGCATTGGAATTTTAAAATTGCCAAGTTTCACAAGCAACATTGGAAGAGAAACTCATTTTGACTGGGTGGTCAGAGTAGGGTTTATAGAAATCTTGGATGTAAGCTGGTTTGGTGTGTTTTAGTTGGGGGGGATTTGGAAAGTTGGAGGAGATGGGGAGAGAATCTGAGACAGATGTGAGTAAAACCACATCTGGGCCATGCAGAACCATGCAGGAGGTCATTAGAATGTAGCAGTTTAACTGGAGTAGAGGGCCAAGGGCAAGGCTAAAAGGAGGGGCAGAGAAAGGGCACCTTCTTTGGTTGTCGAACTCATCGTCTTTGTTTCCAGATCATAGAGTCATGAAGAGGTTGTGGTTATTGTCTCTTTGTTTTATAAAAAGTAATGCCTGCGCATTATAGAAAGCATGGGAAATACAAATAAGAAACAACAGAAACGAGAAAATGCTTTAATCCGATTCAAGGACCAATGCTGTCAAAGCTGTGTTATCTCCGTCCACACACATTTTTGAAAAGTATGCACACTTTTGCAGCTATGATGCAAATGTAAACATTTGACATATACCTTTACCAAAATGTTTTAACTGCTGTCATTTCCCAAGGTTTTTATTATTCTCTTCTTCTTTCTGAACCGATTGAAAACAAGTGTCATATGATGACCCACTAAATACTTCATTCTGTTTTTCTTTTTTTGCTTTGTTTGTTTGTTTTTTGTTTTGTTGTTGATGGTGGTGTTTTTTGGTTTTGGGAGTTTGGGGGTTTTTTTTTGTTTGTTTGTTTGTTTTTGGATTTTCAAGATACGGTTTCTCTGTTGTAACTCTGGCTGCCCTGGAACAGACTCTGGAGACCAGGCTGGCCTTGAACTCACAGAGATGCACCTGCCTCTACCTCCTAAGTGCTGAGATTAAAGGTGCATGATACCACTGCCCAATTTGTTTTGTTTTTGTAAGGCAGGATCTCCTGTCTCCCACCCTAGCCTCCAATTTACTACGCACCTTAGAACGAACTTGAACTTCCTTCTGCCTCTATCTCCTGAATTCTATGCTTACAGGAGTATGCTAATACACCCCATTTCTATAGTGCTAGGGATTGAACCCAGGGCTTCATGAATGCTAGGCAGGCACTAACAACTGGACTACATCTCCAGCCCTTCGATGTGTGTTTCTTAAAAATAAGGCCCTTTTCTAAATAACAAATGTACACCCATCACAATCAGAAAGTAGGCACTGACATAACATGAACATCCACCCACAAAACCCTTCAAAATTTGCTAATTGCCCAATGATTTCTGTGAATCAATCCAAGACCACACATTACATCCAGGCATCTGTCTTTTAGACTCTTCTACAACCTGAAAGAGTTCTTCAATGTTTTATTTTATCTTTCAAGACCTTGTTATCTTTTGAAGAGTACTAGCCAGATTCTTCTAATATGTCAGTGAGTAGACTCAGCTGTACATTTTTATCATGATGACCATCAATCACGCAATGCCAATATGTGTCATTGATGATGACTAATTTGGGTCACTGGCTCAAGGTGGTGTGTCTGCCAATTTTCACTTTTCTCTGTTGAATTTTGATTTACCAGCATCAGCAACCCAGTGCTGCTTCCTGCCTGAGCCAACACTCAGGAAGATGATTTTCAAAGAGTGGTTTCCTAAGCTCTTCCTTCCTTCTGTATCTTGGTTGTTAGACAACATTCCTGTCTGTCATAGTCACTTATTACTCTTTACTGATGTCAGTATGGGCACATGATTCTTGCTTTGTTTGTTTGTTGGCTATATTCTGCCATCACTATTGATGCTTAAGTTGTGGCAGGCTTCACTTAAGGAGCTGCTTTAACATGGCTCCTATGTTCCCTAGATATATCATATCACTCTCTGGCACAACGGAAATGCTCCCATCACACATGGTATTTTCCCTGCCTTATTTGATGAGTGCCACCAATTTTAAGCCTTGATATCAGGCAATCCTGGGAAATAGAAATACAAGAACACGCACACACACACACACATCTGTGTCTACACCTGTAATAACTTCTGAATTCTTACCCACACTCCAGTTCAATCAGTTGTTACCAGGATTATCCTATCCTTTCCCAGCTGTGTTGTTCCTTCACTTCACTCATAATGAGAAACAAGGCTTCCAGTATCTTCAGTATACTTAACGGCTAAGCCCAACCCCCATTCAGAACCAATCTTTCTGAAATGCTAGACAGCTCCTGGACTGTCTCTTTAGCCCTAATCATATCAGCAACCTCCCGAGACACATCTTTACTCATAACTGTACTCTTCAGCCCTTTAGTAAAATAGCCCCAGGCACAATGCAGACCTTCAAAGGCTGCCTCCAGTAAATTAGAAAGGAAGAAGAAAAGAAAGAAGGAAAAGAAGACAGATTAAAAAAAATCTGAGGCCTCAAGCATGCTAGGGTAACACGCTGTCACTAAGCTTCACCCTTAGTCCAGAGTTAATGGCCTCTTGAGATCCAGATATGCTTAGTCCATAGCTCATCAAGCCCAACAAGGTAGTCCACAGGCGGCTCCCAGAGGCTTCCTAATCCCAGAAGTCCATGTTCTCTCAACTACCTTCATTAGGGCTCCTGCTTTTCCTCTACATTCTCTCTATCCCACAGTGGGGCAGCCAGGCTCAGACTACTGCTCCACTCAGGGGGAGTGTTTTGGACACAAGAAACATATATGACATCTTGGGGAAAAACATAGCTGTAGTAGTACACCTACTACATAGGCTCACCAAGGAAGACACAGGGGCATACTCATACATGCAAACCCTGTCAGCCCCCAGCAGAGGGAACCACCATCATGGCAGTCACCATACTGGACAGTGGAACCCTGAGTGTCTCAGCTCAGGTGTTTTTATTGTTACAGAACTCCTCAGGTGTTCTACTGATAGCACTTGCAGATCATGAGCAATCAAACATTCCCTCACATAAAGCCAACACCTACAGACAATACAAAACACCAATCCTTTTTTCCAACAATGCACAAAAATAATTATTTTATATATTCTAAAACTAAACTTCCCCAACATTTCCCCTTTTCTGTTTTAAAAAAAAATTGCTTTGCCTTTACAACACAATTTAGCACTATACCAGCAAAACTATTTACAAGAGGAACGATCATGAGTGTTGCTAATGCACAGAACCCAATGAAAACAAACACCTATCAAGCTTTCTCAATGTCTTTGGACAGTAGAAAAAAAATATTACCAATGTCCCATTATCTGGAATTCACTCACAATCTTCTGGGCTCCTCCAAAGGGCTTGGATTACTTCTCTGCTCTGCCCTCTGCAGCACACACAGCTTGTCCTCCAGGTTCTGGCTGACTGTACTCCATTGCTGCTGCTGTTCTTGGCGGTCATCCCATGGTACTGGCATCTTCAGAACACTAGGGTCTTCTGCTTCAACTGTGCTGCACTTTCACCTCTCCTGGCCTCTCATGGTGCCAAGCCTCAGCTGCTATCCATGACCCCTTCATACTTCCAAAACCAGCACCACCTGGGTGACTCTCACAGTACCAAGTTCAGCTACCAGCATGAGACCCTTTCCCAGTTCTGGAAGACAGCTTCTGGGTGCTGACCCTAAGGAAACACTTTCCAGATTTTAAGATAGAATCTAGTTTGCAGGAAAAACGATTGGCAACTTGCCTGTAGCAAGGGTTCCCTCGTGGGGTGGAGTTCTCATCACCATAGCTGATGTGTCTTGTCAGGACCGCCTCACCAGTATCTGGACCACTTGTAGACAGGTTTGCAGAAAAAAACAAAACAAAACAAAACAAAAGACTCTCCAAGGTCTGGAATTTCTTTTTCTTTCTTCCTTGTCTCCATGTTGGATGTAACTGGAATGATGTCATGCCCTTCTTTACTTTCTGCCTACCACATTGGGCACCATTTGTAGTTGTTAGCCACCGTGTTGACTCACCAAGAGAAACAGGAGGCATATTCATATATGCAAACCCTGCCAGACCTCAGCAGAGGGAAGCACTAGCCTGTCCAGCACCATACGGACAGTGGAGAACCCTGAGCGCCTCATCGCAGGTGCTTTTTATTGATACAGAACTCCTCAGACATTCTACTGATAGCACATGCAGATCATGAGCAATCAAACACCCCCACACACACACATAAAGCAAACAGCTACAGATAATACAAAATGCCAAGGCCTAGGTAGCCCTTTTCCCAATAGTGCATAAAACAATTATCTTATACATAACTAAAAATAAACCTCTACAGCACATAGCATTATAATGACCCTCAAACAGAGTACTGTTTCCCCATTAAAAAAAAAAAAAACCCTCAAACCCACCCGGAAAGGGGGTCAGGGACAGTTGACAAACTTAGTGACTACATGAATATGTCTTGGAGCCTTTTGCTTTGTTCTTGCTAGGAGTCATTATTTTTGTGGAATCCTTTTTTTCTCTTTCTTTCTTTCTTTTCAGATTTCTGAAAGGCTTGGTGCTCATCAGAGGACTCAATACAAGCTGTATTGAGAACACCCATGGGGCTAATGCTCCCATCCAAAGGCAGGAACCAATGCTCAGTGCAGCATTTGTGGACAATTGTGACTGTACATCAAGAGGAACTGGCTCTGGGAGGAAATATGGGAGGCAAGAGGCTAAGAGGGCAGAGAAACAAAGAAGGCAGAGCTGCTGCTGAGACACTTCTCTCCCATGGCTGGATGTGACCAGAATGTTTTGTTACTGGATGCTGGAGTGGGAAATATTCTGTCTGTGTTGATCAGACAGAGGAGATACTTTCACTTAAAATTCTGGCTAAGTATGCATCCTGAAAACCTGCAAATAAAAACAAGTGACAAAATACTATTTTCTGAAAACCAGAAGAAACCTGATTCATTGCAGTCGGTGGAGAACTGCTCACTGTGGAATGCTAAGCAGATTCGGATCTTACAGCACGCCAGCACTGTAAGATCCCTATCCCTGGGGCACAAAGAGGTGTGAGGTCCAAGCTCTGATGCCAGGAAAGGAGGTCAGTCACAGGAGGTCAAAGAGATTTTGAGAAGCCATGGGCAGACAAGACATGTTTTATTCATTGGCACTCAAGTTGCTAGGCAGGCAGCCTCCAGCAAACACCCAGGAATATGCTGGCACACACAGGCCACACATGAAGAGGTTCAGGCATACATGTAGGCTGGTACACAGGCTACCCAAAGTAAGTGCACAGGCACACAGACAGACGCACACAGCACGCTGCCAAAGTCAAAGACTCTGGCTCCAATTAAGGCTGTTGTCTCTGGCCTCAAGGTCATATTCATACAAACCTCACACATAAGTGGCATTCTGCCAGAAGTAGTTACATAAAAGGTTGCGTCACTGTTTACTTTGGGGTTTCCTGGACATCTAGTGGGAGCCGTTTTGTGTTGACTCACCCCCAGGATATCAGGGTCAGCCATGTTTTAGAAGACTCATACCAGACATCCAAACCAGGGTCACGTTTTCTAAATATAAACTGGCCTCTGTGACCTTTCTTTCCAATGGGCCATCACCTCACACACCAACTGCATGGCCAACACATAAAGCAAGAGTTCCCCAACATAGATATGGTGTGCACTGCCAACTGATAAGAGAATTCTTTTCTTCTGAGTTTAAAGACTCAAATCTTTCCCAAAACATGCTTCAAATAACTAAGGTAAATCATGTATTGGATAAACTCTCAGCTAACATTGGATGATAATCACATTCAAGACAGAGACCAGGGCAATAGTGAATATTTGACAAGTCTTCTCTGACCATGTGTACTCCAGAAGCCATGAAATTAACAGACTGTGTTACAGGAGAACATGTCCAGGAGCCTTAATTTAAAGACTTGAGGCTTTTATTAAAACTAAGCTGGTGAGATGATTTAGTGGCTAAGGCCCCTTTCACTAGACTTGATGGCCTGAGTTCAATTCCTGGGATCCATATGGTAGAAGCAAAGAATCAACTTTCAAGTGGTCCGCTGACCTCCACAAATGTGACCAAGTCCACACATGCACAAATGGGTACACACACATACTCATAAATAAATAAATAAGTGTAATAATAAAAAAAAATCTAAGCTATGAAGTAGATAGTAAATGGGATCCCAGGCATGCAGGGCCTTGTAGAATACAGGGCCTGTTGTGGTTTATGTAAACTGGAGCTGAATAGGGCTTACAGTGAGAAACCAACAAACAGGACAGAATCTGAAAACTAAAGGGCAAAGCAAGACTTCAGGTATCTCATGGCCTGAAGCAAGTTGAAGATCAGTGAGTCAAGGTCAATTTAAATCTATAGCCAAGAGAAGTAGCTAAGCTGAAACCAAAGTTTGAAAAGAATGAAGAGTAACAGCTGCTGTGCTGGTTAGTTTTTTGTCAACTTAACACAAGATGGAGTCATTTAGAAAGAAGGAACCTCTATCCGGAAAATATTTCTATCAGATCTGCTCATAGGCAAGTGTGTGAGACATTTTCTTGATTAATGATTGGTGTGGGAGAATCCAACACATTGTGAGCAGTGACACCTCTGGGCAAGTGGTGCCCTGGGTTGTATTAAAAAGCAAGCTGAGCAAGTTGTAGAAAGCAAGCCAGTAAGCAGCATTCCTCCGTGGTTCCTGTGTCTATTCTGCTTGAGTACCTGCTTTGGCTTCCCTAAATGATTGACTGTTATTGGGATATAGAAATTAAATAAACCCTTTCCTTCTTAAGTTGTTTTTAGTCAAAGTCTTTATCACAGTAACAGAAGCCAAACTAAGAGAGCTGTCATTAGGCCCCAGTCTGGAAAGACATGTGGGAGCCAGGAAGACTGACTGAAAAGTATGTGTTTATTTTGGGATACCTGCTGAATATCTAAGTAGACTTGGATAATCTAAACTGCAGAAGATGATAATAGAGAAATGAATTTAGTGCTTACAACATGGTAGCTGAGGGCTTGGCCCTCAATAAGATCTCTTAGGAAGTAAACTAGAAAAGAGAAACGCAGGCACTGAGACCTGGGGCTCTTTAGCATGCCAGAGTTCAAAGAGAAGGAAAAGTAGAGAATCTGGGATTTAAGAGGAGAGACCATTAAGTTAGAAAAGTCAATAGTTGGTAATGCAAAACAAAGTGAAGAAAAATGGGAAATGTTTTGAGTGAGATTGACAGCTAAGCTGAACATTCACCCTCAGGGTTTGCAAAGTGAAGGTCTTTGACCACTTTGGCAAGGGTAGATACAGAGTAGACATACAACCATTTTTTTTTGTAAACTCTATTTAGCTCCAGTTTGTGTTGCCAGTAGAGTAGTGACTGCAAAGACTTGATTACAGTTAGAAAATCTGGAGTTGCTAGCCTGGGAAGAGAGAAAATGTCAAAAAGTTTCCAGGAAATACAACATGTCATGCAGACAGTGATAAATTGGGCTCAGTTTCTTCTTGTGGTAAGAATTATTTATCCTTAATAGTTAAGACTTGTCAGTGTTGCTAAGTACATGATTCATAGATCAAAAGGGTCAGTTGATGACAGGCAGATCACAGCAGAGGAAACCCTTAAGAGCACATGAAGGACACAAAAATAAAGCTTCCCCTGGTAGTTGACAAGCAGATCTTTGAAGTGGAATTGAGACACACATAAATAAAAGAATCAAGCATTTGTAGGTCAAAGTATAGAATAGCAATAATTTGTTATCTTCAAGCGTTCTTTAACATTTGGCTCATCAGAAAACTATTGAGTAACCTGCTATACCAGTAAATCTGATCAATTTACGTCAACATAATTATAGATCATTGATCCATCTGAATTATTTCTTAAAATTATTATTGAGACCAATGCCTTTGCTTTCCAGTTACTCAAGAGACTGAGGTGGAAGGATTACTTGGGCCCACAGTTTGAGACCAGCCTTGGTAATATAGTAAGACCCCATATCAAAAAAGAAAGAAGGAAGGAAGGAAGGAAGGAAGAAAGGAAGGAAGGAAGGAAGGAAGGAAGGAAGGAAGGAAGGAAGGGAGGGAGGGAGGGAGGGAGGGAGGGAGGAAGGAAGGAAGCTTAAAACCTTAAACTTGAAGTTCTCTGGTAACCTCCATTCCACCAAGCAAAAAACAAAGAATGTAATGGAATACATCCAGCAACAATACATTTAATTAGTCTGTTTAGCTTGAAGTTGCTCTCTTTGAGAAACTCACCTGTCAAACTTAGCCTCCTTCCCTCCTTCTCCCAAAGTTAGCATCAGCTTGAAGATTACGTGGGCTGTCCTAGGATTTGGAGGGTGCCTGGTCCCCATCTGGACCAGAGTTCCTTGCCAGCCTGTGATGCAACATGGCTGTTCTGATCTTGTCTCTGGCTGATAGTCACTGTTATGGTTTCCAGCTTTTTAAAAAGCTTTTTTTAATTGGTGATGGCTTCAGCTGCTAGTGTCCTGATGTGTGCATGTCTCTGTGACTGGGAATACCCACCTGCCAGTTCCTTCAAGTGGCTCAGTACAAGGGACTCTGGAAACCTCCCTTCTCAACTGGTAGGCATTAGGACAGTGGTTCTCACCTTCCTAGTGCTGTGACCCTAATACAACTCCTCATGTTGTGGTGCCCCCAATTATACAATTATTTTTGTTGCTACTTCATAACTGTAATTTTGCTACTGAGCAGTGTCTCAGTTCCTAAGACCATCAGAAATAAGTGTTTTCTGCTGGTTGTGACCCACAGATTGAGAACTGCAGCATTAGGAATTCTACAGAGGCAGAGCCAGGGCACTTCTAACTCCTCCCAGTAGGTCTGATTCACAGCCTTTTCTAGGAACATAGGAAGCCTAGGAATTCTTCTCTGTCAATCAAGGCTATTAACAACAGACAAGGGTCTCTGTCTCCTGACTTTGTCTAGTACTCTGCCTTCTCTGCTTTGCTCTCAGTGGCACTGTGATCATCTCAGAGAAACAAGAACAAACCCCTTTGTCTCCTCAAACTCACCTGCTGTCATTCAGCAACTCTGCTCCTTCACCCCCTGGGACTCCGGGCTATAGAGACAAGACACACATGCTCCTTCTCCTCAAGATCTCACTTTCTTCCAGGTCCAACTTAGTTTTAATAGGGTCTTTCTCTTCCACCTATGGATTTCCCACACCATAAACTCTTCCTCACCAAGGTGATTTGTGTGTCCCTTTTCGTGAGGCCTCAATGGCCACAGAATACAATAAAAAAAAAAAAATACCAGAGGGATATTTTTCAAAGAAAATATTGTTGTTGATTTTTTGTTTTGTTTTTGTTTATTTGTTTGTTTGTTTTGCTTTGGAGACGGAGTTTCTCTGTATAGCCCTGTCTGTCCTAGACCTCATTCTGTAGATCAGGCTGGCCTCGAACTGAGAGAGATCTGCCTGCCTCTGCCTCCCAAGTGCTGGAATTGAAGGCTTGAGCCACCACTGCCTGATAAAAGAAAATATTATAATTGCTTCCCAGGAGCTAAGTGTGTGGGTTTGCTTGTCTTCAGTGACCTTACAAGTGATGCTATGGTTTGTCCCAGGGTCACCTTAGTGCATCAGAAGTTAGTCGAGGAGCTGAGCTAGATATGGGGACAGCACAAGAAGTTCCCTTGAACACCCATGTTGTGTGAACTTTTTTGACTAGGTGTGAACAGGATCTACTCATCCTGGATAGGGTACCACTGAAATGATGCTACCTCCGTGTGGTCTGGTGGGCCAGTGAGTTCAACCGGATTAACCTAGCGAAGTATGAGTAAGGGATTACTTACAGGAAAATGGACAATTCATGGGTGACTGCACCATTGAAGAAAAAAAAACATCTCTCCCATACCATTAACTGCCTGCAAATCTCAAGAAGGACCTTGTAAGCCACTCACAACTAGCAACCATTAACTGAATCCATGGCAAGAGAAGAGGCTCTATGAATCCCTCCACTCTTCAGGATGGGGAGTTAATGGGCCCAGTCCTGTGCTGGTCTCCTGCAGGACATCACAGCTGCTGAAGTTGACAATTCAAGAGGGCAACAGCCTTGTTGCATCCAGAGGATGGATTCCTGCAGCCCTCTGAGATGAGCCCAAGCCTACAGAAGAGAAGAATGCAGCCGTTGGCACTGGGCTTCTTGGAGAACCCTGAATAGCATTATATGAAACTGATTCCCTTTTCCGTCACTGCCTGGAGTGAAAGGAATTTTGGACCGACAGTCATTTTGCAAACTGATAGATGCAAACTGCCTCTGCTCAGTGGAAAATCTCCTTTATTATTCACATCTTTTTGGTTGTGAGCCTAGCCTTTAACGGCTAAGCCATCTCTCCAGCCCTATTACCCACATCTTACTTTCAACCGAAATGCTAACAAATTATGGGACATGTACTTTAATAGCTTTCCAGAAGGGAACTTGAGCCATCAAGGTCCATTTCGGCTTTTCCCTGTGAAGGAATGTCCTTGGACAGAACTATGTGCCTGTGGCTCACTTTTCAATCATTTCCCCTAGGTGTATGCTATTGCACAGT
The DNA here is from genome assembly GCA_026225945.1 of Cricetomys ansorgei. NCBI lineage: Eukaryota > Metazoa > Chordata > Mammalia > Rodentia > Nesomyidae > Cricetomys > Cricetomys ansorgei. Next base: position 382,417 of record JAMJFZ010003403.1, read on the forward strand.
CTGAAGTTCCAAATGTGATGCAGGAAATTTGATTTTCTTGCTTTCTGTTCCCCTTTCTTCTCTTATTTAGTGGGCTAATTTAATATAATAGGAAAAAATGAAGACACGTATGTCTGTATATTCATATATAGAGTACATATGACATTATATGTATATAGGTCTGTGTATATCTATATGCAAACATACAGCAGATGCAGTGTCTTTGGAAGATATAGGTATGGCCAGGTATGGTGGCACACACCACTATTGTGGGGTTAAAGCAGGAGGACCGTGAATTTGAGGCTAGCCTAAGCTATATAGTAAGACCCTGTCTCACAAAGTGAAAATAAATAAATAGATAAGTAGATAAATAAATAAATGTAAATATGTTTGTGAATAGATGAAAAATATGCAAATACTCGTGCAAATATAAAAATGTCCTGAGCTTCATACTTAGGTGTAAGCTAAACATCCCACTCAGTACAGTGTTTTATGCCATTGATCCATTGTGTATGATGCTTTCTTCAGTCTGAAGTCTTCTGCTATCCCTTTCACCTGCCAAACTCCTAGTTACTCCTCAAGAACCAGCTCAAAATCTGCCCCTTCATTGAGCTTCAAGGCTCTGGATTTCATGAGAGCGTTTCTTGCATGTGCACTTTGATTATGTTATATACCTGTCTCCCCTCCTAGACAATGAGTTCTTTGAGTGCAAGAACAGGTTCTCATTCATGTTGGCTCTGTCCCAGAGCCTGTCCCTGGCTACATACTAAGCACTCAGTAAACATTTTATGAATGAGTAAATGTGGTCCATGAATAATAATTACAATTTAGCTGTGAAGGGCACTGAAGGACTCTTCCAGCCCAGAGTGGGCTTAAGAGACCTTGAAGAAGGTCAGAACCTTTTCCCAAGACAGAAGGACATCAGCTCGCTTGGGGGAAGTGTCTTGAAGATTAAAGACATCTAAGTAGGCAGCATGGAGTCACCCCACGGACATGATAAAATCATTACTCTCTGAAAGGAAAACCCAAAAAGGTCATTGTCTTTTAAAGTCATGTGGTTAATGGCTTTAGAGTTGGTTGCTTCACTTAGTACATGGTCTTGGCAGGCCATACAACTTTTCTGGGTCTCAGATTTATCTTTTTTTTTTTTTTAGATAGGAGAAGGAGAATCCTGCTCACCTTATGCTGTGTGGAGGAAGTGAGAATTTTTACCTGATGTATTATGTCTATTATTGTGCCTGATCAGAAAAATTCCAGCTACTTCCAAGTATTTTGTATAGGAGAAATTTAATGAAAGGGATGTAAAATAATGAAAAATAGTGAAAAACAATGAAAAAATGGAAAACCATAAGGGTACAGAGAGGAACTCAAGATATCAATAGCAATGACTACTCTTCCCAAAGAGAGAAGAGAGTGTGACAGAGATGAACTGAAATCACCCGACTTACATCTGGTTGCACCTAGAAATACTTCAGTGCTGAGCAGGTGCCACCTCTCACAGAGAGAAAGGGCACACTTTGACTCCTTTCTTCTGTGCTAGCCTCCTCTCACAAAAAGGGTCTAAGAGATAGTTCAGTGAGTAAGAGCACTTGCTGTAGTAGCAAGAGGATCAGAGTTCAATTTCCCAGCATCCACATAAAAGCCTATAACCCTCAAGTTATGTTTGGGGGTAAGGATGGAGATAGGTAGGTCCCAGAGGCTCACTGGCTAGCCAGCATAGTGGAAACAGTGAGATTCAGGCCACCCTGTGCACACAATGCCTGCCCCCCACCCAAATAGAAAAGGTAGAAAGAGAGAAAAATATGTCATATTTTCCCTGACTTCTCAATGCATAGAAAGAGGCACTTACAACACACAACACACACACACACACACACACACACACACACACACACACACACACACACTACAAAGGCAAAGCAACAGAATATAGAGTAGATCTCAAAAACAAACACAAAACTCATCACGAATATTAGGGAGGATTAGTTTTAGCCTTGAGTCACAGGGAATTTAAAACAGTAGTGACTTTCTTAGTTACTTTTCTATTGCTGTGGTAAGACACCATGGCCAGGGCAACTTACAGAAGGAAGAATTTATTGGGGGTTTATCGTTTCAGAAGGTTAGAGTCCATGATCACCATGGGAGGAGAGAATGGCAACAGGCAGGCGTGGCGCTGTAGTTATTAGCTGAGAACTCACATCTTGAGACACCAATGGGAATGGCATGGGTTTTTGAAACCTCAAGGTCTGCTCCCCCCATCCCCCTGCCCCAGTGACACACTTCCTCCAACAAAGGCCACACCTCCTAATCTTTCCCAAACAGTTCCACCAACTGGGGACCAGGTATTCAAATATATGAGCCGATAGAGACCATTCTCATTTAAACCACCACATTGTCTTAAATATGATACAGATTTGTGTCTGTGTCACTTAAAAAACCCAGGCGGGAGGGATGAATAGATGGCTCAGCAGTTAAGAGCACGGGCTGCTTTCCAGAGGACTCAGGTTCAACTCCCAGCACCCACATGGCAGTACACAACTGTCTGTAACTCCATTTCTAGGAAATCTGACACTCTCACCAACATACATGCAGGCAATATATCAATGCTCATAAAATACAAATAAATAAATAAATAAAATATTCTAAAAAAATAACAGGAGACTTAGGTTGTTACAGCCTTGGGCCTGTCAGAGAGGCTCTGGTGTCATCCTCTCCATAATCTTTTTATGAACCCTTGAGCCCATAGACCTAAATGGGTGTTTCAAGGGGTAAGATGGTGGAGTGAACAAAGGGAAAACTAAAGAAAAGCACTAGACATTGTCTGAATAAACAGTATTTTTTTGAAGAGTTCCTTATAACTCATTAAGGGACCATAAAATCAATAAAACAGATAATTTCCAGAAAATGAAATTAAGTAAAAGATACCAGAGTAGGCCATGCAGCAAAGGTATTTCTGCATAACACTTTCACTTTACAGATATGTTTGTGAATGCACATGTGATTTTATATGTATTCTTTGGGAAAAAAATGTCAGAAACATTCAAAACCATTGTCATAAAGAAAGTTCCTAGAAACTGCCTATTTCTGTTTCATCATCAGCCAGATTTTAGTTACATGTCTGTTCCAAACTGCAAATGACCAGGCAATGTTCTCTTTTAGGGGCTTCCATTCCACCTAGGAAAATAAATAATATAAATTTCTTATTACTTGAAAAGTTGAGGGCAGACAAGGGCAGCTGAAGATAGAGCTAAGAAACACGTTGCAAGGCTCTAGGTCTGATCCGCAGCACCAGAAAGAGGGGGTTGGGGGCTGGGCTTTGGTACTTGAGGACAGCCAGAGTTTCTACCACCACACAATCACCGACTCTCTTCCTGCTGCTGCTGTCATTACTAATGGATAAAGCTGACTGTAAGCGTCTCATTCAGTAGATAACTCTTTGGTTGTTTTACACAGTGGTGACAAGTTGGTGCCTGGCCCCACAAGGCCTGTGTGAATCCTGCTTTGACTTTCAGTTGTCTTGTTTACAAAATGGGGCTAATAATGAATAGTGTCTTCTTCATCAAATTTTTGTAAGGACTGACTGAGGGTGAGAGTTCATATGTAACAGACCTTATATGCGCTCCACAGGAAGAACTCACTGACGCTGCTGGCTGCGGACGTCACCGAGCCTGTAAAGGGGGCCACAGTGTGGAAGGAGGCTGCTCTCAGCAGTGTCTGTTCTGACGCTGGAGGAGTCAGTAAGTCTGGAGGAAGTTTCTTCATAGCAGCAGCAGAAAAGACCAAAGTCAGGAGCACAGTGCTAGCCAGAGGTAAGGAATAATGCAGAAAGACCTAGGCTGTCTGAGGAAAACAACCAAGAGGCACTGAAAGGACTGAAATAAATATACAGCTGTGAACAGGGCTTGGTGGACCCCTGCATTCATTCACTGACTTTTAGATTAATGAATGATCAAAAGAGGGAGAACTGTGAACTTAAATAACTTCTTGACCTTGACATAAAGTTATTTTTACTCTGTTGTTAGTAGTACATGGAAAAGACAGGGGCTTTTCTCAATAAGAAATCACATTTAAGTTGAATGCATTGTTTCATTAAAGTTGCACGACTTTTTCTTTCATCTTCTACATATTATGATTACTCTTTTTTTTAACACTAATTAAACACCCACCATGTGTTAAGTGGGAAGCAGAGCATGTGAATAAAATGAGGGTGGCTCTCACAGTGCTGGGCAGAAAGCTCAAGAGCTATCTCAACAGGAAGTGTGAAGAAGAACTTGAGGCTTTAGTATTAATCTGATTGACACAGTACTTCCAGGTAGATTTGCAAAGGTTCCTTAATTGGAAATATCAGAACAGAAGTACGACTTCATCTATTAAATAATTGGAACTATCAAAACAGAATTACAACTTCATCTATTAAAAATGTCTAGGTTCCTTCCTTATCTCCAAGGACCACTGTACACTTAAACAAGAGATTGCTTCACCCAGAACATGTACCTGATGTGGCTACAAAGCACCTATAGATCATGTATTGCTCACTTTAAGTATTGAGTGTGATATTTCTGAAAATATTTACTACTCTATAGAATATATGGATTCACTCACTGATGTATTCTTTAATTCCACAAACGTTTATTAAGCCCCCACTTGCTGCTGAGAGGTAAAGTATTAAAGTGCTAAATATAACTTGTCTCCTAAACAAGAGCCTGCAGTTTAGAAAGGCAGGTGTGGCTGAGATGAGCAATGGAGAACAAAAAGGCCCATCAGAGCCTGAGCAAGAGTCAGCACGGGAGGCCCTTATCCTACCTGTGTTCTCAAGGATGAGTGATTCTAGCATAATCTTCAAACCTCAGAGGCTGTGGCAGCGCAGGGCAGAGCAGGGCAGAGAAGAGCAGAGGTGAGAGTCAGAGACTGGAGAAGCTTGTTCGGGCTGGGCACAGGATGGAGCTTCACACTGGTAGGAGGGTAGTGAGGGAAACAAGGAGGTAGGTCTGGATCCAGGCTCGGAAGTGCTTGTGTGATTAAAACTTTCTATTTCATCCTCAAAAACAAAACAAAAAGCACGGTACTATTGTTCAACACTGGCAAAAGGAAATGACATGCAGGTTCAAAAGAAGAAATCAAGAATGACTCTAATTTTGACCTTGACATCCTCAGGTTGCCCTTGTGTATCTTCTTCCCTAAGAGCAGCCAGGTAGGAGCAGTTCTGCCTAGTCAGTGCTGTGGGCGAGAGGAAGGTTGTCAGCATCACCATGCCCCGTGCCAGAGAGAGAATTTTCCATATGTGCACAAGGTAGCATACTGAAGAAGTGAGTCTAACATGGCTCATTAAACCCAGGGGTGCTGAAGTTGGGAATCTGGAGTCAAGTGGATTTAAACAGGCCAAGGAAAACAAGCGTGAGGACGGCCGTGTAAGGAAGGCCATTGGCACTTGTTTTAGAGGCTTCCATCTCATGATTTTAATGTAGTTAGCAAGGGGCTACTTGGGCACTTAGGGTTTTGAGCCCTGGGGCCAAGTTATGAGACTCTGTCTATATAGCCCCTACAACAGGAAATCTAGGCTTTTCCAGTGTTGTGGGACATCAGCACAGAAGAAACATTGCTCCAAAAGTGCCCTGTGCGGTGTTTGCCCTATTCCTCACTTGGAGTTATGTATTTTTATAGCAGCTAGTTCAGTGTCTGGCCTGGGCATTAAGCAGCAAGCTGTTACAAACAGGGAATGAGCCTGTGATGTATGCTTCCTAGTGTGGAGCAAAATCCCTGGTGTGAGTGCACAATGAAAAAATTTAAAGTAGAAATCTGGCATACTCATTTGCTACCTAGTTATTAATTTAATAATTCAAGTTCAAGTCATCGATGTGACGTTGATAAAGCATAAATTTTATACCATCAGTGTTTCTAATCCTTGAGGCTATTTGTGGTTAAGTTTCTGTGTTTGACTTTATGTGCGGGTCGCACATGGCTTCATTTTTCCGATTGTTTCTTCCTTTGGAAAATAGATTTCATCACAACACTTTGCTGCTAACATGAATCAGGATGGCACTGTCATTTAGAAAGATTGCCTGGATTTAAATAATAAAAATTTCATATTCTACTACTGAAACTTTAGGCAAAACTCAAGCTTGCTAAGCCTCAGTTTCCTAATCTGAAAAATGAAATAATTCATTGTAAACACTTAACATCGTCCCTGAGCCCATGAGGGTCCTAGATGATGGCTGTCGTTATGATGACTCACAAGACTTTAGGGACTAAGAGATCATTCCGTGTGAAACACAGAACCTGCTAGAAACTAGTACCCACTCCCAAAATGCTAGTCATATTATATTCATGTACTGTCGCTGTTTCCCGAAACAGCATTGATTGTACAGCCCTTTGTTTTGTGCCTCTCCGCTGTCGCAGCCTGCAAATGGGTTCAACGCCTTTAATGCTACCTGCTAAATATGGATCATGTTTTGTCCTCCTACCCAGTGAACACTGTGCTTCTCAGAATAGGCAGCACAATCCCTCAGCTGTAGAGATGTTCACGCTATGGTTCTTTTGATTTGATTTCCTGATAATTCTATTACTCTGATACCTATTTTTAGAGAACCTTGAGACTTTGGTGAAATGAAAAAAAGTAGCCTGCTTACTTCATCTACAAGAGGTCACCAAGACCATGGAAAAATAGTATTTAATTTTAGAATAAAGGAAGAGATTCACTGTGGTTTGAATGAGAAATGCCCTCCATAGGTTCATATATTTGAACACTTTGGTGTCCAGTTTGACACTGCTTCAGGAGGTTATGGAGCCTTGCAGAAGGGGCAGCCTTGCTGAAGGAGTCCACATTGGGGGTGGGTTTTCAGGGCTTGTAGACTTGCTGTTTCCTGCTTGCTGTCTCAGCTTTTTATTACAGTTGAGCCGTGATCTCTCGGCTTCCTGCTCCTGCTGCCTGTTGCTGTGTTTTCCCCACCACTGAGGACTACAGCCAGCCTTTAGTCCCAGCACTTGGGAGGCCAAGGCAGGTGGATCTCTGTGGGTTTGAGGCCAGCTTGATCTACATAGTGAGTTCCAAGACAACCAAGATGATATAGGAAGATCCTGTCTCAAATAAAATAAAATAAATAAGACTATAGCCATCTGGAACCATAAGCCAACATAAACTTTCTTCCTTGAGTTGTTTTTGGTCAGTGTTGTATCACAACTGAAAAGTAACTAATACAGAATCCATCTGGCTCTTCATTTTTTAAGATTCCTTAAGTCATGTTTAGGTTATTAGTATTGATATTTATTATGCAATCATGAGGATTCTGGCTTTAGCTCTGGGTGTGTTCTATCTATCATCTATCTATCTATCTATCTATCTATCTATCTATCTATCTATCTATCTATCTATCTGGTTTTTTTTTTGAGAAAAGTCTCACTATGTAACTCTGGCTGTCCTGGAACTCACTCTGTAGACCAGGCTATCCTTGAACTCACAGAGTTCTGCCTGCTTCTGCCTCCTGAGTGCTGGGATTAAGGGCGTGCGCCACCACTGCCCAGCAGGTATGTTTTATTTTACGTGAAAACCTACATCATACTTTGCTGTAGAAATTTCAATGTTCTATTAATTGCTTTTCTGTTGCTATGATGAGACACCATAACCAAGGCAACAAGAAAGAGTTGAATTGGGCTTATGGAGCTGGAGGGATAGAGTCTATTATGACAGAGTGAAACCACAGCAGCAGGCGGCAGAGCAGCAACTGAGACCTCAAGTCTCATCCACAAGCAGGAGGCAGAGGGCACACTAGGGATGGAGGTGTTTTGAAAACTCAAAGCCCCCAATAATACACCTCGTCCAACAAGGCAACACCTCCTAAGTCCTTCGCTAAGAATTTCATCAACTGGAGACCAACTCTTCAAATATATGAGCCTTTAAAAATATTTAGATACAGCTGGGTGGTGGTAGAACACATTTTTTAATCCCTGCACCCAGGAGGCAGAGGCAGGCAGATCTCTGTGAATTCGAGGCTAGCCTGGTCTACAGATCGAGTTCCAGGAAAGCCAGGACTACACAGAGAAATCCTGTCTAGAACAGCCCCCTCCCCTGCCAAAAATAATTAGATACATTTGAGCTGCTAACTCAGTTTAATCAATGAATCCATGAGAAAAAGCATTCTTGTCTTCAACCCACCCTGTGGGGAACCACAGTAAAACTGAAAATTTAACTCCCTGCTTAAAGCTCTTCAGTAGCTCCTCCAACAGAGGAAGTCTGCAGGCCCTTGTCTTCAATGCCCTTTCACCGCTGCTATAAAACCCTCAGACTAATGGCTCCTTTCTTCACGCTGCATGGTTTTAGTCTTTGTATATTTTTAGAATGCTTCTCTCTCCTCTGAGATGTTTAGCTCTTTTCTCATCCCTGACAACCCTTTATCCTTGGGTCCTCTGTTGCCAAGTCTGCTAGGAATCCTTCTGTGGCCTTCCTTCTAAGTAAGATGAAACACTTCCCACAGTACCAGGTTCCTAGCTGCTTCTATAGAGCTGTCCACACTGTTTCGTTAATTCAGCAATTATTTCTTAAGTATTTACTGTGTTAGATACTGAGGATGAGTTGGCAAAGCCCACACAACTCCTTGCCCTTTCAGAGCTTATGTAAACTGAGGAAGCAAATTCTCAGAGGGCTAACGGGTATAGGAAACAACAGAAAGTTGGCATGAGGGAGTTTCTGGAGGGAGGGTGATAAGTAAAACCCTAAATAGAATGGTTAGGGAAGACCTTCTCTCCATCTGCGCACAGGTTAGAAGGAGGTGATGGGAGGAGACAGTTTCCATGAGGCATCTCTGCATGCCTGTGAGCAAGATACAACTTCCATTTTGGTTTTGATTGTACTTTTGAAACTGTTTAGCCAACAGTCTTGCCAGGTACAGATAATTTCCCTTTGAAGCAAAGGGAAAATTTGCTTTTGCTCCAGTATATTAAAGACATCTCCTCTGGCAAAGAGTACTTTTGTTTGCACTTCATTAAAAAAAAGATTTGGGATCCTTATCTAAGGTTGGAGTTTCTCTCATGCAGTGCCACATGTATGTGAAGGTGGCACCTGACCCTCTTCACATTGCTCTGCAGGAAGCAGGTTTTGCAGGATATGTGCAAAGGCTCACCCTCTGCTCCCTGCTGTTGTTGTAAGCAATAAAGTCCTTCCTCATTAATCCAGGAGCCTAGTGTCTTTGGCCAGCATTCATGAAGGTGTGGGAAGCTGACTTGTTGGCTTGTAAACAGGGTAAAGTCCCAGATCTTTTCTGGCTATGGACAGAACACACTCAAAAACAGAGCATTCAAGATGCAGTAAATAGCAAGCAGAAAGGCTCTGAGATACTGTGATTCTTTCTTTCTTTCTTTCCCTCTTCCTTCCTTCCTTTCTTTCCTCCTTCCTTCCTTTCTGCTTTCCTTCCTTCCTTCCATCCTTCCTTCCTTCCTTCCTTCTTAAAGATTGATTTATGTTTTATTTGTATGAATGTTTTGTCTGTATGTATGTTTGTGCCTAGTACCCAGAGAGGTGAGAAGAGGGTGTCAGATCCCCCTGGAACTAGAGTTTCACCTGTTGTGAGCTGCCATGAGGGTGCTGAGACCAGAACTCAGGTTTTCTGCAAAGCATTAAGTGATCTTAACTGCTGAACCATCTTTGCAGCCCGACTATAAAGTTCTTAAGGACAACTTTTGCTCACCAAGACGTCCTTAACATCCAGCAAAATCATTGGTTCATAGCAAGTTTCAAGGAACATTTGCTAAAATAAACAAAGTAGTTGTACCTTAGAAATAGAGATCTTTATTGGTGGGCTGGAGAGATGGTTCAGTTGTTAAGAACACTTGCTGAGAGTGCAAAGGACCCAGGTTCAGTTCCCCAGCACCCACATGGCAGCTCACAATCATCTATAACTACAGTTTTCGGGTTCGAAGATCCTGTGGCCTTCATAGGCAGCAGACAGGCATGTGGTACACATACATGTGGGCGAAGCAGTTATACACATAAAATAAAAACAAGTTAAACAACAAAAACAAAAAAAGCTGTTTGTTGGGCAGGGATATCTGGGGTCATACCAACTACTATGATTCTCTTTCTTTTTTTCTCTTTCAGAAAGATACATAGTAAAAGTAGCTAGAGAATGGAGAACCCAGAGACTTAGGTTTCCGTTTCATTTCTTCTTCTCACTAGCTAGAAACTGGGTCAAACTCTGTGACTCTTTGGAGCTTCAGTTTCCTCTATTTAACCCTGATAATATTCTCTGTTTTGGTGCTAAATGATAGGACTAAGATGCATGTCAAGTGCTTACAAATGATATGCTGTGTGCCAGGGTGGGAATTCAGGAATTCGGGCCTGTCATCACTGGTCCATCTTTACTTGATCAGATGATTTTGCCAACCAATAGAAAGACTGTAGAAAGCAAGGCACTTCTGTGCTCCAGCCTTCAGCCTCTTCGACTTCACAGTAAACCACTCTTGCTGAGATCCACTGGTTTGAAGATGTTAAAGAGCAAGTGTTCATTTCTATGCTCTGAGACTCAGTTCTGTTTCCCTGAGCTCTTGGAGTTTGCCACTCAGTGCATCTGTGGCCAGGTATTGTTTTGAATGTGAAGGCCTCACTATGACCTCAACATATGCAAACAGGTCACACAGTGACTTGGAGGGAGGTGTCACATCACATTTGTGGAAATCTCTACAAGCAATTTCCATAATAGTTCAGCAGAATTCTTTGGTGGGGAGTCTCTTGGCCAGTGAGTTTCATGAAGTGGCCTGTCACTTAAGTGGCTTTGCATTTCCCAAATTGATGCGCAGCCAGTTGGATGAGAACTTCTGCTTCCATCTTCATCAGTCTGGAGACAAAACTGTTGTGAAGCTTCTTTCACAGAGTTAGGGATCCATGGCTGGGCTTGGCTCTCCCTCCCTTCATTCCTTTGTTCCTCCCTCCTTCCTTGCCTTTCTTCCTTTCTCCCTTCCTTCTTCCCTCCCTCCCTCCTTCTCTCCTTTCTTTCCTCCCTTCCATTTATTTTGAGACAGCTTTCCACCTAGCCTAGGCAATGCTGGGCTAGAAATCATGTATCTTAGTGTGAACTTGATCATCCTGCCTCTACCTCCCAAATGCTAGGGTACAAGCATTTGTCATCATGCCCAGTTCATGTGGTACAAGGCTCAAGCCCAGGGCTTCAATACATTAGGCACATATTCTACCAACTGAGTCACAATCCTGCCTTCTCTCCTCCCATAGTCTTTCCTAATATTTTCTTCCGGTGTTCTTTGGTGCAACATTTCCTGGGTTTCAACTCTGTATGTGAAACTATAATGGGCTTTGTGACTGTGGACAAGGTAGTCATGGTTCTTAGCAGGCGGCTAATCATTCACACTTGGAAAAACAGCAAGGGAAAGTGTTTGCTGATGAACACACACAAAGCTGCATGTTGTTAGTTCTGGAGAAGTGGTGAGCCAGTGGCAAGTAAGCACTACCGGACACTCTGGAGAGCAGGAGAGAGCATCAGACAAACCCCACGGTGATCTACATTCTTCTACAAACAGGTGTGACCTTCTTGCCATTTTGGTTTCTTTTTCTAGCATTTTTCAAGTAGCTATACAGCTAACAGTATCTTCTTTGTGTAGATTGAATTTGAGTTTGATCTTTAGTGCTACATCAGCACAGAAGGGAAGCACGTAGCCACTGAATTTGAAATGAGAATATGCTGAAGTCAAGTTAGTTTAGGTTTGGGTGGTGGTCTGTCAGAACACAGGTTCTATGTTCTCCCCTCCTACTTCTCTCTGGTTGAGTTTCTGAGCTTATCCATGATATTTTCTCCCTCACATCTAGTATGGGCTATGCTAAGGACCATATGTACCTGACTACAAAATCCTGGGCAGTACAGTTCACATTGTGTAAATAAAGAAGCAGAGGCTAAGAGAAGTTATGCTTTGTAGAGATAGCCCTTGTGGTAAACATAGCTCTTAGGATCCAAATCCATGTTTTGGTCCACACTCTTGATATATAACTGTACATTCACACACATATATACATTACACACACACATATATATGACTATCTACATGTACATATACACAAATGTACAGAGATGTGTATCTGTGAGCTATATCATCACATATATCTGTGTACATATAAGCACAATACACACACGAATATTACTATATATTCCCTGACATATATATATATACACACATATATGTGTGTGTGTGTGTGTGTATATATATGTATATATATATACACACACACACACACACACATATATATATATGGAATGGTGGTTGCCATGCCCCATCCCCCATTATTGTTGTAGAAGTTTTGATGAAAGATCTTGCTATGCAGATCATTACTACGAGCAGTCATCCTCTAGCCTCTGCCCCTGGAGTGGTAGAATTATAGGCACGCACCACCATGCCTGGCTCCCCTCCTAGTATATCTTATTAAAATATTTGAGAATAAAGATTTGTTCTAGCAAATATTTTGCTACAGATGGTACTGACTGGCTGCCTGGGTGTTACCTGTCCATTTTGGTCTATGTGTTGCCTTAGCAGAAGTAATCAGAAAGACATTTTTAGTACTGACACAGGGTCAATGCATAGATGGCTTTACTGATAAAGACTGGAAACTTTAAGGACCAGTTACTTATCAAATGACACACTATGATCAATATGTATGTGTACTAATTTGTGTTATGGGATATTTTATAGTTATGGAAGCATACTCCTGTCTGCTGTTTAGAGGGAAAAGTGCTTCCTGATGCCTTGCAGCATGTAAACGAAGGCCTTGTTTCCTACCTGCTAACATCTCTGTGCTAATAAAAATGGAGTAGTCACCCAGATCTCCACATGAAGAGGCCATTTACTTTAATGCAGATGAAGGTTCCCTATCACCATCAATGTCTGCCACAGGGTGATCAGAGATTTTGACTCACCCCCAGTTAGGATCCCTGCCGGATAGGCAACAAGTCTGCTGGCAGACTTTGAGAAGTGTTAGGTTCCATTCATTTATATAATGAAGGGAGTTGTGAGAAAAATAAAGGACCTGGGAGGAGAACCATGAGGTGAGCAGTGGGAGGAGGCGATGGAGTAACCCCTCTGCCTAAGCCACCCAGGTATTGGATTCCCGAGAGTTGTCATGGCTTGTGATTAATATATAGACAATGTTATAATAAAGAGCTTTGAGACAATTAACAGATTTGTTTTTGCTTTCTGTCAACTTGTCACAAACCTAGACAAACCTAGGAAGAGGAAATCTTAATTGAGAAAATGTCTTTATCAGATTGGTCTGTAGACAAGTCTATGGGGACATTTCTTTGATTAATGTCCAATATGGAAGACTCCAGCTCACTGGGGCAGGTATTCCTGGGGTGTATATAAATGCAAACTGAGCAAGCCATGGGGAGCAAGCAAGTAAGTAGCACCCCTGTATGACTTCTGTTGCAGCTGCTGTCTCCAGGTTCCTGCCTTGGCTTACTGTGGACTTACCGTGGACTTACTGTGGACTGGGCTTACTTGGACTGTGATCAGGATATGTAACCCAAATAAATCCTTTCCTCCTCAAATTGCTTTGAGTTGTGGAGTTTGTCACACCAATAGAAACTTAACTAAGATAGTGCACAAACATGTTCTCTTTGACATTAAACTACTAAAGATAGAAATTTGATATTTGAAGACCTGAGACCTAGAGTGCCCATTGACACTGCCACCTAAAACTTTTTTTTAACTCTGAGAAAATAACCATTTATTTGGGGCTTTCCCCTATTGGGTAGATAAGAATAGTCACATGTTCTTTCTTGCAAATGAGAACCTATTAAGCTAAGTGTTAGAACTCTAGGATATATGAGTCACCATCTCAGTAGTTTCCTTGTAGTTAGTGCTGGTACCTAAGACTTGTGGGGATGAGACTGTAAAATGCATAACCCATGATCCAACAACAGCTCGAAACACAAAGGCTCATCATCATATAAAATACATACATACATATATATATATATATATATATATATATATATATATATATATTTAAGATTTTATTTGCGTGCTCTGTCTGTATGTACACCTGCATGCCAGGAGAGGGCAGCTGATCCCATTATAGCTGGTTGTGAACCACCATATGAGTGCTAGAAATTAAATTCAGGACCTCTGGAAGAGTAGTCAGTGCTCCCAACTCCTGAGCCACAGGCTCTTTACCCCATTTCCTAGGACATACTATGTGCCTATGCAGACGGTGCAGAGGTGACAGGATTCTTCATCCAAGAAGCCCACCTTAGGAAAATAAACAACATAAATGTCACAGGTACTAAGTGCCTGCCAAGAATGGGAGGAGACTGTCCTGAAGGCCACACAAGGAAAACATATGCTAAAATGACAGAAACCATACAAACTGGGGTTTAGAATTAGGGAGACGATCTCAGTGAGGTAAGATGGGCTCAAGGGATGCTTCTAAGGGAGCTGAATACACGTGTGTCTGTGTGCTTGAGGGAGGTGGTTGAGGACAGAAGTTGAACTTGAGTGTTGTCCTCGATCACTCTTCACTTAATTTTTTGTGACAGGGTCTCTCACTGATCCCAGAGCTCAGGTTGGCTATGTTGGGTCGACCTTTCTCTGCTGCCCTTTCATCCTGTGTCTTGTTACAGATACCACCATATTTGGCTTTTACCTGAGACCTGAGGATCCGAACTCACGTCCTCATGCTTGCACGTAGTAGACGTCTTACTGACAGAGCTCTCTCTTAAGCCCAGAAGCTCAGTCCTTACACTGAGTTCTTACAATCAAAGAGAGAAACAGGAAGATGTTACTATCAAGTGAAACAAACATTAAATATGGTTTCTTTCCCTGCACTGCCTCAAGTAGTTAGCCATAGGCAAGTCCTATAACCTAATGTCTTTGTGACTTTTCTATTACTGGGATAAGACACCATGACCAAGACAGTTTATGAAATAAAACGTTTAATCTGAGGCTCATGGTTCCAGAGAGTTAGAGTTTATGGCCATCATGGCAGGGCACATGTTGCTGGAGCAGTAGCTGAGAGTTCACAGCTTGAGACACAAGCATGAGACAGAGAGAGCTAATTGGGAATGGCTTTTGAACCTCAAAACCCACCCTCAGTAGCACACCTCCTCCAACAAGGCCACACCAATTGGGGACCATGTATTCAAACATATGAGTATAGTGGGGACAATCTCATTTAAACCACCCAGCTGCCTACCACGGCTGTAGCTTCTAGGATCATAGAAGCAAGCAAATTCATAGTGTGTGGAAAGAGAATGGATGCTTACACATAGACACTTACACTCACCTTCCAGCACGCACAATACCACTCACTTGTTTCCATATGCTGGTCCAGGAGTCAGGAGCTGACAAGAAAGTTAGCCATGCTTATCCACGCCTAGGAGAGCAGGTAGGTGCTACAGACTCCACTTCAGCGTTGTTTTCGTTTTTATTTTTGCTTGTGATGGAATCAGATGGATTTCCATAGAGAGACAGATTCCAATGGAAGGTCAGAGCAAAGGCCTTTTCGGAAGTAATACTTGTGCTTAAACTCTCGGTCGGTCGCACGTCCCTAAGTGACCTTCAGCTAACCGTTGCAACTCCCTAAGCCTCAGTGTTTATTACCTAAAAAATTCGGGATCAAGATACAACCTCCTAGAGTTGTCCTGGGATTAAAGAATAATGAGTCACACACACTGAATGTAGACCCCCAGAGTACAGTGCTTGGGCACACAATAGCTGGTTACAAAACAAGTTCTCTGCGCCCACGAGGGCGAGCTATTGTTACTAACAACATGGGGAAAGGGAGTTGAGGCTCAATGGCAGTTGCCTCCTTCCCAGATCTCTGTCAGGCAGAAAGCCAGAGTCCTCGAACTTGAAAGGGACTTTGGGTGGGTGGAAGCTGTAACGCGTGGGACCCGAGATCCCCTGTGTAGGCCGAGGCCAGGAGAGTGGGTGGGGGTCGCCTGGCCAGCCATGAGAAGGTCCCCGTGGTCCCCTTCCCAGGCCAGGCGGGTGCTGTGGAAGCGAGGCCCCCAGCGTCCCGAGCCCCCAGCGTCCCGGGGCGTCGTCCAGTGGAGAGAGGGAGAGGAGGGGCGAGCGCGGGACTGTCTCCGCCTCCCTCCTCCTTCCATAAATCACCGCAGCGGCGGCGGCGGCGGAGTAGGGAAGTGTACGGAGCCGGAGCGCGGCGTGGTGGCACCAGACACCTCCCTTTCCCCCGCCGCTTTCTTTCCTTTCTCTTCTCTCACTTGGGTCTTTTAAACCGCCCTCTCCTCTCCTCGCAGGGAGACCGCCCCAGCCGCTCGGCCCCGCCGGTCCTGGTGGCGCCGCCGTCGTCTCCGGGCTGCGCCGGGACTTGGGGAAGCGAAGGCGGCGCGGCTCCGCCCGAGCTCCCAGCCGCCGGGGCCTGCGGGCGCCAGGGTCTCGGAGCCGCCGCCGCCGCCGCCGCCGGGCGATGGTGGCCGCCCGCGCGCCCGTGCTGCAGCCGGGCGCCCCCTAAGTTTGCCAGCCGCCGCCGCGCCACGGAGCTGGGAGCGCAGGAGACCGGGAAAGTTTGGCGGGCTGCGCCTCCCGCGGCCGGCGCCCGGAGCCCGTCGGCGGGGAGTGGCGGGAGGCGGCATGGCCCGCGAGCCCGAGGAAGAGGAGCCCGGGAGGCCGGACGCTCTGCTCCGCCGCTGTCCCCGCTGCCCTGGCTGGCCTGGGGCCTCGCGGCCGCCCCTCTGGCTGCTCTGCCTGGTGGCATGCTGGATTCTGGGTGCCGTGGCCGACGCCGACTTCTCCATCCTGGATGAGGCGCAAGTGCTGGCGAGCCAGATGCGGAGGCTGGCTGCCGAGGAGCTGGGGGTGGTCACCATGCAGGTAAGCCACCTTCTGCACGCCGCCCCGCTCGCAGCGCTCTCCCGCTGCGCGGAGCCCGGGGACGCTGCACCGAGCGCTCTGGCTAGCTGCGGGACCCCTCGTCTCCTGCAGACTCCTCCATACCGAGTCCTGCCTATCCCGTGCACTCATCTGCTGCTGCCTTCCTCTGCAGAGCCTCTGCCCCGCACCCACTTTCCCCAGCAGAGCCCCCCTCTCTTTGGCCCAGGCCCCTTTATTTTGGAAGGGGATTCTCAGCTCTACCCGCTCCTCCTTCCCCAATTTGCATTCTCTTCCTTTGCTCGTTTGTTTTCTCTCGTCACTCCTGCAAACTCCCTTTCCCCCTTTGTGTCCCCCATCCCAAGGCAGCGGGTCCGGCTCGTCTCGGGGCATTCTCCAAGGCCCCCCACTGCGCCCTCTCGAAACCTCCCTGCTTCCTGGAGACCCTGGCTCACGGGTTAGGCGAGGGAGGGAAGGTACAGTGTCCACCAGGGCCGCAAGACCTCTGGGATCCGGACCGCCCTGCAGCCGGGGCTCGCTCTCCCTGCCCGGCCGCTTTGGGGGAGGGGAGGGGTCGCCTGGCAGATCTCCGCTTCAGCCCCTGTGGGGACTCTTTTTGTTGCTTTCCGCTCTTGCGGCCTTCGGTCGCGTGCTGTCCGCTATGTAATTTTTGGATTGTGTGTGTCTTTGCTGGAAGGCGGAAGGACAAGGTGAATAGGGTTTCCATTTCTCCCTGCGTGTTTACCGTTTCGGCCTTCCCCAGGGTTTTAGAGTAATTGGCTTAGACTGATAAGGATTTCTGACAGTGCTACTAATAACCCTTAGTTGTACGAATTGCTAGACAGCAACCACCTGGAGATCCAATCGCGCCGTTATTCTCATCCGAGTACAGAACCCAAAACACAGCTTGGTTCTCTAGACACTGCTTTTCTGCAGTAATGGTGGCGGGATTGGTCTTCGAAAGACCGAAGTTTTCAGGAATGGGTCTCCGAATAGGTTTCTAATTCGAACTTAGAGTGAGCATTCCGCCTCCTAGGGCGACGAGGTTTTCTTTTTCTTTTTTTTTTTTTTCTTCTTCTTCTTTGGGTTTCTGATGGCCGTCTTTAAAAAGCAAAAACAAAAACCTACTCCCACCCTGGCCTCCCAAGAGGTTGCAGTTTGTTTAAAGCAAGTTCCATAGGTCTTCTCCACCGTAGCTTTTCTAAGGTCTAAGTCTGCTTTGCTAGGAGGATAAATTTACATTTATTTGCAGAAACCCAGCGCTGACATGCGATAGAGGAGGGTTTTCTTTATTTCTGTGATAACAGCTACTCTTTTAAGGTGCATTTTCCGATTGCATTATCTCAGCTCTTTCAGGTTTAGGTTCAGTTTTAATTTCTTCCATGTGTATTTTCTGGTTGCTGACTGCCTGACCTCCTAGGAATGGAAGGACTTTTGGAGCCAATGGAAGACTTCCAGATTTGCTTTGCATTGATGAATGCGTTAATTTAGACACAAACAGAATTGTTTTCCCACAGTTTTAGCAAAAGGTATTTCATGTGTGGCAGTTTGAGGTTTTGTTTTCAGGATTAGGCGGCCTTTGCCACCTTCACCCCATCTCTAGGGCTGGACAAGGGACGGCATCCCCTCCCCTTCCTGTAAGCTGAAGTCTTGCTATTTACTAAGATTCGGACAGTGCTTTTACTGTTTCTCACCCTAGTCCTCACAAAAGGTGAAATCTGACCCTGACACATTGTCATTCAGGTAGGGAGACGCTTTCGACACTTTAGGAAAAAAGCCTGGGGGCGGGCTGCCCAAATGGCCCTTTATCTCCTCCCAACTGGCCTGTAACACCTTTGCAACCTCCTTGTGGAAACGGACCTCCTGTTGGCAGGGTTTTGTCTGCCAAAATGTAAAGTGGCTTCTCTCCTCTTTTGAAAGGAGAGGTGCTTACTGTATTTAAATCCCTCTTCTTGAGCTGTGCATTGATATGCCACTTGCTCCTATCTGGGAAATTGTGGGAAGAGTCTCCTTTTAATGCAGCTAAACTACCAGCTTTGGGAGAAGTACTTGTACACAATAAAACCCAATGGTAGCTAGATTTTTCGTTCTCAGCATAGAACATGTGAACTTTGGGGTTTGTTCAGTGGATCTGAAATGAATGTGGGCCAGTTGCCTAAAATGAAGATGATGTGCCCTCTGTTCTGGAATGTGGATTCTGCAGATATAGACCCAATTGGTTGTTCGGGGAAAACTAGCCCATGTGGATGTTAAGATGAGCTGGATGACTTCCACACAGAGATGGTTGGGGCATCCAGGTTCTGTCCCTTTGCAGGAACAGAGTGTTGTCTTCACCCTCCCCCACCTCCAAGAAGGGATTGACTCCTTTTATTTAACCTTGGCATTTTATGAGAAATTATGTGTAGACCTGTTTAACTTTCAAAGCCCATTTCCAGACCTTTAAGTTGTTTTGCTGCTGAAATTTTGCAACAGCAACTCTTCATTTTGAGAAATTGCAAAGTAGTGTCCCAGTAAGGCCCAGTTTTTCTGAAGCTCCAACAACAGCACATGCTGCTCACAGGAGGCTGTACCGGGTAATCTTCCACAGGCAAAAAAGCCTTTCAGCTCTATGGTTTCCCATGACATGGTTCTTGTGCTTGTGCTGACAGAGAAGATGGTTTGAAAAGCAGTCTGTCTTACGGATTTTCTTGAAAAAGTTTTTCAACTGGAGTTACTTCCTTGTGTTTTTGTTTTTTTATGTTTTCTGTTCTTTTTAAAATAATGACTTTTTTAAAAAAACAATGTGATTTACACTAACCAGTTTTACTGGGAAAACTGCCACTGAATACTGCCTCTCTGGCAGCAGATGCCATAGATCATGGGGAAAAGCCAGAAACTTAATCACTGTCACCTCAGGAGGCTGGTGAACTGAAGCTGTCAACCCTGGGGTCTGGGGAGCAGAAGGGATGGTGTCCTGGGAGACTTGTTTCTGCTCACTCATTCATGCAACAAGCTTCGGGTGAATGGTACCACACAGTGGAAAAGCCCTATGTTGGGTGTCTGCAGACCTGGATTCCAGCGTAGCCTCTTGCTAGTTGGGTGACTTCGTTTGTATCATTGGTGGTAGAGACTCTTAACTATAATCTGTTCTGTGTGGCTTGGATGGGACCGAACACACGAAGGAACTTATCCACATGAATCTGCGGCGGAGAGATGGTTATGGGTGTGGTGGTTTTCAGATGTTTTCAATAACCCTTGAAAGTTTCCTGAGCTCTGTGCTAGTTGTTTAGGGGGTTGCAAGAAGATCTTCCTGCATAGCCTCTTAAGGGGTTTGCCTTGAAGAAGAAGTAAGATTGCAATGCCTGCTTATTAGAAGGCATATCTACCCTGGGAGCTATTTCACCAAGCATTTTATAAAACCCACTTAACATTATATGACAATTAAAGCTTCCTAACAGTGAGGTTCTGGCTCAGGGCCAGTGTGCCCGCCTTGGTGTTAGCTCTACTAGGCTGGGTACACTTGCCCTGAACTTGGCAGACATACCAGCAGGTTGGTCAGACAGCTGCTGTATGGGACCTGGGAAGAGAAGGAGGAGGGATTTTTCTTTCGGGGGGGGGGAAATACATATATATATGTTTCAGAAGTGCAAGTTGGAGCTTTGTCTCAATTGAAAAGCAGCAGCCAGCACAGGGTGACTTCAGGAGCAGAAGGGCCTGGCTAGGCTGAGGTGTCCATTGACAGCAGCAATGCTGTAAGTAGTAACTCTCAGGGACACCAGAAGCCTTTCTATGCAGCAAGACAGCAATGCACAAGCAAATATAAACCGTTGCTTGTTTTTGTACATCTCTAAGAAATTTGGAGTAGAGGGTTTCTCCTCTGAGAGGTCTTGGGTTTGATAGAGATGATAGAGATGACCAAGATCTGGCCCCTGTTCCTACCCCTATCCTAGTCTCTCAGCTAGTGAGAGAAAAAGACACAGAAGAAAGCAGTATGATACGGGTGGTTTGGCAAGGCCTGGAGGCCGTGAAGGTAGTGGTGAGGGCTGTGGTACCCAGAGAGGAACAGAGGATCTCAGGGCCACAGAACAGCCTCGCTGTGTTCCTGTGCCCATCAAGGAAGTTAGCTACTTTGGCCTGTTCAGTGGAAATATCCATATACAGAGGCTGGCCCTCAAAGTGGAGGCAGCAGCCTCAACCGTGAGCAGATCAGCAATCCTCAGACGTGGCTCATCTCTTTGCTGGCATTGAATCAGGAGGCTGGTATATCTTGAGCCTTCATCAAAGGCTGGCTCTGACTCCATCCCTCCACGTAGATCCTGTGTGGCGTCTCATCTCTTTGGCCACCCTTGTGCAAATCTGTGGTGGCTGGGCATAGATTATGCTCAGAGGCTGTGCTGTAACTAACTACAAGCTGATTCAGTCATATTTAGGTGAGGCTTATATTTTTCTCTAATCCCTGTACCATCCTAGGCATAACTGGTTTTTGGATGATTTAAATATATACTTAGGTACTAAAGACTATTTCAGAGGAAAAATATTTGCAAATAATGTGGATTAATTTGTATGTTTGTATATACAATCTTGGTGGGAAAAATTCTTCCTTCTAGAATAGAATATTTGGAGTAGAAGAAAGCTGAACATTTGGGCAGTGGTGGTGCATACCTTTAGTCCCAGAACCCAGAACCCAGGAGGCAGAGGCAGGCAGATCTCTGTGTTTGAGGCTAACCTGATCTACAGAGCAAGTTCCAGGACAGTTAGAGCTACGCAGAGAAACCCTATCTTGGGGGGGGGGGGGGAGTAAGAAAGAAAGAAAGAGAGAGAAGAAAGAAAGGAAAAGGAAAGCTGAACCGTTATAGGTGACTCCTGAGGTGAACTTGAACTTAAGAATGAGCCCAAGGAAAAACATATTGAATGACTTTTGCTGACTGCTGTTGTCTTAGTACTGGCTGGACTTCCTCCTCACTAATGTCTGCCTTAGCTGGCTTCATTCCTGTGCTTGTTAGCTTCCTTGCCAGCCCTGCTAGAGTTGTACTTGAGCTTGGGAAGGGGAAAGCCATGGTTTCACACTTCGTAACATGTTGGTACCATTTCTGTTTGCTGCTTGCCAAATTGATTCCTTCAGCCTAAGAGGGTGGGTTAGTGAAAAATTCCACTTTTGCTAGGAGGTGGAGTGAAATTCATGGTGGATCTTCTTGGACTCTGTAAGAATCTGTTAAACTTGAAAATATCAGCCAATTATTAGTTGTGTAACTTTCTGAATGTTATTAAACCCATCTGAATTTCAGTGTCTTCTCATTTCATGTGGCTCATAGGGGAAAATACATTTAAAACAAAACCAAAAAACTCCAACAAAAAACAAAACCAAACTAACACAGGGCCCTGCAGAAAAGTATTCAATAGAAAGAAATGCAGATATGTGAATGGGGGCATAGTCTGCTCAGTGTGAGACTGCAGAAGGCTGCCCTGCCCTGCCAGAGCCGAGTGCCCACTTCATCCTCAGTTGCTGGGCTTTCAGTGTGGCCATGCTTCTGTTCTAGAATTTCTTGTCCAGACCTCAAGCCTGTGCTGCCAAACCACCCACTGGGGCTGCTGAAGAAAGTTTTAGATGTGCAATTTGTAGTTATTTATTTACTCTTAAACTTGCTATTGCAAAGTTGTCTGATTTTAAATCTACAAAACCAAAGAAAATAGTGGAAGCATGCACACATATCTCTCCTTCAGTTTAAACAGCCGGTGACTCCTAATGGGCAGTTAGGCTGGTGTCACGGCTGCCTCCACCTGCTCTTCCCTTTCCCCAGGTGAAAAAAGCAAATTCCACATGCTACAGTTTTATTTGTAACATCTCAAATTGCATTAGAAGTTGATTTATTATTTTGAATGTTTTATAATAGTATTTTCTCTCTTTTTGGGGTCCTTGTTGTATAGAGGTAAATAAATATCTAGTAATTTTGCCCAGTGAACAGCCTTCTGGATAGAATACCTCTGAGTCGTGCGTGTCTCCCCCAATCACCCCCCTACCCCCAGGAACCTTTTCTTTGCCTTGTTTTCATATCTATTTTCCCATGAAGCTGTTAGGTTTCTTGTTTTCTTAGTGGTTGGTCTTTAGCACATGTGCTTTGATTAGTGTGAGCCTCACCTGCTCACTTCTGTCCCCTCCCCTTCTAGAAGATGTTAAGGGTAAGACAGGCTGTACCAGGGAGGGCTTGGAGGACTAAAGAGGTAGAGATGCTCCGTACACCTGTTGTTTTCTGAGTAGTCTGTATCAGAGTACCTTATTGCAGAATTGGGGGACTGAGACATTCAGGAGTAAGAGGGGCGTCTAGTATCTTTCCCATGATTCCCCTCTCATTAAGGAGGCTAAACATACTTGGGTTGTCAAGACAGAATGGAAAGAATTGTCACGATTGTGATTTATGGCGCATTCAGGGTTTGCATCTAATGTTTCCCAAGGTCAGTTGGGCAGAAGGAAGGAAGTGGGCTGGGTTTAGGTCAGTAGGAGAGGGGTGGGACACTGCAGCTGTATGGAATTGCCAGCGCTGCAGGGGGGCAGAGCTGCTCTGTTCTCACTCTGGTTGCCCAGAGGCAATATATGAGTGTCTCCTTACATCACTTGGTTTTTAAGGAGATGTAGAAAAGCCTTGCTTCTTAAAATCTTGGCAACTGGTTCAGAGTAAAATGGCAATAATAAAACTGTGGGCTAAACCAAACACATCTGCAGCAAGATTGAGCCAGAGGCCACTGACTGGTTAGGAGTGTCTGGGTTAGAATTATCGGTGGGTTCTGGGCAATAAAGACAGTGCTTGTGTGCAGGCTATGGGTAAGGTTCTTTAATTCTTTCTTTCTTTCAAGATGTATTTTATTTATGTTT
This sequence comes from Cricetomys ansorgei, assembly GCA_026225945.1. Taxonomy (NCBI): domain Eukaryota; kingdom Metazoa; phylum Chordata; class Mammalia; order Rodentia; family Nesomyidae; genus Cricetomys; species Cricetomys ansorgei. Next base: position 406,064 of record JAMJFZ010003403.1, read on the forward strand.
ATGTGTGTGTTACGTTTCCATATGAGTACTATTGAAGGCTAGAAGAAGGTACTGGTAGTTGGAGTTATAGGAAGTTGTGACATGGGTTCTGGGAACTGAATTTGGGTTATCTGCAAGAACAGCAAGCGCTTTTAGGCCCTGCTGGAAGATAATTTCTGTGTAGTTATAAAACAGAACCTTGTGATGAAGAATTCTAAAATGGATACCTTGAGAGATGAGATCTTATCATTATAAAGACTTCAAACATTTATTCAGAGTTTCTTCTGTGCCGGGCACTCTTAGGCTTGATATATCTATCAGCCAACTTACAAATTGACACAGTTCTAAGAGGTGCTCTGGAGGCTTGAAAGTGTGTCAAGGATGTTTACTTGTCTGACAGGGAAAGGTTCCAGTCTGGAATGAATGGAAGTTGGGTAGTCAGAGTGACCTTCCTCAAGGCTCCTGCTGAAGAATAGAAAGGTGTCATTAGGGTTTGACCTTTAATGAGAAGGGAAGAAAGGACACAGAATAGGTTGGGCAAGTAGACAGAGGTCAAGTTGTGGGACCCCTGCGATGTTTTCAGCAGTTAAGATTTCCTCTGTGGCAGGTGCCAGTATACCTAACGTCCAGTCCACTAGTTTGAATGAAAAAGGAACCCACTGCCTTTGCAGTTTAGTCATCGAGGGTAGATTTGGGCAGGGCTATGTGACAGCCTAAGGGATTGTCTAGTACCCAGGATTGTGTGACAGCCTAAGGTATGCGGCTAGTACCAAGTTTTTCCTAGTGCTCATCTTTCTAAGTGGAACCTCCTGCTCTTTCAGCATAGCTGGCAACATCTTACCCACTGCTTGGGAACCAGTTTCTTCATGTACCTGAACCACTTGGTTTGCAGGTGGTGTTCTCTGGGGAGAGGAATCTAGAATCTGGAGCAAGCCTAGGACATAGGAAACTCAGTTAGGAGGTTATTTCCCAGGGCCTGCTCCATTTCTTTTCCCATATCTCTGGGTCTAGTTCAAGGAGAGTCTTCTTCCTTCCAGAAGAGCTGTACAGAACCAGATGGAATAGCCTTACCCTCCACACTATTCTGTCGCACACACTGATCGCTGGGTACCACGGCTGAGACAGTCAAATATATTACTCTTATTTATAAGTAACTTGTTACCTGGAAGGTTCTGACTAATGAGAGACTGGCCCACTGGAGTTTTTAGTAATATGTTGTTGTACCTGTAGACTATCTAGCCTCAGTCTTAGGACTTTTTGCTCAGATGTGATACTCTAGGAGTCTCGTTTACCCTTGCCTTGAATTGGGAAAGGAAATTTGACTCTACAGCAAACATTCCTCCCTTGCAAACTGTTTAGCTCCTTTATGGCTGAGATTGTGAAGGTGGTAGCTTAGCTTGGTGCTGATTAGATGGTTTTAAATTATCACTTAGTACTCAAAAGTCAGTGAGCCACTGAAGAAAGTTCAGAGCTGCTGAGACTTATAGAATGCTAGATACTGTTTTGAAGGGGCAAACGTGACTGATTACTTTCTGATTACCACTGTGAACCCTGAAGTCTAAAGTAACTCTATTCAAAAGAGAAAGTGGGACTGGGATAGGGCTCAGTGGGATAGGGATAGCCTGGCACGCTTGGGGTCCTAAGTTCATTCCCTAACACTGCAAAAATTGTTAAAGAAAAACATAAATAAATCAACAAAATATAAATACAATAACAAAAGGCAAAGCATTAGGAAAAGGCTAGGGAGGGAGGAACAATTTTATCCTATAGTGTTTGTTGATATAAGCTCCATACAAGGAAATGCCACCTATATTTTCAGACAAAGTTCTGTTTTGAAATTGGATTAAAGGACCTACATCTTTCCCATAGTTACTGAGACTGTGAAGTCCTTTTAGTGGACATTGCAATATTTCTCTGGGGGAGTTTGACTGGGTTTTGACACATTTGTTATTGAAACACTTTTTTATCTTGCTTTGTTTCTCTAAGTTCAGAGATAGATTCCCCTTAAACTTTACACAGTCAGCTGAGCTAATTACAGTGTGAAAGCGCCAACCTCCCAATACTGAGCGGATGGGCTGCAAAGTAGTGGCTTATGGTCTCTGTTTCCCTGGATGGACTGCGCTTTGTGGTTAATTGTAGTGTAGAAACCTATGACCTACATTCTCAGCTACAATGGTGTCTTGGTTCTCTTCCAACTGGAACCATTTTTAGAAGACACAGAGCCCAAGACTACAGTCCCTTTTTTCCTTGACTCCCTTTGGATTAAAAAAAATATAACTTACATTATTTTTGCACAGAATATTTTAAAAGATACTTCGAGGCTCTGGTGGAAGGACAGTTAAAAAAAATCAGCAAGCCAGTGAGAATGAATCTGAATTTTTAATTAGGCTTTGAGTTGTTGCTTCAAAGTGTGGAGACATCATTAGGGGTGGAAGTCTTGTTGCATTAGCAGAGACTGACGTGTTACTTCAAACACACAGAGTGCAGCTGCCCTGTGCAGATAAAAGTCGCCAAGTGCGGAACAGCAAGGTGGATTGGTAGATAATTAGCTGTCCCACATTACTGTGGTGTGGAAGAAGCCTGCCAGTCATGGGCAGGAAGGAGGGATTATTAGTGGGAGAAAATCCAAGTGTGTCTGTCATAAAGCAATTTGGAATCTCTTCAGCTGTGGCAGAGCTGATAAGACCCATGCTGGGAAGCGACGCAGATTGACTGCTTTACGATAGCCAGCGTTTTCTTTATTTTCTCCTTCCTTCCTTCCTTCCTTCCTTCCTTCCTTCCTTCCTTCCTTCCTTCCTTCCTTCCTTCCTCCCTTCCTGCCTTCCTTCCTTCCTTCATTCCTCCCTTCCTGCCTTCCTTCCTTCCTGCCTCCCTTCCTGCCTTCCTTCATTCCTCCCTTCCTGCCTTCCTTCCTTCCTTCCTTCCTTCCTGCCTCACTTCCTTCCTTCCTCCCTTCCTCCCTTCCTTCCTTTCCTTCCTCCCTTCCTCCCTCCCTCCCTCCCTCCCTGCCTGCCTGCCTGCCTGCCTGCCTGCCTGCCTTCCTTCCTTCCTTCCTTCTTGCCTGCCTGCCTGCCTGCCTGCCTGCCTTCCTTCCTTCCTTCTTGCCTGCCTGCCTGCCTGCCTGCCTGCCTTCCTTCCTTCCTTCCTTCCTGCCTTCCTGCCTTCCTTCCTTCCTTCCTTCCTTCCTTCCTTTCTTCCTTCCTTCCTTCCTTCCTTTTTCCAAGAATGGCCAGAAATAATGATACACAAAGAAATTGATTGATTGATCAGTCCTCTCCAACTCCATTCCTGATATAATTAGCTAAATAGTCTTTATAGTTCTGTGTCACTGTGTTGAGTTAAAACATCACAGAGAAGCCACAAATGCCTTGACAGTTACTATGAATAACCTAGAAATAAGTATCTGGCTATATCATCTCTCTGTTGTAAGTGTGGACTATTTATAAAGTGTCTCAGGATACTTGTATGTCTCTTAGAGGTGGAGTTGTGTGTTTCAGATATTCCACTTTCCCCCTTCCTCCGTGATCACAGAATATCAAAGGCAAAGAAAGGCCTATGGGGTCTTGTTGACCCTCAGTCCTCACTAAGTCAGTGGAGCTTCCTGGGCTGTTTGTCCACTCAGCGCCTCTGCAGGGCACTGGCCTGGGCTGTGAGCCGCCCTCATCCACCTCTTCTCAGGGTGAGAGACCTGTGGCTGCTGCTGGAGGGAGGGGCTGGGTGCTTTCTGTGGATTGTTCTGTTCTCTTCCCAGAGACCATTAGAGGAAAAACCGAAAACCAAAAACCTGGAAACTGAGAAGTTTTTGGAGGGAGACAGCCTTGGGTATTCAGAGTTGGTCTCATTGGTATCCTGTGATAGAAAGAAACCAGTCCTTTCCTTAGTCTTAGGCAAGACTAAGCTGCATGTGGATTGTAAACCCTTACCACCTGTTACTAGTGAAATTTCTGGAGATAATGTAAATGCAGATGACCATAAAAGCAGGGCGTAGTAGTAGGCCAGGCCTGAAATCCCAGCACACAGGAGGAGGAGAGGTAGGTCATCCTTGGTTACCTTGGTTACCAGGGTCAACATGGACCATGTCTCCAAAATAACTAATAATTAATAATAACAACAACAATAATTCCAGTGAACAAGTCAAATAAACTAAAAACAGATGTGGGAGTTTTATTTGTACATCTGCATCTCAGGCACCAAAGTTAGATAAGACTTGCAAACAGTTACAGCGCGGTAAGGAGGAGGGTTCCTGCAGAGCGAGCACCTGCAGGAAAGAGCCCAGACTCAGGATCAGAGTCTTAGGTTGGCTAGCACTGTCTGTGACTTACCTGGAGGACTCAAGAAAGTCTAGATTTCAAGAATTGACCAGGGGGCTTTGAATGATAGACTTTGTATCTTTCTAATAGTTATTATTCCAAATTAGCTTCTCCTATTGTGTTTAGTATGTCAGTTTCATTAAACATTATACTGGGAAATGTTTGGGATCTTACTACAGAAAGATCAGAAATGCTTCAGATTTGTCAATGATCCAGCACGGTGTCCAGCATCGGAACATTCTGAGTGTTAGTGGGATCTGATGTTTGGCTTACTCATGGTGGAGAGAAGGCTGGGCTATATTTAGGAGTGGGAGAATGTGTATGCACTTGAAGTAAATGTGTGTTCGGGACTCCTTTCTCACAAGGTTAGAATTCATTAGGTAATTCATTCATGAAATACTTACTGAACACCCGGTGTGTGCCAGGTACTATTCTGTTTTTTACCTTCTAACTTCTCACAGACAAGCACTGTGTTGGTCACTGCCGGTCCTTGGCTTTTGTAGTGACATTCTTAAGTTTGGAGAAAATCCATGGCAGGCCACTTGTTTCTTCTAATGTAAATAATTCCTGTGGCTTCCAGGAACCATAATGCAAATGTGGCCACATTGTTCTTAGGCTAGAATTAAAAAACAAAACATCGTTCCCCATGTAATTCTTCCTCTTATTAAAATAAAAGCTTCCAGGATCCACTCTAACAGTGGTAATAAAATCCTGGTAATAAAATCCATGCCACTGTTTCCACGACCTTTGTTTGTCTGTTTTTGTGGTTGTTTTTCAAGACAAGGTTTCTCTGTTGTAACTCTGGCTGGCCCCTACCTGTAGTTTTAGAATTGCATATATTGAAATATGTTCTTCCTTGAGGGAGGCTCTCACTGTGTAGCTCAGACTGGTCTAGGCTAGAGGTTTTCCTACCTCAGCCTTCTGCTGCTGGACTTAAAATGGTCTTACAGAGGGTGACAGTTTTCACTGTTTTACTGTGACTTTGACAGTTTTTTAAATTTTATTTTTGTAATTATAAATACAAATATACAAAAATTTTAATTTTGTTTTAATAATTATAGATACAAATATACAAATTTTATTTTTATAATATAAACTTTCCTTTACAGTTATGTTTTTTTTAAAAACATTTATTTAGTGTAGGGTGAGCATTCACAGGCCATAGCAGGAGGGTGAAGGTCAAATGTTTTCTCTCCTTGCTCCCGGTGTGTCCCAGGATTGAACTGTTGTCAGACTCGGTTGGAAGTGTCTTTACCCACTGAGCCATCTCACCAGACCCAGGTTCCTGTTCCTTTTTTCTTTAGAACATATGTGTGTTCACTCAGATGTACTTTTTATTTTTCCCATACCAAATTCTACTACTACAAGTTGTTTTCAGGTGACATTGTTCTCACAGGAAACTTCCTTTTACTATTTAAAAGTCTGATGACATCCAGGATTAAAGAGAAAAAAAATGGTAATGGGGATACATATGCAGTCTTCTGATGAAGACTCTCTGATGAGAGTTGTGATTGCATTCCTTATCAGATCAAGACAGCATTGTTTAGGATTAAAGGCTAACTGGGCCCTTGTAGGTCCTTCCGTTGTGTGAGTCAGCCAAATTGTTGTGGTCTGCTGTTCAGCTCCTGGCATGTATCAGCAGTGTTCCAAGTAGCTCTAGGAACCGGCCAGAGCAGAAGGGCCTTGGAAAGGCCTATATTCTTTAAAGAGAAAAGTTAGCATTTAAACATGCATAGCTAAAGAAGGGTAGTGAGCACCCAAACTGGCCACTTCTGTGTGAGCAGATAGAGTAGGTTAGGGTGGCATTTAAAAAATGGCCTCTTGGGAGAGTTAATGAATAATGACTGGAGAATCTGGGCAATTGTGTGGAGGGAGTGAGGGCCTAGGGATCTCAGAGGGAAGGCGGAAGGAAGGCATTGAAGCAGGATGGGAATGGGAGCCATGGGAGACAACTGGGTTTCTATGGAGGTCCTTATCTGGACTTATCCTGCAGGAATGGGAAGCCTTGAAGATTTGAGACACAAGACTGTTGAACTGGCTTTTGTTTTAGAATCATCTGCCTGACTGGTTCATCTTCCCTTTCTATTTTGACTTCCCCAACCTCTGGTTGTTGATGTAAGCTCAGGCTGTAATAAAATGAATGCAGTAATTACAGGCCTCCAGAGGTTACACCCTTCTGAAGAGGGTCCCTCTCCCTACTCACTGAAAGGTGTCCTTAGGGAACCCTTGTTGGACACACTCCTTGTGGATGTTAGTGGAATATTGGAGGACTGAACATAAACATATGCCAGTCATGCTGGCCATAGTGGTCCATAACTTTATCCCCAGCACTCAGGAGGCATAGGCAGGAGGATCTCTGTGAGTTCCAAGGCAGTCTGGTCTACAAAGTGAGTAAGAGTTATAAGCAGAATTGTGACTTAAAGGTGTGGGTTTCAAACAATCTGCAGTAATTCATTGAGCTATCAAAACTGAATCATAATTAATACGTATTCAAGTGAACATGAACACAGATGTAGCAAATTATTTTTGAGAAGTTTTCAAGGCAATTTGTATCGGCTTCAAACACTCAAACATTGTATGAGGAAGCTCATCCTGACAGGGTAAATTATTTTCAAGGAAATAACATGTGAGAACTATCTTTTTAAACTTTATCTCCCCCCACCCCCCCACCCCCACAATTTGTCTTCTGTATGATGGGAGTGGAGTCGAGCCTAATTATTTTAGGACCATGGTGAATTTCTTGCTTGATTTTGATTTGCTGTTTTGGTCATAAGTTGTCTAAGTGAAGGTACTGTATCGCTATTTCCCCAAATGCACAGAATTGCATGGACATGAGGGAGGTCTGCTGAGAAGACTCTGCTGTTACTCCCTGATACTTCCTTTTAGCACACTGGTGATGTTCTTAAACTCAGCCAAACTGGATGCTTCATTCAATGAGTTATGTCCTTCCTGGGTTATGTGACAGGGCTTGGCTACAGGACCTACAACCCAGGCTTGCTTAGGGTTAACTTAGCATTTGCAGATGACCCTTCCACCCCACACATCCTCTTGTAGACTTTAAATCATCTCTAGATTGCTAATAATGCACAACGCAACATTGTTTTACTGTACTGTTTATGGAATAGTGATGAGAAAAAAATTCCACCATGTTCAATATAAACGCAAGTTTTCCCAATATTTTCTATCTATCCTCAATTGGTTGATCCCAAAGATAAGGAACCTGTAGGTAGGGCTGGCTGTATCTTCTATTTCTTTAAAATTTGATCCTTTTATGTTGGCTTTCTCAGTTATAAAACTTAAAAATATATAGATATTGAACTATTATTATCACTAGGATTCTCTAAATGTTTTTCTCCTCAAAGCATTCACATTACTACATATGTCCTTGCAAAATCTTAAATTCTTATATCGAATCAAATTAGCCAGGAAAAATAGTAATAGCAAAGTAAACGATGCTTCATTTGATATGAATTTAATGTCTGCTTCTAGCCAAGCAGTGGTTGGGAATGCTGAAGTAGAGGTCGTTGCTCAGAGGCAGCAGCCTGTTTTCTGCTTGGGCTGGGGCACACATTCTCCTGAGGCTGGTTAGTAAGCAGGCTGGGAACAACAGGAGCAAGGGTCAGTTCAGGGGAATTATTTGTATGCAAAGCTTAAGACTCTGGCAAATGGGTCATGTGCCCTGGAGGACCAGTTCTGAGGGATTAACCCTTTCATGCGAGTCTGCCTTAAGCTGTATTTCTTAGTGCTGGCATCTTCAGAGGACTCACAAGTGGCCTGTAAACAATTAATGTGTTCCATTCTTCCTCTGTGCTTCTTATAAACCCATAACTTGGTTTCTTATTTCCTTTATAGCCATGCTGCCATTTTCCTGAGACTCCCTCTCCTGTGCCCCCTCCTCTGCCCCGCCAGGAAGGCTGGCCTGGATGGCTTGGTGGGTGTGTTTTTGAAGGCATAAGTGCTACAAGCTAAAAGCTGTGTTTTAGTAATGCAGAAGGCTTCCCTGGTGAAGCAAGTGGAGCTTGCAGCACTCTGGCTTCCAAAGCTCATTCTGAAGGCACCATTGAGGGACATTCAGAAGTTATAAAAGCAGAGCTTATTCTCAGAACAACTCACAGAAGCCAGGATAGAGAACCCTGGATTTCAATGTCAGCTCTCTCACTGTTCCTTGGAGGTTTGGGTTCCTTATTCTAAAAATTGGACAAGCCCGGATATGGTGGCATATATCTGCAATCCCAGCACTCTGGAGGCTGAGGCAGGAGAATTGGAAGTGATAGAGGTTGAGGGTGGGTCTGAAGAGATGGCTCAGTAGTTAGGAGCAAGTGCTGTTCTTTTAAAGGACCTGAGTTCTGTTCCTAGAACTCACACTGGGCGACTCACAACTGCCTGTGACTTTTCTACCTCCAGGAAGTCTCTGGTCTCCAGGGTACCTGGTAGTCATGCACATACCCACATAGGAACACACACACACACAAATTAAAAATGAAATAAATATGTTTTTAAAAGTTGTAATAGTTTATTTTTAATTGTCAATTGACAGATTCTAGAATCATCTAGGAGACAAACATCTGGGCATATCTGTGAGGGAATTTCTAAATTGTGTTAATTAAGGTAGGAAGATGCACATTACATGTATGTGGCACCCCATGGGCCAGGTTTTTGGGGCTGTACAAAAAGGAGAAAGTGGGCTGAGCACCAGAATCTATCGCTGTCTACTTTCTAATAGTGAATGCGTATAACAGCCGACCCGTCGCACCTTTCTTGCCGTGACAGACTGTACCCCAATAAACCGGTCCTTCCTTAAGTTGCTTTTGTCATGTATTTTGTTATGGCAATGAGGAAAGTAACTAATACAGAAAAATTGGTCCCAGGAGTGGGGTTATTGCTACAATAAACTTGAGCATGTAGTTCTTAGGACTCTGGAAAGAGTTTGGAACTTTGGGTTAGAAAAGCCCCAGAATGCTGTAAAAGGGCTTACCGAGACAGTCTGAAGGGCCTTTGGAAGAACAGAGAAACATCGAGATGGGGCATGGGGAGCCTAACTCATGAGGCTTTAGGAGACTCAGGAACTGGGCTGGAGGCCATTCATTTCACATCTGGCAAAGAATCTGGTCACATTTTGCCTATATCCTGTGAGCTTGAGTAAGGCTAAATTTAATAGTAATAGACTAATTGGTTTGGGGAAAATCTCAAGACAGGATTGCACCCAGGCTGTGTCATGATGACTGTTCACAGCTGTGACCCAGGCCTACAGTGAAAGAGCAGCAAGCAGAGCAAAGGGATGCGGAAAGTGTGCATTGTGGAGAAGAAAATCTCTCCAATGAATTTAAAGCTACAAGTAAGGCAGATGGGAAAAGCAACTGTAATTCTTGAAGGAATTAGCCTTTTTCAAGAGAAACTTTGGGTTTTTCACTGGGACAATAAAAAGGTTCCATAAGGGCAAGACCCCATCCAGCCAAGGCTCCAGGTTATTAAAAGAAAATGCAAATTTATTTCAACAGAAGGATTCTGAACTGCATTCCCTGCTTGAAAAAATTGCCAAGGAAACTTGTGCAGATTTAACCACCAAGGCATACAGAAGTCATTACAGCAGTGGTATAGTAGGGGCTATGCTACATCTCAAGCTGACAGCAGTACTCAGTATGATTCATGTGGCACCCATTTATAGGCATGAAAGATATAAGAATAAGGGGGTCATGGAAACCTGCACAAAGCTTCCAGAGAGCTATTAAAGCCAGGCACTGTGTGGCAGGTTCAGAGTCTCTGCAAGGAGGCCATGAGTGGCCATGGTGTGAAGCTGTGAGGGTGAGTTTCAGTGGCGACCCTAGGATACTGGACATACCAGCACCGTGGGATATATACTGAGGATGGTTGCAGGCGCGAAGTGGAACCTGACCAGGAGAAAAGCTATATGTGCTGCAGTCAGTAGAGCTGGAAGGATGATGCTCTTCAAGCCCTTCGGAGCCCATCGTGAGCCCCAGATGTCAGAAATGGAACTGCCGGGTTTGGTGTTTGTCTTGCTGGGTTTCAGACTTGTTTTGGTCCCATTTTTTCCTTACTATGCCTCTATTTCTCTCATTAGAACGAGACTGTTGACATTGTGCCAATATTTCTTAAAGTTTGTAGCTTGTTTTTGTTTTAAATGGACATTTAATTAAAAACTTGCCTTGTGTCTCAGAAAAGAATTCGGTCTTTGGACTTTGAAACGGTAACAGTGTTAGAGACTGTGGGGATTTTTGGACACAGACTGTGCATTTTGTATTTGAGATGAAGATGAAACTTTAGGAGGCAAGGGTAGAACATTAATTATTTAAAAAAACTTGAACGCTTATTTTGTGTGTGTGTGCCTGTGTACTCATGAGCATGTGCATGCTACAACACACACACACGCGTGACATTTATATGAGACAGCTTGTGGGAGTTGATTTTCTCTTCTTCAACCATGTGGTCTCCTGGGATTAAACTCCAGCCGTCCACCTTGGTAGCAAGGGCCTTCGCCTACAGAACCATCTTGCTACCTTATTTTGAAAATGATATGTTTGGGCCTCAAGTTGATAGTGGGTGGATGTATGGTGGTTAATACTGATTATCGACTCAACAGATTTAAAATTACTGGAAGTATTTGTATGTGTCTATGACAGTATTTCCAGAAAGGTGTAGCCGAAGAAGGGAGGCCTGGACTGATAGATAAAAAGAGCAAGTGTGCTGAGCGTGAACACTCACTGTCGAAACACTTGGGAAAGTTTCTGTTACTTTGGTTTCTTTAAAAGCGCAAAATGGCATTTGGATTAAGTTTGCGTTCCCACCTGAGCTGTGCTATAGTTGTTTACAAGTTGGATTTGGAATGCTTGATGCAGGTGGCTGTAATTTGGTTAGGTGCAGTCATTCTGGCACCCTGTACCTTGTCTTTGGGATTGTGTGCCACATGGGTTTATGGGAACTTTTGGCTTAGGGCATAAAATGTCTGAAGCCCCGAGAATGGGGGTGGGCATTGGTTGGTGGTTCGTTGGTTGGGTTGCTGTCTTTAGCGCAATAATTCCCAAAAGAACAAAAGTTGGAGAGATTCGAGCTTAGGATAGCCTAAAAAGAGGCTGTGAAGAGTTCTATCTCCCTCTCTTTCTGTATCAAGGCCTCTTGCAGAAGATTTGTTTAGAAGATTTCATTCTGTCTTTTCCTTTCTCTACCCCTAAATTGAGGGTAAAGGATTGTAGCTTACTGCTACAATTCATCGCTCTCTTATTCCTGACCAGAGATGGAATATAACCAGCTCTCTCACACTTCCTACCACCAAGCCTTTCCTGCCATGATAGACTTTATCCTGAAACTGTGATCCACAGTAAGTTCTTCCCTTCCTTAAGTGGCTTCTGTCAGGTATTGTCACAGCAACAGTAAGGACAATGATATACAAAGCTCAGGGTCTAACCGGGCTACACAGTGAGAGATTGTCTTAAAAATAAAGGATAGAGGTAAAGGAATATACCCACAATTATTGTAGGGCTGTGTCTTTTGTTCCACACTAAGTACTAGCTAGTTGTTTCATAGCTAGTTGTTACATGACTCAGACACGGCTCAGTGGACCATGCTGGCTGCCAAATCCCACTTCCCGACGGACTTGCCCTTGGACACAGCCCGCCTATCTCAGCCTCTGCTCGCTCTTCTCCTGTTCTTCCCACTTAGCCCCCGTCCATCAGTGATGAATAACTAGTAGGAGACATTTTTGTCTGGCACTGAGCAATTTCAGAGGGGATAAAGGTATGTTTCAAACACTTGAAGGACAAAACAGCCCTCTCCCTAGCCCTGCAGGTCTGACAGGGCCGGCTTCCCCTTGAAATGTTTCCCTGTGATGTTATGACTTACACCATGGAGAGCCCTTTGATCCAAGCCCAGAATTTGTTGGCCACAGGGTTTTTGTTAATAGAAAACACTCATGCACCTCTGGGGGAAGAAATTAAAGCACATACTTCCTCCTGTCTGACCTCTGAACTCTTGCCATTTACATCAAACGCTGGTTAGGAGAGAAGGCTAAATTAGTGATCTGTGATAGCACCCTCTCCAGCCAGCCTGACTTTCAACTTGTTTTCTCCTCCAGCTGATGAATTTCCACGTTAGAAGGTGCGTGTGCCCTTAGAAGTCTGAGGGGAGCCAGTGTTCCTGATGGAAGGGACAGTGTTCCATGTAGTGAGACTCAACCTTCTTTGCCTTTTAGAAACTGTTACAAAGTTGTTAAAACTTGGCAAGTGTCTTGGCTTGTTCTTAACTCAATTTCTTTTTCTGTAAAATAGGGATTTACCCCTCCTCTAAGGGTAGAAGTGAAAACCACAGGAATGAATGTGTATCAAAGTTCTTTATGGGTCCCTAGGGGTGGCTAACTGGGTAAAAGCACTTGCCACGAGTACCTGATGACAAAAAGCTACATACCACTGCCTGCAGCTGCCTGCAGCACTCCAAAGGCAAGAAGGGAATAGAGACAAGACAGTTGTCTGGAAATTCAAGGCGGAGGTGGAGGGTGCTATGGAGGTCAGACTAAATGCTCTGCATGTGCATGCCAGGGTCCTTCTGTCCAGTGAACCACTGAAGTGTTTCTACCCCTTTTCAAGAACTACTATTTCTACCAGCAAAAATTTCTAAGGGACTAGAGAGAAGGATGGTTCAGCCATCACTGTCTACTCTTTTAAGAGGACCTGGGTTCTATTCCCAGCACCCACGTGGTGGCTCACACCTGTTTATAGCCCCAGTTCCAGGGGATCCTATACCCACTCCTGACCTCCAAAGGCACCAGGCATGCATACAATGCACAAACATACATACAGGCAAACACCCAAGCATGTAAAGTAAATATTTTTTTCATTTAACAGACTGACATCTTTTTTTGTGTTAGGATTATAGCCTGTGTGCTGCATTTGATTTCCCTGAAAAATTTTAATTCAACTTAAAGCTCTGCTAACTCCCTTGTTAGAATGAGTCTGTGTATAGGGATGTAGACATCTGAAACAATAGGTAAAGAAAAAAATTTTTTTTTCATTAGGTCACATCATGATTTGTGTGTGTCCGGGGGGATGTTGAAGAAGATATTTTACCAATAATTCAGGAATATTTTTTTAGTGAAAGCCCACTACAACTGTTGCTTTAAGAACAAGAGTTTGTTTTAGTAACTTCAGCACAGTGTAAGGAAGGAAGGAAGGCCTGTGCTCAGCTCCCATGGGCCTGGATACTGCCATGACTGTTGCAGAGTAAGGCTTTGGCCTCAGGTGCCCCCTTCCAGCTATGGTCTATGTGTGCATCCATAATGGGTGGGGGTAGGTTCTGCAGCCCAGCTTGGCCTCATCCATTACACCCTCCCAGTGTCACGGGTCTGGCCTCCATATCTCCAGAGTAACTGTGTACATTAAGACAGCACCTGGGGCTCGCTTCCCGAGCATGTCATCCAGTTATTTATCCCTAACAGAAATGCTATCATCTTACCCATTTCCCTTTAGCCTGGCATGGTGCTGGGAAGTCATGGAAGGCAGTGTAAGGAAGAGGAAGTACTAGGTTTGTTCTTGCCTCTCTAGACAGTCTCCAGACAGCTGTCCCAGCCTTTCCACCCAAGTTCAACTTGTGACCATTTGGAGCTCTGACCTTGCCCTTGTAATTGAGACAGTCCACTTCCACGAGTTCTAAAACTGCAATGGTGCCCAGGACAAGAGTAGGCTTTTAGAATGTGCCTTGTGAATGGGTAAGGGAATTTGAAAGCAAAGCCCTAGGACTTTACCTCATCTTTCCTTACGAATAACATGGGAATAAATAATTTCTTTCTGGGCAGAGTCGTTAAGTGAAAGTGCTCTAAAATCTTTTTTGTGAATTACACAATAATCCCTTTGTGAACTATGAAACAATTTACCCATCTTATGAGAGCTTGAAATACATGCTTCTTGAATGACAATAAAACATAAAACGTCTTGTTCTATTTCCTATCTGTAATAAATAAGAGGATTTATTACTATGCATATAGTTGCACTTGTATAACTTCAGAGGAAATAATCATAAAGAAATAATGAAGTTAAGAGTTTAATCATTCATTAACCAGTGACAACCTTTGAGTGGCTTAATAATTTAAATGCAGTTTGTTACCTCACATTTATGCATCTCTGGAGGACATATCATGCATTTTATTTGAATGTGACCATCCATGGCTGTGAGGCAGTGTGAACAGGCAGTGTGAACAGGGAACTGTTATACCTCTGTTACTGATGTATATGGAATATAAGAATGAAGCGTAGGAACGCGGTACTGCCTGGATTCCAGCTGGCAGTAAGTAGCCCATTCCCTGAGCTATTTGTTTGCACCTTTTCTTCTGGGAATTCCCAGGAAGTGGAAAGTCATCCGTTGGTAATTTTAAATCCATACCCACCGCCATCCCCACCCACCACACACCTTTTCCTGCAATAGGCTTTAACACTTTTGAGCGGTTGCTCTGCAAGCTTGTAGTCTCATAATTGCTTTAGGTAAGTGGATATCTATGAGGGGTTGTATTTAGTAGACGGGGCTTCTCTGTGAAAGAATGCTTTGTGTATCTCCCCATACTACAGCAGTCCCTGGGTGCCTCCTGAGTCTCCCTGAGGCAGAGCTGGGAAGGAAGGATCCTGCTCCAGAATAATGGGAGGAAGCTGCTTTAGTGTGTGTGTGGTTGGGGGGTGTGTCAGGGAGGAGGCTAGCACTGGAACTCCAGATCCTGGCACTGGAACTCCAGACCCCCTGGTACTGGCTTTCCAGAGCTGAGCATCTCTGTTTTCTCTTCTTCTTACTCCCAGCCGGGAACTTTGCATTTTCAGTGAGGGTCCCACTACCCCGGGCTCTAGTGACCGTGGAATCACTTTAAGCCTGTAACAATTGTGGGTTCTTATCCTCTTAGTTAAGACTTTGGCTAGCTTCCTTTTAGACCTGGTAGAGAGGCTTGCAATGTAGGACTGACTCTGGCTTTGCTGCATAGGACACAAGACATTTTCTCATCTCTTCTAACCACCACTTTCCCCCACTCACTTCCCCCCAATTTGAAAGAAATCTTTTCATTTTAATATCATGTGGGAAGATAAGCTATCTTAGGGACATATCAAAAGCCATTGTCAAAGAAGAGACTTATGTATAATGGGGAACAATTCTTACTTCCCCAAAGCTCTGATAGACAAAAGGTGAACTCATTCTCCTTCTTGAAGTTAAGTTTCTGATGTGTTCTAGGAATGTTCTGTGAGAACATACTTTTTACTGACCTACCAGAGAAACCACAAGGACTATATTTGATACGGCTTCTAGTGTTTTACTGGCAGACAACAGCAGTGCTCATGTTTTGGCCACCTGTTATGTCCCAGATCTCAGGCTATGGGATTGAGTTCTGTTTTACCTGTAGGCAGCTGACGATTTCTAAAACCATAAATGCTTCATCCAAGATTTGAAAGTCACGAAAGTGGTAGAGGTGGGACTCATACTATGTAAGCTTCTGCCTGATCAACTAGGTTGATAATATTAACAAAGTCGGCCTTTAATGGGTCCTGTGATGTCCGTGATTTCCTTGAATTAATGCAGCAAGCTCCCAAGAATACAGGCATGGCTTATGAGAGGAGCTGGCATGTGAGACTCAATCAACAGGAAGTACTTTACAGATCTAGTGATGGAAGCCATGTTTCTGTCCCAAGCAGGCATGTCTGATACCCCACTACCACCACCACACATATCCTCTCGACACAGGGAAAAGGAATGTAGCTGAAGTGAATTGTAAGCTGGAAATGAATGCATGTGTAAAGCAACGTCATCATCATTAGGAAAGGGTAGAAAAGACAGAAAAGGAAAGAAAACCTCAGAACAAACTGCTGTATTTTATTCTCAGGTAAGCTTTATTATAAATAGTGTTGTCCGACATTCAGGACTTTCCCATCCAGGCAAAGTGTATTTCTTGATCTTCTCTGTTGAAGCGTACGAAGTGTCTACTGTTGTTCACAAAGCCTCTTCATATACTTGGAAGATGTCACTTGTCCCTTATCTGCCATGCAAATGAGATGCACTGAGATGAGACCCAGTGCCTTTGGTCTATCTACCTGAACTAAACTAAGGTTGGTCGATGGACTTTGTGGTCTGATTAGGGGAGAGAGAAAGAGAGAGATGAGAGCGGGGGTGGGGGGCGCAGGGGGGGAGCTAGAAGCTGTGCTTTTTTTCTGACAAGAGTTGTTACTTTTTAAAAGTCCCTTTGAACCTAAATTAGTAAGAGTTTTCAAAGGGTACCTAATACTAAAGCTCTGATATTTCTTCATCTCAACCTACTTTTTATAAACATTTAATTTATTTAAAAACAGTTTAAAGAACGTTAAATTATGTGTATTTGAGGGTGTCTGTATGTGGGTGTGCGCGAACGAGCACTAGCGCCTTCAGAAGCTAGAAGAGGACTAGATCCCCTGGAGCTGGAGCCACAGGCAGTTGTAAGCTGCCTGATGTGTGTGCTGGGAACTGAGACAGTATGCACTCTGAACCACCGAGCAGTTTCACCAGTGCCCCTTTTTAATTTAAACACATGTACATGTGCATGCAGGTGCCTGTGGAGTCCGGAGGAGGGTGTTCGATCTCCCGGAGCTCGTTTCTTTTTTTAAAAAATGATTTATTTTTATTTTTTTCTGTGCATTGTTGTTGTATCTGTGTGAGGATATCAAATCCCTGGGAATTGGAATTATAGACAGTTGTGAGTTGCCATGTGGGTGCTGGGAATCGAACGGGGGTCCTCTGGAAGAGCACTCAATGCTCTTAATCACTGAGCCATCTCTCCTACCCCCAGCAGTAAAACTCTTCACCAGTGATCATTTGTCCAATCACCTTCATTTTTTTTCTGTTCCTTCTACCCCTACAGTCTTACAATTCTGTCTCCCTCTTTGTTCATTCCCCCCCACTGGTCTTTTGTTCATGTGAAAATCAAACAAAAGTCAGAAGAGCTAATTCAGGTCTTAGA
The DNA here is from genome assembly GCA_026225945.1 of Cricetomys ansorgei. Lineage (NCBI taxonomy): Eukaryota > Metazoa > Chordata > Mammalia > Rodentia > Nesomyidae > Cricetomys > Cricetomys ansorgei. The sequence goes on from JAMJFZ010003403.1 coordinate 423,317, forward strand.
GAAAAATGTATGGACTTCTCACCGTCTTCGTTGGCTGGGACTTGGTAACTGTATTTCAGTTTTGCTATAACATATTTGAATAGCTTTGAGTGCACTGCCAAAGGCAAAAGAGCACTTAAAAACCTTTGCATTTTATAATGGTTTGCCAACCTGGCCGAGGTCCCAGGCAGTGCCTCCTGGAACACCAGAGGTGGTGAAAGCAACTTGATGGTTTCGTACATATTTGAATCACCTTGAGACCTTTGAAATATGTGGGAGAGCTCTCTTTTGCTACTCAGCTCAAGATCTTGTACAGGAGGTCAGAGCTGTGAAAAATTTTTTGGTCAGTTCCAATGTGATTTCTGTGATTTCTCTATCTTCTCAGATTAAAGCATGTGGTGTCTTTAGTAATAGCGTTTTATCATCAAATTCTGGTGGGCAACCAAGAACAGTGGCAATAACTTGTTTTTTTCTGGGGGGGGCGGTGTCTCTGGGATGTGCACTCATCTTTTTATTTGGAAACCTATGGCATCTGGTAGGAGCATCATTCCTTGTGTGGAGAAACTCCAATACATATGCACATCCGTGTGTATACACACACACACACACCCATGTAATACGGGACTGTGGCTTATAAAATAGTGGGTTTCCATATGGCTTTTCCAAACATTCTGTGTTAGTTATCCAACCCCCCAACCCCTCTCCTGCCTCACCCCCTTGTCCCTCTCCCCACCCAAGCCTTTCCCCATTATTTCCCCTTTGCTTTCATGTCACCTGTGTTCTGCCATCACCCTTCCCTTGAGATCTTCCCCATCGACGGTCCTTCTATACTTTCTTGGATCCTACAGTTACTCTAAGTTAAACACACAAATCTAAAACCTTAACACTAAGATCTACATATTAGTGAGAACATTAAACATTTGTTCTTCTGGGTCTGAGTTACCTCATTCAGTATGTTTTCCAGTTACACCCATTTAACCCCCAAATTTCATTTATTATAATGGGATAAAATAGTATATATGAACTACATTTTCATTATACATCCATCAGTTGATGAGCAGCTAGGCTGTCTCTGTGTCCTAGCTATTGTGAATAGAACAACAGTGAACAGATGTGAGCAGGTGTCTCTATGGTCTCTATGGTAGGTAACTCAGTTTCTGAGGATGTGTCTGGGAGTGGTACAGTTGGGTCCCGTGAGAAACTATTTCTAATTTCCGATGGACGGCCACACTGATTTCCATTGTTGTGCTAATTTGCATTCCACCAACAGTGCATGAGGGCTCCCTTTCCCACAAACCTCTGCAGCATTTGTTGTCTGTTTTCTTAATTTTAGTCATTCTGACTGGAGTAAGATGAAATCTAAATAAAAGTAGGCTTAGTACTGTAAATCTGGCCAAGAATCCAAGAACTCTGTGGGCCCTGGCAGGTGACGTACTGCTATTGTTTTGCTAAAAGAACATAGTATCAAACTGCTCCTTTAAATTCATATCTCTGGAGAAGGAAAGATGGCTCAGCGGTTCAGAGCACTTTTGCTTACTGAGGACCTGAGTTTGCACACACTCATCTGTAACTCTGGTCTCATTGGATCTGAAGCCTTCTTCCGGCCTCCACAGGCACCAGCAATGCCAATGGTGCACAGACTTCTACGTAGCCAAGATTTTTTAAAAATTGTAACTCTATGCCCATAGATGTTATAGCTCTCAAAGAAGTTTCTCTGTAGAGTGGCTGGTGGTTAACTCAGAAGCTCACAGTTGGTAACACTACAGGGAGTGTACACAAGTAGAACTTCTTACTAGAAGCTCAGGGGCCATTGCGGAAGAGGGATTGCAAAGACTGTAAGATCCAGAGGTCAGGGAGGATGGGTGAAATTGTATCTTTTGGACATGACAGCACTGTTGTACACATGAACTCATATAGTAGCTCTAGTTACCTGCACAAAATCAAGCCAGTCAGCATTCTTCTACGTGGTGGGAGGTTGGAGGGTACTCAGGAGCCCCAGCCTTTAACTGAGGAGCTATTGACAGTTGACAGCTTCCTGGGAGCGAAAGTCAGTTTTTTAAGGGTATGGCTCCTGGTAGGTCTGTCAAGCCCCAGTGGATATCTCCATACCCATGTGTAGATGTGCAGCACAAAAAGAACTCAGTGAGCTATGGAGGGAGGAAGAGAGAGAAGGGATGGAAAGATGGCTCAGCTATTAAGAGTACTTAGTGTTAGTGCAGAGGACCCATGTTCAGTTTTCAGCACCCACATAACTCACAAACATCTATAACCCCAGTTCCCAGGACATAGTACCCTCTTCTGGCTTTTGTGGGTACTACATGCATATGGTACACAGACATGCAGAACATACTTTCAAATATAAAAATAAAAACAGATCTTTTGATCTTGTTCCATTTAAAAAAAAAAAAAAGACTGAAAATTGGGGGGTGGGTCAAGGAGGTGTGGTGGATCTGAGATGAGTTAGGGGGAAAGGTGGGGAGTGTGACTAAAATACATTGTATGAAATTCTCAAATAATTATTTATGTAGAAGGAAAGCTGCTGCATGTTCTTTTTTAAGTTTAGTGAGGCCGTGTCCCGGACTGGAGGCATGCTGAGAGCGGGCAGCTAGACATCTGTGTAGGATACATTGCCACACAGCTGTCCCGCCAGCACCCTCTCAATGTCACGTCCTTCTGCTGTAAGCACGGAGGAACTGGTTTACAGCCGAAGGCAGCTTCCACGCTGGGACGCTGTTACACAGGAGAATTGCAGTACGCAAACTGAGCATTCCACTCACTGACTCTTGAGTGGAAATAAAGTGGCCCAAGAGAAGAATCCTTGTCTACTGCATACAAATCTCAGTGAAAGAGGCAGTGGATGTCCTGGGACCTGAACAGGAGCCCGTGGGGGATGAGAGTCAGAGTCAGTTCCAGCTGAGCGTGACTGGGAAACTCCATCTAGTGTTAATTTATGGGCCAGTGAAAGATACCACAGACTGCTGTTCTGCAGGACAGTCATGTGCGGAAGCCCGGCTTCCCCCAAACATAGATTTTTCTTAGAAGTTGCCTTTTAAAAAATGCTTAGTGGTTTCCTGTCCTTAAGATTTCCATAGAGAACATCTTCAAGATTAAAGGACTGCAGTCATCATTTTTAGCCTGAAGGGGGTCTTAAGATTTAGTTTTCAAAGTGGGGATTTAGTTAATTTATTTATTTTAAATCACATGTGTTTGGGAAAAAAAATTTTTTTTTCCTAAAAACTGACGAGAGTTGAGAAGCAGTCAGCACATTGGCTACTGTCTTTATGAACATTGTAGTAAAGGTGGTGCCAAGATAAATGCTCTGGTGGCTTTCTCGTGCATCCATCCCTAAACGAAGGCAGAATGTTTCTCATTCTAGCCAATGACCCTGCAGACGTTGGTCAGCGATGTCAGCACCCTTTTCTAGCTCCTACTGTGTGCTCCACAGTGCCGTAGAAAGACCTTGGGCTCCCACTGTGTGCTCCATAGTGCCGTAGAAAGACCTTGGGTATATTAAAAAACCCAAACCACAGACCCTGTATCTGCTCACTGTCCCGGAGGGTTCGGAGGTGAATATGTTAAGTCATTCCTACTTTTGAAGTTTCATTTCCAATTAATTATGGCCAGGAAACTAAGATGCAGCAGTAAGGATGAGCCCTAGCTAAGACGAGTAAGGAGGTGTCAAAGCTAGGTGAGGTTAGCGTGGAGTCTGCGGTTAGGAAAGAGAGCCAAGGGTCAGCAGACGCTGAACCGTATCTGTTCTCTGTTTATTTGTGTAGCCTCTGGTCTTAGTAGTGGGTGAGGTTTGAATGTGAACGTCCGTCCTCCTGGCTCATGTTGTGGGGGGTTGGGGAGCCTGTAGGAGATAGAGCCTAGCTGTAGGAAGTAGTTTGCTGGTCCAAATTAAGCTGTCTGCTTCCTGATCCTAGAGATGTGAGAAAGTAGTCCTGCTGCTGTAGCAGGACTGTCCCTGTCCCTGCCTTCCCTGTCAACCTAGACTCAAACCTGCGTCAAAATAAGCCCCTTATCCCTCGTTTCTGTCATGTATTCTGTCACAGTGCCAACAAAACTAACTGCTGTATAGAAAAAACGTAGTCACAATAGCAGGGCATACCAGGCAGCAGATAGGCTCAGGAGATCCCTGTAACAGAGCCTCAGTGAAAATGTCCGACTGTCCCAGATGGCAGGATTTGAGGTGCAAGGCAAGGTTTAGTTCCAGACCCCAACTTCTTGGATCTCAAGCCTGGCTACAGTTTATTGCTCAATTTCAGTTATTCTCTTGATCCTCCGATTTCTTGTCTGCTCACTAAGAATGAGCACTAGAATTTATTTGTCTTCTGTGTCTCGAATCCTTGAGGAAGATGTTGACTGTCATGCTGGGCTGATTGAAGTATTTCACCCGGTGAGACAGCAGAAAGAAAGGGACGTAAGGGTTTGCATTAATTTCCCTCCTGCAACTTGTCTAATGGAAGAATGCCAAGAAAATATGTACTGCATCAGCCTCCTTTTTCTTTTCTTTCTGTCTATCTCTCTTATCTATCTCTCTATCTATCTATCTATCTATCTATCTATCTATCTATCTATCTATCTATCTATCTATCTATAATGTGTGACAGAGTTTGCTATGTATCCCTAGTTGGCCTGGAACCTCACTCTGTAGCATACACTGACGAAGACTTTGAGTCTCCTGATCCAATATCCTGAGTACAGGGCTACCACTATATCCAGTGCCTCAGCCCTGTTTCACCCACCATTTTGAACTTAATGAATTGATCTGAGGTCTCTGTTAGTTTGGGGCACATATCACTGGCACTGATCAGCTGAGGACTGGATGAGCTCCCTTATTGGCTGTCTCCAGGTGGCTTTATGTGTTAAAAGATACATTTTCGCTTTCGTCTGTCTGTTTGTGTCTGTCTGTCTGTATGAGCATATGTCATATGTGTATAGTGCCTGCAGAAGTCTCAAAAGGACATAGGATTCTCCTGGAGGTAGAGTTACAGGTAAGTGTGGGTGCTGGGAGCTGAGCTGAGGTCCTCTGGAAGGGCAACAAGTGCTCTTAACTACTGAGCCATGTCTGCAGCCTCCCAGCTCCGTGTTTTATAAAGTCACGAGAAGACCCTGGAGTGTTTTTCCAACTGTTTGTCTTTGCAGACTGCCATGACGGCAGAGGACACAACTGTGTGCTGTTGTAAATTTTGTGATCGTTACCTCGAAGGTCATTTTAACAACCCAAATGATACTCTTCACTGGACATTGTCACCATGTTCAAAACTAATAGTGAGTACATACAATTAAAGACGGAAGGAAACCTGCCGCCCTGGATAGCCCTCTACCCTCCGAGTCCAGGAGAATGTGTGCCTGAGTGTAGGGTAAGAATTGTTATATAGAGGACAAGACTTCAGGGAATGGACTTGCAGAGGAGACAACACACAGTGGCTAGAGGGACGGCACAGTGGCAAAGACCGAGCTGCTCTTGAGAGGACTCAGGTTTGACTTCCAGCATCTGACCTCAGGCACCAGGCACACACAGACATGCATGTAGGCAAAACACCTATATACATAACATACAATGAATTAAAAAACGTATTGCAAAGCTCTAAGAGAAATTTCCCAGCTCTTTTTCATCATGATGCAGACATCATTGTATTGGAAGAATCTGGGATTTTGTCACTGAAACAAATGCTTCCTATCTCATTGTGTATCTCACAGATAACTTGAATAGCAATCCATGCCACTTTGAAATTACAGTAGTTGTTAGATCCATTGCTAAATCTTACTTTTTAAAAGATTTATTCTTTACTAATATGTATGTTTTGTGTTTGGAGGTTTGTATGCATGTGTGCATGCAGGTACCCACAGAGCCCAGAAGACAGTATCAGATTCCCTAGAAATGGAGTTACAGGCAGTTGTGAGCCACCTGATCTTGGTGCTGGGAACTGAACTCTGGTCCTCTTCAAGAGCAGCAACTGCTCTGCACTGCTGATTCATTTCTCTAGCCTCTGCTCTATTATTGATGGATGTATTAATAACAAAGCACATATGATATTGTAATATTGTAATTTTAAAATGTTTTGTAGTTGATAACTCCTTATTTGTTTTTGTTTTTGAGACAAGGTGTCATACCTGTTAAATTATCTTTCGGGCGCTTAATGAGAGTCCAGCATTGAATTTTCCAATGCTCTTTATTAATCACAAACCATGTCAAATCTCAGGGAATTCTACACTCAGGCAGCTAGGCAGAGAGCTCACTCCAAGGCTTTCTCACCCCATGCTCTCCACTTGGTTCTCCTCCTGCTCCTAGCTTCTTCTTCCTTGTTCTCTGCTGTTTTTTTCTGCCCTTGCCCTAGTTCTTTTTTATTCCAAATCCTCTCTGTCTCCACCCAGCCCTCCAATCTACAAATCAATGGAGCCTAACCTTCATCTGCCTTAAGGCTAAGGAATGTCCTATTCATGTGGAGAGCTGGATAGCCACTCCTTTGTTTACTGGTAGGAAGTGAATCCTGCTTCAAGGACAGCTTACTGGAACATTATCCATAACTAAACTCTCCCACAACACATACCCAGGCTGCCCTCAGACTTACTATGTATGTAGCTAATCACCTTGAACTTTGGATCCTCCTCTTCTGACTCCCAAGTGCTTTTGGTGTGATATCCCTCTATACCTGGTTTGTGCTTTTATACAGTGCCAGGAACCCAGGCCTCGTGGTGGGCAAGCTTTCTACTAACTGAGCCACATCTCTGGCCCCGAAACCTCTACCCCCTGGATGCTTTATGCAATTAAACATACATGATTTTGAAAAGTTTTGTTGTTGTTTTCCCCCTTCACTGACTGCAAGTTCTATGGTACACAAAACTCAGTAACCCCTTCCCAGGATAGGCTGCAGGCACTACACAGCCCCTATGGTGCAGAGCTCACACACCTATTTCTTGGTTAATGTCTTCTAGGGATCTGTGGCTTTCAAATGTCTTGAGACAATATTAGCATTTCATACTGTGATTTCTGGGTTTGCCTCCAGAAGGCAAGAGAAATTTGAGGAACTGACCCATTTCGTGGTAGATTTGGGTTGGATGATGACACAGGGAACTTTGATCACTTGGCCCCACTTGGCTGGAGCATGCTGAAGAATGTAGGAGAGCACGTGGGAAGGCCAGTAGCAACATCTGGATGTGTTCACAGTAGTATGGTGCTCATTAGCCAAAAATGTTCAGTATTTGCCTTCAGCATTGCTGGCACCTGCTAAATATCTTGTGTTCTAATTAGTGCCTTCGATTAGACATGTAAGAAAAACAAAACTCAAGTGAAATTTCATAAAATCTAATAATAAGGGCTTTGGAGAGATGGTTCAGCAGTTAAGAGCACTGTCTGTTTTTGCAAAGGACCCATGTTCAATTCCCAGCATCAATATGGGAGCTCACAATAATCTGTAACTCCAGTTTGAAGGGAATCTACACCCTCTTCTGGCTTCCATGGGTACTAGACATGCACATTTCATATGTATGTATGTATGTGTGTGTGTGTGTGTGTGTGTGTGTGTGTGTGTGTGTGTATACATATGTGTGTATCTATCTCTATATATATCTGCATATCTATCTATATAGATAGATAGATATAGATATGCACACATAGATATAGAGATAATATGCACACTCACACCTTTAAATAATCCAATATTAAGGTTCATGAACTAATTATAGTTGCCTATTGCTATGTGAATAATAATAGTTCTACAAGAATTTTTTTTTCTGTAACGAAACTCTGCTTGCAAATTGTGATTCTCTTTTCCCTCTACCTTCATTTTAATAAGTAAGGAGGATAGCACATTGAGCACACTGCTGTTGCATTTTCTGGGGATAGAAATGCAGAATATTCAATTGTCTCACTGCTCAGCTCGGTCTTGTCTCTTGGAAAAAACCCAGCTTCACTGCTCATGACCAGAGGCCCGAAGTCTGGATGGGAGCTGGGCTCTTGGATTTACATTAGTTTAGGTTCACTGTCTCTTTGAACCAATTTATATTTTTGTGTGGTGATGCCGTTAGCTGCTAATGCAACATTTTAAACTACTTTTTCTATAAGAAAATAGTGCCTGAATATTTCTGATGAAGTGCTTCAGCTTCTTGTGTTCTGTGTGTATAAAGAGACACTTGCTGCCTACCTGCGCATCTTTTATGCGTTTGGGACATTCCCCTGGAAGATGTAGAATGGATATTCTTCCTCGATGAAAAAGGTTTCTAGTTAGAGAAACCAGTCCCACCTTACTTTTAGTAAAAATAGAGCCATCTCTTAGTGGTTCAAGTGTAGATTTTAAGGAGAGGATGCCACATAAAGGAGAAATTGTGAGCAAGATTGCCTCCAGGGTCAATTGATTAAATAAAAGCAGTGGTGTTGGGCTAGGGATGGAGTTCAGTTGGTAAGGGCTTGCCTAGCACACAGGAGACCCTGGGTTCTGTGCACGCCAAGGCTGCCCAATCCTACTGTGCCCTAAAATTGATTTGTTGTTCCGCTTCCACATTTTTTTCCCCAGCAGGTATGCAGCCAGAGCTGAACTGCATTAATGCTGATTGAGTTTGCCATTGTCTTGCCTGGCACTGTTTTCTGCCCTTCACATATGCCAGTGTACATTAGATCACCCGGGTAGTTATTGCTGAATTCTAGCCAGGACTTTGTTTCCTAAACACATATGCTTGCCTGCCGTACTGCCTGTAGGGTTTACGGTCTGCTTTCCCTTCCGCACATGTGTGCACTTGTGTTTTGCCTGTAGAGAATGAGGTGCAGCAATACCTCTCTTCCAAGTGTATATTTTCTTATATTGAAGGCAGTTTAGCTGGAAAAGGCAAATGCCAGCTCTGCCTAGTTAATGTCCAAATTGGAAGCAGAGTTATATGAGGGGAGCTTGAGAATTTGTTGTAAGTGGAAGACCATGAGTAAAGAGAACCACAATTAAAACCACTTACTCTGTAGCCATGCTTCCAAAACACAAGTGACAGCCTTCAAACTGATGATGGAATTATACAAATAAAACCTCATTCACTGCATCAATCCGTGTTTTCCCTTTTGAGGTGTACCGTTCTCTCTGCACTTCTAGTATTGGTGGGAAAACTTGATCAAAAAAGAGATCTCTCTCTCTTAGTTGCATGCTCTTCAGAAAGCAGCAGCAAATAGTCATTAATTTCCATCTGATAGGGCAGAACTTTTTTGTGACTAAACAATTGAAACAGGAAATGACCCAAGATACAGTTTCCATGACACCCTGTCGCTTGGATCCAGTTTTCCCTGAAGATGAAAGACCAAAGCCGCCTTTTGATAGTGAGAAACTAATTGGACCGGCTGATAGTGGGTTTGTTTTTTTTTTTTTAATGTGAAAAATAAAGGAGAAAAAACTAGAACAGCTGTGTTTTGGTACAGTTGTCTAATCCCCAGATAAAATGCTCCAAGGACATTGGAATTGAATAGTACCTTGGGTGGGAGTAGTATCTAAAATCTGTCAAAACACTGAATGCATTTATGTTAAAAAGCAAAAAGAATAAAGGGGAAAAATCAGAGCTAAGATGCCAGGTGATGCCCTTTTAAGAATCATCTTTGTTTATGCAGAGTCTGATTTCCTATTTTAAGATTCGCTCTTGAAGGTGGTAAGAAACTGGTTGGGGTGTTGTCATCTAGTGTGCTTGTTTGTGTGTGTTTCAGCCAGGCTGGTGGGGAGCTGAGCATCTCCCACGTGCTCCCCTTTCTCTTGTAAATGAAGAGCTGGTTGTAGTCCTGCAACCCTGCCACTCTTCTGCTTTGGAAATGCCCACCTCCAATTGAAATGCTGGCTCCACTAATCACAAAGACACCCATATGAAAAGCTTCACATTTTTTTAAATGGAGAAAACATCTATTCTCCTTGAAAGGGAGGCACTGTCTGCCCCAGGTCCACTGATGGCATAGATTAGAACCCTGTTGTCTTACATTTGAGTCCAGAAGAACACAGTCTTTGACCTAATGAGTTTTCTGTGTGCTGGGGCTCGGTGCAAGAGTGCTTGCCTAGCATGCACAAAGTCCTGGGTTCATCCTCTGCCCTGCATAAGTAAATAGTCATGAATTTTCTTAATGATTTCTCACCCCTTCTGCAGGTGGAGCAGAATCTTGTCTCTGTCAGCTTTCCATCAGTTAAATGTATTTGTTGGGTTTAATTCTTTCATTTTGTAGGAAGATGCCTATCTGGTTTCATTTTGCTTTCCTAAACAGAGGAGTCAAAACAGGCCCTGACATGCTTTGCATTTAGGTGTCAAGTGTCAACAGTAAATATAAAGACGACTAGGGCACAACCATGGGTAGATCACCTGTTGCACCCACCTTCAGGTGGGCTGTGAGTTGAATGAGACTGGGGCTTCCTAACGCTGGGTCTGCCCCATGGATGAGAGTTGGGTACTTGAAAGGATGGAGTGTCAAGACAAGTGACATATCTATAAGATGCCCATCTACAAGAGTATTTCTTTTCTTGTTAAAAGATTATTACTTTTTGAGACTAGGTCTCACTATGTAGTTCTCTCTGGCCTGAAACTTGATATCTAGACCAAGCTGACCTCCATCTCACAGAGATCTACCTGCCTCAGCCTCCGGGTGCTGGCTCTTGCCACCCAGTTTTAAGTCATCATCCTCAGTGGAGGAAGATATTCAAGTGCTATTGCTGAAGCCATAGGCATCACTGTCCGGGTGTCTGATTGATCTAGCTTGGGAATTGAGTGACGTCTGTAGTGGAGGGTGTAGTCCTTCTGCAGCCACACTAGCTGCAGCTGCTCCAGGAGGCCTCTGGGTTGGCTGAGTAGCCAGGCTGGGTGCTCAAGACCTGTGTCTGTGAGCTAAGCCTGAGCCTTCATGCCTTGTGACAGGTCCCAGCTGTTTCTGCTTCCCTTGGCTGTGCCTCTTCTTTTTCCAGAAGCCCCTGCCTGGGGCTGTGCTCTGGCTACCAGAGCTGTACCTCACCCCTGGTCCAGCTCTTTGTTTCTCTTGTTCCTTATGTGGAGCCTCCTCTATTTAGTCCCTCTATGCCTGGGCTGCCAGCTGTGTCCCCTTGATATAGGTCCTTTGTTTTGAGAGGCCAGTGAGGGTCAGTAGTGAGCCATCTCCTGCTCTACCTTTGCCTCACACTCCTGTTCATTTTGGCATACACACACACACACACACACACACATATATACACACTCACAGACATATACTATAACATATACACCTATATACATGTATATATGTATATAAGAGTATATGTGTAGTATAGATAGTATATACATATTGTTTATATATTCATTCTATGATATGTCATATATAAACATCTATATATGTTTACACATGCATACATGTGGGTGCCTATGAAGGCCAGAAATAGACTTTGGATCCTTTCAAGTTGGAGTTATAAGTGGTTGTAAGTCACCTGACATAGGAGCTAGAAAGGAACTTGAGTCCTCTGGAAGAGCAGTACTTTTAAAACCACTGAGCCATGTCTCTAGGTCCAACAGGCTTGCTTTTTTTTTTTTTTTTTAATGGGGAGGGGATCCTTTGCAAAATGTAAACTGAGGCCCTGTCTGATGCCTGTGGTTCTTCCAATGTGTTTCATGCACTCCTATAAAGTGAGGACATGGTAGACTCCCTACCAGCAACAGCTAGCCTGTGGCCTACCTGCCTCTCAGTCCGTAACAAGTAATAAGAGCTGGGTGCACTCAACATCACACTGGACTACGGGGATTTAGGGAAAGAGCGTCAAGAAGGGATGCACTTGCTTAGGTGGAACTAGAGCACAGCCATCAAGCCTTCGAGGGGAGAGTGGGGCAGGATGGCTGGGATCTGGAGGAAGAGTCAGCTGACCATACAGGGCCAGAGGATTCAGAGATAGGTGGAATTAGGAGGAGAAGCCAAAGTTAGAAAGAGTGAGAATGGAATTTTAACTCCAAAGATAAAATAATTTATTTCTGACATGTTAAATGCATGGTACTTAGAGGAAAGTACACACCTTTAAGAGTCAACAGACTGATCATGTGTATTCCTGGTTAAGTCATTTATTTTGGGACCTCCCTATTTCTAAGGTGGAGAAATGACAGACTATACCAACTCCTTCCTGACTTGTTTTTAAAGGACTTATGTAAGTATGCCCACAGAACTATTCCTGTATCAAGTGTAAATCATAACACACACCGAGATGATGTGGGGAGAGAGAACTCCCTCCAGAAAGTGCTGAGGAGGTGGCCCCAGATTTGAGAAGATTGAGAGTGTTCTAGCTCTCCTGTGGCCCCAGACTAGAAATGAATCTCCGGAAGCCTGTTTTCTCATGTGTAAGATGAGCACAATAACACTTTGCATTCAGTGGATTTCCAGGCGTAGAGCATATGAGTCAGGGCTCCCCTCACTTCAGTAATTGGCAGTAAACACCTGAGGCTCCTACTCGGGCATGCTCCTACCTACCATCTAGGCTGTGTTGCTGAGAGTGGCCAGCCTCAATATGTCAGAATCATCTTGTTCAGAGAACCATGCTTGGTTTTTGTCACCAAGACATGCCCGGATATGACACTGCTTCTGTGTGGGCTGCTGAAGCCTAGGGCAATTTCCCCAGCCTAAGTAAGTGGCTTCCCTGGTTCCCTTTTTACCCTGCAGAAAGGCCCTGGGTTTCCTGGCCCTTACTTTCCTTTGGAGTCTGTGTCTACTCCTCTTTTAAAAATTAATGTGTCTTGTTGTGTGTGTGGGGGGAATGCATGTGCATGCGCACACGTGCAAACATAAGTTATGTGTTAAATGTGTGTGGGAGGCCAGAGGAGGATACCTGGCATTTTCCTCCATCATAGTACCCCCATTCCATTGAGACAGAATCTGTCTTTTGGGCTTGTTTTTTTGCTGAGAGCTGGGACTATTCAGACACGCTCTGATTTACCTGCCTGCTGAGGATTCGAACTTAGGCCCCGGTGCTTGCACGACAAATGCTTTTACCCACATAATGCAGGCACAGAAAAAAAAGAAAAAGATTTTCCTCTCCTTTTAGGGCTTTTATTGATAATTGTAGGAGAAAAAAAGCAACAGGACGTTGCAGAAAGATGATTCTGAGACACACATAGCGTTCAAATTTTAATGAAGTTCGTGTTCTTAACAGTAACTGTGGGGAGAGCTCCCTGCTTTCTCTTCGAAGGGCTGGGGCTCGGCATCTCTTTGAACTGTCATTCGCAAAGGCCTGCAACTACCGCCATCTTTCATGCCTGTGGTTCCCCCCCCTTTACAGTAGGTGCGCAGTTTTCATTTTTTAGAAAAATCTCCTGGCTGGCTAATAACACGTTCTCTGGGCCTTGGCTCTGCCCAGGAGGGAATAATTGCACACTACATCCCAGGCTGTAAGAAGGAATTGTTGAAAGGACACCATCTTTAATTCCCTTCTTTGGCTTCAGCCACTTGATATTAAAAAGTCAGATTTGAATCAACTAAAGACAAGGAGTTTCAGTTCATTTATCTTTCTTGGCTTAAAATAATGGACAGGAAGGGAAGGGGCTCAGGGTGAGATACTGAAGCTATTCAGTGATTTTTTTTTTTTTTTTTTAAGGCTTTATTTTTCTTTGACCATGAAATCTGCCCTAGGGTGCCTTCTGAAGTTAAAAAAAAAAAAAACTCTTGTTAAATTCCCAAGGATAGAGGGGAAACAGTATATTACATATAAATTCAAGTTGAAGCAATAAGGTGAATTTTATGGCACGTATTTTTAAAATAGGCGCCTAACAGTGCACCTATCTTAATATGAGTGACATCCAAATTCCCCTCTTGGTTTGTTAATACCGAGGTGAATGTGTAGCTGAGAGTGATTCTCAAGTGATCTCAGATGTATTTTGCCTCGCACAGCTACTGTTAGGATTTCCAGTTCAGGATATGAAGATAGGTCTCGGGGAAGAAGCACCAATCAATACATTCTTTGAAAGGTTGACAAATTGACAGCCTAGGCGGGACCCCACCCCCCCAACAATACTGTTTTATTCTTGACAGCAGTGAAGGGAGGTTGCAGCATTAACATACAGTCTACACTTCTGGTGAATAAGGTTGCCAGTTAAAACTGCTCTTGAATGAAATTCTTACTGGGAAGTTGAACGCTAGGTGTCCTGGGTGGGTTCTCAGGCTGAAACGCAACAAATCTGAGCAAACCTATACTTGTGTTTCACCTATGGTGTCAGCTCAGCAAGAAGACAAGGAGGCATATTCATTGGTGCAAACTTTGCCAAACCTCAGCAGAGGGAACCACCATCGTGGCAAGCACCCTACTGGACAGTGGAACCCTGAATGTCTGAGTGCAGGTATTTTTTTGTTCTACTGATAGCACATGCAGATCATGAGCAATTATTTGCAATTAAAACAAATAAATCCAACACCTGCAGATAATATAAAATTCCAAAGCCTAGAGAACCCCTTTCCCAACAGTGCACAAAATTATTTTATACATAGCTAAAAATAATCTTCCACAATGCTTGTTTAGAGGAGTGGGAGAGTCACTCTGGGGTTATAAGGATCCTCTTTTCTTCTGGAGCCTGTGGAAGCTGGGGGAGGGAAGGGGACACTTCCCTTCCCCGGGACTCTAGATTTGATCACCTGTAGTAGATGATCAGAGACTGATCTTGTGACTTTGGACATTTAGATAGCAATAAGAGAAGGGACAGTGATCTTAAATTTAAAAAGAGATGCCAATCACAGCAGCTGGAGTCCACAGTGTCCTTCCTCCATCCGTCCTTGGCTTGCCTCTGGGCAGCACTATCTCTTGTTGCACTTCTAGTGTTCAATAAGTCACTTTCCACAGTTAGTTGAATTTTGATATATTATATTTCTGATAAGCGTCATCCAGGCCTACAATTTTTAAATTGCTAAAAACAGAAATTGGATAAGAGGTTAGAGCAGTGGATCCAATATAAAGATGAGTTCAGATGATGCTAGGTGCCCTTGTCAACCTCATGCGTGATTATTGCATGATTTAAGTGAGATGTTCTATACCAGAGTGCTGTGAACTCATTCATCACTTGTTCTTCCTGGAAGGCTGAATGAGCCAGAAGGCTGTGGGCTTATTGTGTGACTTGGCACAGCTAGGATCCAGAGTGTGGAAGAAAAGCTGCAGGATGTGGTTTCCAGTAGAGAATCTGAGTTCCTGTTGCTCATATCTGTGTGGCTGGGTTAGTGTCCGTGAGATAATGAGTATTTGGGGACCTATTTTTAGTGGGCCTAAGATCTTCATAAGCACTATAGGACTTGGAGCAGACAGCGAGAATCAAACAGCACAGTGACAGAGCAGGATGCGCCTGCCCTGTGAAGGTAACCACGAGTGCTTCTTCCGCGGAGCTTTAATCTGGTTCCCTCCTTTGATCTAACCTTCCTTATTTTATAGATGAGGACAACCTCATTGAGAGGAAGTCAGAATCTTGTCCAGTATTGATTAACTATTAGATATAGGAGATCAAATATTCACATCCAGGGACTCTGTATTTCAAAGCCCTGGCTCTTTCCATTATATATGCCAGTATTATTGCAGGGAAACAAAGAATACAGTGAAGGAAAAAAACAAAGAAAAGCAGTTGGGACTCCTGGGCAGATAAGCAGTTTCTAGGTGCTAGAAATGGGTTGTTGGGAAATCAAGGGTTGGGAGGGAGGAACTGAGAGGTGAGAAGTCTACCACTCTCTCCAGCTGATACCAGCTCTACTACATCTCTGACAAGTGGCCTCTCAGCCCATGGTGTCTGCTTCAGAAGCTGGTCTCTCCCCTCTCTGGTCAGCTCTGGCATAGGATTTCCTGCGAACCCAGGGTTTCTGTTTGTTCCACGTTTATAGAGCAACCATTGTCACTCCAAACCGGAAACGAGGGCAGTAAAATGGCCAGGAGGAGTATGGCAGAGCAAAATTGCCCTCTTCTGCTTCTCGCCTGCAGCCTTGGCCAAATCACAGACACCCTCCCCCCTTCAGCCCCAGTCTCATCAGTTGCAAATGGTGGGTGACCACCTCTATGTTGTTATAAGAACTGAATGCAATAAAGAATCCAGCATTCTCACTGGACACATATTTAATGTTTTTACATGGTTTTAAAAGTAAAGTTATTGATTGTTATTTTTTCCTATAATCTTATGAAGTAGAAGTGATTATTTCTATTCTCCAGATACTTTAGAAACTAAGGGAGCTGTCTTTTAGTCACAGATGAAGCAAGGGTGCCCTGAAGATCAAGGCAGATAACTGAACACCTGCACTTTCCAGATTGTAGTACTTCTCCTTGCTCTCCTCTCTGAGTAATAGCAGGCCAACTGCAGTCTGCAAGGGTGTCTAGAAGCTTTTCCTTTGACTGTCCTAGGCTAAAGCCCTTGCACCCTTAAGACTGCTCTACCTTCCCCTCTTCTCTATCCTAATAAGGACTTTACCATTGACAGGATTATTTTGGTTATTATTACACTACTTCTCAGCTAATGGACGAGATGTCATTTTACGTATTTGTCTTATAAATATCTGATGTAAGAGGTCTTTGGGAGAGATAATCTTTTCCAGTATATGCATATGGTAAACTTGGCACCAACAATAAGCATCTTCCAGACTCTTTCCTGATTGGGCCAACCCCAAAATAAGACTTTTTTTTAAATGTCAAATTAGTTGCTACTTTGCAGTATCAGTTTCAGGCCATGTTTTTTAAGGGAGACCTCTCTTACCCCATCTCTTCATAATCTTCCAGAGGCCAAGTACAATCACTGCGTCCCATCGTTGTAGTGCACATTTCTATTCCTGTTTGACTTTTTCCACTGGAATCTTCACTATCAAGATGAAGTTTAGCTCCTGAGTGCTGGCCGAGCATATATAAAATGGCACTTTTGGAGAACATGAACATCTCTCACTTGAGAATTCTCTGGGGTTCTCCAGCGAAAAGTGAAAGCTGGAATGGCTGCCAGTAAATGCCTTTTGTAGCCTTGGAAATTCAAAATGATTTATCACTTGATGGTAATAACTTCTATACACAAGAAGCAAGCTAAAGGCAGAAAGGCCAAAAATAACAGCTATAACCATATGGCTTTTTTCAAGATGTGTCCATGTGGCTATCTAGCTGAAAAAGATTCTTGGTAGCTTGACTGTAAGTTTTCTTTTTTGTGGCTCTACATAAGAGTCTTTTAGCTTTTGTTTCTGTTTCTTTTACTCTTGGGGTTTAAGAAATGAAACAGAAAAATGGGGGAGGGAGCAGAGCAGATTCAGCAGTAGCCACAGGATTGTTGGTATTTGCTTTAGCAGTGATGCTTTGTAATAATCCTGTTTATATTCTTCCTACTCTCCATTGCATAGCATTTTGTAATGGTGTCGATGTTCTGGGGACGATGGGCACACACCATCTTCTCAAGGGTCAAGCAGAAAATGCATGGCCAACATCCCAATGAAACCAACATATGTTTTCGTCTGCCTGCTTGTCTATATGAAAGAAATGGCAGAGTTTGGCCTGATTTGTTCTTACTGAATCCCCACTTGTCTGTAGTAATTATAATTGAGTAATCTATAATTACTTGGGGGACAAGAACATGAAATCCAGCCCAGCAGTGATGGTACATACCTTTAATCCCAACACTTGGAAGGCAGAGGCAGGCAGATCTCTGTGAGTTCAAGGCCAGCTTGGTCTACAGAGTGAGGTTCAGGGCAATCAGAGTTACAACAGAGAAATCCTGTCTCAAAAGAAAACAAGATAAACACACACAAAAAGACATGAAATCAAACAGTTCATAGGTTCCTAAAGTGGCTGCTTTCTACCTTGGTCAAATGGAGACAGCTCCCCACACCCAAACGCTCTAGATCTCATTACTAGACTGATATTTGTGTGATTTGTGATTTGGGGCATATTATAGATAGGATCATTGGAAAGGGAAATGAAATACCATACTAAACATATATATCTAACTGTGTACAATTTTATGTGTAACACACACACACAATTATGACATGAAAAAGTATAATTTAGCTTTCTATAGTGATTGAAAGGGTATTTCTTTAGATTTTTGCCCCCTAGTGAACCTGAATTCCCTTTAATTTAAAGCACTAAATAATTTAACTGTTTCTACTCATCTTAACAGAACTAGATGCACTAAAAAGTCATTTGTTTAGGGTACATGGGAAAACAGAATTGAGGAGCTGGGAAACTTTCAGGCTTTCAGATTATAATGAAAACAGGAAATACTGTAAATCATTTTGTGTGCAAGATTGACCCTAACAATCTACTCAACCAAGACACATTTCCGGACTGATTGGGCTGGCATTTACTTAGGACCTTTGGAATATAAGCTCATATAATTAAAAAGGAAAATGAGTTTTTAGCCTTGCAAGCCTGAACTGTCTTGAACATTTTTCCCCTTCTTAAATTATCTTGATTGTTTGTAAATGGGTACATGATTATTCCTGGTACACCAGGCTCTCTTTTCTCTTCTTTCCTTTGCTAAATAAATCTTGCTTCGAAATGTATTCAGTGTGTGAGAATTACTGTCTAGTCATGGACCCCAACAATATGTCCTCCTCATGTGAAAAATGCTGTTGTGCACCAGCTGTAGTCACACCGCCTGAGATGTATGTCTACTCTGTTCAGAATGAGCCACAGGGACTGCCATTAACTCCATAGCTGCCTGGGAGAGAGAAAGATGGGAAGTTAATGTATGAAGAAAGGCCAGAGACCTGACACTGTTTGGGCATGCAGGTTGGTGCACTGAAATGGAACTAACATGTCCATGGATCCATTTAGTAGAAAGCGTTAGGGATTCAGGCTCTGGCTCTTTCCATTGTTAAAATGGGGAAGAGCACCAAGCATGGTAGCACACACCTTTAATCCCAGGAGGCAGAGGAAGGCAGATCTCTGTGAGGTCAGCCAGATCTACAGAGTGAGTTCCAGGACAGTCAGGGAGACCCTCTCTCAAAGGGGATTGGGCCACAGATTTTATTTTTTCTCTTGTCTACTCTGCTCCCTAAACTTGAATGAATCTGGCTTGAGGTTTTGACATGTGTGGGTTTCTAGAACGTGAGGTGTGCTTCGTAGAGTTGGAGAAGTAGTAATGGGAGAGATTATTAATAGGATTCTCAAATGTAGGCTGCAAGTCTTTGGGGAAGGTTGTGTTTAAATGTTTTGTTCTTGACAAGTATCTGTATCTGCAAACAACACATAAATGACCCCCTTCTTCAGGAGCGCAGTCCTAACTGCTAATATGCCACTGCTTTTTGGTACTCCCCTTCCCGTGCTCATGTTTAGTAGTAAGTGTTCCATGCAGTCCACAAATAACTGCAAATTGCAATGTAGTTTTCTCCTTCTTAAGAGGTTTTTTGTTTGTTTGTTTTCACTTTAATTATTTTTAATTTAAGCGTGTGTTGGGGGGAGTCTACATGTATATAAGTGCACCATGTGTATGCCTGGAATCCCAGGAGGCCAGAAGAGGGTGTTGGAACCCTGGAACTGGAAGTACAGGAGGTTGTGAGCTGCCATGAGGGTTTTGGTATATATATGAGTTTTCTTGGGTTGGATTTCTGGATTTCTGGAAAAAATTCTTTTTCATATTTAAGATCTTTCCTTTCCAGTAAACAAAATCACAAACCTGGCTAATAGGAGCTACCTGAGGAAATAGAGCATTGGCATTAGCTACATAATAGAGCCACACGAACCCATTTCCATTCTGACTAATGTGCTCAACGAGTGATATGATTTGGGACCAAGTAATTTAAGGCCTGATTTTGTCTTGTAAAGTTGGGGTACTTTTACAGGTTGAGCTAGTCTGAAAACCCCAAATACACAATTCAAAATGTCCTAACACCCAAAACATTTTGAACTTGACATGCATGTTACTACATGTAGAAAATCCCACACCTGAACTCCTGTGGTGGATTACTGTAGCAATACAAATACATTAAAACTGTTTTATAAAACTACCTCGGGCTGTGTCTTTGAGAGACATAAATGAGTTTTGTGTTTGGACTTGGGTTCCAGCCCAATATATGAATGTATGTATAAATATTCCCATATCCAAAAACAAAAAACATTTCTGATCCTAGGAACTTTACACAAGGGACGCTAGCCTGAGGTACCTAGGTTCTCAAGGATCACAGGCTATAATGCAGTAAAGGTCTTGCTGGGCCTGAGACTCCAGGTGCTCAAAAATCGCTAGCTGCTGTCATTGTTAGTAAAGAGGTGACATCTTATCCATTCTGCATATATTGCACTTTATCTTAGCTAAAAGACTAAATGACTTTTTTTGGAGGGTAGTGGCTACCCTCCACATCCAGGGCCTCATATATACTGTAAGCATTGACTTATGGTCCCAGCCCCAGGGGGACTTTTTTTTTTTAGTCTGTACTATACGATATACACTTTTCAATCCTGTTAATTCATTACATCAAATCATGTAGAAATTCCTTTCCCCAGGGACCTACATTCCAGAGACATTCCTTCCTTCTGGGAGAGTATGCTGGGCAGTATGCAGCATGAACACTGGAAACTGTGGCTTGTGCTATTAAATAGAAGGAAGCAAAAGAAGGTGATGGTAAAGAGAAGTGAGTTACTATGGGAGGGTGTTAAGGGAGAATATCTATTGTAGGCCTCCTTGGGGAAGTGATATTCGAGTAAATCTGAAAGAGAGGAGAGAGTTTGATACTGTAAGTTAGCCGCTGGGGCCAGCCTGGAAAGATGAGGGTGGGGGGAGAGCCAGGGCCCCATTGTAGCAGGAATCCTGGAGGGTTTGTAGGGTCTCAGAGGCCACTGTGAGAGTCGCTGGGACCCCTGAGGAGATACCAAGCAGATGAGGTGGACAGTCAACTTTAGATTTCAATTGGCAGCACCATGAAGGTTCTGGGTAGTAGCTCCTTTACCTGGCTGGTCTCATTTCTCCTGCTACTTTATTAACCTTTTGCACTTTGAAAATGTGTTTGGAGAGGGGATAGGGAGATATATTCCACACCCTGGGGTAGCTGTCCTGCCTTCAGTGTGCCATTGATTGAAAGTGGGAGTCCTGTGGCTATACAGGTTGTATTCCTTGGAAACAAGGAAAGTGATTAGCTCTTAAGAAGAAGGATGGTGGACTCCTGTGGTGGCACAGCTTGCAATCCTTTTTGAATGTGACTTGATCTCTTGCAGCCTTCCCTGACTGAGCCAGGCGCCTTTGTAGATCCTGGGAGTGGTTGGTTTGGTTCAGTGTTTTTAAATGTTTGTATCTCCTTACAGGAAGGAGGACCCATTATAAGGCAGGAGGAAGAGCTTAAGTGTAGTCATTTGTCAGCCCCTGACTCTGGCTTAGCTTCTTCTGCCAAGATAACATAACAGAGAGCTGCTCACACCCCTTGAGCGGTGCTTGTGCTGTGTCTCCCGTAAAAACCAGTGACTCTGAACCGGATTTCTACATCCAGGATGCATTTCCACTGTTTTGTTTATGTCCTGTCTTTTCAATCAAGTTAATTTGATACTTGCTTTTTAAGTAAATCATCGTCAGGGTTGTGGTGAAGTTAGGAGACAGTGGATAGGAGACAGGAGCAGGTAGCAGTTGCGGTAGCATTGTTACAAGGTGAGTGCAGAGCATCTAGATCAGCTCCAGCTTGGCCAGTGGAGACTGTGACTGTGTCACATCTGCCCAAACTCCCAAGTTTTCTCATCTCTAAAATGTGTTGAGTCATGTGGGCCAGGAGAGGAAAGAGATGATGTTATCAAGTTACTAGTTTTCTAACTGATCATGAGGAACCACATGGAGACATTCTTGTTTGAGAAAGGACACAGAGTGAATGGTTTTTTCATTAGCTTTTGTAGAGGACATGGCCGTTCCCATCTCCCTGGCCTCCCTGGGAGTTGGAACTCTTAGTTTACCCTTGTCTCAAGAAAAGATAAAAGATAGAAAAAAGGTAAGAGTCGTAGGGGCCTGGGAGATGGAGAAGGGCCTTTAGTAAACACCTGTGCTTGCCCTGGCTTTCTGCTTCAGCCTGTGCCTTCTATCATACAGTCTGACCAGCCTGTCTGGTGGCTTTGTAAGCTTCTATGCCCCCACCCCACTGCTCATCTTTACCCAACTTGAGATAGGGTCTACTTAACTGAGTTAAAAGTCACATAGCTGACAGGCTACTTATTAGCAGGAACTCTGGGGTTTTTTGTTTTTAAATCTCATTAGCCCCTTGTTACCCATTTGATAACAAGGACTTAAAGAAATCTCAAATAGCTTCTTGAGCCTGAATGATAAACTTTCTGCCTTCAGCAATGGAAATGCGGGAGAATTCCAGATGCTAAATAAATAATCTGGCTTGAGGCCAGCAGGTTAAGGCACGTTGGAACCATTTGATTGAGGCTCAGCCAGGGTCTGCAGCAGGAAAGTCACATTAAATACCCTAAGGAAGTCTGAGTGAAGAAGTGGAAACACATGGAGCACCTTGCAAACATTATCCATCTGCTTCAGGCTTCACTTTCCGTATCTCCAGGGTGAAGGGCTCAGCAGAGCCGGCAATAGGAGCTCATTTTGTTTCAGTACTTTAAAAACATACCCACCTAGCTATCTGGTAAGTCTGAATTAACTTTTCCTTCTAGCAGCCTGTTAACCATCAGTCAGATCTTCCAAGCAGCTCCAGTCAACCAGAATTACAGTAGTAAATCAGCATAATTCCAGACTCAAACCCAAATATTGATGTTTTAGGTTAACCTTATGAAGACTAATAATAATCTTATTTAATAAAATATAACATATAATGAAATGATCAAGATAATATAGAATAAAATAATATAATCTTGATCATTTCATTTTATTATTTTAATATAATCAACAATTCACAATCATTACCACCTGTTGTGAACCTCAGCCCTTTTGTTAAGTACAGCTCCCACAGGCTTTTGGGGGGCAGTTTTGATAGCAGCCAAACGATTTGAGGGTAAATGAGATTTAGCTACTGCCCCACAGCCTTGCCACCTGTGTATAAAACTAAAGCAAGCCAGGACTTGTTTCTGTGGTCCACAAAGGTTTTGATTAATGGCCATATCTCAGCAAGTGAGCACAGAATGGTTCCTGAGAGCTATGTCTGTGCACGGTAGAGCCCCAGCTGTCATTGTTAGTTGCCCTGGTCAATGCTTTATCTGAACAGTTTTACTTGTAGACACGATGGCAGCCCAGAGGACACTTCTATCCTTAATAGCACTTAGCAATTGGAAGCCTTCCAACGGAACTAGTCTTGTGGCCTCTTAGGAGACAAACCTATCAGGACTGAACCTGATTCACACCAAGGGCAGAGTGCCTGTAAAATGCTCTGACCAATTGTCATGTCTCCAGTGTAGCTCCTGTTTCACCAGAGGGGGCCATATTTAGCATTTATAATGCTTGCAATTAAACAGTGCGTTACTTAGGCAGAAATCTACTTCTGATGTTCAGTTTGCTAATTGGCGAAATTGCTGATGTTGATGAGCATGAGTCAAGAAAACATTTACAGTGCCCCTTTCTGGAGTGTGGGATTCCCTAGAACATGAGCTGCCTGCCCTCACAGAGTGCCTACTTGAATATAATACCCACCACATTTGAGTTCTTTGGCCCTGTAAACTCACGTGTGATACAACATGATGTTTAGAGAATCATTGGAGGTAATTAGGCACCCTGACATTGCCTTTGGAACCCCAATGTAGCAGCCACTCCTATTAATGGCACTCTGTAGGAACAGACTTTGAAGTGCTTTGGCACACCTCTTATGTTCAGAAAGCATTTCTTGGGCAGATGAGGCAGGTGAGAAGGCCCAGTGGATAGAGGTACTTGCATGCAAGCCTGGAGTGTAGAAGGAGAGAAGTGTCTTGACAAAGTTGTCCCCTGGCTTCCAGGTGCGTGTTGTGGCACACCCGTACCCCCTACACATACATCATACACACAGACACACACAATCATAAATAAGCAAGCAATTCCTCAGTGGAGGTTCCCTCTTCCCAGGTGACCTTAATTTGTGTCAAGTTGACAGATAAAGCTTACTATGACATCTTTGCAATCCCACAAGCAGTGTATAAGGGTTCTAACTTCTCACCACCCACACCAGTACTTGATATCTTACTGTTTTATTCTACCCATGATTTGGGAGTGAAGTAGTATCTCGTTATGGATTTGATTTTCATTTCTCTAATGACTGGTAGTGGTGAGCATCTTCTTTTATCTATTGGCTGTATGCCTTTCCTGAAGAACTAGATGTATGCTTATCTTTTGGAAGTAGCTTTTGTTGTTATTATTTTTAATCATGTGTAGGTAGAGGATATATGTGTGAAGTGAATGCAGGTACTCAGAGGGTAGAGGTGGCAGATGCCCCTGGAGCTGCAGTTACAAGTAGTTTAAACTGTCCATGGGTTTTGGGAACCAAACTTGGTCCTCTGCAAAATCAGTATTCACTCTTAACCACGGAGGCACTTTTTCCACCCCATGCATATATTTTGTTTATTTTAAATTATTTATCTTTTATTATTTGCTTGTGTGATTCTTATATATGCTAGATATAAGTCCTTTGTCTGATGGATGTAAGTGCTTTCTCTAATTCTATAGGCTGCTCCTTCACTTTCTTGATGGTTATTTTGAAGCACACATTTTAAAGTTTTAAAGAGCTTGTAAGGATTTGAACTGAAGCACCAGTTCTTATTATACCTTAGGTGCAGCACAATTTTAAAGCAAAAGCATTAAGTCGCTGTAATGTCCTCTTCTTAATGCTGCTGCTGCTCTTCCCAGTTGACCTGATATTTGATATTCTGGAAGTATTATAGTGTGCTCGTGGTATTATGGTTTAGTTTCTTTTTAAAGCCTTAAGAATTTTTGTTTTGTTTTTTTCTTTTTCTTTTGAAACTCACTCTGCAGACCAGGCTGGCCTCCACTCCAACTCACAGAGATCCACCTGCTTCTCCTCTAGAGTGCTAGGATTAAAGGCCTGAGCCACCATGCTTCTCCAAAAATTCTTTTACAAACTAGTTGTGATAGTATATAGCGTCTTTATTTTCTTCAGATTTAATCTAAGCATAGATATGTGGATTGGCAAGGTTGACTATGAATTGGTAGTTACAGAAAGGAAGTCATTGAGACATGATCATTTATTATGCCATTTTACTTCTTTAATATAATAGGTATTCCATATTTTAGAAAAAGGTATGTGGGATTATTTTTATTTTTTTAAATTGCACTTTATTATTTCTATTGTGCATTGCGGGGCATGCCTCAGCATGTATGTGGAGGTCAGAGGACAACTTGTCAGAATTGGAGCTCTTCCACATGTGGGTTGTGGGGAGTGAACTCAGGTTGTCAGGCTCACCAGCAATTGCCTTTACCCACTGAGCTCTCTCGCTGGCCCTGGAGGTTATTTTTAATATGGTAGTTGAAACATGTCACAGCGTCACTGATAAGACAGAGTATTGGGACCCAAGGGAGGAGAGGCTGCAGCGAGGCTAAACTAAGCTGTTCATTTTTTGTCTAGAAGTACAGAGAGACAAGTGGAGCCAGGGGCAGCGTGTACCCTTCAAAGGCACACCCCCAGTGCTCTTCCCCCTTTAACCAGTCACATCTCCTAACTGTCCATTCAGTGTGAAATTATCAACGTACCAACCTATTGATAAAGTTACTCCTTTCATGAGTCAGTCACTTCTCAGTGGTGGCACCAATGGGGGCCAGAGCCTTCAGTGCATGAGGATTTTACAGGGACACTTCGTATTTAAACCACACCGGAGGCAGTTTTTAGTTGAATCTGGGTTTGGATGCCCTTCCCTGTTCTGTGCTGCTATGGAGGAGTCCTGGGGCATAGTTCTGAATCCAGCTAAGCCTAGCAGAGGGGCTGTATTGCTTACAGTCCCCCCTCTGCTCTGTGTATTATAGATGATGCTATCTCCCACACCCTGTGTTCCAGTCCTGGAAGTTTACTTTTCAAAACCAAGAACCCATACTCCTATAAGTCTTTGCACTTTTAAAAATGAAAGTATAATTATATATAAAACGGAAACATATGCTTGTATGTGATAATTAGAAAAAGTCAGAAATAGGTAGGTGTGTATGTGTGAATTTGAAAACATCAGTAGTCTCCAGAGACTCTGGTCCATGGAGGTTGAACTCCATTCTTTTCCAGTTGTGATTGTGTTGTTTTGTGGAAGACTTCCACTGCCCTGTGCTTTCTTGCTCTTCTGTTTAATGGCGAGGAGCCTCAGCAAATAGAGTATGTGAGTCTCTTTATTATCCAACTACATGTTTGTTGCTTGGAACTCTGTATTCAGATGGCCAAAGCTTTCAGAGCAATGTTGAACTGAAAAATCTGTAGGAAAAAAAAAAAAAAAAGACACCATTTGGAACTGATTCTTCCTTTATTCTTGGTTTTGCTAGAATCGTGCAGCATGTGCGCTCCAGCTCCTCCTGACGGTGAAACTGTGATAGAACGGGGCCAGGCTCTGAAAGGACTGCCCAGGTTCTGACTCTTTTTGTTTTTGCCTTTCTCAATGACCGGATCTGTGCTGCTCTCCCTGAGAGGAGAAGTGGCTGGAAGCAGCTCTCAATGATCACACTGTGGTGAAAATGTGAATAACGTCGTGATTACTGTGGCGATAACTGAGACAGGCAGAATTCTCTCCTTGTTTCAGAAGTGAGCTCATCCATTGTATTGTGATGTCGGCTCCATGTCTGTTTTTCTGCCGCTTGGCTTAAGATCATGGCTTGAATTACCCAAATTACTGGTCTGCTTTGTGCCCCAGTTTTCTTTGCTCCTGGGATGTGGGTAGGAATAATAGAACATCTAACACTGATTTTTGTAAAATGTCCTTTCAAATACATTGTAATGGCCCGTGTACCTCACTAAGTTCATGAGAGTTAGTGGTAACTAATAGGATGTTTAACTCAAGTCAAGAAGGAGTTCCCAAAAAGGACTGATCAGATGATGAATTGCAAAGGAAAGGGGTTTTATCCTTAGGATATTTTTCCTTTGCTTTGCTGATGCTACCCCTCCCCCGACCCATTATGTTCCCACTGTTGTTGCCCCTGGCTGGAGTCAAGCAATCTTCCTGCCTTGGCCTTCAAATGATTGGGACTGACCATCATGCGTGCAGCTCCTTGCAATAATTCTGATAATCCTTATAAATTCCCAAAGTAACTCTGGAAGCAAAGAGAGCTGGTGATCATCAGGGGATACTAGCTTTGTGTTCCTGGCCTTCCCTTTCACTTTGTGTAGTTTCTTAACATAGTAATCCCATAGGCAACAGAGACCTAGTCCTTTTTCTTATAGGAAGAAATTCATTCAGTGAGGGTCACAAGAGCCCAGGCTAGGATGACACTGCTAGAAAGTAAAGATTTACACTTGACAGGCCTGGAGAGGTGGCTCAGCAGTTAAGAGCACTTGGCTGCTCTTACAAAGGACCCTTGTTCAATTTCTAGCATCCACATCAGGTAGCTGTATCCTCAGCTCTAGGAAATCCTCTCTTATGGCTTCTGTGGACCCCTGCACCCATGTGGCACACACATACATGCACGCGCACACACACAAATGAAAAATAAAAATAAACCTTGAAGGTTTTGAGAGGTGAGAGCCTTTGCTGCATCTCTGGTATTTCACAGCCGTGTCTCTGCCAAGTGTGTGTCTCGCCACCCATTCTCTTATGTCAGGGTGACACTGTACAACTCTATATGCCAGTTTCTACTTTTTCTGAAACTCCTGTCCCCTGGACAAGAAAATGTTTGGCATTAGTCCTGCCAAAAATGGTATTACGAAATTTAGTATCAAGGTCAGAAACAAGAGGGAACAAAAAAAAAATGACCCCTCCCCCTGGGTTTAAAATGACAGCAATGATGAAGAGCTTCCTAGTGACTAACTCCAAGAAAGTCGACTTGAAATTACTGAAGATGTTAAGCAAACTCCTGAGACATTCTTTCTTCCCCATATGGCAAGTGGCTCATATTGGTTACTCCAAAGATCTCTGCCAGTTTTGACTCACTGGTTCTCCATTCTGCTCATCTAACACTTTATCCAGACTTCTTTTCTACATTGTATCACCGATCAGATACTGTAAGTGACTCGACGTGCTTAAACCTTTAGATTTATTGCTGTTCTTCAGTTTCAGATATAGGTCAGACAGGAACAGGTGCTGGCTGCCATTTCCATAGCTCCCCAAACATAAAGGTCCTCTCCAGCCAACTGGTCCTTTTGAGTGTGCAAGTGTGCTCTGGATAAGTAGCTTCCTTCTGGACACTTGCAGTTCTCAGTAGGTGGTGGCAACATTTTCGAGGCTCTAGGGGAGACTGACCTGCCGGATAAGGGACCCCTGCAATGGAGAACAATGGCCATTGCTAATTGTATTACCCCCACAAAAATGGTAGGTGAGGATGAATCTCAGGAATGTTTGCAGCAGTACTTCTTGTTTGTTTATTTGTTTGTTTTGGGTGAGTTTATTCTTAGAATAATTTTGTGTTTTCCATGAGTAGACGATGGAAGCACTGCATCTGTTTCTCTGCATAGTGCTGTGTGGGGAAGCTAAACTGTCCCAGCAGCACTTGCCTAGGTGTGCTGTGTGTTGACTTGCTGATGGTTAGGTCCTGAAGGTGGGAACTTGAGTTTCACCTCCACTCACTTTGGACAAGCCACAAAGCTTCAAGTGTGCCACCTGTGAGCCACCTCATTCTGTGTTAGGGTTATCTGTGTGGTGGGGGTGACTGAGACCTCCTTCATGCAGGAGTCTGTCTGCTTCCTTTACTTCTTCATTCACATTTTGCTTATGAAAAACTGTTTAATCAGAGTCTCATGTCTACACAAACCTATCAGGCCACGAAGACTACAAGTACATTAAAAAAAAAGTTGGAGAAAGAGACAAACAACAGTAGCTAATAAGAAACAGCATCATTCCCAAAAGGAAGGAAGGTTCTAGCCTGCCATGACTTGCTTTGGAATCTCTACGAAGTCCTGAAAGGGCTGAGTCTCCTGCAACAGGATTCCTTTTAGGTTCCAGTTTGAAGAGGCTGCATGGGTGAGGGGCATTGGCGGAAAGAAGCAATTAAGTTAAAGTTCAAAATTGATGAAGTAAAGCAATGTCCTGGGTCTGCTAGTGAACAGAAGCCTCTCCATGTTTTGTTTTGTTTTGTTTTGTTTTGTTTTGTTTTGTTTTGTTTTGTTTTTCCATTCTAGTCAGAGTGGAAGAAATGGGCACGACACCACGGAAGAGGTTTGTTGGGGTGGGGTGAGATACTAAGTGTCTGCTTCCGAGTGGGGAAGGAGCGAGAGGGAGAGGGAAAGGGGGGGCGGCAAAAAGGTGAGAGGCTGGGGTGGGGGGAGTCAGACGGGGAGGGGGGGAGCGCTCTGAAGCCCACGGGGGGTGGGGGATGGAGTTATATGGGAATTGGCACCAGTTCCCCGCTGATGACGCAGGACAGGTGGCTGGGGTCAGGTACAGAGCTGGGGGCCCGCACTATTCTGAGGTGGGAGTGTCCCTGGAGAAGGGGTGTGGGGGTTGGGCGAGTTCCGGGGAACCGGGTCTTGGAATGTGGCCAGGCAGCTTTGGGAAATTCATAACACAGAGACTTTCTTTTCCTTATAAGTATCTGGAGCCCACCGTATGGGGTGCCTTGGCTCCTGCTGAGGGTGTTTCTCCCATGTTTCTTCCATCTTCTGGTCCCTCTCCTTCATTTAGCCAGAGGGGCATGGATGCATTAACCAATGGAACCTTTCCAGGCATCTTGTAATCCTTTGGTCTGTACAGTACTGTCCCAAGTCAGTAAACCTGCTTGGCTTCTGCTGTGTGTGTGTGTGTGTGTTGGAGACAGCTTTGTGTTATGAGGACATCTTTGGTGAAACTAGCAAGAAAAATAGCTTGGTTCTTATCAAAGGTATAAAACCAGGTATGGGGGCATTGCAAAACAGTGGCGAGCAGGTTGCAGGTGCAGACCACCTTGCTTTTAGATGGACGCTGCTTCCCTGTGTACATTTTCCTCCTCTGTAGGCAGCAGATCAGGTACACTCTCTTGAGTGTAATCCAGGTGATATCCACCCCTTTTGGCATTTTCAAAGAGTACTACTTTACATTTTGTTACAAAAACATGTGAAGACACACTGCACTGTTTTTTGATTTAAACAATACCACTGAACTGCACTTTATGCCCCGGCTTGAGGTTAGAGGAGTGGCCTTTTTACCCAGAGGCCTTGTGATGTAACCATGTCTTGAGTGTATCCTGGGTGGGCACCCACAATCCTGCTGGGAAACCATTTTGTGTGTTAACCATTTACAGAGGTTTTGGGTCCATATGAATTGAACTTTGCCCTCAGAACGGCCAGTGTCTCATTGATGTTCTAGATCTTGGAGATCCTTTTCTCTATCTGTTCTAATCCCCTTATTATCAGGAGTTAAAACCAGTTTCTTTTCCCTCTGTTTAAAAGTAACATAGATTTTCCTCCCATGTACAACATTGAAATGAGTGCTCAACCCTATAAAATGTGTGTGTTTCAGTGGCAATGGTTAGCAAGCTATGATTGGATAAAATCCACCGATCTTATCACCCTTTGCTGCTACTGTAATGTTAAAACACTTGCATGTAAAAATCAAAAGGGGCTTTCCAGGCTCCTTCTTAATTGGGGTCTAACAGGAGATGTGTTTCTAGTTGTCATTTTGTATTGCTAATTTGCCCAGCAATTGCTCCTGGACTCACTGACTTACCACACTCATCCTGTATGCTGATGTATGCCACACAGTGCTGGATGAATTCTGGAAAAGAGAGGGGGTTGTGTTTTTGAAGGCTTTATCTCCATTTATAATATGAGCAGCACTATTTTAGAATTCTGCAATACCTAATAAGCCTGGTATTTAAAATTAAATCTCTTACATGATCTAATTATGTAGCTCGATATTATCTCAATGCCCTAATGTGAGCTAAGTTTAAAGGCTCCCATCACACCTCCTGTTTCTGAAGGGAGGTCCAGTTAATTTACCACAAATGAAGAAGTATTTTTGGAAGACTAGGTTGACATTTAGCAGTCTGGTTTGAAAACCCTCTGACTAGTAAATATTTAATGTGCTGCAAAGCATTCTTAAAAATTAAATATTAATGAGTTTTAGAAAACCTCGAGGTGATATAAAAACTGAGATTTTTTTTTCTGTCCCCCATTTCAAGTATATCTGCCTAGGGGATCTTAATTATTTTTAATGAAGATGACATGTATTTGATCAGCAGGGGACACCCTAAAAAGCACAAAGTTACTGTAAAGAGGATCCTTCCGAATACTATCATAGTGGAGATTTACTTGGAATAGATGATTAGTTTTTTGTCTGGAGGTTAAGTTGCTCCTTTCCTTTTTATTTAAAGTTGAGACTAAATGAAATGATGAAAAAGAGCAAACGCCTCTGTTGAGAAGACAGTTGTCTGTCTGCTGCTTTGCTAAAGGTATTGCTTATGTTTATAGACTCAGGAGATTTTGACTGTTAAACTATTTTTTGTGGGCTCTCTGAAAAAGAACATTAGTATTATCCGAGAATAGCCTTGATGACCTTGAGTTTTGTAAACACATTTAAAAAATATTCCAGTAACTGATGACATTCCTCAAATGGCATTAGAATTAAATAGAAAATGCTTGAATTTGTATTACAAAGCTGACATATGAAAAAGCCGATACTTATATTTCTTATCAAAGTTCCCTACTTTTTGTTGGGTTAAGATCCATGGAAATTACGTCTTAAGTATGTGTTATGAGTTGGGATTTGAATTTATGAACCCATAATCTGATATTTGCTTTTATACAAGGGTGTAAGTTGGATAGTGTTTCAAGAATGCATTACATTAAATTCTAGGACATTTTCTGGAGAAACGCTTGTTCTAAAAGAAAAGGTACCATGTACCTTGATTGCCAGGAAGGGATGGAGTGACTTTGATAAACATGCTTTAAATTTTTTTCTGTCTTTGCTGATTGAAGAGAACATTGCTTCTCTTTCCCATTTCTTTCACTTTGATTAGGTAAAACTAACACACTAAAATGGATCCTACCATTCCTGCTCTAGTAATTACTCAGCTTTGAGGTGTTTCTTGCATTTTCCATGCATATCCTCAATATATAGGGAACCATGTGCAAGAGTCTAAAACACCCAGGTATCTTTTCTTCTAGTTCTGGACCCATATCACCTCATTCTAGTCCTCTAACCTACACCCTCACTCACACACAACTAACCCTCTCTCTCTCTCTCTCTCTCTCTCTCTCTCTCTCTCTCTGCTTCATTACAATAGAAACAGTAACATTATCATATATTGTACAGTTATCATATTTTGTACACTTTACATGTGCTAGTTACTGTAATAGATAATTTATCTTAATAGAGAATGAGCCTTCCAAGAAATTGGGAGCAGGAGGGGAGGGGCACTGAGGTTATTTTACATGCCCTGGGCCACTCAGCTAGTAATTCAGGGAGCTTGGGTTTGAGCCCCCAATAGCCTTTGGCCCTAGTATCCATAGTAACAACTCAATTATTGCAAATTGGCCTCACTTCTGTGTGTTGTTAGCAAGTTACTCAGCTGCAGCCCAAATTAAATCAGTTCATTCACCTTCTCTGTGACATTATTTTCAAGCCTTCCAAATTTTGATTCTAGATAGTCCATGACTTTGCCTCAATCCACATTTTCATCTTTTCCATTGTTCATAAGTGATAAAAGTTAGCTACAATAAGACATTCAGAAGATGCGTTCAAGACTGAACGATGATCCTGCTGTTGGGATCGTGTGATCATTTGGTACCTCTGGATCTACATGGTGCCTGACAGTAGCAGTCAACAGTCAGATGTCCTTTGTGATCAGGATTTGATAGCACAGAACTAACTCACCCCCCTCCCAACTGCTCACTGAAAGTCGCCTCCAGCATTTTACCCTATGGTTTCTTTTTTTTATTTTATTTTTTCTTTTTTTAAATTTATTTTTATTTATTTATTTTTTATTTTTTTGGAGATATGGTTTCTTTACATAGCCCTGGCGGTCCTGGAACTTACTCTGTAGACCAAGTTGGACTCAGAGATCTACCTACTTCTGCCTCCCGAGTGCTGTGACTAAAGGTGTGTGCCACTACGCCCAGTTTACCAGTACGAACACCAGGTACTTGCTTCAGGAGCAGTTTAGCATCACTTGGGGCCATTTACCTTTTTCCATCTCATTTCTTGCTGGAGGTTGAAGAATAGCCACTTAAGTGTTGACCTAAGAGGTAAGCAGTTTGGTTGAAAACCAAAACCATTGTCAGGATCTTGGAAATCCCTGTGTATACATGATGTTGATGGTGAGAGGTGTTAGAGCTTAAAAATAGTAAAGCTGTAAAGTGAGATAAACCTTTGTCTTTACTTACCTGCTCTGGGAAAACATGCTACAGAAGTTATTGCTGTTGTTCTCTTTTTGCCATTATTAATGGGTTCTTCTGGAGTTGTTAAACAGTGTGTATTTGAGGAAGGATGAATTAAAATGAAAACTTTTTTTCTTAAGCTTCATTCTTACCAGCAGGATTTTTTTTTTTAAAGTCAGAGAAAGCTTTATTTCAATATATCAAATTTATCCAGTCCTATAATGCGACATGTCTGTCTGTTGCCTGGAATGCATCTGGGCTGGCTCCATTCCTTGAGTTTGGAATTGAAGCCTCTGTGATTGCCTGAGCCATTTGTGGAAGCATACACTAGAGATCAGACAGCTACAGGGAACCAGTTCCTCCATGGTTAAATACAGTCTGTTTCTCTTCTGTTGACCTTAACACCGGCTCCAGGACCCCGTGTTACTACTTCAACCTGAAGATACTAAGAAGAGAGGAATTAGGGCAAACTTTGAACTTGGAGAAATCTCTAAACTCTTTGACAATGGAAATAACTCAGTCTTCTGTTGTCCCTTTGATATTCATTAAGTCAGTGACAGGATGAATGTGTCAGGGTGAGGGAGCTGTGTGTGTGTGTGTGTGTGTGAGCGTGCATGAGAGAGAGAGAGAGAGATATGAACTCTTAATTATAAAACGACAGCAGTTTGAAGAACGTATTTGGGGAAGGTTAACAAGGTCAACAAAGAAATAAACTGGCAAAAGTGTATCTACAGAGAAGCGTGTTGGGCATCCTCAGTGTGTTAACTTGCTCATTTACTCCCCCATGTCTCCTTCTTGTCCAAACCCAGACAATGCTTGCTATATCTCCCAGACTGGGGAGTCTCTACAGGTGCTGATTTGGCTAGTGTCGATGGCCACATTCTTTAGCTAGAACACCTCCCATCAGGTGTTTATCATTAGGTGAATGCTACCTACGTGCCGAAGAACTCTGAGGTAGTAGAGGAATGAGAGAGTTTAGATTTCTAAACAAAAAATAATTGCAGCATGTTTTTAAGTGTTAAAGTTCAGGAGAGATTTTACAAGGAGGTGAGAATTATGGGGCCTTTCCCCCAACCTCTTTCTCCAACCTTCCCTCATCTTTTTCTTTTTGAGAGAGTGTGGTGTAACCCAAGCTCCCTCAAACTCATTATATGGCTGAGGATGATTTTGAACTCCTGATCCTTTGCATTTAACCTCCCAAGCACTAGGCTTACAAGTGTGTGCTGCCACAGCTGGCAAGGACCCTCAAGGATGAATTTATGGGAAAATTAGGAGTAAGAGGCTTCTAGGCAGGAAGCTGCTCTTGAAACGATTCTCTTGGTTACTTCTAAGTGGCATGGTTCTCTTGTGACTGCTGTTATATTTGTGCCCTTTCCATGAATTAATTAGTTGAGTATGTACTATAGCAATGGCTCAAAGCACAAGGGGTGCTGAGAGAACAAAACTTGGCTCATGTACATAGATGCCATGCTGGAGAGGCATCACAGAATGGAAAACAGGATGTGGATTTGCCAATAGCTACTGCAATTGCTATTTTGTATGAACTGCCACATTTGAGAGCAAACTCGTCCAAAGGCAAGGGTTTCAAAGGAGGAAGAAGGAGTACCCAGGCCCTGGAGCTGGAGGGTGCTGGGCAGATGCTGTAGTACCCTGGCTGGAGCAGTTTATGCTTGGGAAGAAGACTAGGAGAAGCTCCGAGGGCGGGCACCACACACGTAGACTTCTGAGCTGGATACGGATTTGGTTTTTACTATGAATCTGTCAGGAAGTCATTGAAGAATTTGAGGCCCAGAAGTGATGAGAGCCTTGTAGTCCGAGCCCTACTAAATACTAGGTTCTGATTCCTTCCCTGTGACATGAGGCGAATGGTTCTTTCTTGGACAATGTTATCATTTTAGGAGAGGGTGAGTGAGTTGAATTGTGTAGGTGACCAGTGTCTTAATTATTTGAGTCCGCAGTTCCTAACAGAGCCCCAAAGAGAAGCCTACCAGACTCTGGGCTGTGGTGGCTGTCGGTAGGAAATACTGCGAACACTTGAGTCACAAGAATTCATTCATGTACCCTAAGAGCATCTGGGCTTTTTAGAGGCTGAGAGATACAGTCTTGAGCTTCTGGGATATTAAGAAATGAAGAAATACTAGATAGAGCTTTCGGCACTACTACACGTCCAGTGTTTCTATTTGACAATGAGAGTCTTAACAGTCATGCTGTTTTTAACTCTCTTATCACGTAAGAGAGAGATATATATGCCTAGAGAGCAGAGTAAAACTTTGTGGAATTCTTTCCGTTCTCCTCTGGCTGCAGGGATGAACCAGGCTTGACTCATCACACAGGAAATGCCTTTACCCACTGAACTGTATTGCTGGCTCCAATGTGTTCTTTCAGTGGACTATAAGTTGAGTGTGTTACAACAGATACCTTGTTTCCTTTTTTGTGTTACCCAATCACGGTTGTTATATAAATCTCATCGGAAGACACAGTGAAAAGGAATTGATTTGGGGCTCTTGAGGACTGATGTGTCCCAGGCAAATGGACAGACAACCTGCCCGTCATCCCCTTTACGCCACAGTCTTGGGTGAGTGCAGAGACTGAGGCTCCAGCTATTTTGTGGTTGTAGGCTGGCTGTGACCTGTGGAGAATCTGCTGTGGCCTTTGCTTATACATCCCATTGCTCTGTCTCCTTGTGTCCTGGAAGATTCTGGTTCTTCCCACAGTTTCCCTTGCACTGTGTTCAGTAACAGAAAGTAGAGCTGGGTCCTAACTGTCAAGCGAGCGTTTCCAGAACACCGAGATGGGGAAGGCTAATATTTGGACAGAAGGAGGTTCTCAAAGCCTTCTCTAACTGCTCGAGGGACACAGGACCTTGATCCCAGAGTGTGACCTTGACTTTGGAAAGCCTAGTGTGTGAGGAGCATCCTCTCTCTGCCAATATTGGATGTGAGGCAATGGCAGTTTGTCAGGCATATGCTCTCTCTTAGTCTTCTCCTCTGTAAATCAGGTACACACCCAAACCTTGTCAGTGACATTACAAATGAGAGTAGCCATTCCTTTTTTCCTTCCTTATTTCATCTCGAAA
This sequence comes from Cricetomys ansorgei, assembly GCA_026225945.1. Lineage (NCBI taxonomy): Eukaryota > Metazoa > Chordata > Mammalia > Rodentia > Nesomyidae > Cricetomys > Cricetomys ansorgei. The sequence goes on from JAMJFZ010003403.1 coordinate 459,631, forward strand.
CTTGAACTTGAAGATTCAAGTGGAGAGTGGTTTCTGTGGTGACTGAAGATATAGAAAATGGCCCTTGTTCTCAAGTAAACTAGTGAGTACTTTCTCCTCTGCCCTCTTCCCTGTGCTTCTCGCTGTCTCACACAGTGCTTTACCTAGATCTGAAAGTGTACTTTGCAAACCTGTATTGAAACAGAAATTCAGCACATGGATACCATGACTGACACTTCAGGGTTTCATTTGAAAACTGGTTAGTAGGCCATTAGGGTCCCTTGATGATTCTTGCATAACTGGCCTCCCCTGGGCCTTTGGCCCAGTTTGGACTAATTGTGGAAGGAGTCAGCATTTTTATATAGCAAGCAAACCCAAGATTCATTGCATGTTAGAATATGAACAACAGCTAGAGACAGAAAACCAATATAGATTGTAATATGCAGTGCATATCCAGTTCTGTGTGCTCCAGTCACGTTCTTTACTGATAACTGAGCCTTCACAACAACAACAACAAAAGGGTAGATATTGAAATAGTTTACTCCATAAAGTCACCCACTTAAAGTGGTTTCAATGGTTTTAGTGTGTAAGTAGTCTAATTTTGTAGTACTTCAACAGCATAAAGAGAAATGTTGGTCCTATTAGCAGTCACTTCCCAAAGAAAGTGTCTGGGAGTTAGTTCAATAACAGCTAGTTGCTTTTCTCTCACTAGATGGTTATCAGATTCAGGAACAAACAAATCTTGGATTTGGTGGTATAAAATACTGATCTATGGCTCCCATGTCCATACACAGCAATCCGATGTAGCCCACAGGTCTAGAGGAGACCTGCTGATGCAAGAACCCTCCAGGTAGTCCCTAAGGGATGTGATCTGCTACACACTGAAGAGTCCTGTACCAGGAAGCCTTTCCAATAGGAAGGAAAACAAAGCAGAGGCACTGGGCAAGTGAGCCTGTACCTTCAACTCCACAGTAAGTGCATAGCAGGAGCCAGAGCCTAGCCGCCTCGCTTCCAGAACCCGTGCTTATTCTACCACGCTCCTTTCCAAGAACTCAGGTCCAATTCAGTATTTACTTGGTGGGGAGAATAATTTGATGTTCTGGTTTTCCCTTCTACAGGAGTTTTAGATAATTTCCCTTCCTGTTCCAACTGTCATTGTGGGGCAAATAAATATGGTTTCATTTTGAATTTGGTACACAGCGCAGCCAGGTTTTCTCAATTGCATGAGAAATTAGCATGGTATAAAATTGAGTAATGGCAGGCTGAGAGCTAGGGGAAGTGCAGGGTTCTGCCTGGTTAGTGACATCACATACCTTCACGTACCTTCCTTCTATGTCATCTTTTATTTATTTATTAGATATTTATTTATTTATTTATTCATTAGATATTTGTTCAGTATATATCAGTGATGATGCCAGAGGCTGACTATTGAGAGAAATTAACAGAAATTGCCATGTTTAGTTGGACCCTCCCTGATCTAGGCAATGGATCCCTTAATGCCAGCAACACACCTAGAAGGCTACTCTTTTGTGGAAGTTTATTTTTAGTTATGTATAAAATAATTGTTTTGTGCAATGTTGAGTGAGGGTGCCCAGGTCTTGGTGTTTTGAATTCTCTGCAGGTGTTGGATTTATTTGGGGATGTTTGATTACATGTGCTATCAGTAGAACACCTGAGGAGTTCTAGATCAATAAAAACACCTGAGCTGAGACGCTCAGGGTTCCACTGTCCAGTATGGCACTTGCCGTGATGGTGGTTCCCTCTGCTGAGGTCTGGCAGGGTATGCACGTATGAATATGCCTCCTTGGTGAGCTGCCACAGCATTCTAACAGCTACACGATTCTGACTATCCCCCTGCTTCTGTGGGTTTGGAGGTCTGCTGCTTAAATCTGCACAGGATTTAAATAATTTACTCAGAAATAGTTGCAGTCTGGATTATTCCGAAGCCCAGACGTTGGTTCCCATATTAGACAGCCTGTGTGGCAAAGCAGGAATTAGTTTTGCCCTCTATAAGGGTCACTGCTAATGCTCATTAAGAAACATTTGCAGGGCTGGAGAGATGGCTTAGTGGTTGAGAGTACTGGCACAGAGCTTGGGCAGGCAAGAGCAGTTGCTGTTGCATTTGTTATGTGTGACACACACCTTGGCTGTGGGAGCCGGAAGAACAACACACCTGGGGGAGGCATGAGAGGCATGTGTGTAATCATATTGGCACCACATTAATTCTGTAACGACTAATTGCTTTGAGTCATGTTTTCAAGATTCACCTTTAACCTCAACATTTGGGAGAATTATTCTCCATTCAAATATTAATCTCAAAAAAACTTCATTGCATTCATATCTGGGCACTCCCCTTGCAATGAAATGCACAGGTGTATTTATAATTTTTTGAATCAATGAAAGCCAGGTGAGTTGGAGCATGCCTATAGTTCTAGTATTTGGGAGGTAGAGGCAGGGGGAGTTGGAGTTCAAGACTAGTCTGAGTTCCACGGAAAGAGCCTGTCTCAAAAAAACTGGAGACGGCTTAGTGATTAAGAGCACTGGTGCTCTTTTAGAGGATCCAGGTTTGATTCCCAGCACCCACATGGCAGCTCACGACTGTCTTGAACTCCAGGTCTACGGAGTCTGCCACCCTCTTGTGGACTCCCTGGTTACCAGGTACATGTGTGATATCCATACTTATATGCAGAGAAAATAAAAACAAATAAATCTTTTTAAAAATTAAAAAAACAGAAAGGGAGGACTGGAAGATATATCTCAGTGGCTAGAGCACTTGTCTAGCAAGCTCATGTGTTTGAGTTTAATGACCAGTACAGGGAGTGGGGTGGTGGTGGTGGTGCAGATTTCTTAAGCAAATGGCCTTTCCTGAAAGATTTTCTTGACAGGGAGTCTAGACTCACAAGTCCCAGCTGGAATTTCAATAAAATTCGTGGGTAGTTGTAGAGTAGACATTTTAGATTCCTAGTATTTTATAGAATCTAACTTAGCTTCTCATTTTAACTCATTTCTTGTGACAACAGTTTTACTGTGTAGCCCAGGTAGCCTTAAACTCTTATCTTTCTGTGTTTGCCTTCCAGGTACTGGGGTTACAGATATGTACCACCACTCCCTGCTCAGTTTTCCATTTTGTAAATGAGGGGAAACTCCACCAAGGGAGGCTAAGTGACTGACCTTGACCATAGGGCCAGTGTACACGGAGCTGCTCATTACTGCTATTTTTCAGGTTTTATGTAAGTTTTGCATGATGATTGTGTTGGAAGAGCATCTATGTAGCCTTCTTCTGAGTCAGGGTCTCACCTGTGTAGCTCAGACTTGCCTCAAAATCACTACCCTGCTGCCTCATTCTTCTGAGTGTTGGGATTACTTCCTGTGCCACCATAGCCAGTCTCAAGACATCTACTTACATAAATGCATACCAGAACACATACGTAAAAATTCTTTTTGGACACTATATTAATGGACATTTGAAAAATCCACAAAGAACACAATATTCAGGGCTGGCAAGATGACTCAGTGGCTAAAGGTACTTGTTACCATGTCTAGAGACCATTTTCAGGACCCATACAGTGGAAGAGGACCAAGCCCAATGAGTTGTTCACTCTGACCTCCACATATGTGCATGCACGTGTGCGCACACACACACACACATACACACACATAAATAAATGGCTCTTTTAAATTAAAAGAAATCTCATATTAATGTCAGAATACAATATTGCAACTATAAATTCCAACAGTTGTTTTTTATTAATTTATTTGAAAAAAAAATTTTTTTTTTAAACTACTGTTTCTCGGTCTCTTTCCACAATGCAACCTCATCTCGTGCAAACAGCAGATAATCAGGCAAGTTCCTTAGAGGGTTGTGCAATCTTACAGAAGACTTGAGACACTTGGCAAGCTGCAAGTAGCAGATGATTCAGATCACGGTTAGGGTTAGGGTTAGGGTGCATTTCACAGCTCTTTATTTCTTGGCAAATACACATTTATCCGATTACCTGTTTAAAACTTCACTAAGTGCCAATTCATCTGCATGATTTCCAGTTAGTCCTCCTGACTTGCAAGCCCTCTAGTCTAACCCTGTCTTTTTTTGTTCTGTTTAGTTCCATTTCGTTACCAATCTGCCTTCTGAAACCTGAGTTTTTGTTACCATGTATGTCTTCAGCCATAATCGTCAGCCCTGAGGCCTGTTTCTAGAGCACAAGTCTTCCTAGGGCAGAAGCACTGCCCTGGTCTTTGAAAACAGGCCACGCTTAGCTAGTCCATTAGAAGGGTTTTTTGGAGGCCGAAGGGGTCTGAAATGTAGACTGCACAGACAGTGATGCTCTGTCATGCCTAGGGTCAGAAACAACTCCCGGTCTAAAAGGGGGCTTAGTAAATATTTTCTTTAGTAATTCTACTATGTGACAGGCCTTCTCAGCAAATGCTCAGAAAATGCTCTTTTCTTAAGCTCCTTTTTCTCTTTTCCTATTTAAATCCTACCCTAAAGTCAAGCCATGGCTTCCTTCAGAGGTCTTCCCCTCTGAGAACTCTGGACCGCACACTGAGCCTGTGCCACACAGTCAGAGCTAGAGTCTGTGTAGCTGTGCTCTCTCCTTCTTCTCTCTCCCCTTCCCCTCCTGTAAATTAAATTCCCTTCACAGTGAGTGCCTGAGCTTCTTGACAGCAAGGACCACTTTTTACTTGATTGGCTGGAATTCGGTTAAACAGCAGCATCTAGAGTATTTCAGCTTGCCACCCCCATTATCCTTAATGGAAACCTATGCATTTTTGTTTAGGTTTTTGCTTTTCGTGTACAAAATACTCAATATGGAAAGTTAATGGAATATTAAAATGCCACTTCAAGAACAAAGTACCCTCCCCTTTCGAGGTGAAACAAAATGGAGCTGTAGGGGTGTGGCTGGGGGGACCGAGTAGGGTGAGATCAGGGAGTGGAAATTTGGTAGCATCTGCCAAGCGTTTGGGCAAGTCCTCTTTCCATCCCGGCTGCCATGCACATCGTCATGAATATTACAGCAGGTTAGTGGCCTTGGGCTAAATTGCTCCAACATGTGGACTTGATTTTCTCTCCTTCACCCCTCTTGAAAGCCAAAACAACAACAAAAAACCCACTTAAGGAAGTGTTTCCGGCTTGTTCTGTTTGCCTTTGTTCTTTGCGAGTTTCCCCACCAGAAGTCCCCCCTGGCTCCAACAGGAAGTCAAGAGATCACCACTAGAAATTTTGCTGGCTGAGATTGCTTTATAGTTTCACTGCTGAATTAGAGTGCCTGCTGTGTCATTGCTCCCCCTCCCCCCCCATTCCCTTTGAGGGATAGAATGGCCCCAAACAGGCAGCCCTTTGTGAAGGTGACACTTGTCACCAACTTGTGACTCACCCAAGAACTTTACTATTCAGAGCTCCTGTTGGTTTGAAAGGTATAAAAGTGAAAGGCCATCAAATCAGGAGATTCATAATTTGTGTTGTCCACCATGATGGTGGTGATGGGGGTGTTAGAGCTGAGCTTAAAGAGGAAAAAAAATGAGGTTCAAGGGCTATGTTGATAGACTGTACTGTACAGATATTTGAGAGAATGGGGGAGTTTTGTTTGTTTTGTTTTTCAAGACAGGGTTTCTCTGTTGTAACTCTGGCTGTCCTGGAACTCTGTCTGTAGACCAGGCTGGCCACTTTTTCCTGAGTGCTGGAATTAAAGGCATGTGCCACCACACCCGGCCCTCTTTCTTTCTTAATCTTAAGAATAAAAAGATTCCTTCTTTTTACTAGCTGGTTGAGCAAACAACCAAAATACAATAACCATCTGTGTAATTTAATAAGCTACATTAACGGGGACAGAAATCATTTATGCTTACCATGTACAATGCCATGTGGCCCGGAGTCATGGCCTAAACTAATTTCTAGAGAATTACAGCAAGCTTTGGAGCTAGACATTCAAGAAGTCTGGAAGGAAATGAAGTAAAATATAAACAACATTGGTTTTCCCTGGGCAGCCAAACAGATTTCTTTCTTTCTCCTTTAAGTATTTTCAAGTTTTCTATAGAAAACATGTTACTTTAATTGTAATGCTGCTACAGAAAAAATACAGAAGGGAGCACTCACCACCACGTCCCATACTTGAGGGTATGTGGGCTTGAATAGGTAGTTGCTTTACAACCATTATAGAATAGCTGCCGGTAAGAGACTATTCCTAATGTTTTGCAGAGAGTCAGTACGATTGGACAGACTGATGGGAGTAGAATAGTTAATGTAATGGTGAGCACAGTGCGTTCACAGTGTCTTGTACGCACTCCAAGTTTGTTTGCATTTCGAGCTGGGAGAGTTAATTCATGTAAGGCGCCAGCACCGGGCAGACTTCTAAGCATTATCCAAGCATTGGCTATTATTATTGTTTATAGCAGCTTTGAAACAAAACAAGGAAGTCTCTGGGGTTGTACCCGGGGTGTAATTGATTTGTGTAAGGTGCTCAGTTGTGTCGCTCATTGCTTTTGTTTTAAATTCTCCAGTGGAAGTTTCCTCCTCCAGCAATTTTCAGTAACTAAACTTTCCCCTTAGTTATGAAACTAGAACAGCTCTGTTTCCTGCCACTTTGGTGTTTAGGGTCTAGTTTTTATGGCAAGGATCAGGTTTGAGCTCCAGTGTTTTATTTTCTCCCACACATGCTTTTACCATGATTTAGTACAGATGTGTTTTTGTTGTTGTTGTTCCTGTTTGGGGGGTTCTAGTTAAATCTCTGAACGCATATCCTGCTTTGAGTTTGGCTTGTTTTTGAAAAATGTCTGCCTTTGTAACAGAGGAAATATAAGAGGGAAAAGGGACGAAAGAAAATATATTTAAATTCACTAGTCACAGGCAAGTCCTTCTCTACTTCGGTCAGTGCTTCAGCTTTACAGAGCTCTTCTCTTTTACATGAGTTTTGGAATAAGTGTTGCTTTGCAGTCAGATTTGACCACATATTTCCTATTGGCCAATTTGAGCAAAGTTAAACCTCAGATCCTTTGTTTCTTTATCTATAAAGTCATGAAATAGTAACAATACAGGAAAAGCTGGAACCCTTGGATGGCAAGAAAAGCCTTTCTTTTTCACCACAGGCGAGCAAAATTAGGGGGCTAGAGTACTGGACAGAGCAGCCACCCCAGCCACCCAAAGCCAGTGGCTTCCCAGTTCTTTGTCTCCCAAACTCCAAGAATGAATTTTGTGGACAATAAGAGGGTGTGCTTAGGATGGAGTTTTATTGTAAGATTATAGTTGAGTGCTTAAGAGACAAGAATCAGTAGAGTTCCTGTATAGAATGGATCCCAAGAGATAGGTTGCCATAAGTTGCTAGTCTGGGGTGAGACACAGAGAGGTGACTTGATTGGTCCCATCAGCCCACCCTCAGGACATCCAAGTGCCTCTCAGATCTGATCACCCCCCTCACGTATAGCTTCCGGGCAGTGGTTTTCATCCAAGTGGCATAAAAGGAGAAAAAAGGTAACAAGAAGTCAGAGCGGGAACCAGAGTCCCCTTCTGCATTCTTGACTTCCAGCCAGGACACAACCAAAGAAATTTTTGGCTTCTGGCAAAGGACGAGAGGCAGAACTTGGAGACCCTGACCAGTTTTTATTTCCTGTTGTCATCACTCAGAATGACTGTGGTAAACATTGTGAATATTTTGAAATTAACTGCTGTAAGATAACTGAATGCACCCTGTCCGCTGTCATATAGACCATAAAATTGTCTGCTGTGCACCTACACACATAAAATGATACTATTTATTTAAATGATATTTTAAAAACACTACCAGTAACACAAATTATTAGAAACATGCTTTTGACAGAGGCATACCTTGCTTCTGATTTGTCTCCTGTTGTTGGATATTTTGTTTACTTAAAATTTTATTTTAAGGGTAACCTTCCCAATACTCTCAGCAAACTTTATTGAGTCACGTGTCTAGAACGAGCAAGTTCAGAGATTAAAGAAACGACTGTTTTACCATAACAGGCTTGAGACTTCAGAGCCCAAACTGATCAGCCTCCTCTGAGAAAGGCCTAGGTATATAACAGTGTGAGGTTAAACAGTTTGGCCCAAAAAAGATACTTTCTAATCTGGCTGAAGGGACCCAAATCTGGTAAAAGATTATTCATTGGGTTTGCATATGCTTCATTTTCCCAAGACACTTCAGTTAAGTTACCATTAATTCATTTGCCAACGATTTAGGAATTTCTTTATATCAGTGGTTCTCAAGCTTCCATTAGGAAGGTCTCAACATCAGCTGAGACCCTTTAATGCAGTTCCTTGGTGACCCCCAACTATAAAATACTTCATAACTGTAATTTTCTACTGTTACAAATCGTAATGTAAATATCTGATGTGCAGATGGTCTCGGTCCACCCTGTGAAAGGGCCCTTTGACTCTCAAAGGGGTCATGACCCACATGTTGAGAACCACTGCTTTAAATGGTGGTACTGGTGCTTCAATGGTTCCTGGTGGTCAGTTGGCTGAGATAACAATGTTAGTCTTTATTCTCCTCCCCTTTCGCACAATCCCTAGAATCATAGCAACAGTTCCAGAACTGGATGAAGCTGTTAGTGAACTGTCCAGCCATACGGAGCTTTGGAGTACAAACATAGTCATTATTTCCTTAGCAAAGATCAGGGATGGAGACCCACAGCATCTCATTAGGCTTGCTGGTGTATTTACTTCTTCACTGTGGTATTGTGCTGTAGCATTCATTTAAATGTCTTGTTAAAATTTGGCAAGGCAGTTAATGGAGCGAAGGTGGGGCCCTCTGTCTGGACTGACCGTCTTATTAAACACCCTTGTAATTGTTCCTGTTCCAGCAAACAAATTCTCTTACCATCTGTTGAGCTTAATTAAATAGAAGGGTGGGTGGGGAAGACTGTGAGTTAAGAGTGGGGATCAGTAGACTCCAGAGTAGGGCCCCCGAAGGACAAGGTTGTAGATAATTGCAGCCCTTAACACGTTGGTGGGAGGGAAGAGGGAGAGAATATGAAAAGGAATATCTGTTTTCCCCTTTTTTCTGACAACAGGTAGGAGGAGCTATATCCCATTGTTACTATGTATCTCTTTAATTTTTCACCTTGACTGGAACATCTCTTAAGAGGGAAGAAAGGAGACAAGCAGTGCTTAAGGATACAGTGTGCAAAAGGAAGCTTGTATTACATAGCATCTAGAATATCCAGGTCCAATGAAACGCGGGTAAAGACACTCTTTTTATTGCAGAAAAATCAGGTGTATATAATGTCATTGAGTGCAGATCTGAAGAATTAAGAATCATTTAAAAAAGGAGAAGCCAGGTGGTGGCGGTGCACACCTTTAATCCCAGCACTCAGGAGGGAGAGGCAGGGGATCTCTGAGTTTGAGGCTAGTGTGTCAGCTAATTCCATAATTTTGAATTCCTGTCTTTTACATTATACGTGACCCCTACATACCACCACTTTCCCCTACAGAAAGCAAAGTCGTATTTTGTTTCTTCTATAGTTTCACATGCAGAACAAAGTACAAAAAATGAAACTGTCTTAGACTCTAATCGTTCCCAACATTTTACACCTTGCTTAAAATAAAGCACGAAAAGCTCAAATTTCAATCATCGTGTATCCGTCTACCAACCCTGCCCCAGGCCCAAATTCTGTATAGTGTTCGCAGACTATCCCTAACAGCAAGGTGACGTGAATAAGTTTTTGATCATTTATCTAAAAGCACTGCCTGTACATCATTCGAGACCCAAGTTCAGGCCTCAGCACTTCAATTTTTCACCTAGGACGTATTTCTTAACTTTCAGTCTATACTTTTCAAACCAATTAAACGTGGTTTCTGATACCTGCCCTGCCTACTCAGGCAATTGTGAAGATTAAGTGCGGTAATTGATGTGGAATTGTGAGCTCTGGGGAGCTGAGCACAGTTTTTAAGAGCAGGGTGGAAATTACTCTGCATCGTAGGATTCTGTGCACACACACAAAAGCCAGCCTTTTAACCTTGCACCAGTTGTAACTTGTGAAAGTTCTGTCGGCCTCTTACTGATGTCCTCAACATTGGCCCCAGGGTTAGATGGGAGGCAAAGGCTGTTTACTTCGGTGATAGCACTAGCAGTTCAGTGCTGGGGGAGCTAGAGGGATGCACTCAGTACATCTAGGACTTTAAAATAATGTCTTATCATCAACCTAAATTTATTAGGTAGACAATATAGAAATGTTTGCAAGGCAAAATATGAACTACATAAAAATATTAGTCCTATTACTGGGCTCAGTATTTAAGAGCACTGACTGCTCTTCCAGAGGTCCTGAGTTCAATTTCCAGCAACCACTTGGTGGCTCACAACCATCTATAATGGGGTCTGATGCCCTCTTCTGGTAGGCAGGTGTACTTGCAGATAGAGCACTTATACAAATTAAATGAAACTGGGAGGTAGGTAGAAAGGAAGGGAGGGAAGGAGGGAGGAGAAATAAGGATGCACTGCATTTGGCCGTTGATGAGTGTTGGCTTTTTATTTTATTTCATTTTATTTTTATAATTTATTTTTATTTTATTTATACAAGTGGCCTATCTGCATGTACACCCTCATATCAGAGGACGGCATCAGACCCCATTATAGATGATTGTGAGCCACCGTGTGGTTGCTGGGAATTGAAAGCAAATCCATTGGAAGAGCAGTCAGTGCTCTTAACAGCTGAGCCATCTCTCCAACCCCCAGTTAGATTAATTTTGAATGAAAATGAACTGAGCATCTTCTTGAAAAGAAAATTATAGAAACGTCTAAAATATATTCTGGGTTTATGGTGAGTGATGATGTTGGCTTAGGCTCTGGAGAACTGGGTACTTAGACCTGCAGGATGGAGCTTATAGGCTTGTAATTCCCTTCTACCTGAATCCGTACACACATTTACACCTACAGGTATGCTGCTACAGGTATGCAGCAGTATGTTGCTGGGTCACTCAGCAGTAAAGACAAGGAGGTATTTTCATAGCTGAAACCCTGCCAGACCTCAGCAAAGGAAAGCACCTGTCATGGCAAGTACCGTACTGGACAGTAGAACCCTGATCACAGGATTTTTATTGACGCAGAAGTTCCTCAGGTGTTCTGTTGATAGCACGTGCAGATCATGAGTGATCAAACATCTTTTATATAAAGCCAACATCTGCAGATAATACAAAATACCAACGCCTAGGCAGCCCTTCACCCGACAATGCACAAAACCACCATTTTAAGCATATCTAAAAATAAACTTGTGCAACACACACCTACCTGTCCCATTCTGTCTCCCAAAGGCACCTGTGGTGGAATGCAGGCTCATGCCAGCCAGACAGGTACTCTGTCACTAAGGCCATATTGATACCCCTCTAATTCCCTCTCAGAAATGAAGTGTGTTCTAGGATTCAGAACAGGATTCATCAGGAATGCCCTTTGATTATGAAATAACACTAGGGAAGCTGGAGCAGAATTGATATGTACAAAAAATGACCGATTAGTAGATTAATAATGGCTGTAAGTACAAATCACTTCTAGTTAGGGTTTACTGCCAATTAAGTTCCAGACATGATATATCTTGGTAACAAATTTGTTATGCAAAACTTAAGAAGCTAGCAAGTCCTTATGACACAGAGGGTTGGAAGTATCAGCTCGAGAGCCACATTGCCTGGCTTCAAATTCCAGTCCTCCTCTGAGTGATTTTAAACCTCCAGAGTCCTTGGATTTTCATCTTTATAAGTAGTCATTTAAAAAACAGGCACACGAGATTCCTTGACTGCACCATGCTAGGTTTCTCTATCTATGTATTGGGATAATATTAATGCCTGTCACCGCTGAAGAGAGAGCTCAGCAGTCTAGTGCTGGGCACCTAGCTCCTACAGAAGACATGAGTTCATTTTCCAGTACTCACGTCAGGTGCCTCACAGTTGCCTGTAATTTCAGATACAACACTGGGGTCCATGAACACCTGCACTCAGGCACACAGGCACACAGACGCACACGCGCACAGGCACAGGCACACATATATACACTTAAATAAAAATGAAATTTAAAAAATATTATAGTCTCTCAGGAAGATGTTTTATAAAACCAATTTAAGCTGAATATAAAAGAGTACTTGAGAGAAGCAAGAGAGAATTCAGGGCAGAGTTCAAGGCTAGCCTGGGCTATGTGCTAAGTTTTGGTACATACAGTGAACCCTGTCTTATGAATCAAATGACTCCCAAACAGAAACACATCAAAAAAGAAATGTTAGCAGATATACCATGCTCAGATTTTCAGCCTATAGGAAGCATTCCGAAATCTCAACTAACATGGTATCATGAACGCTACCAGAGACCAGTCATGGAGACATTTCTGGGCTGGTGAGATGTCTCAGTGTGTAAAGCTGCTTCCCACCAAGCCTGGGGACCCGTTTCATCCCTGGGACCTACATGGTAGAAGGAGGGAACCAACTCTCAAAAGTTCTACACAAGTACTCGGGGTGGGGGATAAATAAATAAATAAACAAAAGAAGCATCGTTAAAATGTTTTTTAAAAGAAATCATTCCTCTTCCTGGATTATTTTTATGGGGAAAGGAGGGTGTGGCAGCTCCTGCTGAACGAATGAGGGTGGCACTTGGGGAACGGTGGGCGGCACCAGGTGATTTATAATCATAATCTTCCAAGTTGTGATCCCATCAGTGTCCCCTGGTGTGTTTTCTCACCCTCTGCCCCTTCCTACCCCCTGCCAAGCCCCAGCCCTTTGTCCTTCCTTCATTTGGTGCCCTGGGCTCAGTGAACTTGGCACTTTTCTTCTCTCAGCAGTCACACAGGTGTGTCAGGCTGTCTGGGAGGCTTTCCCAGATGCTGACAAATGCTCGGCAGCAGGACAGAGAGGGGAAACAAGAATTTGGCTGCCGTCTTCAGGTCTGACTCCTGAGCCATCTAGAGAGTTCCGTGGCACCTTTAAAGCTTTAAGATAAATGGTGAGACTGCTGCTCACCCCCACCCCTCCCTTACGTACGTACAGCCTGGATTCTCATCTTCTAGGTTGTTACATATTCCAGGCTCAGATCTACGGAGGTATTTTAACTTCAGGACCTTAGGTGGTGTGTGGAAGAGTAGGTGTGAGCTAGGCTGGGCAGGGACCTGCAGAAGAATTTGTGTGCTGATGTGCCACAGCCTGGCCCGGCACCTTTCCTGGCATGAAAACCACATCTTCTCATTTGGCAAGCATCTCTGTTACTCTCCTGAGGGGATCTCTCAGTAATGAAGGGGATAGATAACATGGGTACTGACTGAATAGAGACATGAGAGAATATGGAAAGAATTCTTTTCAAAGAGTTTTATTACATTAGATTTTAGGGTCTGTAAACAATTACAGCGTTCTGGGAGTGCAGGTTTAAATGAGAAACACAACTTTGTCAGATTATGGCAGCCGGATAAAATGGCATGGGTTCCGGAAATCTGTAATTAAATGTATTTTTGAAAATGAAAAATATAGTGTGACATCTGGTTTATTTCAGTATAGTGCCTGGGTCATGCTTAGATAAACAAGTATGATTGACTTTGGCTGATATTTGGGTTTCTTTCTAAAAAAAAAATCACTGTATTTTAATTAAACTTTTTCCTATTTAAACTTATTTATCTGTAGGCAACAAATTATTCACACACATACAGAAAGTGACTCTTACTTAGAAAATCTAATGTTCATTTTCTTTCTTGTTGCAGCGGATCTTCAACTCCTTGGTTTACACAGAGAAAATCTCAAATGGAGAGAGCGAAGTTCAGCAGGTAAGAAGCAGTGGGCCTAGCACGCCCTGGCCTCGTCTTACTTTTCCGTGTGGCATCCTGTCTTCTTCCTAGCAGTCCCCATAGAGGTTGGCCTCTTACTCTACCTTAACTTTTATGGTGTCTCCTGCGTAGTAGAAACAGACACTCTTACATTTCAGGTGCTTGGAAATTGTGGATGGTTCACAGCCATTCCTGGTGTATCTTGGAAGCATTTCCTTCTATTATGAATATCTTTGAACTTCCCAAATCTAAAAATAGCAAAATATGTTTCTGGGCTTTGGAATCAGACTCCACATTCTGGCATCCATATGCACTCTCCAGTCATGGTAAACAGTCTCCTGTACCCCTTTTGCAAGAGAATCCTAATATCTGCCTCATGAAGTTCTGATGATGAAGTGGTCAAACCAGAGAGCAAAGTGAAGTCATCTTGGTGGAAGGTTCTGGTGTTGCAGCAGCTACTGTGCGCAGGCTTCCTGATGCTTTCTTTCTCTGTCCTTTTTCTAGAATTCCCACCCTACTTCTTTCTTTCAGTGCTCTGTGCACTGAAGATGCTTGAAGGCCAGTTTCTGTTTGTTTATAGCTGGCACCGTGCACTGCCTTCTGCACTAAAACATGGTGTTGGTGAGCTTGAACATAAATAATTAGAGGGTGCCTGAGAAGAGTGCTACGAAAGGAAGAGGCTTTAATTTCAGTTAATCCACCAACTTCATTCCAGCATGTGACCGTCAAGGAGTAACTTGAAGCTAGATTTGAAACTTCAGTGAGAAACAGAGCCGCTCTGCTAACCGAGCGCAGCAGAAGGCTTGCACAGGATAAAAGAACAAATATAATAAAACGCATAATGATGTAAATTCTGAGGGCCCGCTGTTGTTTTATTCATGGAGACAGCTTGACCCAATCTGAGCTTTTAAAGTGCTTTCTCAGAAGAAAACACTTTGCATCGGAGTGAAGTTGTTACAGGCTAGTTACTTGTTTACAATAGAGTAGCGTGGACTAAGTTCAGCATTTCCTGTTTATAGGTGTGGGCCTGTTTTAGTCACTTTTAAGTGGTGATGCAAGTCTCGTTTTTTCTTAGTTTAGATATTGTTCAGGATGAATAGCTTACATCGCAGAGGTTTGCTACTCTGAGTCTTGTCTTCATAAATCCTGGTTTAAGCTTATCATGAGAGCTGGAAGGCACTCCAGAATCATTAAATCTAGAGGCGTTGTTGTGGACTACGGTTTCTGCATGGAGCCTGCTCATTAGAGGAGACGTTTGAGGAGACGATTGCTATTTGATAACCCTTTAATGAACGTGATCTGGGATATCAGTTTAAGCCTCTTTCCTTGAAGTAACAGATACAGGTTCTTACACGGGCTGTCTCCATGTGCAGCTGTTTTGTGTTGCTCTTGGGCTGACATCGTTTCTGAACCAGCTATGAGGCCATGCTTGGAAGCCTCCAATGCAATTGTTAGAAATTATGCCGACTGATAGAGCACTTACAGAAAGAACACTGGTAGGAGCCATTTCAGAACATTATGACTAGTATTTGCCTCATAACCTTCAGGAGCAGACTGTCCTACCAAAGAGGAGGAAACTAAGGCCCCAGGAGGTAAAACAAGTCACCTGTACTCTCGTGACTATTAAGTAGGAGAGTAAGTTTTCAAAAATCAGTATGACACAAAGGCTTATGGCTTCTTTTTGACCGTTTTACTTTATTGTATGCTGTTACTCAAAACAGATGTCTCTGCTAACTATCTTTACCTGAAAAATCCACCTAGCAGAGAGTTCCCATTTGAGCTTCAGAATACTAGTAACTAATTAATTAATCACTAATAACCAATTAAACTGTCTTTCTAAAAAAAAAAAATTGTAAAATGTATCCAATATGTAAAGAACCAATGTGTAAAGCATAACAGTATGTTCTAAGGAAATAAATACATTAAAATAAATATTATCAACCTAGACTTTGGAGGCCCTTGAATGACCTGCAGAAGAAGGTGTCCTACCCTTTCTTGGAGGTAACCTTATTCACTATATAACCCTGGCTATCGTGGAGCTCACTATGTAGACCAGGCTGGCCTCAAACTCAAGATCTGCCTCTGCCTCTTAGCATTGGGATTAAAGTGGTGCACCACCAGACTCTGTTATTCTGTTAATCATTCCTTGCTTTGTTTGGTGATTTGGAGATATTTATTTTGTTTGTTTGACTTACACTCTCAGATCCCTGGTCATCATTGAAGGAAGCCAGGACAGGAACTCAAACAGGGCCAGAATCTGGAGACAGGAGCAGATGCAGAGGCCCTGAAGGGAGTGCCCAAGGCATGCTCAGCTTGCTTTCTTATAGAACCCAGGACCATCAAGCCAGAGATGTCCCGCCCACTATGGGCTGGGCCTCCTCCATCAATCACTAATTGAGAAAATGACCTGTAGCCAGATTTTATGGAGACATTTTCTCAATTGAGATTCTCTCCTCTCTGATGGCTATAGCTTGTGTCAAATTGACTTAAAACTGTCCTTCACACCCCCAATTAATGTTTAGTTTGGCTGCTTTTGTTCCTTACAGGAGTTTCGTGTGTATCGTTTTTACTTTTGTATCTTGCTGCTTTTAATCCCTCAGTTGTTTGGGAGCCCCTGGGGCACCTACAGTTAGGCTGGTTATAATTTTTAATTCTGTAGGGTTTCAAAGCATGGCATCTATGGGTTCTCTTTATAATAGATTTTGTTTGGATTGTTTCTGTCACAGTGCTGATTTTTGTTCACATTTCCATACAGTTTGGATAGGCTACATTTCTTTAATCACATGACCTTATTCTACCACCGTTTCAATGCTGGAAGGAGGACTGCCTGTTGCCTTTGTGTCTCCATTGCTTCCAGGGTCCTGAGTGGAGGCAGGGGCAGGGAGAGACTGTTGGACTTTCTGGAGAATCACTTCTCACACCCAGTAAGCATGCCTGAGGATGACCAGCTGCTCTGATTGGTGGTAGCCTTGGGTTATCCTTGGGTCCTAGGATAGAGCTGCAGATTTGCTGGTCTACATCCTGTTCAGTACCTGGTATTTTATAAGTTGGTTAAAGCGACTTCTTGTGTGTTTACAGTGTATGTTTATGGTAGTTTTTCATTTTTGAGTTCAGGATCTCATGTGTGCTAAGCAAGTGGCCTAACACTTTTTAGTGGGTTTTTATATTTTTGTTGTTGTGTCCATTAGTGGCTTTTTGGCATTATTTGTTGAGTTACTTTAGAAATGCTGTACTGTATATTCTAAGTCAGCCATCTCCAAAGAGAACACTGTGGAGATAAAGATATTCATACCCATGCTATCACTAGCCATATGTGACTCTCCATCACCTGAAATGTGTCAAGATTCTGATTGATCAGATTTAAATTTTTGCTTGACTTTAACATAGCTATACTGTTTGTACCATACATATCTAGATTTTGTACTTTCTCCCACGTTTTGACTTGTCCTTTCACTTTAATGTATCTTTTAAAGAAGTAAAAGTTTGAGCCAGTTTTTAAAGCTCAGTAGGTGAAAGTGCTTGCAGCCAGGCCCGATGGCCAAGAGTTCTGTGCCCAGGACTGTCATGGTGCAGTGCTGAGAACCTGTCCTCTGACACGTCCTGCTATATTGCCTTCTAAGAGTCTTACCTCTTGCCTTTAACACTTGTCTATCTGGAATTGACTGGCTTTGAAGTAGCTATTCACCCGGCCCCTCACTCCCACCCCATATATATTTCTAAATGTTGCATTGATATTGTTTGACTAGTCTTGATTACTTGTTTCTCTGTGTGTACAAGTTTGATCTACTTCCCATAGTCTGTAGTTCTGTCACTGTGCTAGTGTCAGATTGAATCATTATTAGATTTAGTTTAATTTTAGTTTGTGTGTGTATGGGGTCGGGGGAGCAGTGCCTATGGAAGCCAGAGGCATCAAATCTCCTGGAGCTGGAGTTACAGGTGGTTGTCATCTGCCTGACATGGGTACTGGGAGCCAAACTCAGGTCTGATGTGGAAGCAATACTTATCCTTAACTGTTGGTAGCTACTGGATCACGATGGCAGGAGAGAGAGGCGGGCTTCAGCACCTGCGCTGGGCCAGTGCCTCTGCCCGTAGTACATGTGAGCGTGGCTCTTTAAATGGTGAATCCTGACACGCAAGTTGAAAAGCCTGCCAGAACAGTATCCACTTCCTCTGTCTTTACAGAAACCTTGTTCACCAATATTGGCTATTGGGCCTTTACTGACCTTTACCCATCCCTCTCTGATTAACAAGTTTTAGATATGCTGATTGAAGTGTCTAGTAAGCATAAACCAATGTTACTGGACCTCCCCTTCGGCACTGCCCTACCTTCTCCATAAAAACCCGCTTCCCTACACAATAAATGGATTTGCTGCATGGAACTGCACCGTGGAGGCTTTCCCCAGGAGTCTGTTTCTTGGGTTTGTGACTCTGCTGCTCACTCCCTTGGGAACTCTGCACCCACAAAAACCCACACTTAACCACAGAGCCATTTCTCCAGGCCCTGAGTATGTTTAAAAGAATTTTAAAAAATGTTTTATGTGCATGAGTGTTTTGCTTACATGTATGTTGGTACCATGTGTGTGCCTTGGTGCCTTCTGAGGCCAGAAGAGGGCACGGGATCCCCAAGAACTGGAGCTACAGACAATTGTGAGTTACCATGTGGGCGCTGGAAGAGCAGTAAGTGTTCTTAATCCCTGAGCTGTCTTTCCAGCCCCTTGGTTATACTGTTATAACAAGTGTTAAAATCTGGTGAGGTGACACCACTTCTTGCATTTATAGCTTTTGCTTTCTTGTGTGGTTTTTCATGCTAGCCAAGCTCTGAGGTTATCTCCATCCTTGGTGTCCAGCCCTACAACCAGAGTGGAAGTTCAGGGTCTGAGACCTTGAACCCTAAAGATGAAGGCAGATGTTGGTTAGTTCTAGATTTCTGCCCAGATCTCCTATTTTTACTCCGAGAACACAATGTTCCGCATGCTGCCCTTATTTTCACTAATTCCACTGTCCTCTTCATTACAGAGACAATTATAATCGATAATAGGACATATTTGAGAAGAAAAAATAGATTGGCAATTCAGAACAGATTATTGACCCCTGTGTTCACAGTTTTAGTTTTTTTAAGACAGGGTCTCGTAGAGCCTAGGGCAATCTCAAACTTGCTATGTAGCTGAGGACGACTTTGCACTAATGGCTCTTTTGCCTTCACTTACCTACATGCTGGATTATAGATGTCTATCACTCCAGGAGTTTTATTCAGTACCAGCAGTTGAATCCAGGGCTCCATGCATCACACAAGCATTTTCCAACTGAGCTACAGCCCCAGCTCCTTTGCTCTCAATTTTAACTCAAAATCTTTAGAAGAACTACTTATTATATTTGGGGGGATGGGGTAATGGTGTACACACACTCACACACACACACACACACACACACACACACACACACAGAGAAATGCACACAAAGACACAGACACACACACAGACACAAACACACACATACACACACACACCTACAGACACACACAGAGACACGCACACACACAGACTCGCACACAGACACACACATACACACACAGAAATGCACACACACAGAGACTCACACACACATACATGCACACAGACACACACAGACACCCATATACATACACACACAGACAAACACAGACACAGGCACACACAGACACACACAGACACACACAGAAATGCATACACACAGACACGCACACACACAGACTCGCACACAGACACACACATACACACACAGAAATGCATACACACAGACACGCACACACACAGACTCACACACAGACACACACATACACACACAGAAATGCACACACACAGACACGCACACACACAGAGACTCACACACACATACATGCACACAGACACACAGACACCCACATACATACACACACAGACAAACACGGACACAGACACACACAGACACACACACACACACACAGACACACACAGAGACATGCACACACAGAGACACACAAAGGCACACACATACACACACACACACACACAGTCTGCTGTCTAAAATCCTGCCATAAAATCTCTATCGTTCTTCCTTTAAGAACAGAGCTCTTGGTTCTTACAGTCAGTTTTTGCTCTAAGCTCTTCTTGAGAGTCAGATCTTATTTGTGCACCTTATGAACTGCCAGGAAATCTAATGCGTTGTTAATATCTTTAGTTAAGGGAGCAAAGTAATTAACACTAATAAAAAACATTTCATGATTCTTGACTCTTACCACAGAATTCTCTATGGTGTACTGTTTTTCCTGCTTTTACTCAGTATTGCTTTTGCATTAACCCTCAGAGTCCGGGTCTTTTTTAAGTCTTTGATTAGTTTGCTGTATTCAGTTTTCCTGCCAGAAGACAGAGGCAGCAGCCTCAGAAAGAAAACCGCATCCCGCATCCTTGTGAGGAACCCTCCCCTAGACGCCCGCTTTGGGTAATTCAAGAAAGTAAGTTATGTGAAGTTGAATTTGAATCAAGAAAAACAAATTTTTGAGCCAGTGGCCCCAAAAGTAACAAAACAGTCTCCCCAAGGGCAAACAGGAAACAGAAGGAGACAGTTTCTGGCGTGCTGGCTTCATCTCCTAAAGCAGCATGAGCCACCTTGGACTTTTTTCAAGGGCTGAGTCTTTTTTTCTCAGTTGCTTCTGCAATTATTTATATTAATAATCGACTTAACAAAATGGCAAGTGACCTCTTCACTATTAATAATTCAGGAGCTGTTGAACTGCCAGCGGCAGTGGTGGTTAGAGGACTGCAGAGATCTTTTAAATGGGCGGCTGTGGTATATGAGCCCGTATTCAGGAAGTGAACCTGACACTGGTCACGCCTGTCTGCATCCAGCTCTCCCTTCTACTTTGTCTCTTCAGGGTCTCACCCATCACATGAAAACAGCCCATTTCTTCTATAGTAAAAACACAGACAACTGCATTCTTGAACTGCTTCACTCTCCACTGACTGTCCCATTTCTTTCTTGGAAGCGTAGCCCATCAAGACAACTACCTAGTCCTAAAAATGGCCCTATTCAAGACTACCTATGCGCCCTGTGGCCTGATTCCATGGCCTTCATTTATGTAACTAACAAGTATGAACCATTGCTTTTCATTTTTAAAAAATACATTATTTATTTTTATTTCATGTGCACAGAGGTTTTGCTTGCATGTATCTATGTTGTATGTCTAAGGAAGTCAAAAGAGAGTGACAGGGCTCTAGGGAGCTGCAGTTATGGGCAGTTGTGAGCTGCCACGTGGGTGCTGGGAACCAAACCTGGGTCCTCCGCAAAAGCAGCCAGTGCTCTTGACTGCTGAGCCATCTCTCCAGCCCCTTCCATCTTCTTGATTGATCTTTTTGGTTATTGTGGGTCTTCAGGACAGCACAGTTTCTTCCTTGCTGGTTTGAGTGTGTTTCTTCCTTGGAATTTTGGCCTGCCTTGCTCCCTAGATTATTTTTGTTATTGGTTTAGTGTTTGTGTTTTTTGTTTGTTTGTTTTGTTTTTGAGACAAAGTCTCTCTATGTCCTGGCTGTCCTGGAACTCACTATGTAGACCAGGCTGGCCTAGAACACACAGAGATCTGCCTGCCCCTGCCTCCTGGGATTAAAGGCCTGTGCTACCATGCCTGGTGTCCTTCCCCATTTTAACAGTGGAAAGAGCCAGGACCTGAATCCCATCTACTTTTCACTGAATGGATATAAAATGTATCTATCAGAAGCAACATATAGGTGATACCGACCTTCAGAAAATGTAACTTAAGCATTTCTTCTTTTTGCTCTTTTGGTTTTGGACACAGGATCTCATACTTAAAGCCCAGAATAGCCTGTTACTCACTATATATCCCAGGCTGGCTGGAACTCATGGGATCCTCATGCCTCAGCCTCCAGAGAGCTGAGATTCCAGGTATATACCACCAAGTGAGGCTCATGCTTCTTCTTTAAACTGAGAGTTTCTGTGCGCATTTAACGGATTCACATTTAATATGATAGGTGGGATTAATGGACTTGGATCAACAATTTTATTTATTCTCTCCCCCCACCACTTCTTAGCTCCTCAACCGCACCCTCTTTTGAACTCTTTGTGTGTGTGTGTGTGTGTGTGTGTGTGTGTGTGTGTGTGTTGCTGGCGATTGAACCCAGAGTCTTATGCCTGCTAGATATGCATATTACCACTGAGCTATACCTCTAAGCCCTAAATCTTTAAATGAAAGAAAGTTATTCTATTTTATCTTTTTAGCTACATTTTTTGTATATTTTTAGAGTGAATGCCCTAGAAATTATAATGTACATTCTTAGTTGTTAGTGTGCTGACAGTATTCTGATACTCATACAAATATCTACCTCTGTAAGTTTTACAGATCTGTTGCCACAGCACTGTGTTCTATGCCAATGTTGTCTGTTCTACGTTACAAACTGCAGAAGACAGCACTGCTACTTTTCCTTTAAGCTGCTGTACATTGACTTCCAGCCAGGTGTGGTGGTGCACACCTTTAATCCCAGCACTCGGGACGTAGTGGCAGGCAGTCTCTGAGTTCAAGGCCAGCCTCATCTACAAAGTGAGTTCCAGGACAGCCAGAGCTATACAGAGAAACCCTGTCTCAAACAAACAAATAAACAAATAAATATTAAAAAAGAAAAACAAAATAAAACAAACAAAAACCCAGTTGCCATAAAAATAGAAGACATTGTACATCTTGCATACTTACATACACAGTGCTCTTCATTTCTCTATAAAGGCTCCAACAGATAATGTTTGGAAAACATGCAATGTTTTGTTGTGCAGACATGCAGAAGACAAAGTCTCAAAGCTTTTCTTTGCTTCAGAAATTCTGACAATTTCTCTACCTCATCTTTTATCTTAAAAGATCTTTTTGACTCAAACCAAATTCTGGTTTTACCCTTCTTTTTTCTTTTAAGGATGTTTATTTAATTTTATGTGTATGTGTGAATGCTTGAGTGTATGTGTATGTACCCCTTGTGTGCAATTCCCAGAGCGGCCAGAAGAGGGCAGCAGATCTTCTGGAGGTAGAAATAAAGGCTCTTGTGCTCCTCCACGTATGGCTAGAAACAGAATTCTGGTCCTCTGCAAGAGCAGAGGTGCTCCTCACGGCTGAGCCATCTCCTCATATCCCGCCCCCTTTTTCTTTTAAGGCTTTTAGGAGCACTTCACTCTGCCAGATGCTTTAGTTTCTAATCATAACCGTAAGTTTCTTGTTTTATTTTTCTTTTCTCTGGTTGATCTCCAGGCCTTTTGCCTTTTAGGAATTCATTATGACTGACGAGGCACAACAATCTACATTTGCTCTGCTTGGGGTTTCGTGGTGTGGTGGTTGGTTTTTTTATTTTGTTTTGTTTTTGCTTGTTCTGAGCTTTCTGAATCTGTAAATGTTTGGCATTCGTCCACTGCAGGCATCTGGGGGATGCTATTTCTTCAAATACTTTTCCTATACGGTCTTCTGCTCTCCTGGATCCTGATTACATGCATACTCGTATTTTGCTATTCACAAGAACCACTTGACACAGTCTTTTTCTTTCCTCCTGCTTCTTTTTTTCCCCTCTTCCTGTTCTTCAGATTATATCACTTTTATTGATCTATAATTCAGTTTACCACTTGGCTTAACTCTATAGTTAAATCTCCAGTACATATATTTCTGAATTTCCTATATTGTACTTTTCACTTCCAAGATTTCTACTTTTTTTTCTTTTAATTAAATTCCTCTGCTGATATTTCTTTTCCCACAGCTCACGAGCATATTTGCCTTTACACACTTGAGCACAATTATAATAGCACCTTCAGATTTTTTCAAATGATTCTAACATCTAAAACATTGACTGCACCTGGTGAGCATGGAGACAGACGTAAGTGGATCTCTGTGTGTTCAAGACCATCCTGGACTACATACTTCTAGGCTAGCCTGCATAATAAGACCCTGTTTCCAAAAAAAAAAAAAGTTATTTATTAATATTACTTGCTGGGTGGGCCTGGCACATGTGTTACAGTGTACATATAGAGGTCAGAAGACAACCTTGTGAAGTTGTTTTTTTTTTTTCCCCTTCTACCTTTATATGGCTCCCTGGGATCAAACTCCAGTCAAAAGGGTTTCATGCAAATGCTTTTTTCCTCTAAGCCATCCTGCCCACCCTGAACTCGTAAAATTTATCATATGTCAAAAAAGTATAAGTTGCCTCTTCGTATTATGGGAAAAAAATCTTTGGATTCTATCATATTTCTCTAAGGAGTGAGTATTTTTGTGTGTTTCTTTAATAGGCAGCTGAATTGATAGAACTCAAATTCAATGTGTTTCATGCACAGCAGTTTATATGTCAGTTCAATGTATCCACACGTAAAGATATATTTCTTGCCACAAAAAGTGTTTCTACACATTTTTTTATTTTATGACTTAAATCTATTCTAGTAATACTTTTCTTAGTTTTCTAAATTATTATTTGATGAAAAGAATTTTAACTGAAATATTTCACTGACCAAAACATACTAAAAAAGAAGCACAGTGGTTTTAATTTTACATATATATATACATATATATATATATGTATATATATATACACACACACACACACACACACATATATATATATATGTATATATGATATCACTGCTCCAAATTAATCTTTCAGTCCAGTCTATTTTCAGGCTCAGTCATAAAGGAAACATTGAGGCAGTGAACTGGTCCCACCTGCAAGCAGGGTGTAGCCTGGATGCTTGTGATTTACATTTCACAGGGACAGTGCTTGAAAGAAGCTATGTATGTGCAGCTACCCACTCCAGGAGCCTCTTTCTTTAAAAAGAACAAGAACTAGGAGGCAAACCGGACAGAATCAGCACTTGGTGAGCTAAACTGTCAACAGTCAGCCCTGACCAATGTAAATGTCTCAAAAGTCTGGAGCAGGAAGGAACTTCAGAGACCATGGAGATAAGACCAGTGAGATCACGGCCCTTTGCACACTTTATGGAGAACATAAAGGTCCTTATCATTTGAGGTAGAAAACTTGAGAACTCCCATCACTGACTATCTGCTTTTTGACTGAATGTTTAACCTGTCAGTACCTATATCCATTTTGTCTGTAAAACAGAGATAATGATCTATCTTGAAAGGCTGTTGAAGACTGTGGTTGGCACAGAGTAGACATTCAATATTCTGCTTCCAGATATCAAAAGGTGATGAGTGCTAGCATAAGGGGGAACCAGCGAGAAGGTTTCGTATTTGTATTCTCTAAGGTGTGTTCTCTTGGGTGAAGCCTAGAAGAAAAGATCTGCAATCATTGTGAGGAGAATTTTAAAAGAAATTGAGCACAGAAAGGCTCTAGATAGGGCTTGTGGAAGTCTTAAATAGAAGCCGTACTAACTGAGATTGATATATTAGTTTTTCATTTTTATTATTTCAATTCCCTGGAACACTTCAGCATAAGAGAGTTTGGTTATATTATTAAAGACGCACTGGACTATACAAGGGAGCATAGCACTGGGATGGAACTGAGCTGTTAGAAAGTTTCCTTATGTTGCTAGACTATGCATTATTACACAAGAAGAGGAAATGGAGGATAGCTTAGTTTAAAGCATGCTTGCCTGGGGACCAAGAAACCCTGGACGGTATCCCCACCACGATGTATATGGGGTATGGTGGTACACACCTACAATTCCATCACTCAGGTTGTAGAAGGTGGAAGATCAGAAGTTCAAGGTTTTCCTTGGTTACATTGTAAATCCAAGACCAGACAAAGCCACTTTAGACCCTGTCTAAAAATAAAATTGAGAGAGCGGAAGAATGACATTGGTGTCAGCTAATAAATATTTGTTGAAAAATGACTGGAGATAGTCTTGCACCTTGATAGTCACATTTCCAGAATTTGATAGCTTGCAGGCTCTGGTTTTGTGTGTGATTCCCCAGTAAAGTATGCTCAAGATTCAGAGTTGTCCAGACTGGAGTAGTCCCAGATGTAGGGTGGGTAGATTCCACTTCTCCTTGGCCCACACCATTCCTCATTTGTCTCCAAGGCATTTGTTTAGGATCCTACCTTAGTTCCCTCCCTTACCCAAATTCAGCTGGCTGTGTGGTCAATTAAGCATTCTCTAAAAGTTTGTTGAATGTGTGAATGAAAAGCACTGACTGTTTAGGAAGTTTAAAGAGAGGCTGAGCGGTACCAAAGCCATTCAGATTATCAATGAATCGACCACAGGCTGGAGCAAACACATGGTTTTCCTGCCAACATGAGCCCAGCAAGTTTGCCTAGTTAACTAGTGCATGGGTTTCTTGGGCAGGAATCAGCCTAGGTCTGCTTAACTCCTGCTCTTCTTAGTCTGACTCTCCAGGGAACAAGGTAATTTTTTCACCTTAGAAACCTTCATTCTGTGTTTATACCTATCAAATCCTTGGGTGTTTTGTGAATAAGATGGAATAGTGATCTGTTGTTTTGAGGACATAGTCTGAAAGGAGAGATGATTGTTAAAACGCTTGTATTTCTAATTGACCCACCAAGAAATTCCTGGAGATGCTAAAAACACTTTCAGCAAAAGTGACAGGTTACAAAATTAACATACTAAAATTAGTAGCCTACATAGGTAACAATGACAGACTGAGAAAGAAATTGGGGAGACAATCCCATTCACAATAGCCTCAAACATAAAACACTTGGAATAAACCTAACCAAGGAAGTAAAAGGCCTATACAAGGTATGTAACTTTAAAATAATGAAGAAAGAAATTGAAGATACCAGAAGATAAAGAGACCTCCCATGTACATGTTAGATTTAATATTGTAAAAAATGGTCATCTTACCATAGGAAAGCTACAGATTCATTGCATCCCCCCACTGAAATTGCAGCATAATTTTTTACAGAAATAAAAAAAAACAAACATCTTAAAATCCATATGTATTCACAGAAGACCTCAATAGCCAAAGCAATCCTAAACAGTAAAAACCTTTCTGGATGTATCAGTATTCCATTTTCAAGTTATACCACAAAGCCACAATAAATGGAGCATGGTAACCAACACAAAAGCAGATACATCAAGCAATGGAGGAGAATTGAGAGCACACATATAAAAGCCCACATACCTACACCACCTGACTTTTTACAGTGATGCTAAAAACATGTATGGTGGTTTGAATAAAAATGGCCCTCATAGGCTCACATACTTGAATGCTTGATCCTTAGCTGGTAGAACTGTGTGGGAAGAATTTGAAGGCGTGGCTTTGTAGGAGGTGTATCACTGGGGGTCAACTTTGAGGTTTTAAAATCCTACACAATTCCCAGTCACAGCTCTACCCCCTTTCCCTCTACTCTTTCTCTGCCCTCTACTTCCAGATAAGAACGTAACCTCTTAGTCGCTGCTCCAGCGCCATGCCTGTCTGCCTGCTGTTATACTCCTTACCATGATAGCCACGGGCTCTAACCCTATGGAGCCATGAGGCCAAAATCAAATGCTTTCTTCTATACGTTCCCGTGGCTGTGGTGTTTTATCACAGCAATAGAAAATAGCTATGACAACATATACTGGAGCAAAGATAGAATTTTTAACAAATAGTGTTTGGAATACTGGACATCTACATATAAAAGGACAAAGTTGGATCCTTCTCTCTGACCCCACACTCAAATTTCAAATGGATAGAACATTTCGATATTAAACCTATAATTTCTGAAACTTCTTGAAGGAGTAGGCTATATAGACTATAGGCTCAGGTAAGGACTTTCAGAGTAGAATTCTGGTCTCCCAAGAAATAAGATTCACTAATAAAATTCAAATGGCTCTATGCTGTAAAGGAAACCGTTGGCTGACTAAAGAGGCTGCCTACACAATGGGAAAAATGTTTTATAGCTATATATCTGATAGAGGATTAGTGCCTAGAATTTACAAAGAACTTGGAAAACTAAACACCAAGAAAACAAGCAACCCAATTAAATAATGGGCTGTGGAACTGAACAGAGAGTTCTCAGGATAAGAAATACAAATGTCTAATAAGTATTTTAAAAAGTGTTCACTATCCTTAGCCATTAAAAAAGTGGAAATTAAAACTACTTGAGATTTCACCCTACCCCAATCAGAATGGCTAAGATTAAGAAAACAAAACAGGGGAGATGATATAATTATATTTTAATTAAAACACACACACACACACACACACACACACACACACACACACACACACCCCAAATGCTATTGAGGATGTGCGGAAAAGATGCCCTCATGCATTGTTTGTGAAAATGCAAATTGGTGTAGCCACTGTAGAAATCAATGTGACAGTTCCTCAAAACACTAGAATTATAGCTACCATCTGATCCAGCTATACCACTCCTGAACATATATCCAAAGAACTAATATTTACTTGAGAGACATGTGTTTATCTATGTTCATAGTTACTCTGTTGGCAACCGTTAGGACATGCAAACAGCTTAGCTGTCCATCAAGCACAATGAAAATGTGGTATCAAGGATAGGAGCTGTGGTTCAGCAGTTAAGAGCACTGACAGCTCTTTTAGAAGACCTGGGTTCAATTCCCAGCACCCACAACTGTACCTCTACTTTTAGGGAATCCAACATCTTCTTCTGGTCTCCACAAGCACCAGTCTCATAAGTGATCCACAGATATACATGCAGGCAAAACACTCACACATAAAATAAAAGTTTTTAAAAAGAATGTGATATCTATACATAGTGGAATTTTACTTGGCTGTAAAGATGAAGCTAGAAATTGTGTGAGTGAGATAACCCAGCCCAGAAAGACAAACATTGCATGCTTTCACACATATGTGGAACTTAGTGTTGACTCTTTAGATTTGGGTATTTAACTTGACATAACTGTCAAATCCAGGAAACTGGGGAAAGGGAAAGAAAACTCTTAAGTGATAGAAGTAGCACCCAGGGAATATGTAGAGGAAAGGAGAGATAATGAAGAGGGAGGTTCAAGTCGGGAGAGGGATGGGAAGGTGGGGTAGAAGAGGGAGTTAGGAAGGGATAACTAACATTGAGGATGTTGAAAAAGTCTTATGGATTTTTTTTGGTATAAAGTCTTATGTTATAAACCACACTCACGCGCACATGCACGCACACACACGCATGGACACAAACGCTTAATTGGGGTTCTCCTGCAGAGGATTATGCTCATCTCAGAATCCATAGATTACCAAATTGAAAGCCCCATGCCAGATGAAGGATACTGCCTCCCAGGTTTTTGGCCAGAGGCACCCAGGAGAACCACTAATACAGACTTGCCATTGCTCTTGGGTGCCCATCAGTTCAATGGTAAGATTGAAGCTATTGCATAATTTGGTTCCAGGACATGGACAAGTCATGGCACATTCTCTCTGCTGACTAATGTTTTATAGTCCTAGAATGTTACTATGTAGTTTGATGAAGGGGAACGGTGTTGGGGGGGGCACTACGACAAGCAGTCTTACAAGCTGTGAACTCTGCGAACTGTAATAATGACCTGCATAGCAAAATATGCCCATATTTTCAGTAGTGGCACAAATGTTATGGAAGCAATCACCTGGTTTCTGACTGGATTTAAGACTTTCCACAGTAGAAAACACATGCCTCTTACTGTAAATATGGCCAAGAACCCATGGAGTGAACCTGCTAGGATTATTCTGCTACATGGATTTAGTGTCAAACTACTCTCTGAATTTGTATCCATCTACCTATAGATTGGTGCAAATCTCATACCTCATTGGAGGAAGTGTCCATTGACAGTGGCTAATGCAGAAACCCAACTGGTCAAAGTGCAGAGAATAAGTGTCATTGGCGTGCTCAGCCACAAGTGGGATATCTATATCACACATTTTCAAAGCTTAAAAACTGGAATGAAGAGATGCAGAAGAACTGTCAGAGCCAGAGGCCGTGGGGGACTGGAGGTAAACAGTGTCATCTGGACACGACAGGGCCACTTTATTTTGAAGTCACAGAAGCTGCCATTGCCTATACAGTGTTAACATTCTACCATGGAAATAAAAGTTCATAATCTCCTTCCCTGAACCGAGGAGCTATTGACAATTGCTTACTTCATTCTTCTGTAAGAATGTGGTCCCTCGAATACTGACTGCACTCCAGTGGTTAGCCATACATCCAGAAGTATATAGGCAGCATAAATTTTATTTGATGGGTTGTTTTTAAAACAAAAACACAAGAAGTTGGGAGTTGGATGAATGTGATCAAACACTTTGAATGAAATTCTTGAAGAATTAATAAAAATTTTTTAAAAGAAATTTCCCATCTAAAATTAACCAGTTAGGAGATTAGGAAACCATAATTGTGGAGTCTAGATTCTTGTATGTCTTCAAATTCTCTTCTCTAAGGTTTGGGGGCAGCACTGCAGGTACCGATATAGAGCACAATGACCTAGACTGTATCTCCATTTCTCCAGCAATTTACTTAACTTGTTCCCTACCTTAGAGTTTCATATGAGACTCAGTTTTTTAAATGATGTACCATTTTTAAAATAGTAAAAACTTATGGGCAATTGCACTATGCCAGAAATAATGCAAAATTAAACTTCTATTCATCTTTCAATCCATACATCTAGGTATCTATCTAGATAGATATTGTAGACATAGAGTCTTTAGCATGCTGCACCAGAGCTCTACCACTGAGCCCTAGCCCACTTCTCCATTAAAAATATTCTTCTTACGCTTATTTATCTTGTGTATATGTGGATGTTGAGGACAATATACAGGTGTGAGGGTGGGCGGCAGTCACTGTTACTCACCGAATCATCTCCACCACCACCACCACCACCACCACCACCACCCTCAATCCTCTTTTACGTTTTTCTGTTGAGACAAGGTCTCTTTAAGTTACTCAGGCAGACCTTGAACTTGCCACCCTCCTTACTCAGTGATTTTTATGGCTAGTATTATAACCAAGCTGGGCTTAATTTGGTTTGTAAATAATACAAATTGTGATCAGAGAATTTTCCTTTAAGTTTGGATGAGTTCTTTATTTGTATACTTATTTTATGTAGATGGGTGGATGTACACAAGCCAAGGTAGCTTGAGGGAGTCAATTCTCTCCTTCCACCATGTGGACTCTAAGGATTGAACTCGTCATCAGGCTTGGCTGCACATGCCTTTACCCACCAGGCTGTCTTGCCAACCTTTGATGAGGTAGTTTTATTGGAGGAAAGGAAATGTATTTGGTACCTACTCTAAAGACAAAAATTAAGTGTCTTCTGGAACTTAAGCTCTTGAGTCTAGGGCCCCTGTCAGAATAATTTCACTAGATACAGCTGTAAGGAAGGCAAAAGGATGGTTAGAGGAGAGTGTGACCTGTGAAGAGGCAGATTCTGGGCGTGCCTCTGCTAAGTCCTAGGCAGGTGACAAATTCAGCAAGCATTTGTTCAGGACTTAGAGACTTAGTATTGTAGGAGGAGAAACAAAATCCTTATCCCAGGCATCCAGTCACTGATAGCTCTTGCTAATCTCAAAAGTGATATCCCAGAAGACAGATTCTCTTTGGAAAAATGATGTTTTTCTAGACTATCAATAGAATACAAATGGATACAGTAATTGATTCATAAAGTTAATTGTGTGACATGTTGGGAAAGATTACTTATTTAGTGTGATAGTTTGTTCATAACATGCTACTTCATATGAGTTATTAAAGTCTTACGCAATCTTTTGCTTTAAAAGATTCTTCTCCATTAAAGCTGAGGAAGATAAAGACAAAAGCACTGATTTCCCAAAGTCACACCTGAGTTAGGCAGTAGGTGTGGGTTTCAGCCAGAATGTTTTGCTGCTAAAGCCAACATACAGATTTCTTGATATGCTTTCATTTTTAAAAAAAAAAAAAAGAAAAGAAAAGAAAAAGAAACCTCATTCTCTCCCGAGGGTCTCACTCATCAAGCAACATAAGATAAATAACATGTCTAAACATTGTAAGTACTGTGATGAAACTTAGCTTCTAACTGAGGGAAAGACCAAGTTTAAATGCTCAGTTGACAAGGTAAAACTGTGGTGGCCGGTGCCAGCCGTACCGATGGCCACAGCCTTTTAGCTCTCATAAATCACCAGGCTGTACCAGGGCCTTAGGAAGAAGCTGATATTACTAATGGGTTGCTCTGTAGGAACGTAAACAAGATATAAAACTGAAGGAAGTTCTTGGTGACTCCTTTGCCTTTCTTAACAATCCATCATTATTCCATTATTAACATAACCTTAAGACAGTTGGTTATAATTTGTGTCATTGTGGAATTTCTATTGGGCTATTGGAGTTTCATCTTGTTTTAAAATAAATATTCCCTAAATAACAACTCTTAACTAATTGGGTGAGTGAGAACCCACAGCTGTTGGCCCCAGGAAGCAAAGAGGTGGAGACAGCCGTTGCATGCTGGGTGTGTAGCTGTTGGCGAACTTCCTTAGAGGATGAGGTCTTCTGTAGATACTGCTCAACACTCACGGAAGTCTCTCCTAGGCTCAGGTCTGGTAATAATCAAAGTCGCTTGGGGCTACATCTTCCCTAGCTTCTAAGGGAAAAACCAAAGAATCACCTACCCGTGTCACGAGGAGGAACTGACAGTTGGGAATTGAGAGTGTTCAGCAACCTTGTGTACATTTTAAGGAAAGTACATTTGAAGCCTATATTGTGTATCATTGTGTATATTTGGAAGCCAAAACATGTTCTGATGCATGTGTTAAAGTTCAATTTCCTGTCTTAAGTTTAGATCAGTTACCTTCAGAGGTACATATTGTACATTAGCCAGTGAGTGTGTGTCCGGTGTTGAGATAAGCTGAGAGAAGCCTGTTTACATAGATTCATACACATGGGCATTCACGACTTTTATTTAATATATTTTCCTGTATATAAGAAAAAAAGCACTGTGTAAAAACATAAGATATTTACATATATGCAGGCATATATCTAATTTACATATATTTACATACACATTATATATACAGTATATTTACATGTTACTTACATATTTGAATAGTAGTATGTCATATTTATGCTCCTTATGTGCCCAGGGCCTCTGACAAGGTAAGCATGAGTTTCATAATTAAGCTATACCCCCAGCTCCCATATAAACCACCTATACCAGGTATAGGAAATACATTCTTCATAAACACTACTGCTACCACCACACATGCAATTTAAAATCTTAAAATTCTAGTTTCAGGCCTTGTTGGGCATGTTGTTTTGGCAGAAACACAAATGAGTGCACTTCACATTTGCCTTATTCCTTCACTTTGTGTCCTCACTGCAAGGAAGTAAAGGAAGGGCTGTACTGCTCCCCCAGCAGGACCAGGAGCTGGTGTTGCAGGCAGGTACAGAGGCTGCAGCTCAGGCAGAGTTCAGACCGGAAAAGCTGCCTACACCCCAGCCCTGTTCCAGTGTGTGTCTCCATGCTCTAGCTGGACTTGAGCTTTTCACAGAACCTGTGGCCCACGTGTATGCAGGTAGCTTCTCCCAGAGAAAGAGCCCTGGCTTCATATTCACTCATTCAGCTCCATTTAACTAGAAAATGATAGATTGAGTCTCCATCTTCATTCAAAAGTCCAGGACATTTTTTTGTCATGAGAAGCAAGTATCCCATTAAAACAGAAAGCAAGCCCATTTTATACACAGTCCTAACATCCAAGGGTTGAAATTGTATTAGGAAATCTTGATAGTTCTCCAACATCCTCCAACCAAAACTGTTGTCCATTCTAGAAAAATAAAATAACATCAAAAAATTCATCCTCTAACTAAACTGCTGCTTCTTCTAGGAAATAAAAATAGCCTTGAATCATTTAGCACGACAATATATGAGCAAATACAGATCAGAACATATTCTAAAACTTGGCAAATGATTTAAGAGCAATGACCATTTCGTTCCCTAGTGTATCTTGGTGCAATAGGAAACATTTTCATAATGACGTTAGGGAATTAATTGCTGCTAACCAGGAGCCACTAAGTTGCATTAATGTTTTTCAACATTGCACCCATGAAATAAGATGTGCTGTAATAAATTTATACTGTTACCTTGATCTAATACCAGAGTAAAGCTGTAGCTTTACTCTGCTATTAGATAGGTCAGCTAGAGACCATGTAGAAAGAGCTGTTCTGAGCATTGCCTTAAGTGGTCCCTTAGTGACCTTTGGTCTTTTTCTGTGTGGCAAAGTCCATGTGGAAGCATCAGCACACCAGGAAGTGACACTGTCATATTTACTAATACCAGGTGAGCCCACTATAACTTGGCCTCTAAGGTGTGCCCAGTGTACCTTGTGGAGATACACCAACAGGACAGACAACACCCCGTTCTGTTTCCAGTCTACACAGTCATCAGCCAGGGGATGAGAAGACCTTCCTAAGTCTGAGTAAGAGTACGATATTACATGCAGTTGGCAAGGAACCCACAGAATAGTTGAGAGGATATAGTAAAATTGCTGTGGTTCAGGCAATTGCCCTCACTCTTCTGATCTGGGATCCGCATGGGGAATGTTTCTTTCTATCGATTCTAGCAAGTCTTAATAGGAGCAGCACATTTCCCACCAGCAGTCAGCCAATATTTGTACCTCATCCAAGTGACAGCAGCGAGGGGGGGTTGTTGACTTAATTATATCTAATTAATCAATTTGAAACTCTGAACCAGCTCTTATAGATATCTGCCTGCCGTGTAAAGACCCCTGTAGCCCAGGAACTGTTGCCACCTCTGAGATATCTTAAAGCTAAAGCCTGGGACTGGGGAGATGGCCTAGCAGCGAAGAGCACCTACTGCTATTGCAGAGGATCTTGGTTCGATTCCTCCCACCCACATAGTGGTTCACAACCCTCTGTAACCTTAGTTCCAGGGACCTTATGCTTTCTTCTGACCTCCATGAATACAAGACATATGTGTACATAAAGTGTACGTGTACGTGCAAGACATACATAAAATACATTTTAAAAAACCAAAGGCCCGGAAATGATCTTTTCTCTATTGAATGACATAAGCACATTGCCAGCAGACCTCATTATTTAAAGGTAGGATTAGGTGGGAGAGAACTCCTAACTTTTAAGATAGACACAAGACATTAAAGACCAGGGTAATAAGAATATTCAAGACTCAGGTAGTATGGCCACTCAAGGCTTGACTTCTGTAACTGAAGTTTTTATTAATTAATTAATTAATTAATTTTATTTTATAGTTATTTATATTTATTCTGCAACTGCTATTTTATTTTATTTGTTTTGATTTAAAAGAAAAATACACTGTGATAGTGTTCCTCCAAGTACAGAAACAGCCTGGGGTGGACTTCCACTTACTCATCATTTGTGTGAGGGAAACTAGGAAAGATCAGACACTTAATGGAGCTCAGCTACTCTTAGAACCAAAGATCAGCAAGTCCTCGGAAAGCAGGTGAGTGCATAATTGACGACATGACTGCTCCCTGGTAAAGGAAGGCTTTTTCGTGTAGATATGAAGGAGAAAACAGCCAGAGCATCTGGAAGAGTCCAGAGCAGAGAGAGAAAGACTGACCATGGCCAGCAGAGGGGGTTCAGGGGAGACAGAGAAGGAGACCAAGAGGAAGACAAAGAGAGTGGGCAAAAGAGAAGGAAGACCAAGAGGACACAAAAGAGAGGAAGACGAAAGAGTGCACAACTGGAATAGCAAGGTTTGAGAGAATGCGAGGATGCGGGAGGGAAGGCTGTGGGCTGGAAAAGTCTAGGGTAGGGGTGGGAACTCCTGGTGGTGCTGAGGGGGTCTGCAGGACAGCACACCATTGGGTGCGCTAATAGGCAGCACAGGTAGCCACCAATGCTCTGTCGGTGATAAAGGAAATGGCTCCTCGGTAGAGTTGAACTGGCTTCACAAGTTCCTGGGAAAGCTGGCTTTTGTCTAACCACCAGAATTTGGGTAAATGGAGTTTCCTTTGTACCTGACAGTCAGTAGCGGGGTACTGGGAACATGAAGATTCTTAAAAATTTTAGAGACAGCCTTAAGACCATCTTCCTAAGAGTTGGATTTAGTAGATACTGAGCCAATGTGACGTTGAGGAAGTGCCTTTACTTCCTCTAATTGGCATTTGCTGACCAGGAAAAAGTCCAAGTCCTTAAACGCTCTAGCAGAAAACCTTTTCTATACAGTCCTGCAGCATGCCAGGCTTTGGCCTAGGCTGCAGACTGCTAACATAGAAATCATCAATTGGTTGGAGGAGGGCTGGGCTGGTGTGAAGTTCAGGTTCTTACAGTGCTCTCAAGCTCTGCACACACACACACACACACACACACACACACACACACACACACACACACACACCCAGCTGCCCTGGTGGCCCTCTCCTACCTACTTAGAATGTGCCTGTGTTGCACTTAGTGTTTGTAATTATGCGCATATATTTGTTCACAAAATCCCAGCTCCCTAACCTATGGGTGAAGAGACTGAATGTGGGGGTTGTGAAAATTTTGACAACATTTAAATGTTTCTGAATGCACAGTGACCAAACATTAATTCAAAACCAAACCCTGAATGATTCCAGGGTGTTTCTGGCAGCTCTTGCCTGCAATGCTTCATGACTGTGCAGCATTGATTCTGAACACATGATAGGCACACTAGCACTGCACATGCTGTCATGCCAGCGCCAGTGGATGCTCAAATTCAAGACTATTGTATGTTATGAACTGCCATGTTTTTACTATACATACAATTTTCTGTTCTTTTAGAAACATTAAGGTTTATTATTGAAAAGGCTTTTATTATTTGTCCACTTACCTTCGTTCTTTATTCTGTAAGTATTGAATTAGTTATGTTTGTGTTGTGTTGTGTCAGAATATTTGGTTTCAAAAACTTCTGTCTGAGGGCTGGGGGAAGACTCAGGGAATAAGAGCACTTGCATGACTTGTGTGCCTCTAACTCCAGCACTTGGGGAGGAGACAGCAGGTTTCTGCGAGCTTGCTGGCTGCCAGCATAGCTGAAATGAGAGGTTCAGGGAGAGACCGTGCCTAAATCAATTACGGTGGAGAGTGACAGAGCAGGACACCTGATGTCTTCCTCTAGCTTACACACACACACGTGCACACACACACACACACACACATATACACGTGCACACACACGCACACATATACACACACTCATACACACACGCACACACACACATACATAAGAAAAAAAATTGTGACATGAATTTTCTTGGGATTAGAACAGAGTTTCCACCAATTTCTGAATAGCCCTAAATATTCTTCTACCATTATGTACTATGTATTTAAATAAAATATCACCTCAGCTGATGGTTATAAGATAAATATGGCAGTTGACTCTGATAAACATTGAAGATGCTCTGTATTTAGAATATTAAGCACTTAGCTGACATGTAATTATGTAAATTTCATTTATGTAAAAATAAGCATTTGCCAGTATACAAGTTTTCTTTCATCTTTAATAAATGGTAAAATTATATTTATACCAAAATTGTACTTATACTAAAGAATTTATTTTTAAATAAATTTATTTTTTGTCAGTCACTTTGATTTGTATACCCTGTGTTCTATAGCTTTTTACCTGTAATAGCATGAAAATTTCTTGGGCAAAAAGTGTCTTGACTAAAAAAAAGGCTAAGAACTCTTGCTCTACAGGAGTGTGTTTTCTAGTAATGGTGACCATGTCTTTCCTAAGCCACCGGTACTTCCCCTTTCCTCTGTGGTTAATATCCTTTACAAACGTATTCCAGAAGTTGTGCAATTCCTGTGTGTGTTGTGGGTTTCTCTTTCCCCATTCTCAGCCTCTCCATTCTTTTTCAGGTCAAGACAAGGTTGATCACCGTTTTTTTCTTTGGAAGAAGCAGGCTATAGACCTTCAAGGCCTAACCACTTGCTCCTTTCAGATTTAAAGGCACTCTGGGGCCCCTATTACAGAGTGAAGTGAGCCAAAGCCTACCCTTCTTGTTGTTTCCTTTGTTGTGATGTAGTCATTAAGGGTAGAGCAGGGTGAACAGCGGGGCAAGAGCCCATCGAGCCCTTGGGTTGATAACCTTGACTTTCAGCAGGCTTTGGTGCTCACTGCAGCAGCTCTCCTGGAATACCTTACACAGAATGCTGCCCACATCAAACGCATCATGACCTTTCAAGCAACCCTGCTCTGTGCTTAAAGAGAAAAGCTGTTGCTCTCAGATTTTCCCAGGGCACAGAGGCCTCTGGCTCTCCGGCATGTCAGTGCTTGCCTTCGGTTTTTTTCATTGTACTCCACCCAGCTCAGTCCAGGGGCTCCGCCTCTCACAAGATCTGGGTATATGACCCTGGAACCCAGACAGCCTCGCACATAAATCTTCCTGGTCCACCTGCAGATCATCCGTCAGCAGAGCCTCTGCTTTCTCCCTTGGTTAAGCTGTTCTCACATGCCTGTCAGACATGGGCCTCTGGAGATGGAGAACAACCCTGTTCCATCTCCATGTCTTAATCTGTCTTTCTCTGCATCGTCACTACCTGCGGGTAATTTCATGAGCTCCAAAGTTATAATGAACAGCCATGTCACTGCCATCACTGTGACTTAGCCCATTTCCTGCTGCTGTGTGAGGAGACCACAGGCTGAGACTGTTATGAGCAGTAGGCTTATAGAGGCATGTGCCGCTGGCTGCTGGCATCTGCAGTGGCCCTTAGTGTAGTTTTCGTTACATGGAAGAATAAGGAAACCTGTGCAAATTAGCAAAGAAAGAAAACATTGAACTCATTATTTTTATCTACCAACAGCACTTTGTGCCTGCTAAGCAGATTCTAACTCTAACACTGCTACAGTGGTGTGATGGCTGATCTTGGTTGTCAGCTTGACACACCTGGGAAGGAGGAACATCAGCTGAGGAATTCCCTCTATCACATTGGCCCATGGGCATGTCTGTGGGGCCCTTTCTTGATTGCTAATTGATACAGGAAGTGCCAGCCCATTGTGTGCAATGCTGTCCCTGGGCAGGTAGGCCTTCCTTATGGGCTACATAAGGAAGATGGCTGAATGTGAAGCTGGGGACAAACCAGCAAACATCATCACTGCCTTGAGTTGCTTTTGGTCATGGTATTAGTTCCCACAACAGGAAAGCAGAGTAGGACAAATGTCGAGTAAATTTTAGCTTTAAGAGTTTTAGAAGAGTCATTCTAATAGCATAATGAGCAGCTGGATGTCTTTCTGGATGGGCATCCACACCTGGGTATCATGGAATGAATGTTTATGTCTCCCGTCCATACTCTGAAGACCGGACTCTCATTGTAACAACATTAAGTGGTAGGTAAATGGTAAGGTAAAAAAGAGACAAAGCCACTCTCTTCCACCTGAGTTTGTAAGAGGGTCATTGGCTAGCTGGGAAGAGGACCTCAACAGAACCTGCCAGCATCTTCCTCCTGGACTTCTCAGCCCACAGAAATAAATGTTCTATCATTAATTGTCCCACTATACAGCGTTTTGCTACAGCAGCCAGAGCTAAGATAACAAGGCTTTTTCTACAGTAGCCTGCACTTCCTGGGAGAAGGTCAGATAGGAAAACAGGCAAGCCTGAGCTTTCTGATCAGCTTGATATGTGGGCAGTTTTGTGGAGGTAAATGCATTTTGTAAATTGGCACCATTAAACCATTTCTAAGGGCTCAGATAAAATGCACAGGGCAGCTATGCAAATTTGATGGAATTATTTTGTTTGTTAGCTGGATGACCTCACGCAAGTCAGTCCCCTGAAATATTAGCATGCAATATATGTGAGCATATAGTGCTATTGTGAGGAACAGAATGAACCAGGTGGAGCCACAAAGCCACACGCTGCATTGCAGAGAGAAAGCAATCAACCGAGTATTGTTGCATTATCACTTTGTTGAGTGAATGGGAAAAGAAGTGAAAAGGAAGGACATGACTGCTCGTTGGTCTGGTGGAGGAGAAAGTTTGCTGTAAAACAAAAGGAGAGCAAAGTAGATATGAGGCATCTGAAATGGCCCCAAGTGAGCTGAACCAAACTGAGCTGGGCCGTGTGAGGAGGGATGGGGAGAGGAGAAAGAGGGGGGAACCTGGAGATCAAGAGGCTAGGAGGTCAAAAGAGAAGGGGGGAACCAAAATGGCTGATTATAGAGGGAAAACAGGCCAGTCCTGTGGGCAGGAGAGTTCGGGGGAGAGAGTGGGATTCAAGCCAGGCAGATCCTGGGGCAGGTATCCCGGGGATGCTGGGAGAACCTGGCAGCCAGGTCCACTTTGATACGTTAAATGGCTATCTCAGCCAGCAGTTCGGAGTTTGAGACCTGACACCGGGAAATGGGGTCCTCAGATGAAAGGTCAACAGCGTGAAGTGCCATGTGAGGGGAGCAGCTGGTGGGCTGCTGGGAAATTTCAGAAGGAGGGAGCCTAATAAGGCTTTAGGGAAGACAGACTTGGGATGGGAAGAGTTTAGACAGGAGTTAGGTGATTTGGCCTATATAAATTATCATTTTTTTTTTTTTAAGAAAGGGGGTTGCGAGTGGCTGAACAGGGATTGGCTCTGTTTTCTTCATCTACTCAGCCTGAGCTTGGGAGAGCCCTGGGTTTTTATTTCCTTGACTATAAAAGTGACACAGACAATACCTGCGTTGCTGAGCCAGCATTGTTACCACTTACAAAAGGGATAGCTCACATGAAATGCGTTAGACATGGACCAGTCCAAGCAAGAACAAAATTATGATTAGATTAAAAAAAAAAAAAACAAGAATAATTCCTAGCTGCCCAGTACCATATTCTCTACCCTCCATACACAGTGTTTCAGAATTCCTGACAGCTGATAGAGGCAGAAACCCAGGGTTAATGCATCCAGCCTAGCTGAGTTGACCTTTCACCTTCCCGCACATGCAGAGAAGGCTCTTTAGGTCTTTGGTTCCAGTACCTGAAGGAGTTCATTAAGTCCTACAAACAGTAACAATTACAAGAATAATGGATAGCAGCAGCAGCAGCAAAACACTAGCAGTTACATGTATTATTTTTAATGTTTGACACTGTTAATTACTGTATAGACCTTATCCAACTTAGTTCTCAACACCAGAAAGCAAGCATTATTTATTCTGACTTTAGAGGTAAATAAATCCCAATATGGAGGTGCATGCCTTTAATCCCAGTAGAGACAGGAAGATTGCAGCAATTTGAGAGCAGCTTGGACTACACACCAAGCAGCAGGACTTCATTCAGTGCTGCAGAGCAAGACTTTATTTGAAACAAGAAAGATCAGGGCTGGGGAGACGGCTCGGGGGTAAAGCATTGTGCCTCACAAGCATGAGGATCTCAGTTTTATGCCCAAAATCCACACAGAAATGCTGGTGTGGTGATAGGACCCAGAGCTTGTTGGCCAACCAATCTAGCCTGATTGATAAGTTCTAGGTCATGAGAGACCCTGTCATCAGGAAGGTGGACAGTGTTTCCAAAAATGTGACCTGAGCTTGTCCCTCTGACCTACACACACACACACACACAATTATATCTCTATAATTAAGTTGAAGCTTAGAGGAAATGTCCTATGTATCTTTTAGCTACCAAATAATGGTTATATTTAATCCATACTTGTTTCTCCCAAAGCCTTTTGTGCCATTTTACCAATAATATAAGAAAAACATGCTTTTTCTCCATCACTTAAGCTGCTTTTCTCATGTAGAATTGTCCTTGAGGATGTGGTAAATGATTACAAAGCAAATATTCCAGTATATCTGCTCCCTTTATAGCTCTTGTTGCTGAAAAATTTAGACCCCCACGGTATTCTTTAACCATCACCATGTGCTCTTTCTAGCCCAGAGACTGGATTAATGGTAGAAATAATCCACTATGCTTATCCTCAGCTTTGTGTATTTGCTGTTTTACTTGAACACAAGAGAAGCTTTTTTAAGGGGCATGGATTCTGACTGTATTCATGAGGAAGCCAAAGAACTTAACCAAATACCCTGCTAATGAGTAACAGAGCTATATGTCCATTTGGACTATTCCAAGTCTCATGAAAAAGAGTGTGCAGACTTAGCATTGCTTACGCCCTGTGCACAGTGTGCCACAGACAACCATGAAGAACCCTGGAATGTGGCGACGTGATGTGATCCAGAGACGCTAAATGTGCCTGCTTGGTTTATATTTTAAAAGTATTTCTGTGTCACATGTTTATATAACTAAATCCTGAAACTGAGTAGAAAACAAAATGGAAGGTTTCCTCTTGAGTAAAAGGGCTGGCGTTGCAGGAGATAGGTGTCAGCTATTAAATTCTTATCATGGCACAGAGGTTTTCAAATGTCAAATGTTAAACTCTTCTACATTCAATATGAATTTTGCCTTGAATCTACAGTCCCCTAGGGTAGGCTTGCTGCCTGTGCCTGTCAGCTTCTTTGTTAGATATTTTAAATAAAGCTTTCCCCAACGTAAGAACTCCTTCCAGCCCTTTCTTTTAGGACGCAGTCATAAATAAAGTGTGTACTGGGCCTTTGCAGTTATGTTTCTTTTCACCTTTTCCTAACTGTGCGCCCATCCCCCGATCTTCATCCTCAGAAGTGTAAAGTTAAGGTAAAAAGTGCTTTTTAAAAGGGGGCTCTAGGGAAGCACACAAATGACAGAAGTGTCTATGCAAAAATTAAGAGAGGGGAAGTTCAGCAAGAAGGAAATTCATTGATATTGTGATGAAACGTTGTCACTGGAGATGATGACAAATTAGAGTCGGTTCCCATGGGGACCACACACTACCCTACTGATCATCTGACCCATGGCTGGATGTTGGCTAGCCTAAGAATTGACCCAAAAGATGACAAGATGGTTTTATTCCTGTCGTCTCATCAGCATTCAGGAGCCCCTCAGGGGATAAAGGCGAGGAGGATAAAGAAGGATAAAAAATGAAAGCTGAGCTGTGGAAGGAAAAATGTTTTTAATTATGCTGAGGAGGATTGGGGGTCCACCTGTAGCTTTTTGTGGAGACTGTCCTTTGTTTTCGTCTGTCTGCAGAGACCATGGCGGGATACAGCCCCAGTGTCTGTGTGGCCTCTTGGAAGTTTCCACAGCAGAGAGCATTCCCCCTCCAGTTTAACAGATACGTTCAAGCTTTAATCTCTCGGTGGGCTATCTTTACTCTAAGGGATTCTGTTATGCTTGCCCAGCAACCTGGTTTGGTTAGCATGCTAAGAGAGATTGCTTTTAAAAGGAGAAAATGGATTATTAGTTGAGGTTTCCATAGTGAGCTGCCAGAGCTTCCCTTGGTGGAAGATATGGAGAGCTCTATGCAGGCTGCAGTGTCACTGGGCTAAGCCCTTTATGTGCCCTCTGCCTCCATTTCTCTAGCTTGAAAGTGAACACTGCTATTTCCTCTTACATCATAGGGCATTGTAATTAGGTTTATGAAGGTTTAAAAAAAAAACTGGAGCAAAATATTGAATTCTGAAACTCATTCCTTAAGGGAAAGAGCAGTGTGTCCCTGTATTCTCTGTCCAGGTTATGAAATAGGCTTATGTTATCAGAGCAATTATAATTTAGCAAGGAATTGTGGGGTTTTGTGGGACTTTGTGTGGGAATTTGTGGGGACTATATTATATCTAATCTTATCCTTTTTAATGTGGGTTCTTTCATAGGAATTATGAAGAATTCTGAATGAAATCGTATTATTTAAAAATCTCAATTCTTATTATAAAGTAAGAGGCTGCATGGCTACCTGGCATATGCCATCCTGCGAAGAATCTCACAGCACTTGTTAACGTGGATTTAAAAAGAAACTGCCGTGTAGCTCAGTTAGTAGACTGCTCGCCTGACACCTAGGAACCCTCAGCACGGTATAAACCACTGTGGTGGGGCATTCCTGCCCCACCCCCCAGCACTCTGGAGGTGGAAGTAGAAGAATCAGAAGAATAGAAAAGATCTGTGTAGCAGGGAGAGGTCGAGTTGTGAATTGCCGAGCGCTGCGTAGAAGCTGGAAGCTTGGGCTCTGACGAGAGAGCGTTGAGTTCCTACCACTCTGTGACCTCGAAAAAGTGACCTAATCTCCAGTGTCTGCATCTAGGAAATAAAGGCATGTACCCCTCAGGGTTTTGTTTTGTTTGTTCAAGGATCTTGATCTTGATCCCTAACCTCAGCCTTGAGTACTTAGAATCACGGTCCTGGGCCTCCTTCCCCAACTAAAGGGGTTTTTAAAGGATTAAATTGGCATATGCATGTGAAATACACAGCACAGAAACTTCATAAAATGTTGTGTTTTCTTTCTTTTTTTAACGAGGCAAGATAGGGTGTTACATGAAAGACCGGGGAAGATGATACCCGAGACAGGAAAAGCGTGAGGTTGAGATCTTTTGTTAACTGTCTTGGGTAGCTGGACTCTGGATGTAGGTGCCCTGTCCTCCACTGAGGAAGCAGCTTGGGGACTGGGTCTGTCTCCTGTTAGCTTAGCTTGTGCTGGATCTAGGTTCAAGGAGAGTTGGGGGTTGGCGGCTTGAGGCAGACCCTAACCAGGAAACCAAGGGCAGGCTTTCCTGGAAGCTAATATCAGCCAGTAATTCCAACTGCCTCACGCCTAGCAACGTGTCCACAGTCAGCCCAGGCTGAAGGTTTTCTAACATTCTGCTCTGTGCCTTGTCTACTTAGGCTCAGAAGGTGTTTTAGCCTATGAGATTTGTCATGTAGTCACATTTCAGGTTACATCTGTAGCTTCTTTAGGTTTGCTTTGTCCGAGCAGGTGAACACAGGCTTTACAAACCAGACAGTTCTGAATTAAAACAAGTAAGTGGCTCTGTGGCTTTGTGTTAACTACTTAACCTTATTGACATAAAACAAGAATGTCTACACTGTAGAGTCCTGTGTTTGGTATATAGCGAATGCCTCTCTATATGACAGCTGTTAGAATTTTCTGATGAACCTCTGACATCTTTGTGTAATAGCTTTGTAGTCTACAAGATAAAGTGTTGATAATTCAGATGCAATACCTGTGTTTGTGCAGCTTTGTGTGACTTGCCTTCAACATGCTTGCACTAGGATGGGATCCAGCCTATCCTTAGATGTTTTGTTTAACTATTACTGGAGGTGGGGGTTACCTATAACTTAGTGGCATAAACACGTGTTTGGACCAGGAAAACTCTGGTGGTTACAGTTATCTAGAAGCCTCTTCTTTTGTAAGATTTATTTATGAGTATGAGTATTTTGTCTGTCTGTCTGTCTGTTTGTCTGTCTGGTCTGTATGTATTTATATTCATCATACATGTACCTGATGCCCTCAGAGTTCAGAAGAGGGTATCTTATCCCTTGAACCAG
Source organism: Cricetomys ansorgei (assembly GCA_026225945.1). Classification (NCBI taxonomy): domain Eukaryota; kingdom Metazoa; phylum Chordata; class Mammalia; order Rodentia; family Nesomyidae; genus Cricetomys; species Cricetomys ansorgei. The sequence continues at coordinate 504,504 of JAMJFZ010003403.1, forward strand.
AGTTAGGGATGGTTGTGAGCCGCCATGTGGATGCTGGGAATTGAACTCAGATCCTCTGCAAGAAGAGCAAGTGCTCTTAACCACTGAGCCATCTCTCCAGCCTTTTTAAAGGCTTCTTGACTTGTCCCTAGATAGTAGGGGACATGTCCCCAGGACACACTCAAGCCCTTGATTAGGCTGACAACCAAGTACATAGCATGGCCTTCCTTGTGTCTTTAGCTTCTTACAGAATGGTAGCTAGGAGCTTCCATGAAGGATGAGCAGGTAGAAGCTGTATGATCTTTTGCAACCCAAGCTTGAAAGTTACATATCATTACTTTCTATATCCTCTGCTGATGGGAGCCATGATAAGGCCATTTGGATTCTAGCAGTGGAGGAGGGGGCGTGTTAGATCCCACTTAACAGAGAGACTTCTTAAAGCACCTCAGCAGATTGTTATACAACGCTAGCATCATGGTTGCATCTGGAGGTGTGTTAGAGTTCTGACCCATAGCAAGGTGTCTGCTTCCGATCATGAGGTGAAACTCCCCCCCAACCCCCCTCCCCCCATCCCTCACCATCATCGTGTTTTCCCCAAGTGATCATATGCCAAAACACCCTCTCAGCCTTCGACCTAGTTTCCTCTGTGAAGTCGTTTCTGTCAGACATTAGGTCTTCATGGGGATGAAACTAGCATGAACCACCTTGATGTCTCCCAGTTCCCATTTATGGAAAATGTCAACATTTGAATTTAATGTTATTATAAAATACTGATTTGGGGCAAACAATTGAAAAGGCAGGACTCTTTCTTAACTCAAGGCTTGTATAGAAACAGGCAATGGGCCATTTTGAAATAGCTGACGTTTCAAAAGATCTGACTCTTGAAAGATAGCACTCACCAAATGTGCAGAAAAGCCTTCGAGGACCTTCCGTCTGGAGGTACGTGTTAGGAGAAGGTGTATTTGTTATGGAAGACAGGCAGGTCTCACGCTCATTTTCAAATGACTTGCTGAAGACACTGTTTGGAAGTTCAGTTCTCTTAAGAGTACCTTATCTTTCTGCTGTTCCGTCACATTTGTGCCCACGTGATAGAACACATCCTTGGCACTTCCAGGGAGAAAATAATGGCATTTATCTTATCAAAAGTCAGAAGCTAAAAAGAAAAGGTAAAACCTGCTTCTTTTTTTTTTTTTTTTTATGGGGTTGTATGCTTAAAAAATATTCTAGGTTAGGTACGTAGCTCAAAAGTAGAGCATATGCCTAGCGTGCAGGGACCTGAGTTTGATCCTGATAGGCTGATGACTTGTTGATAGACAGGTACGTAGGTAGATAGAGGGATTGTATTTTAAAAGAAGATGTTGGTTACTAAACCAAAAAATAAATAAATAAAATAAGGTTGATAATTTCTAGAAGTCAATTCGGGGGCTAGATGATTTGCGGTGATGGGAAAGTATCCTAGACATCGTAGAATGTTTAAATGAATTCCTGGCTTCTACTGTCGACTTGATAGCAGTTTTTAACCAAGTTATGACAACCAGAATTGTCTCTAACCATTGCCACATGGAACAACATAGTCTGTGATCTAACTTGAGGTATAAAATTTACAAGTACTGTGCGTATTGCCTCAACGACCTCCACAGAGAAAACCCACATCTTTGTAAGTAGTAATTCACGGAGTAGGGTTGTAGGTGGATGTGGTAATTTTCCAGCCATATACCTTCTATCTTGAAAATAAAACTACTTTCATATTCTTTTCTATGTCCAGAAAAATCTTCAAAGTTTATTAGTATAGTATTTTAGGAAAACTTATAACCTTCAGTTCTTTGAGAATATCACAGAGGAAAAACCATGGTCTTGAAAACAAATGGAGACATTCTGCTTGCCTCCCTGTTCCTGCCTGTAGGCTACTCGATTATGTGAGCTGCAGAACCCGAAGGGGGTGATTAGTTCTCCTCTAGTGTGCTGTTAATGAATAGCTCTGCAAAACCAATTAGCCATAATTCTATTAGTCATCTCATTTGGGCAACATTTTGTTGAAGGGGAAGAAAAACAACACTGTTTTCCAGAGAGATCTATAATTAAGCTGTGGTATTTGATAGGAACAATGGAGAAAAAGCATTGTGCGTACCAATTTGCTTTCCTTATTCCCACATGAAAGTAAATTATAATAGAGTGTTCTGTTCACAGCAGTTAAGGAAGACGTTTGTCCATCTTAATGGTATAATGGGTCACCTCCAAGTATATTTATAATTATACATTGCATTTTATGTGAGCGTCTACATTGTACCTCCCTAGAGAACTGCTGCTCCATGGAAGACAGACAGCGAATGGGGCTGTATAGCAGAAGGCACTGAGTGTCACTTTCCCTGCTTTGTGCACTCCTGATCCTGTCCATGTGGCTCCAGAACCAGAACAAAGTCTCTCATTCTTTTGCTCCTGTCATCTTTGCTCTCTCAGGCACAGTGCATTCTGTCATGCTTGCAATAATAATATCTGAAGTCCTCATTTCCGTTTTTCCAGTAGGACACTTGTGGATATGCGTCATTCCATTGAATTTGGACATGTAAGAGATTGAAAATAGTTTCCTCTTTTGTAAGCACAAGATAACTCCTTATTTCTGTCTAAATTTCCTACCATGATGCCTACGTGTTTCTCAACTTTTGTCCAGCCCACCAAGTAAAGATGATTTGGGTGTAGTTAATGTGTTATCTGAAGTTTCATGTGTGCATCTCATGGTTCAAATTAATTAGTTTATCAGGAAAGGTGAAATAAATAGGTAATTTATTTTGCTCACTGTCATCCACAGCTAGCCAAAAAAATCCGAGAGAAGTTCAACCGTTACCTGGACGTGGTCAATCGGAACAAGCAAGTTGTAGAAGCGTCCTATACAGCTCACCTGACATCCCCGCTGACCGCCATCCAGGACTGCTGCACGATCCCACCTTCCATGATGGAGTAAGACTTGAGTATTCTCTGCTGTTGATAGACCAAGAACCTGATTGGTTAGACCTCCATATCCAAAATGCCTGTGTTTGATTACTGCAAAGTACATAGTAGCTTTCCATTAAGGCTTGTCTTAAAAATCTCTATAATTAAACTTGTTAGCTTCTGCCCATAAACTTCCCCATTACTTGTTTGCCTAGAGAACTTCAGTTAATGTTCTCTGGCGCTTCTTTTTTTACCCCCACAAGGAAGTCATTAGTCCCTCGGTTATATTTCCTTATAGCCCTCCATACACTTAATGTACCACTGTATAAGACATTATAGGGTTACGTGGCAAGTACTGAACATCAGGCAGGGCCAAATGGGATTCCTCAAAGCAAAGAACCTCAACCAGGCATGTTCATGAAGGCACATGTGGAAAGTCATTAACCATTCTACCTGGCATGTTCATGAAGGCACATGTGGAAAGTCATTACATAATACCACTTAGAAACATGAAAATATTGCAAATGTCTCCAAGTAGGGGTTTAGTTTGGAAAATCAAGTAACACCTATGCACGTGAGATGCAGCCAGGCTATAGAAACTGGCTTGTGAAAGTAACCGTGCACACATACATACATGTCCATGCATTAAAGGTTTGGGGAGGCTTTTATCAAGGCATAAGGATAGAGATTCCCATTTTGAATGTGACGGTGAGGCTTCAGGTCTGAGATACTTTGTCTCTTCAACAAAGCCAACGTTCTTTTCATTTAATGTAATGAAACAGAGAATACAGCTTCTTGTGAAGTGTAGTTAAGAGTCAGAGACTTTTACTGTACTGTGTGAAGATTCACGTAGAATCAGTTGGTTAGTATAAATGAATGTACTCTCAGATGTGGGGCTTCTGTATCAAACGTTGAAGATACATACTACCCTAATTCAGAGTAGATGACTGAGCCAAGACACAGCATCGTGTCAAACCAGGCAGTTCTGAATATAAACCTGAATAGTCAGAAAGTGTACAGAGGTCAAAGCAGGGACCTCTGGTGCGGCATTAAACTGATACCTGACAACAGCTGTAGTCAGGCAGGACTGAGCAAGGAAAACCTTTCTCTTACCCTCAATCTACTTGACTTGGAATTCAGTTTCTTTCCAGATAATGGTATGCAGGGATTTTTGGGTTGATGGTGTCCTAGCCTTTGGCAAGACACGAGTACTTTTTTAATTGCAAGAGTTCTTAATGAAGATTCAGGATGGAAAATGGTAGGAAGTTGTTGGGAACCAGGGTAGGAATCCTCAGCTGCCTGCTTCCCTCCCTTCTCTGGGCATTCTGTCCATGCCTACGCCTGATGAGCACATCCCTTCACTCTTTCCGTGTTCCATTTCGCGGATGCCCCCGTTTTGAATCCCAGGGCATTCCCGATGGAGCTGAATGCAGAACGAGGAACACCCGGGCCCACAGCTGAGGTCATGGCTGAAGTTTGATCTTGGATTCCAAGCCTTTGTGTCCTCACCAGTGAGATGAGCGTAACAAGCGTGCTCGCCTCCTGGGGTTGCAGTAGGGATGGGTTTTTAGCTTGTACTGCAACAAATTTTTGGAAGAGGTGGTGAGGCAAGCTCTCTAGTGTGTCTCCCTGTGGCCTTGGATTTGTGCTGCAGCCAAACCCGACTTTGAATCCCTAATCCTCCTGCTTCCACGTGTGCTGAGGTCACAGTCCTGTGTCACCACGCTTGGCCTTACAGACGTTTTTATGGATCCTTATTTATTTGTTTATTTCAGTGTCATCTTCTGTGTCAGGATACTAGGTTTGTTTCCCTTATTATGGCAGTATCACAGTTTAAAGTAAGTACAGCAAATAAAAATGGAATTATTTTAAGTGAAAATATTAAGTGAATATGACCAAAATTTTGAAGAAGATAGACATGGTAATGATTGAAATTTGAGAAAGTAGACTTAACAGAGTGGGATGTAGCTCAGCGATAGAACCCTAGCACGGGCAAAGCTGTGAATTCAGTCCCCAGCACAAGGGGGAGGCAGAAACAGAGAATGGTTCAAAGTTATTACAAATGTCCTTCTAGACTGTGAGTTATATAGTTCTAGAGGCTAATTCAAGTTTTTGTGCCCATGACCTCTATCTGGTCATATACAAGTGCATTAATACTGTTTCATAATAAATGTAAGCAATCAGACCCCAGATAAAGATTTCTGCTTTGTTCTGGATTCTGTCCATTCCTAAATCATCTGGACACTGTAAGCATTTTTTTTTTTTTAGCTAAACTCGGGCTCAAAATTACAATAACTATTTGTTATGCTAGTTTCAGTGTCTCTGGCCAACTGATCTTCGTGCAAATGTTTTGAAAAATGAGTTAGAATTAGGATGGTGTTTTCATAAGTAATTTTAACCAATGGCATATCTTCACTTTTCGTTGTAGGCCAGGTTTTCCAGTTCTACTGGCTTATAATCTATGTTTGGTTTTTATCTTTAAGACTTAATAGTACATACTATAAATGGCCAGTTCTGGAAAGGATCAGGAAGGAGTTCAGTGGCAGGCTGATGGGATCACTCTGCTCGTAAACGTGCTTGTTGTAAAACCCGACGACCTGAGTTTGATCCCAGAACCCACATAAAGGTGGAAGGAGAAGACTAGCTCCACAAAGCTGTCCGTTTACCTCCATATGTGTGTTGTGGTGCATACCCATACTACACATACGTGATGGCTTTGAATAATTAGTTAACTTAACAAAAGGAGCATGAAGCACATGCTTACCAACTCAGTTGTATGCTACCTGAAGTGGGAGGACTGTGAGCTCACAGCCAGTCTGGGCCCAGAGGAGAAGAGTGTGACCCTCAGAAGGAGAGAGAAAATCTGTCCTCTGCACAGTACCCCTGAAGGTGACATTGTGACCGCATGGGAAGAAAGCTGCAAAGTGGCAGAAAATTGAATTTTCAGATGGGTTCTGATCCTTCTCTTCTCCAATTGGTCAGCTCTTAAAATTCTCACTCAGGAGCCTAGGAGTTAATGATTTTTCATGGGGCCTTATATGGCTACCAGGCCCTCTGTTGAAGGGATGATCTGAACTCTTAATATTCAATACTGTGGAAAATGAAATAGGTTGAGGTTTAACTTAAGGCAAGCTCCTTTTCAGTGGTAAACCTTAAGATAATAGGTGTAGGGTTCCTTTGTTTCTGGGTTTGTTGTTGTTTATTTAGTATTGGGGATCTAACCTATGCTCTTATACATGCTAAAAGCAACAGTCTCGAGAAGCAGAGTTACCACTTGTGACATTCAGCCCCGCTCCCGTTACGTTGGCTAGATGCTAAGGTACAAAGACCAGTGGACACACCAGTGTACTCATGGAACATATCTGACCTCTAGATATCCTTTTTGACCCCCACAGATACTTAAAATTGTTTCCCCCCTTTGTTTACATTACCAACATTAGAGTTTTTAAAAGGATACACATTTTGAAAATGCAAATGGTGGTGGTGGTGGTGTTATTGGTGGTGGTGGTGGTGGTGTTATTGTTGTTGGTTCAGAGTGCCTGGCCACAGGGAGTTCCCATTTCCACTTTTCAACTGCCTGTTTTCAGGAACAGCCACTCTGCCTTCAGAGACTCTCGCTCCTAACTCTTGTTACTTGCTCTGTCCCATTTCCTTGACTTTTGTCCTGCTTGGCCCACATTGACATTTTAAGTTTTCAACTCCAGCTTTTTAAAGACTGCTATGCTACATCAGAGATTTGACTTAGGAACATGTCTCGGCCACGTGTACTCCATGTGCTACGCCATCTTCAACTTCCCTTCTTACTCTCTCAGGGTCTTAGGAATCCAGCCGTCAAATAGCACTTCACTAAGACTCTTATCCCTGACACCCGGCTTGAGCTTAGACACGTTCATTGTATGTGCCAGGAACCACCCGTCTGTTGACAAGCCCCGTTGTCCCTGGACTTCTTAGAGAGCCAAACCAATAATTTTATCTTCCACGTTTCAGAGCAAATTTCTTCTGTTTCCAATTACTTTTATAGATATTATTGCCTGTTGTCATTTTTATTTTATTTTTTGGTGTCTTCAAGAAGGAAATACTATAAACTAGAGAGTAAACACTGTAAGCCTAGCCTTTGACGTTCCTCTGTATCTCCGCGGGGGGAGTTGGTGCTGCCGGGACTCACTGTGCTTGCTAATCAGCTAATCGTGGTAGGAATCCTGAGCAAGGTGATGCTTACCATGAGTCAATAAGCGGTTTCTTTCCTGGGCACTTCACCTTGCCCTCTGCAGCTGAGCGGCTTCAGCTGAATGGATAATTCACTTATGCTCGCCAGGGGAGACTTTAACAGATTCAACTGATTCTCAAAAGTGAAGAAACTCTAACCAGGTTGAGAACCAGTGCCTTAGAGAAAGGATGCATAACCTACCATTGACATTACCTTTTTATTAAACTGCAGATTTTGACAGTGAGTGCCTGTTCTTATTTGTATACCTTTGTGCTGTGTTCTCAAACATGTTTTCTCTTTAGAAAATTTAGAGCTGCTTGAAACAGAGTCTCAGCATTTAAGAAGTTAGTTTTCCACACGAAGCAGCTTGAGTTGGATGCTGTGTCAGTTTTTCTGTCACTAGGTTCGGATCTAAGTGTCACTGGTGTCATATGAACTAGGAGCGAGTTATTGGAGAAGGTGTTCTATTTCGATGATTAGCGCTGACTCACGATAGAGTAGGCTCTGGGCATTTTCCTTAGATTTCAAAGACATGGTATCTGACTTAGCTTCAGGTCAGGGGTTTTGTTTGTTTTTCCTCTGAACTCTTTCATTTTAGGGAAAAGTCTTTTCATTTTATTTATTTATTTGCTTGTTGTTTGTAATGCTGGGATTGAATCCAGGTCCTCAGATACCCTGGGTGTGTGAAGTTCTACAACTGGGCTGTATCCTACCCTTACTCAATGTGTTCACCTCCAGCACAGCAGAAATAGCTGAAGCAGTATCGACGGTTTTCTGACCCATTAAGCTCAACTGAGACAGACTGTGCCACAGAAATGCAGCAGCGAGACTGGGTGCCCCCAAGTCTGCCCTTTCTGTGCGACGTAGACAGTCCTCAGTGTCCTCGGCTGCGAATTGAGAAGCTTTATCTATACTACAGAGACCCTTCTAATCTTCCAGGTCATTTTAATTTCTCTTTAGCTTCTTAAAAGGTATTTTTTAGTGTCTGATGTATTCACCCATGTATGTCTGGTGTGTGTGTGAGTACACACACGTGGAGGACAGAGGGGGCCATCTTCCTCTGTCACGCCACACCTAAATTTTTTAGACAGAGTCACTGAACCAGAAGATTGCTGTTTCTCTAGGCTGATGGGCTGCCTGGTTAGCTAGCTCACAGCATTCTCTTGTCTCTGCTACCCTCCCCCTTGTAGTGTAAGGGTTATAGGTAAGAGTTTTGTTCTTTAAGTAGAGCCGTTTTACGTAATAGGAGGCTTTTCATATTGTTCAAATTAGTAAATTTTGGATTCTATATTCATTTTTTGAAATATTACTTAGGTCAATAATAATTACAGAGGTAAAATGCACCCATTCATTCATTTGGAGGATATAAATGAAATTTTGGAAGATATATATAAATCAGATAAAAATAATGAAATTCTTCACATGGATTTGAAGCGGGAAAATGATTTCAATATCCTGAGATATGGAGGAGCTTTCTAGGCAAGAAAGGAAATGAAGAACACTCGCAGCTGCATGTGACCAGCAGCACTGAGGAGGACTTGCATTCAACACATGTGAGGGAAGGCAGACACAGCAGATCACTACTCGTTACAGAGACGCTCAAATGCCAACTGATCTGAGCCGTGGGCTATCGGCTCTACAAATGAAGTCAAGGACAATGCTGGTGCTTCCCCGCATAACACCACACATGGCACAGTGGACACTCAAATATTTCTTACTTAAATGAGGAAATTAAGATTTGGGGAAAGGAAATGAAAAAATGAAACATAAAATTAAAAGGGTTTTACTTGTTAACCATGCTAACAACTGGGAGACCCGATCTGATTTCTTCTGTGTGCCCGAAGAACTAGAGAGACCTGCACTTGGCTGCTGGTACCCGTTGCCTTGAGTTCTGAGGGAGGGAGAAATCAGGATGGTGTGGGTGTGGTAGTACCTGGTACTGAGGTGTATTTGCATTATGTCCATCTTCTCATCTTTTTAAGACAAGTTCAAGAACCCTGTCAAATTCAACCTTGTGTTCAGCAAGGGCCTTCAGTATATATTGGCCTACGAAGATATGATAAGCCCCAGTAGTAACGTAGAAGTTAGAATTACCAAGCCACTCTGTTCCTAGGCAGACGTTGACTATTGTTATGAAGTTATTTTATGCCACTTTATGGTAGACATTGCTTTCATCTGGACATCCTTAGCCATCACGGAAGTGCAGGTCAAAACTGCTCCATCTTATATCTGTCAGAATGGCTAAAGATCATTAACACAAAGGACAGCTCATGCTGGTGAGGACATGGAGCAAGGGGAACACGCCTTCATTGCTGGTGGGAGTGCAAACTCGTGGAAGTCAATGGAAAATCACTATGGATTTCACTATGGAAATCAATATAATGATTCCTCAGGAAATTGGAAATCGACCTACCTCAAGACCCAGCTGTACCACTCCTGGGCATATACCCAAAAGACGCTCCATCCTACCACGAGGACACTTGCTCACTATGTTCATAGCAACTTTGTTCATAGCCATAAATTGGAAATAACGTAGATGCTCCTCAACTGAAGAATAGATAAAGAATTGTGGTACATTTACACAATTACTTAGCTATTAAAAAGATGACTTAATGAATTTTACAGGCAAATGGATGGAACTAGAAAAAAATCACCCTCTGAGGTAACCCAGTCCTAGAAAGACAAACATGGATCTGCTGGGACAGTGCAAAGGCAGAACCTCATGCCCAAGGAGGGAACCCATGCCTGATACTGCAGGACAGGGCAGGAACTAGAGACTGGACAGCCAGGAGGTGATTTCTAATGAGATAATGCTCTGCTCATAGATCAATACCTAGCCCAGTCTTCATCAGAGACGCTTCCTACAGCAGCTATTGGGAGCAGACGCAGGTGCCCAGGGCCAAACACAGGGCAGAGCTCAGGGAACTCCACAGAAAAGGGGGAAGGGGAGGAGGGACTGTGGGGACCAGAGGGATCAAGGACACCAGGAGAACAAGCCCCACAGAGTGAACTGACCACCATTCTTAGGAGTTCACAGAGACTGAAGTGGCAGACGTGGGGCCTGCAGGGTCTCCTGAGCCTGTCTTGTGGTTGTCTGACTCGGTGTTCTTGTAGCACTACTAGGAGTTGTAGTGTGTGTATGTGGGGGGGGGGTGTCTCTGACCCTTTCACCTGTGCTTGGCACCCTTTCCTCCCTCTCAATTGCCCAGTTCCCCCGATGTAGGGATGAGTGCCTGGCCTTGCCCCGTCCTGTTACATCCTGTTTGAGTGATGATGGTGACCCTGGGAGGACAGGTCTTTTCTGGGGAGAGGTGTGGGGGGTGATCCAGGGGAGAAGGGAGATAGGGGAAACTGGGCGGAATAGAGGAGGGGAGGAAAGGGATCAGGATGTATTATGGGAGACGAGAAAAATAAATTAAAAAATAAAAGATTAGTGTTATCAAGGTTGACAAGCCTGCCAACCCGAGTTTGGCTCTCAGAACCCACGTGAGATTGAAGGAGAGACCCAATTCCACAGTCGTCCTTGGACTCTGTGAGTGCACTATGGGAGGCCTCTGTCCCCAACAATGTTTTTTTTTTAAAGAAAAGAAATGAATAATACCTTGAGAGACAATAATGTGTGTACAAAAAGAAGTTTAAACAGCAGGGTAAAGCGTAGGTGGAAACGTGGTGTAGAAGTGATGCCAATAAGGCCTGTTGGAGGTTTAGATGAGGAGGGTGACTTTCTGTTTCTGCTTTTTGGTTTTTGGGTTTGTTGTTGCTGTTGTTAATTTTTGAGGCAAGGTTTCTCTGTTGTAACTCTGGCTGTCCTGGAACTCACCATGTAGACCAGGCTGGCCTTGCACTCACAGAGATCTGCCTGCCTCTGCCTCCCAAGTGCTGGGATTAAAGGCGTGCACCACCACCTTCCAGCTCAAGTAGGAAGATTTTTGAATATCTTTTTTAAGATTTATTTATTTATTAAAGGTGGTGGTGCACACCTTTAATCCCAGCACTCGGGAGACAGAAGCAGGTAGATCTCTGTGAGTTCAAGGCTAGCTTGTCTACAAAGTGAGTTCCAGGACAGCCGGGACTGTTACATAGAGAAACACTGTCTGAGGGAGTGCGGTGGAGATTTGTTTTCATTTTATATGCGTCAAGTGTTTTGCCCGCATGTATGTGCACCCCATGTGTGCCTGAGCCTGTGGAGGCCAGAAGCAAGTGCCAGGTCCCCTGGAACTGCAGTTCAAGCGTTTGTGAATTGTCATGTAGGTGCTGAGAACCAAACCATGTCCTCTGCAAGATCGTCCAGTGCTCTTGACCACTAAGCCATCTTTCCAGCCCTGAGGAGGATTTTAAAAGATACTTCTAATTTTTAAATCAAACATCTTAAAGGATGCAAATCTGCAAAAAGTAAAAATAAACGTAAAAGATTTGTGTGGAAAATGAATGGAGTGTAAACTGATAAATTGGATGGTTAGCTCTCATGCTTATCAGTAATGGGAGACATTGGAAAAGCCGTTGGGGTTAACCCTCGGCATCATTCTATTCTGAGCCCACATTTTCATCTCATTATATTACGTACATAGTGGCTCAGGAAATGGGTCAGTTTACTTTTCACATGTAATTGTTCACATTTACAGAGAACACTGATGTGTTCTAATGTGTGTATACACTGTGTAGTGGTCAGATCTCTTCAGGAATGATTGGCTTTACTCTTAATTTTTCTACAAAATGGTATTTCCAGACATAATAGCTGACCAGCATTTTTTTTCAAGCTTGATTTTAAGGTAGTGCACATAGAAATGATGGCATGAAATATTTCACCCTCTATCCACCTAATTTCTTGTTATTACACTCTTTTTGCAGAAAGAAACGTTGTGACGCAGGTGTTTTTGTGACGATGACCTTTGCTCGTTTGTTCTCTAGCGTCACAAGGCAGAAAAAATGACAAGCTTGGTCCTTCTGCGACCGTGTTTCATTTTCTTTCCAGCCTCATTCCTTCCCCAGGAAGATGTGTTTTGTCCACAAAGCACTGGATGAAATCCTTCCCTTTCAAGTTACTCTCCCTACCTTATCAAGCTGGTCTATCTCCTCCAGTTCCTTCAGCAGCAATTACCTGCGGCCTACTAACCACTGATGCAGGCTTTGCAGATGTTGGTACCAGCCGGCCTTGAGCTGAGCTAAAAATCCAACAGATTTTGTAGAACATTTGCATTTCTGAAAACTACTCAGTTGTAATATAAAACTTACAGAAAAAGAGTTGCACATGTTTATAATTCAGTAACAACACACCTCGAGAACTGTAAACAGACTAGTGCGAGGAGGAACTATTTTTGCCTAATTTTTAGCCATGTCTGCCTCCACTCTATGGAGAAGCGTAGAGAGGTGTAGCAGGGCTCAGGGAGGTGGGTTCAGCATCTGGATTCCTGATTTCAAATGAGTTAAGGATTTTGTTGCTGTGTGTTTTCTTCTCTTGTTTTGAGACAGACTGGCTTTAACCACATGAGCCTCCTGCCTGTATCTTCAAGTGCTAGGGTCATAGACAGGCACCATCATGCCTGGCTCATGGGAATATTTCTTAAAATGAAAAAATGATCTGACCAAAGGTGCAGTCAGAGGTGAGGATGGCCCCTGTCCATTGAGGTGCTGAATTATGTTTCTTCTTAGAATTTCACTTAAGACTACTGAGAGGCCCTTAAATGATAAGTTTTGTGAATATAAAGTTCTCACCGTCTGGATTTTTTTCTTAGAGTAAAACCAAAGCCATGTTCCCGCAGCACTGTGTGTCGTTTCTGAGAGGGAAGTAGGAGGGAGGGAGGGTAGGTACCTGCATCTGTGAAACAGTTATCCACAAAAAGCAACTTCACTCTCAAAGCACCCACTTACAGGGACCTCAGTGAGAACCCCATTCTCTGGGTTTTCCTGTGTCACCTGTGCTGACCAAAGGATGAGAGATGCGCCAATGCTTCCAGTGTTGCATTTTCCCAGCTGCCCTTTATGAAGTTTAAATAGAATTGGTTTTGTGATTTTTCTTTTTAAAATTGGTGAGTGGGGGCGGGGGGGGGCATGCTAGTTAGAGCTCTATCCTAGATCCAAAGACTAGACTTTGTCTCAGCCAAAAACCTTTTAATAAGCTTTTTATATGCTTTGTGGTACTGAAATTACAAAGCATTGTTAAATGTTGTGATTTGAGAACCGTTCTGGCTGTACTCTCTTATCTAGCATGGTGATGTGCACATCAGTTGTTAGCACTTTGTGCCTTGCATGGCTAAGGGGCTTTGGGCACGCCTTTGGTGTGCATGAACCTGGGCTTGCTCATCTCCAAGGTCACCTGCTAGCTGAGGTTCTTGGTTGCTGTCTTGATGTCTGTGTGGTGTAACTCACAGCTGTCTGCTATTTACTAAAAGAGGAAATCCACATTTTGCAGTCTCTGGTTTAACTTGGGAAGTAGGCCTCTAGGCTTCCTGCATTTCTTCACTCAGTGACAGTGACCAGTTCCTCTGTCTCTGAGCAAAGTAAAGAGAAGGACCACCTACCTCTGTTTTCCAATAATGAAAACTGAGTGTTTAAGTAAATAACAATAAAGTGTGGCCATTCTTACAGGAAGCCAAGTGGCTAGGGGACAGAGGTGACAGCACAGCATATGTTCTGTCATTTGGTACTATCAGGCCGCAATCCCCATCTGTTTTCTCTGATTTTTTTTTTTCTTTTCTTCTTGTGCCTGGCTTTCTCATACTCAGCCTGCAGATGAGGAAGATCTGCAGTGTTTGGGTGGTTATATGTTCTCTGCCAACTCTCCCAGATGTCACCTATCCCATCCCGTAGCTTCTGCACAAAATGGACAGTGTCATCTACGTGCATATGAATGGGTGACCTGAGGTCACAGCAGGGCTAACAGTCGGCCACATGCTGTGGTGGGGAAATGGTAGGGAAGGAATGTGCTGTTCTCTGTAGTGTTTCCGGAGGCAGCTTGTGCTCTGAGTGCCTCACCCTCCGAGGGCATTGGAAACCAGTTCTTGTTTGCAGCCTTGCTTCGTTGAACTCTGGAGATTTAATCTGTGTTGCTGATAAGAACAAAAAGAATGCAGAGATGGAAGGAGGAAAACCCATTTCTCGCAACGTGATTACATGTTATTTGACAGCTTTTCCCATTAATTTAGGTGTTTGAATAAGTTAGCTCAATGAGAGGGGGGTTGAGTCTCATTGGCTTGGTAAATGTGATGGTTCCTTTTTGAAGTGAGTTTTATTCTTACCCCTTTCCTCCTCCGTTTAGAGTTTAAATATTTGCCAGTGCAGATGTTCGATTTTTATCTTAGCTCTTTCTTTGTTTACCTTTATTCTCATGGGTAGTTAAGTGGAGGATAAGGAGTTCTTGTTTAATTCCTTTCAACTGGTGTTGCTCAAATATTTGGAAAGCAGCCTCGTCCAAAAAGGAATGAACAGTTAGGAACTGAGTCAAGTCACAGCAAGCCAGGCTGTGGCTATCACTAGGTCTAGGGCATGTGTGAGCCACGGGCTTTCCTATGTCTGTACCTTCTGTAGAGCCTCTGAGAGCTGTGGCTTCTTCTCCGTACAGTTCTTAAAACAGCAGTGCAGCAGCAGCCAGCCAGCCAGGGCCTGCTTGACCTGAGAGCTCATTGAGAATCTCAGTATTTGTTCCCCACTCCCTTCAGAACTGATACCGGCTTTGCTTTCAGAGCAGGGGTGGGAAGGAGGGGGAGGGAAAGAGGGAGGGAGAGAGAGGAGAGAGAAGAGAGAGGTGGGGAAAGAGAGAGAGAAAGGAGAGAAATGGAGAGGGAGGGAGGGAGATTTTTTACACTTGTCTCTGCAGTTCAGTGGTGATTAGAAAGAAGCGAACAAATGAAAGAATATCCCAGCCCCTCAGCTGCCACCACTCTGGCTTTGTGTAGGGACTCCTGAACACTCTAAGCCTTGCTCTTCTGAGAAATCCCCAAGGATTTGCTTTTTAAATCATTGCCTTAAAAATGTATCCATGAACAATACCACATTTCACCACCACCCTGAGAACCCACATCAGGGGTTTGGTTTTTGTATGCACTGTGATAAATTGGGCCGGCTTCCCTGGAAATGTTCAGAAAAACCCGGGATTCTGAATGATTTGCCTGCAAATCACCTTCCCTAGGGAATTTAAACAAAGACCAAGAAACAGATTCAGGAAGTAAATCCCAAACAGGGCGTGTGTCTGCCTTCCCTTTCTGTCTTTTACTTTCTAAATCAGGACTCCAGTGAAAAGTTGATTTACACTGTGGATCCAGGCTGAATGGAATCCAATTGGAAGTCACTTGAACACTGTTTTGATGTAAGATTCAAAGCTTCTGCAAATTTATTTTATCTTCTACATTTGCTGATCTCCTGCTTGTAAATCCTGTTGAAGGAGAATAAAAATGACTGCAGCCTGATGGGAATTAAATGTCTGAAGTTCAAAGCAGTTTGCACATCAGAGCAAGCGTCAATCAAATGAACATCTTGCAAGGCAGGCAGGGAGTGAATTTCTCCATGGGGAAGAGATCAAAGTGGGAGTCACAGCCCTGTTTTCTCCCTCGGGATGCAGTTTCGATCAGTTGTTCATGAAAGTAAATCCAAAAGGAGGGTTTTTCTCCCCTTTTTTTTCTTAAGGGGGTAGGAGATATGGAATTATTCCTCTAGAAACTGAATCTAGGCGCTGGTTTTATCTTTCGAAAGTAAGCAGAGAAGTCGGATTTAATCCAGTCTTTTTTTTTTAAGACTCAAGGTCTAAAGGAGATTTAGGTAGGGTTTTTCTATTGCTAACTTTTTAAAAGCATAAATATAAAGAATGAGATGAATCAAACCTTTTAAACTGTTTACTCATCTTATATGAAAATGTATAATTTTTCTAGTTCTTAACCTCTCTATAAACCTGGATTTATCTTCATATGATTGGCAGCTAATATACCTCTCAATGCAAAATAGTTTAGAAAAGTCCTAAGTAGTAGCTGACATGTTTTTATTAAGAAATCTTAACCATGAACTTTGTTTTCCATGGGCTTCAAATCTGAGTGAATAGCGTGTTGCTTTTTATAAATTGCTTTTCTTGATGGCATATGTGCATTAAATGTGTCCCTCACTCTGGGCTGGTGACCATTCTTCCCAGGCCTGGAGGTAACTAATTTACCAACATGACTAAGTGGTTTTCCTTCCCATGTTTAGAGTTCAGCAGGTCTGAGTCCAACAACAGCAGGCACTGCTGTGTATGAGCAGAGGGCTGGGAGTTAATCCCCCTTTATTTTTGCTTCTAGCAATTACAGATGCTGGCCTACTCCAGCCACTCCCCCCAGGCACTCTCCTCCTCCTCTGTTGCTTTATGCCTCTGTTGACTTCTCCTCCTTACTTGACTGACACATCAGCGGCATAGGTAGTGAGGAAAGCAGCAGGGTGGTCATTTTTCCAGGCTTCGCATGAACTTGCAAGTAGACAGGTACATGCCCCGTGGCTGAGATGCAGTGCAGATGAGGAAACTCGGAACAATCCAAACCAGATCAAGAGCTGCCCAGGGGCTGCTTGCCTAACAGCGATTCCATAACTGCTGGCTGTCACCTCTACCCCTCCTAACAAATCTCTATTTGGTACAAGGGAAGAGCTAAATAAGCAATACAAATTGATGATCTTAATTTTGGATTTTTATTGGTGCTGTTGTTTCCGTGTTTGATCCCTTCCCCTGAACTTTACATTATTGAAAACTAGTCACCACTGAGATCGTAGAAAGCGAGGCCTTCGGAAACTGACTGCAGAGAAGCTCCTTGAGGGCCACCTTGCCCTCAACGACAGTAGGTTAAATCTTACTATAAAATAATACAAACAACGGAACAGGAAAAAGACAAGTGTATGACTACGGGAACAACTCCAGTTGGGTTGGAGAAAGAACTCATCTTGAGCTGTTTGAGGAGGAATACGCAGTGCAGTGGACACTGGTGACCAGCAGACAAGCACACACTGAGAGTCTGGTGTGGTTAGAAGTGAAGGTTGTGAGAATTAGGAGAGAAGGCTGGGGAGATAATAATGATAATGATTCTTACTGCATTGTCAGACTTTTATGGCTTTTCTTAGTGCTTTTCTTAGTGAGCCACTTCTGCTTTTATTACTATGCAGATGTACTCTTTAATGCTTAGAGATGATCTGTTCCCTAGAGAAGGGAACCCCTAATAATGGTTCCTTGGTCTCTCTGGTTCCAAGAAGCCAGCTTTCATTGCACAAAGACCCCAGAAATCTATATGCCGTCACCAGGGCCAGGGCTCAGAGCAGAGGTTCTGGCCCTGGACACTGTCCACGCACATATAGACTATATCTGAGCCAAAATTTTCCTGGTAGGCACCTTCCTGAACTGCCCTTTTCAGTGATCTTTTCCTCTGCTCATTTAGAAACATCAAACAGTTGTCTTGTCTCAGCAGGTGTCTGTCTCAGATTCCAAGTCCCCCTTGCTTCCTTCACTTGCTGTCTGTCCAAAGTTTCATTTGTTTCATTTTTCTCTACTGTGAATGGGCAGGTGTAAAGGGGCTTCATAATTTGCATAGCAAACTCTAGCTATGAGCTACAGGCATGCCTAGGTACTATTCCGTTCTCTTGACTCAAACCCAACCCAAAGACCCTTTGTCCATAATGTTTTTGAGACATACTGAGGAATATCTGTGCTCATGTAGAAATCCATTCTCTCAGTTTCTTTTTAGAAGTTTGTGTGACATAAGAAATCTTTCTTGTTCCTCAGAACCAGTCAAACTCACATCCCATACCCACAAATCAATAAATCAATCTCTGCAAAGGCAGAGCCCAGAAATCTAAATCCCAGCATCTACCCCAGGTGATTCTGGTGTGGCTAGTTGCTGAGTATTTTGTAAACATTCAAATGAGTCAGTTCTCATTTGTTAAGACATCAGGAGCCTTCCAGGCAGATGGGACTGGGCACATGAATATTCATGAAGTCAGTTAAAATGGGCACCCATTTGACAAAAGCAATGCTAAATATTATAATTATACCAAAGAATAAAACTAACTACGCCTGGCAGTGGTGGCACATGCCTTTAATCCCAGAAGAGGCAGAGGCAGGTGGATCTCTGGACTACAGCGTGAGTTTCAGGACAGCCAGAGTTACAACAGAGAAACCCTGTTTCGAAACAAATTAAAAAAAAAAAAAAAAAACCTAACTATACGTTTTCTCCTTTCTTATTTATTCATGAAGTTTACTTCACAAAATCCATCCCTTAAACACACACACACACACACACACACACACACACACACGTCAGGAAAGGACTCAGTAAGAAGCTTGCTGCACAAGCTTGAGACCTGAGTTCAGATTCCCAGAACCCAGAATGTGAAAGCTGAGCACAGAAACCTGCACCCTTAACCACCCTGTACTGGGAAGGGCAGAGAGACAAGAAGATCCTGGAGGCTTGCTGATGAACCACTGTAGCCAAAAAACAAGCTTCGGTCTCAGTGAACAGCCACATCTCAAAGGCCTAGTAGCTATGTGTTATTATATTGGACAGAGCAAAAGCCATATGTATTCATCATTTAAGATTTTTCTGGACCACCATGATCTAGTCCAGGCTCGAAGAAACAATTTGGTACACCACCTTTTTTAGAAAACTAAATTTTATTAGAAGACAGCTACACCCAGTCTTGCATTCTCTGTGGCTCCTTGTGCACTGTAGTGACTGAGTAGAAGTGTCCCGACAGAACTTATGACCCACAAGGTCTCGGATATTTATTATCTGGTCTTCTATGAAAGTGTTTGTAATGGAATGACTTCTGTTTGCTAGTGCACAAGGACAATCAGATCATGGACTGTTGTGTCACCAGCATGCACATAGGTAGTTGGGTTAATTAACTGCTAATCTCTCTGTTCTCCCTACTTGTGGCTTCAAAGAAAGTAGTCTTCTAGTCTAGAGCACTTGGAGTAAGGTAGAGCCACCATGTGGGTGAGGCAATGGTGTCCTTTGTTGCATGGCTGACACTGTTCATAGAATTCTAGACTGGGCCAGTGCCTGGGCTTTAAGTATCTTTAAGAAGATACTTAAAAAGCTCTTTTCAATTTTAGGGTTGAAATTGATGTGAAAACATGGCTCCCGTGGTTATAGGATAAATCTAGTTCAGTGATTCTTATATTTTATGAGATGATAATCCAGGATAATCCAAGAACAATCCAAGTCATGAATGATTAGATGGATCTTGAGTTTAGGGGTGTTCCTCCTGAAGTATATTAATGGAACTTCATCCATTCACCAGCTAATTGATGAGGAATGCACTTTATGTGCCACAAGATTTAAAGAGCTAGTTTGGGTTGAGTTTATTAGCTGCCCCTAGGGATCTCCTGGAGCTCTCCCTGCACCTGAAATCTGAAGTAGGCTGTATGGAAATTGAAGCCTTTTGTCCTTCCTCACTGATTATGACTGTGGCGGTGTGTATCCTGGTATATTCTTTCAGAGTGTTGTTTTCTTGAGCAAATGATTCATGGACTCCACCCCAGTGATCAGCTTGGGCACTAGCATTGTCGCCTTTAGTAGTAACACTGAACCACTGCAAGAAATCAAGGAACTCTGGCTTTCTATGCATGGCAACAGAGTGAGTGCCAGTTCTGAGTCAAGCACCAAGAGAAACATACCCACGCATCACCCTTAACCCTTTTGAAAACTTTGGAAAGTAAGTTGTTTGTTTCATTTTGTTTTTCAGATAAGAAAACTGACTAAGTTTCTCAAGGTCAGACATTTAGTAGCGAGTCACAGGACAGAGAGATTTCTGCTCAGCAGTTTGTGCTTTCCTTTCACTCGTGTTGTTAGACTTGGCTGTCAGTGCTCAGATGCAACACAGTGGAAAATTCTGTTTCTCAGCTGCGTCGGTGCTCAGGTCTGACCCTCGCATCTACTTTGCATACGCTTATCAATAATCATAACTCAAGTTCCTTGGAAATTGCTCTAAAACTTCAGTTTTCTTTTAATCTCCTGACACTCGAGCTTGACTTCTCAGCCTTCTAGATTCAGACACCCCTTTTCCCCACCATATTATTTAGAAACAATTTTTGGTATTTCTTTGTTAAATCACTACTGTTTATGGGCGGGCCTATTCATACACAGTATGAACAACTGTCTTTGTTGGTTGTTTTTTTCTATTTGGGAGCTGACCAATTGCTAATTCTTTTGTATTGTTTCAGGTTTGATGGGAACTTTAATACCAATGTATCAAGAACAGTGAGCTGTGATCGACTTTCTACAACTGTGAACAGCCGAGCCTTCAACCCAGGACGAGACTTAAATTCAGGTCACTATTCAGTCTTTTATTTCACAAAGGTGAACTACATTCCACCATATTAACGTTGAACAAATGTACTGCCCTGAACGTTTTCTTGGGAAAGTTAGCTCTATAGGAGAAGAGGAAGGACTACCAAGCTGACGTGTTACACAACTGTACATATGGCGCATGCCGAGTACTGCACAGGCTCCTCAGTCCATCTTCTCATTCCATAGGACCTTCACGTTCTTTATCTTAAAGTCCATGTCAGAGAACCAGTTATTGTATAGTGGGAGGCGTTCAATTTCATCCGCAGTTTCTACCAGTAATCTTTAAACGTGTTTTAGGGTTTTTGAGAACAACGATGGGAGGGGTTTCTACTAATAGTCTCAGGGCCTTTGTACTGAGGCTGAGGTCGCACTTGCTTCCCTATCCCACTAGAACTCTGTTGTAGACAGTGGTAGCAGCTTGTAGGAACCTGTTTATATAGCAGCTTCTGATTTCAAAGTACCATGATGCCCCTCCTTTCTTACCCTGGAAGTTCTGTTCCAACTTTCTCTCCCCTTTTATCTTATATCCACTTGTACTTGTTGATTGAGAGATCTCAAGACCTAGAGGCTTCCCCATTTAAGGGTTGAGAGGACTTTCATAAATAACGCCAGCCTCAAGTTTCAGATTTTTACCAAGACCCAGCAGGGTCCCGAGCCTTCACATCACTTAGTAGTTGAAGGATCTAATTCTGAAGCTTGAAGGACTATGTTTCCCAAACCCCAGGACTCTTGTAGACACATAAAATTCAAGAAAGAAGCCAGAGGACCAGAATGTTTACTTTTAGGACTCCATCCAGGCTCTGTCTGGAGAAGAGTTGTAGTCTTTGGGAATTTTATACACAAACCAGGAAGACTGTTGGGTCTAGAAAGAAAGAGTTGTAATTTTTAAGTTTCTTGGGATAACGAAACTATAACTGCTAGATAAATGATCCAGTCCTCACCTGCCAGGCACATACTCTGAGCCAATGTGCAGTGCATATTCAGTCATTTTTATTTGGTCGGAGAATATGGCAGACCTCTGGAGCAGGTGAAGTTTACTGCTCCACAGGAAGTTAAATGAGAAAAGTTTTCATTAAAAGAGAGTGTATAAGGGCATGGGATAGGAAAAGAAGATTAACTGTGGAAGATTCCACAGTTGGCACAGGTCCAAACTGACAGTTGGTTCTCAGGTTCTCGGACTCAGTGCTTTTCCTCAAAAATGCTTAGTAACACAGGGCATGTTGCTGCAGTAACAACCTGTGTGTAGCATCGGGTATAAGTATTTCCCAAAATACACAGGGTAGCTTAACACTGTCTGTGGTTCAAGTGTTAAAAGTTGCTCTGACTTGAGAGGTTTCCACTTGAATTAATAAAGAAAAAAATAGTACAATATTCCTTTATATAAGATCTAGAGACCCATTTAATGATTTTAATAGTTATCTTTTAAGGATGTTGGAGTATTCTTAATTTCAAACTGAGCACAAGTTGTTTTTAGAATCAGGAAAAGAAAATGAGGGGGTTTTAGACTATCATAGCCCCTCAGTTTGGTTCTAGTATATTCTCTGTGAACACAGAAATTCGCAGAAGCTCAAGTCCCTCGTATAAAACAGTGTGGCATTTAGATACAGCATTTGTGTCTCCTTTTATATTATTTAAATCATCTCCAGATCACTTGTAATACTTAATACCATGCAATTGTTATGTAATGGTTGCCACAAGGCAATCTTTTGGGGAATGGCAGGGAAACATCTGCACATTTCAGTGCACTCAGGTGTTTCCACACATTTTCAAGCTGACGTAGGTTGAATGCACAGATGTGGAAGGCTGTTTTCCAATGCAGTGTTCACTCCTTTTGTGTAGGCAGTGCCTTTGTTAGCAGGTCTCTGATAAGAGATCCTCAAGCTGATGTTGAGTTTCTGAGGAGGATTTATGACCTCCTGGTTATGTGATTAGGGCAATAAGAAAGGACTGCTGAGGCTGGGGGTGGAGGTGGGGGCTCAGTAGGGAAACGGCTTGCCACACAAGCAGGGAAACCTGAGTTTGAATCCCAGTGTGTATATGTACACACTGTTTTATAATGTTTATAATCCTGAACTAGGTGGGGCGTGAAACAGGAGAATTTCTTGAAGTTGGCATACACAGCAGCAAACAACAGAAAGATACCCCTTCTCAAACAAGGTAGAAGGCAAAGACTGTGGCTTGTGCTTGTGACTTCTATTCATGCGCTGTGGCTCATGCACACCTATCTATATGTGCATGCATATACACATACCTACACATACCATCTATGTACACACAAAGGAGCAGTCTGGGGCACTGTGACAGCGGTCCATGCACACATAGAGTCATGGTGTCTAGAATGACACTCCCTGCGTCTGCTAGGGCTATCTACCTCAGAGAAGGACCAGGCCTTAGCGGATCTGGGAGCAGCTACAACCAGGGCTTCATCCCCATTTTCTTACCATCTTATATCTATTCATGTTTTTTGGCAGTGAGCTCATTGTTGAGATCTAGCACTCTCATGAATAACAATAGCACCGTGCCTTTTTCTTATTGAATACAGAAGCAACTTTCCAAAGTTATCACCACCTAGCCACTAGCTGGAGTAAATACATATAACAGGAATTTATTCCGTTAGTATTAAACATGCTGCCACATGTTAAATGCTTGGCAAGAAGCTATAGACAGGCCGAAGAGCTTGTTTAGAGGCTGAGAGTTACAGATGATAAGCAAATAGACAAGAAAAGTATATCAAGTGATGATAAATGCTACTTCAATTTGCCTGTGCTCCCCCAAAACCTTAGGTCTCGAGGCTACCTCATAAATGAATTAGTGCCAATTATCGAAGAGCTTGAGTTCAATCTCCTGCTGTCTCTCACTCATACGATACCATCTGCCGTGCTGTAAAATAGCAAGAAATCCCTCAGCAAATACAAACCCTCCATCTCAGACTTCCCAGTCTCCAAAATGCCTCTGTTGCTTATAAGTTACTCAGTGAGTGGTATTTCTGTTACAGGAGCATAAGACGATGACAGCCCTCCAGGCTTGAGATGAGGCATGGGGATCTCTGACGTGTGAGGCTTCAGGACTTCACCCTTTTACACAGGGCCTCCTCGGCGAGATCCGAATGAGTGGGGCTCGTAGATCATGAACATAACTGAAGGAAAGGTTTCCAAGGCAAAGGCTTTGAATTTTGTTTATGCTTAAAAACTGCAAAAAGGCCACCATGGCTCTGGTAGGGTGAAAGACACCTCGCTAGTGAACTAGGGCCCTAGGCCAGATCGTGCAGGACCAAATCCCCTCGCTAGTGAACTAGGGCCCTAGGCCAGATCGTGCAGGACCAAATCCCCTCGCCAGTGAACTAGGGCCCTAGGCCAGATCGTGCAGGACCAAATCCCCTCGCTAGTGAACTAGGGCCCTAGGCCAGATCGTGCAGGACCAAATCCCCTTGCCAGTGAACTAGGGCCCTAGGCCAGATCGTGCAGGACCAAATCCCCTCGCTAGTGAACTAGGGCCCTAGGCCAGATCGTGCAGGACCAAATCCCCTCGCTAGTGAACTAGGGCCCTAGGCCAGATCGTGCAGGACCAAATCCCCTTGCCAGTGAACTAGGGCCCTAGGCCAGATCGTGCAGGACCAAATCCCCTCGCTAGTGAACTAGGGCCCTAGGCCAGATCGTGCAGGACCAAATCCCCTCGCTAGTGAACTAGGGCCCTAGGCCAGATCGTGCAGGACCAAATCCCCTTGCCTATCATGAAGCTAGATCACTGAGTGGGAACAGAGAGTGAAGAGCTTGTTTGTTGTTCTGTGATTATCTTCTTTTATTGGGGTTAGAGTAGACCTCGGCTCTATAAATCATCAGCCATCTCTACCAGGGCAGGGGTGTAGCTCCGTAATCCAGCACTTACTCTGTTCCAGGTACTGGGTAGAGCCTCAGCATTTTAAATATTTTTAGGAAAAGGGATTCCTATAAAATGCTCTTTCGCTTTACTGTTTGTAGTTAAGGGATATGGAAGAGGTCCTGAAAATCAGGGTGGAGATGGCCGAAGTAAATAGGATGTAGCTAAAGACCAGATCTTTGAATTCTGGGCACTCTCAGAGCGTGTCTCAAGTAGACCCTATATATAGGCAAGAGTTGCCCTCAGCATGGTTGGCACAGCTCAATTTACAAGCCACTTTTGGCAATATTTAGGTATTTAAGCACTGGCTTGCTTGCATTTGAAGTTTTGTGACATTCTACCAGGCTGTAGCTGTGTCCCAGAGTGCACATACTTGAGCACTTATTTGTAATGTGAGAGGCATGGTAGAGGGTGAAGGGTGACCTCAGAGGTCCCCCCCTTCCTCCTTCTGCAGCCCATGCCCCTTTTCAGAGCAGAATTAATGTACTCTGTAGGCTATCACATGTCTGATATTTACATCTGTAAGATGTCCGGCCCCAGGCCCTTTCAGACTGTATATAATCCGTCAATGGGCTCCTAATTGATAACACCGTTTCAGATTGCCTTTCAGACTAGCTGGAAATAGACTCACATAAATTATAAACCATTCTTAGATTTATTTATCCAAAACTAGGTCATATATCCCTCTATCCAACACATATGTGCATTCTTTTCCTTAAAACAACCCTTGCCAGGTCTCTACTTTCTAAATTGACTGCTTGTCCCTGATTCCATTCAAATAACTGAAGTTTGACAGCACATGTGTTATATTATGGTGCTTTCCTGCTTTTATCTCTAGTTTCTCACTCTTTTTTTCTTTTCTTTAAAATTCCTGCTGAGCTATTTTCTTGTGCATGGCCTGATCCCTAAAGAGAGTTTATTTGAAGAGTCCAAGGAAAGTTGCCTCTTGCTCTTTTGAATTATGCAACTGAGCCAAGAGTAGAAGTAGGTGTTGTTCTTTCTTACTGAATAGAAAAGTCTCTCGACTTTATCGTGCTTGATTTAAAGAGCGTTTGAAGTTGCAAACTTCGATCTTTGCTGTGTCCCAGTCTTCAGTGAGATACAGGATTCAGGGGGTGCGAGGAGCATTGAGAAGTCATCAGAGGTAAATGCTACAGGAGGTTCAGGTATGCCTGAGACTATACACTTTCTCATTTTGATGACTTTAGTGTTTTCCTTCACTGGTGATGATCAAGACTCCCTGTATGCTTTAGGCTTTTTTCTGACCTTTCCAATACACATGGCCCCTAGCTCCCAATCACTTGACTTAACAGCCCTCCAACCCCCCACTCCCCTTTTTAATTTGATGATACTATCTAAACACACTCAATAGAAACCACCCTTTAGATTGGGATCTCTTCTTCACCAAGCACGATGTGCCGTGTGATGGTCTCTTCTCATGCTGGACAGGAGCAGAGACCCGCCACTCCCAGCCAGTCTGTCACTTATCTCGGGGGCAAACAGCATGAATTCTACCTTTACTGAGTTCCTGAGCTAGAGTGTTTGCTAGGATAGACATATTATTGCATTTTTGAAATGCTGTCAGCTTACAGTGGTTTGTTGAGCCATGGCCTCATCATAAATCAAGAAGCATCTGTACCTAAAAACTGTCTGCTAGATGGCCATTAGCAGGGCTGGAAGCTTGCTTAGCATTCACAAACCCTGGTTCAGTCTCCACCACAATAAAGTAATCAATCAGTCAATCATTAGCCGACTTCTACAAGTAACACTGTAGTAACAATGCTGCATTCTCCCTGAGAGAGAAGAAGAAAAGCTGAGGGCTTCAGTTCCTTTTTACTCTTTCATGATTGCATTTTGCTCATAAAAGATGGAATGCTCATATAATAAAACTTCTAAGATCTCTTAAATCACTCAGAAATCTAGATTTTGAGATTCCATGATTTGGTTTTTATCTAATGTGTGCATCTGTTTATAGGTATAACACACAAAATTAGGCGCAAAACAAAGGATCTTTTTTTCTTAAACTTAATTTTCCCTTAAAGCTGTTACTGAAAGTTTTACAGCTTCTCACAATAAACCTCTGTTGCTACTCGTATGTCATCGTAACTAAATACCTGGCTGAAACAATTTTAGAGAAGAAAGGTTTATTTTTGGCTCATGGCTCCATCAGAGTAAGAGACATGGTAGAACAGCCCCGGACCTGGTGGCAGGAGCATGTGGTTTAGTCACATGGTGGTGGTCCGGAAGCAAAGAACATGGACTCTAAAGAGGTGGGTATGTAACCTCCTGGTCACTCTGCCAGCAAGTTCCTACCTCCTAAAGGCAAAACGGCACCTCAAGCTGGGGACTGATAGTTCAAAACCCAGCCTACAGAGGTATTTCAGGCCCAAACCCTAAATCTGCTAACTCACTTTGGGATGCTCTTTTATTTCTTTGTTTGCTTGTTTGAGGCAGCCCTATGCACTATGCAACCCTGCCTGGCCTCAAACTCACCAGAGATCCATCTGCCTCTGCCTCTCCGGTGCTGAGATTAAAAGTGTGCTCCACCATGTCTGGCCAGGATATTTTGTAAGTCATAAGCTGACATTTAAAAACACAGTAAAAGTATTTTTAAATAAATAAATAAAAGATAATAAAGAGCAGAGCCTGCTGCAGTATAATATAGGATAATTTATAGTATTTATGATTATAATGGATAGAACCTTTTTTGACTTAGGAAATACATCCTGAAAACTCTTACACAAGTGTGCATACATTTTTAGAATGCTGTGGTGATGATTATCTATCATTGAACTGGCCAGTCCACTCTAAGTGAACACTTAGATTGTTGTACTTTCTCACTCTATTTAAAGTACTTGGTGAGACCAACGTGTTTGCCTTGACCTCCTTGTAGCAGCTGACACGTAAACCTCATCTTTAAAGTCATCCTTCAGTTTCTGTATTTTCATTTTCTCCAGGGTTCCCTTTCCTAAACTCCTTCAGCAACGGTTAGCTCAGACCTCCAGCTGCAGCCCATTGCTGAACAGTCTTCACTTCATCTCTGGGTGATTGTCTCTTCTTGGTCTCCTTGTGATTGTCATTCTGCACACACGTGCGCGCGCGCGCGCACACACACACACACACACACACACACACACACACACACGCTTGCGCGCGCATGTGTTTCTGAGTCAGCTTATTTCACTTCATATAATGATCTCCAGTTACATTCAATATCCTCCCCCCAACCCTGTGTGTATGTGATACTTTCTTTACCTACTCATTTTCTGGCAGCTACCTAAGCTGTTTAAATTTCCTACCTATTGTAATAACAGCAATAAACATGGATGTGCAAGTATCTCTGTGGACAGCTGACTTACAATGCTTCAGGTATATCTACCTAGGATTCGTTATAGTGAGTCATGACTTCCTTGAGGAACCTTTATGCTGATTTTCATAGTGACTGTACCAGTCTATATCCCAGGAGCAATAGTTAAGAGCTCAGTAGTTAAGAGCACTGGCTGCTTTTCCAGAGGACCCAGGTTCAATTCCCAGCACCCACTTGATATCTCAACAACCATTTGTAACTGCATTCCAGGGGATTCGGCTACTTCTTCTGAACTTTGAGGGCAGGAACACATGTGCTACACAGACATGCATGCAGACAAAATACTCATGCACATAAATTAAATCTAAAAAGGAAAAGTTATGAGATCTCTTCAATTAGAAAAGAGTTCTCCTCTCCACACCCTAACCAGCATTTATTTGGTTATCTCGATGACAGCCATTCTAAGTGGGGTAAGATGTGATTTAAACGCCATTTGAATTTGCTTTTTCCTGGTGGCTAAGGATACTGAGAACCTTTTCAAATAGTTAGTCCTCTTAATTTCCACATTGGCTTGTGACAGGTCTCTTACCCTCTTTTCATTGGCTTGTGGCACTTGGCTCCGATTCTGAGTATCTTCACTCTCCTTTCTCTTCTATATTGCTACTACCATAAGTTAAGATCTCTATTTCCCCTCTAGAGGAATAATTAATGTTAAAGCCTCCCAAAACGTTTCCTGGTTCCGTTTCCTCTTTTGAGACTTCTTGCACACATACTAGATGGACTCTTGAAAACACTTCCCTCCTCGACTTTGATGATCCCTAAGACGCACACCCAGCCTGAAGAGTCCTTCTCAGTTTGTAAACCCTTTTGGTCCCTTCAGTTCCTAGCACTCTTCTGTGCTTTTCTTCTTGATACTAGTTCTGCCTGCAAGACAGGGGTCCACCATCTCTGATACGTAAAATAGCCCTCATTTCTGAAGCACACCTTGCCTGACACTCCTGGATAAGTGAGGTTTTATGGCTACTGTTAGGGCAAGCCGGGCGGGTTTCTAAGGAACCACGAGACACGAACCGCTGCAACACGCATGAGGCATTTATTAATAACCGGCGCACTCCAGGTCCCGCCTATCCCACGCAGGAGATGAGCATGGCGGGCCCTGATCCCTCCCCCCCCAGCCCTTTTATAGGGTTCAGGGGAAAGGGGTCTGGGGATGGGGACTCGTGCAGCTTTGATTGGCTCAGAGCTCTCTGTTAAACTCATCGGTTGGGAGTTTTTTGCGCGCGCATGTGCAGGTTCCAGGGGGGGGGCGTGGTCAACCTGTGCCCATGGACTAGCCGTCCTTGAGACAGGGTGGCTCCTGGTATGCTGGGGAAGGATGAATCCTGCTGATAAGCTTAATGGTCATTTCCCTGTGGGTGGGGAGGAGACTGAAGAGTACTGTTAATGGCTGTACCTGGGAAGGCATTTCTCAATAGGAGGCATTTCCCCCTATATGTGACTGCATTCCTAGGCTTCATATTTCTTAAATCCTTTCACTACAGCATGCTTGGCTTCCCAGGAAGTCCACTCTGAGGTAGAGATGAGCAGCTTATGAGGAAAAGGGAATCAGAAATGAGTTGTGTGAGAAAGTGGGCATCTTGCAGTCACAGCAGGGGCCTCTGCCAACCTCTAGGGACCATGGATATCAGACTGTTCTTCAAAGTTCTGTTAGCTCAGCTCTCACTCTTTTCTCGTGACTATTGTTCATTCGTACTGTAGAATGTTAAGTTTTATGTTGGACATCTCCCTGACTCTGTTCTTTTTTGTCTGCTCTTTTTGTATATTCTTTCGTATGTATACCCAACTCTACCTTGCCTATAACAAGTGCACAGGTTAATCCTTGTTGAATGAAAGGAGCTAGGATCGTCTTTGTGCCCTTGTTTCCTCATCTTTATAGTAGGTATCGTAGTTACTGTTCTGTTGCTGTGGTGACACATCCTGACCAACATAGCTTATAGAAGAAAGCATTTAATTGGGAGATTGCTTACAATTTCAGAGGATTGAGTCCATCGCCGTCACGGCAGGGAACACAGCAGTAGGCAGACAGTATGACACCAGAGCAGTAGCTAAGGGCTTATATCCTGGCAGCAGGCAGGGAGAACTAGCGGGAGACTGGGCTTGGTATGTATGGCCTTTTAGAACCTCAAAGCCCACCCCCAGTGACATGCCTCCTCCAACAAGGCACACCTCCTGAGTCTTCCTAAATTGCCCACCAACTGGGAACCAAACATTCAAACATATGAGCCTATGGGTGCCATTCTCATTCAACCACTGCAGCAGGCTAACCAAGGCTTTTGAAGAACCTCAGTGACACAAATTACACAGATGAATAATGGCTTTCACAAAATATATGCAAGAAAATTCATTGTTTCTTCATCTTGCTTATAGATCCCATTCAGTAGATGGCCATCTAGAGAAGTCAGCTCATCTAAACTTAAATAGCAAGTGACTAACCATTACATCTCAGTTAATGGCCTGCCTGCCCTAGATTGCCAGTGTTGAGATATTTCTCCATCTCTTCCCATGGCCTAACATTTGAAATTCCTTTTGTGTAAAACCAAGCCTGCAGTCTCCCTACTCACCCCAGTCTCTCTGACCCATTTTTCAAAACTCAGTTAAGAGCAGCTTCAACACCTATGCCTGAGATCCAGAAATAGCCTCAGTCTCTGACCCCTGCTCCTTTGCAAGGGCCTCTCTCCGGTAACAGTTGTATGTTAGTTGTAGCACTAGACATCAAAGTTTGTGGCCTCAGAGAACTCACAGTCTGGTGTATATGTTAATATTGTAGGAAAGGGGGCAGGAGAAAAACCAACAGACAGAACAAAACCTGGGCCATGTGACCCAGGCCCCAGCTCTGAAAGATAACAGGATTTATCCAGGTAACAGTGAAGAGCATGTGGCACATTCTAGAAGCTAAAACATGTGCAGCCAAGGTGGGTCGTTGTTCTGGGGTCGGCTGAGTTATATTGTGATGATTGTATTAGAGGAATCTGGGTTAGGTTTGGTGTATTTGTTTTTAAATTTGAAGGCAAGCAACTTGCAGCTTTAAATGTGGGGAAGGTGGAGATTTGTGGAGAATGTGAAGGAAAAACTCGAGGTAGACAATTAAGTTGACCCTGGGCAATACTGTCAGATGTATAGATTCAATGGAGACTTCTCTTTGAAGTTGCTTGACTGAGAACAGTAGAATTCATGATAATTGAGGATATAAGAAAGTTCCATTAATGCCAACTAGTGTATTTTTTTAAGCTAATCAGCCTAGGAAAACTAAGGAAACAGATGAGATAAAAGAATAAAATGTCGATTTATTTGCCCCAAACATAGGTAACGATCAGAATTCCAATGTTTGTTCTGTCTTTGTTTCTCGAGACAGAGTTTCTCTCTTATAACTCTGGCTGTCCTCGAACTCCCAGAGAGCCACTCGCCTCTGCCTCCCAAGTGTTGGAATTAAAGGTGTGTGCCACCACTTGCCCAGCTGGGTAGTTTGTTTAAAACAAACAAAAACTGTTGTGAGCCCCCAAACCCCAGGGATTCAGAACATTGACACTGTAAAGCTTAGGGCACTGGAAGTTTCAGAAATTGATTGTGGTAACCATAGTCATTCCTGATTCTGGACTGTTCCTGAGCTTTATTCTAGTTCTCTAAGTCTCAAGTGAGTTAAGGACAGACTGGACAGGTTATTTTTTCATTCTATGGTTAACTAGAACTGATGAAAACAAAAAAACCTGCACTTGGAACAGAATCAGGTTTGAGTGTGTCCCTTCCTTGATACTGGGCTAAAGGGGAAGACATAGGAAAGGATCATAGAGTTGACCCTAGAACCAGGCTTAGGCAGCTGTTATTAATTGAGCTTTAGCTAGAATGACCTGTGAGGTGGCAAGATCACTCGGCTCCTCGGTCTGAGTCCTGAACCACTCAGCTATAAATAATAATGAAAGAATCTCTGTCTTAACATTCTGTCTCTTCCTAGCAGCAGTTATGTACTTGGAACTTTAACCTCTCCGTGTTTTGATTTCCAGAATGATAAATAAAACCTACCTCATAGGGTTGTTGGATGAAAGAACCGAGGTATCATATACAAAAGAATTACTAAGTACCTGGTACGTGGCGAGAAACCTGCCCTCTTAGAGCTGCATAAACAGAACTCGGGACCCTGACATAGACGAGTACGTGGTCAAACAGTACTCAGATGTCAGGAGTGGGAGCTGGAAAGGTGTGACTGGGTAAAATGACCAGTGCTAGAAGTTGGAGTCCTCAGAGCGTTAACATGTTTTATTACTTTGCAAAATGTTTGCTATTTCACAGCCTGTTACTGAGTTGTGTTATGTAAATTCTCTTCTGTTGAGGAATCCTGTGACTTCTTGTGTCCAAGCTGTGAACTTAGGACAGCTCTTCTGTTTTCTGTTTGGCAGATTATGGGAAGTAGGCAGTTTGGTGTGTTTGGCCAGGCAACGTTGAGTTCTTGAGGTGGGGGACAGCTTTCCATTATGAGGACTTTCTTTTTGTATTTATTGTTGTTGGGTAATAATATTGAACAGATAAAAGTTACAGTCCAACTCTTGAGTGTTTTCTAATCCATGTCTTTCCTAATCCATTAAGAACTGATAGCAAGGAGTTTTAAAGGGCACAGTTGGTTTTGTTTTAGCAGCAGAGACTGATGGTATAAGATCCATCCATAAGATGGTATAAGATGGTATAAATAGTACAGTCAGATTGGAAGGAAATATTTGAGGTTCAGAGAAACTGGGCTCCATATGTTACAGTGATTTACAGAGAGTTAGTACTGTCTATGCTGGTGACCCTTGAGACTCAATAAATGGGAAATAAGGAACACCTGAAGAGAGAAAGATGTAACCTTTAAACTGCTCATCTGACAACAGTTTGTATTCTGTGATTAAGGAAAAACAAACCATTTTTCCGACAGTGCCATGTAGCGTCAAGCTGTTTGTGCAGCTTGATGGGCAGCGGAGGCCTGGGGCAGTGGAACCTGGCCTATCACCCAGCTCTTCCAGGTGCCACAGATCCTCTCTCTTTTGAACAAATGTTTTCCAAAAACTTGTCATGGACACTAATTGAAACAAGCCATCAGGACTGCAGTTGCCGGTAACAAGCATGTAGGTAGCCGCAGGTTAATGTCCAACTTCAGTAGCTGTGATGTTTCAAAACACTTCATTGTTTTTGGTGCAGCACATATTTTGGAATGTAAAATGAAGAATTGGTCAAGAAATTGTGAACAGAACCAAATGATGAAAATTAGTTCTTTTATATTAATAAAAAATTATATAGAAATAAACAGTTAATTTTTAAAAAATGGAAAGAAAAACAAGCCAGCCAGGTGGTGGTGGTGCATGCCATCACCTTTGATCCCAGCACTTGGAGGCAGAGGCAGGCGGGTCTCTGTGACTTTGAGGCCAGGTGGTCTACAGAGTGAGTTCCAGGACAACCAGAGCCGCATAATTGAGAGACCCTGTCTCAAAAGGACCAAAAGAGAAAATGAAAAAAGAAAAACAAGCCACTGACTATTTCAAAATGGTTGCTGAGAATTCGCCTAAAGCTGTAAGGAAAAAGATGTTGACTTGTAAAAGTCCTTACACAGCTAGTGACAGAATCTCTCGTTTTCCAGAAGACCTGTTACCATTTTGTGATCTTAGTTTGCATTTTGTAGTTCAGAAATCAAGTTGCTCCTACATCAGGGTCCTCACTAGGTAGGATGCCCTGGATAAGAATGTGCTAGCACTGGAGACCCCACCCCAGGGTGCTTCTCTCACTGAACTCTCTCACTCATGTCTCACTGCTGCAAGAAGAAAAGCTGCCCTTTGTGTGACCCACATGAGCAAGAGTCAGCAAATATCTGAAAGACGGAAGGAGGGAAGAGGGAGGAAGTAAGGAGACTTGTAGATCCATCCACTCATTAGAACTGACTGCCTGCTTAGCGACTTGTCCCTCTAAAGCCATTCCACCTGCCACTGATTTCGTTTTCTCCCTGTAAAAGGACATGATTTGGATTTATAAAAGGCTTTGTTATAATTGGCAATGTCTAGAACATTGTCCAAGCTATTATTATAACTTTTATCTTTACTCCCATCTCTCTTGTTACTGATTGTCACCTAGGTTGGGCTGACAGCACTACATCTTAGTAACCTTTTATCAGGTGCTTTCAATGTCTCATCAACCTGAAATAAATACTAACTTAGGAAGCACTGAGAACCCTGATGTGTTCCCGCCCTTGTATGCCACTATTTAAAAGTTGTTTTGGTTTTTGTTTGTTTGTTTTTTGTTTTCGTCAATGTGATGCAAGCTACAGGCTAGAGTCCTCTGGGAAGAGGGAACATCAGTGGAGACATTGCTTCTGTAAGATTGGCCTATGGCAGGCCTGGGGCATTTTCTAGATTAGTGGTTGATATGGGAGGGCCCTGCCCACTGTGGACAGTGCCGCCCTTGGGCAGATGGTCCTGTGTTGTATAAGAAAGCAAACCGAGCAAGTCATGGAGAGCAAGCCAGTAAGCACAATTCCTCCATGGCCTCTGCTTCAGGTCCTTCTTCCTGCTCCTGCCTTGGCTTGACTCAGTGAGGTACTGTGATCCCTACATGTAAAGCAAATGAACCCTTTCCTGCCCAAGATGCTTTTGGTCATGGTCTTTATTACAGCAATAGAAGAAAAAAAAAGATGAACTTGTACAGAGTGTGCCTTCATTAATAGTGGTCACTGATGTGACCTGATTAGGGAAACCTCCTTTATGAGCGAATTTCTAAAGAGCCTATTTTGTCTTAGAGTCAGGGCTTCTAATCTGTTGTCCCCTATCCCACTCAAGAAGCTCTTGGGTAGAACTATGGTATTCATGAATTTGGAGGTCAAAATAGACTAGAGCTTTATTTCCACTGTTACATCAAGGTAACAGTTCCTGGGTGTGTTTGTCGTATTGGTGACTTAACAGTCACCAAAGAAATCGTCACCTGCCTATTTCTTATCTTACATAACATTTGATGAAGATGTTGTAGAAAAGCTAATTATAGAAGGCATTGGACTGTGCTAGTCTAATCTGTTTCTATAGCTAAGTCCTCAGGACAGGCCTACTTGGAAAGATATTTTGTTTTGGCTTAAAGTACTGGTCCCTCAGCAAAGTCCTAAAGCAACACAGAATGTCACATGGCACGGCACAGGGAACAGGCGTGTGTATCTGCTTCTCTCTGTCTCTCTCTCTTCTACTTTAAGGACCATAACTAATCCTAATCACCTCCAAAGGCTCTACTTCTGAATCTCATAGTTGGATTGAGTTTCTATCTTCATATGTCACAATGGGGATTGAATTTCCACACCCGGACTCCTGGGGGAGTCGCTCAAACTGCAATGCAGGAAGGAAGCTATTTTAAAGAGACACTTGTGCCCCTCCCTTTGGCTCTAAGAAAATCAAAGCAATAGGCCCTTAGAAATTGCAATTTCCCCAGTAATCTCATGCTGGGAGA
This sequence comes from Cricetomys ansorgei, assembly GCA_026225945.1. Lineage (NCBI taxonomy): Eukaryota > Metazoa > Chordata > Mammalia > Rodentia > Nesomyidae > Cricetomys > Cricetomys ansorgei. The sequence continues at coordinate 539,596 of JAMJFZ010003403.1, forward strand.
AGAAATACACTGCAATCCTGGTGTCAGCCAGAGGGAGTTGTCTCCTGGAAAGAGAATTTGCTAAAGAAATGAACAAAGACAAAGGTGGTATGTGGGACCACACCCTGACAAGGACTGCTTAACTATTTGTGCCCTTTGCCTTCTATTTAAACCTTAGTGTCATGCTAGGATACTGAAGATAAACTTGGGAAAGTCACCTGGCTTCTCTGTTCCTCTTCCTAAATGGCCCACGTTGAATCTCCTACTAAGCCATGTGGCAAAGGCCCAGACTCTGACCCTAACTATGGTTTAAAAAAAAAAGACTACTTCTAAATTGTATCAAAGACTTACCACTAAACCCTTCTTAATGCATGAGTAAGGAAGTGCTTATATTGCTCTGAACCTGAATTTTGAAAACTGTCTCACTGAGATAGAAGTGTGAATTTCTGTCTGCCTTGAAGGTGATTGCCCAACCCTGAACTTCCAGCTTTAATTTTTTAAAATGTAATATTTTATTATTTTATGAGTGTTGCCTGCATGTATGTCTCTGTACCACCTGTGTGCAGTGCCCTCAGAGGCCAGAAGAGGTGTTGAATCCCCTGAAACTAGAGTTACAGATGGTTGTATACAGTCTTATCCATGTTGAGATTTGAACTCGGGTCCTCTGAAAGAGCAACAGAGATACCTCCCCAGCTCCTCCCAAAAGCTCCCATCATATAGTCAAAGGCAAACTTGAAAGACAAAATTTTTAGGAGTAAATACAGCTGGGACTGCCTTCCTCTTCATCCATGGGGAGTTGTCCAAATGCTTCTAGTTCCTACACTTGGTTCCTGCTTTTTCCAGGCTTATGGTATCGCTTCCGTACTTACCTTATTACTTGATGAGATAAGAACACACCTCCTCATATGAGAACACAGCCTGTGATGGCTCCCACAGTCTAACAGCTGTGATCCATCTTGCTCATCTAAATATCCCCTGATATTTTAATGTAGTTTGTAGTGTCCATTGATACCATCTCAATCAACAGAAAGCAAAAAAATACTAATCTTTCTCCTCTTTTCCATTTCTCCCCATTTTCTACAAACTTTTTCAAAAGTAGCTGGAAATTTATTGTTGTTGTTTTTGTTTGTTTGTTTTGTGACAGGGTCTTGCTATGTAACCTTGCTTAGCCTGGATCTTGTAGAGAGACTCCTACCCCTGCCTTCCAAGTGCTGGTATTAAAGGCATGTGCTACGACACTCAGCTGTTCTTTTGCAATCCACAGTCCCCAGCTTCTACTGGTCCAACTTGCTGTTTTTTGACTCTGTGGTAGTGCAAAAATGCTACACATTCTGGAGAAATCCTATCTTGAACTTTAAATTTGGTTCTTTTCCTGGGCTGCTAATGTGTAGCATAAAACATGATTCTGAGCAGCAGCAGGGATTTATCAGCTGAAGATCCCAAGAGCGTGTAGCCAATGCACTGTCACATGTGCTATATTGCCAGGGTTTTCCCACCTATCTCCCTTCCATGCAATGCAAATCCATGATATTTTCAACACTTTATTATAAAATAGGATTTATCTTGATTTTGCCTAACAATAGCTTAATGTAAGTGTTCTAGGTACATTTAAGATAGGCTAATCTTGCTCGTAGGTTATGGTATTTTCATGAGGTTTAAGGGGTAACCCAACTGTAAGTCTCACTGATATTTCCCCTCCTGTTGACCAACATGATTTGCCTTTTTCCCCTTTTGGTTTCTAAAGAGAATTAGTGAACATTTTTTCCAAATTCATCACTTTACAGATTAAAAACTGGAACCTCACGGGAGACAGAAAAGAGGCACTTAGTCATGTCACAGATCACATGTTCTAACAGTGTTTACTTAAAAAAAAAAAAAAAGTTGGCCTGTGGTAGGCTCTGAGAATATGACAGACAAACTGATTTTAGTTCCTGCCCTGTGAGTGTCACTCACAGCTGTTTGGAGCAGGCAGTGTTAAAGGGCTGACTATAAGAATGGTATGCAGAATATTATCAGGTTTTGCTGAGAAACACGATATTGGATATGAGGATGCTGACTGAAGGTCATTAGGGTATGGCCTAAATTAAGGCAAAATTTGAAGAATAACAAAGAGCTGACTGGATGGAGAAAAAGGTATCATCTAGGCCAAAAGATCACCGTGGCACACTTGTGAAAGTAAAAGCATTAGCTCTTGACATAGAGAGCAGCACCTGGAAGACAGAAAGAGAAACTGGAGAGATGGAGGGTCAGCTAGCCAGGGCCTCTCAGAGTTTGGATTCAACAGTAGATACAACACAGCGGGAAACATTCGAAAGCAGGGTATGTATGCTGAAAGCAGAATGATGCTTTTGGATACTCTCTGGAGAGTAATTTCAAGGTCAGATGCTTGCCAGACTTAAAAGATGGGGCCTAATCCTGTGGCTTCTCATTCTGGGTCCATTTTCTGTTGTCAGAGACTTCTTATAAGAAATAAGTACCAGCATGCATTAAATAGAAGATGCAATGGAGGGTCCAAACAGCTTTCTTTGACTTCCCCAGTTAGTAGCCAAAGCTCACATCCTAACCTGTGGTAAACTCCCAGAAGGATTAAGATGTGTCTGTTATACAGTTTCTCAGCCACACAAAAACTCCCTCTCTTCTCTCAACTACTCTAGTTACCGTCTACTGTTGCCCTGAGCCGTTCATGCTGTGATGGTTGTTTATCAGGCCTTCCAGGCCGCAGCTTGTGTCTGTGCCATGAAGCCAGCCTGTGGGTCAGTGACAAGCGCCGTGACGTTGGCTTCCAGCCAGTACATATCAGTTGTAATCATTCAACAGTTTGTTTCTTGAGTCTTATTTACATCCTATATTTATACAACTTAATTTTAGAAATAGCTGCACATGTATTTATTCTGACTCTGAAATACCCAGCATGCTTTTACCTCACGATTACTAATTCATACATGTTTTGTTGAGCTTCACCTAGCTTTACTTTGTCTTATTTTGTTTTTATTATAGATGTCTGTGTGTAGGTATGTGTATGTGAGGGCAGGGGCCTGCAGAGTCCAGAGTACCAGCCCCTGGAGCTGGAGTTACAGGCAGCTGTGATTCCCCCCGGTGCTGGGAACCCAGCTCAGGTCCTTTGGAGGAACTGTACATGCTCTTCACCACCGAGTGATCTCTCCAGCCCCGTCTTAATTTCTTTTGTTTTTGTAATTGTCTCACTGTATAGCCCAGGCTAGCCTTGAGTTCAGTTTCTTATTGCCTTGCCCTCCCACATGCTGGGGTCAGTCTTGTACTACCTGAATTACACAAGTGTTGTAGTGTCCTCGGAAGAGTAAAGGTTTTAGACCCAAGTATTTTCCACATCACATAACAGCCTTACCCTGAGCCTTAAGTAAGTTGGAGTAGCCTCTGTAAATGGGGATAAAAGTTCATGCTCACAGGACACTTATTAAACTGGCACACAGTAGATGAAACTTCTGTATGACGTGCCATACCTTTTCCCACTATTCTATGAGCAAAATTGCTTGATTGAAGTATAACTGATAACCAGTAAATCTCATATTTAACATGTTGAATTTATACATCTGACATGGCAAGCGTCCGTGTCCCATCCTGTGTCCCTCCCCTCGCCCAATGTCCCTCCCCAGCAAATCATCCCATGAGCAGGTTTTAATCTATTTACCTGTTAATTTCTGAGCTATTTTTTGTGTTTTGTTTGTTTGTTGTTTGGGGGATATTTTTGTTAGAGATAAAATCTTCTCTCTTATTTTTGAGATTATAAATTTTATCATTTCTTCTTTGTCTTTCTTCCCTCCAAATCTCCCATATACTCTTTTTCCCATATACTTCTTTTTCAAATTCATGACCTCTTTTTTAAAAACTGCTGTTCTGTGTGTGTGTGTGTGTGCGTGTGTGTGTGTGTGTGTGTGTGTGTTTCTAAACATAACCTTCTCAGTCTGAATATTACTTGTATGTGTGTTCTCAGGGCTGACCATTTGGTATTAGATACCAAATTGGTGTGCTCTTCTTGAAGAGCACTCTCAACATTGCTTAGTTGCCTGTAGTTCTTTGTGTAAGGTTGAGACCGTGTGGGCTTTCTCCCCTGTCCTCTTTAGCATGTCTGCTGTTGTTTGTCTTTATACAGTTCATGTTTACACAGTCATGTTGGTGAGACCTTATGGGTATATGTCAGAGCTGACATTACTAGGAGACACAGTCTCATAGCAAACTCCCTACCCTCTGGCTCTTACCATCCTCCTGCCTCTTCCTCAACGTTCCCTAAGCCTCAGGTGTGAAAGTGTTTTCTAGATGTATCCATTAGGACTGTGCCCCACAACTCTGCGTTTTGATTGGTTGTGTTCTTCTGTGGTGGTCTCCATCTGTTGCAAAGAAAAGTTTCCTTGATGAGGGTTGAAAATTACACTTACCTTTATGTATAAGGGAAAATCGTTTAGAAAGTAGTTAGGGATGGTTCTGGTTTAAGCCATAGTTGTAGGTGAGAGCTAGAGAGCTGTTGGTTACTGCCAAGGTATATATGCCACTACTACACCTGTAGAGACATGATGCCGTGTTGTTGTGGTGATTCATCAGTGTCTTAGCTGGGTAGAACTGTTGGTTGTTTCCTTCCTTTGGAAGTTGTATTGCACCTTCTGGTATCACGAAAGCTACTCCCCAGAAAGGAGGCATTCATTCCAGCTCATGGCCCTCTGGACCCTATTTCTGAAGTCCATGGTATCTTCATCAATGGGGATTTGAACTTCCACCTCTGGGAGTATCTTAGTTAAGGATATTACTGCTGTGATGAAACACCAGACCAAAGCAATTTGGGGAGGAAAGGGTTTGTTTGGCTTACACTTTCACATCACTGGTCATCATGGAAGGAAGTCAGGGTAGGAACTCAAACAAGAAAGGAACCTGGAGGCAGGAGCTGATGCTCATCATGGCTTGCTCAGCTTGCTTCCTTCTAGAACCCAGGACCACCAGCCCAGGAATTGCACCATCCACAACGGGCTGTACCCTCCCCAATCAATCAATTGAAAAAATTCCTTTCAGTCAGATCTTGTGGAGTCATTTTCTCAATTATGGTTCCCTCCTTTCAGATAACTCTAGTTTGTTTCAAGTTGACATAAAACTAGCTAGTACAGGGGGTAACCAAGGGCAACAGCGGTAGACTTTATATTTGAGGAGTCTATTGGACAACCCTGACCAACAACTCAAGAAAGGGCTTCTCATGCCTGGTTTTGGTTTCTGTTAGGTGGTCTTCGGCTCTTGGAGGGAGTATTTTCAACCCAGATGAGAAAGCTCCATTTAAACTCTCTATGTATATTTATATAGAGAATTACATATATTTTGGTTTCTTTATTTATTTTTAGATAAATAACTAATAATGATAACTAATAAATAATAGATAATAGATAAATAACTAATAATAATAGTATGGACGGTTTTATTTGCAAATTCTCCCAACACTCATGCTTGGAGGAGGGAGTGGCTGACCTTATAAAGCTTCTTTAAAATGATCAATTCTTCCATACTGATGTAGTCAGAATATTTCATTTTTAATTGGCATTCTCACTAGGAGAAAGTGAGCTTTTAGAATTCATGCAACAGAAGTGTAGGTGTGTATGCTACAGATGCCATCTCAGAGAGCACATGCCTGGACATGGACAGATTGGGACAGATTGGGAAGACCCACCAGGATCTTAGATCTAGGAATAGACTACAATTTACCTTAACAATAATCATGCTGATTGTAAGGTGACAAGAGGTAACTAACTCCCTTCCCTCAACCCCAGGACCTCAGAAGATGCAGTGTCTTCAATGTGGGTAACAACCTCAGTGAAGAATATTTATTTATTGCCTTCTTAATATGTGTGTGTGTGTGTGTGTGTGTGTGTGTGTGTGTGTGTGTGTTTCTGTGCACTCAAGTGTGTGAATGTGTGTTATGTGTGTGGAGGATACAGACAGACACAGTCTCCTGTTAATGGTTTAAAGCCAAATACCATGTATTCTGGGCCAATAGGTTGGGCCAGGCTTTTCTCTGAACAATTTCCAACACTCTTAAGGAAAGAGAGAAGAGTATGTAAGGCCCTGTGTTGTGTTAGACACCCACTCCTGTGGCCAGAACATTTAACTGATACAAGAACGATGGGAAGCCCCTCTGGGTTGCCTTCACAGTTAATAAGACTCTCTTCACCTCTGCATCTAGGCCAGAGAGGGGCCTGCTTAGCTCTACACACTTCATGTTGATGATTACTTCTAGGTCCTGGGGGCCTCATTACCTCCATATTCATCTTCCTTTGCTAGTACCAAACAATGGATGAAATTTAATCATATGCCGAAGGACTCTTGAGAAGGAGAATTTGAGAACTCTTGCCTGCTGCACTCCGTGCAGGAATGATTGGGAGGGTCCAGAACTGATCTTTTGTGGTGAGACTAAATGTATCATGCACTGTATGACTTCTGATTTATTTTTAAAAACATTCCCAGCCCCATTGGCTCCCTTTTAATAGTTTTCTAGAGCCTATTTATTATTACAGATGTTACTTTCAAATGAGGTCATGCAGCTTTCCTTTACTTCCAAAGGCACTCTTTGCCTTTTTATTGCAGGGGTTGGCAAGGCTTGCAGGGAGAACAATGCAAATCTGAGATCAAGCCTCAGACCCCAGGAGGCAAGGAGAGGAGAGGCCTTTCTGTGTTTGCATACACTCACATCAGGCAAACACCAACAGATAGCATGATCACTCCATCCTGGGCATGACCTTAACAGGGGCAAATTGTCTGACAGGAGGGCAAGGAGACAGACATTGTGGTATCAGACTAGCTTGAGTCATGTGCCCTTCTTGTTCAAAGTAAAACCTCAAGCATGTCACAGAAACTCTCTGAGCCTATTTCCTTATGCATCTCAGAGATAATAATTTTTACTGCTTGAATTCGGGGGTATGGGGTATGTTATGGCTCTTTGGCATGTATGTGGAGGTGATGAGGAATGAATGGCTGGTAAAATATGCATGTTTGGAAATGCATCTAATCCTGCATGTAGTCTATTTTGCACAACTTTGCGAGAGAATCACTCACAAAATATTGCTTGCCATTGATTGGCTCACAGCCACTCTTGATCAATTACATGGCTGTGGCTGCCTTCTTGCTATGTTATCGGAAGTCAGTAGTCTTATCAGACTATATGGTCTGAAAAGCCAGAATTTCTACTCTGTGTCCTTCAATAGAAGTTTGACACCACTATTCTAAACTTGAAAGCTGTGCTGGGACTGGAGACCTTCAAACCACGGAGGACTGGAGATGTGCAGGAATTCTAACACTCGCCTGCATGTCTGGGTTCTTGCCATTCTAGTTTAATTCCAGTACCTGACACCTTACTGCATCTCAGGTCGACTTGCTGTGGTTGGGATTAAATAGCAAAAATTCATCAGCACAGAGCTCATGTTAGGCAACCCCTGCTCCGTATTGCTAGACTGGAACCTTATTTTCTTTCAGGTAATAGTGATCCCAGGTATCCCTGGGCATATATTCCTGGCAGGGGGCTAGGCACTGGTCTTCAAAAGTGAATTTCAGCATAAAACGAGTTTACTGAACAACATCATGATCTTTCCTTTGTGTTTTGAGTATTTCCAGTGACAAGTGGAAACATCGCTGATGCTAGACTGTGTCTACATGCCAGGAATAAAGTTGAAACTGATAGTTAAACAGTGAATGTGTATTTTAATTATTGCCTTGTTTGTTAATTTTTGGAAACCAATTAAACTGTTTGCCACTGATCAGTCCTCAGAGAACATAAAACTTTAAACATGGTAAACCTCACTCAGAAAGAGACTGGCCCAAATAGATTTTATTCTGGGTTCCACTTGGTTCATAGAAACCACAAATGATATGTGTTTATATAATTACCCTGTGCACAGATGGTATGTGCTCATGTACTCTACCCTGTGCATAGATGGTATGTGCTCATGTACTCTACCCTATACACAGATGGTATATGCTCATATACTTTACCCTGTGCACAGATGGTATGTGCTCATGTACTCTACCCTGTGCATAGATGGTATGTGCTCATGTACTCTACCCTGTGCACAGATGGCATAGGCTCATATACTCTACCCTATACACAAATGGTATATGCTCATATACTTTACCCTGTGCACAGATGGTATGTGCTTATGTACTGTACCCTATGCATAGATGATATATGCTTAAATACTTTACCCAATGCACAGATGGTATGTGTTCATGTACTCTACCCTATGCATAGATGGTATGTTTTTATGTACTCTACCCTATGCACAGATGATAGGTATGATAAGTGCTTATATCCTATGATGAATTGGAGAACTGACCTTGGCCCCTGGCTTCCTGCCCTGCTTAGTCAGCATTTATTTGCAAGGTGGCACTACTACTCTATTCTCATGTTCCCATCCTTCTACACAGGCTGCATCTTGAGATACCATTTTAAGCAAGCCCAAATGCAAATATCCACTATGATGTATGCAGGACACTTTGTACTGCACATGGTAGGTAGGAGTACTCCCGCCCAGTGCTTGTTGCCAACCCCATCTTATCCCCTGGTAGACCTTTCCTGTCTTTGGATAGCATCCCTAAACCTCTTCTAAGCTGCTCATCAGATATTGTGTTAATTAGTGAAAACTTCAGTGTATATTTCTGATCTCTCAACTAGTTTGTCCTAGGCATGGATTGTTTCTCCTGAACTCTTGCTTTCCACGTCACCAAACAGTTCCATTCTTGGCCAGGAATAATGGCTAAAAATAAATGGAGAAAGTTGATCAAAGTCTAGTGGACAGCAGGATTGTAGATGGAACAGTGACCTAGAGGCAGCAGCTCTTAGAGCTGAAGCAAGAGCTTCCTGTGTCAGATAGGAATTCATTCGACCCAATGTGTCAAAGCGCCCTGTGAGGCCAGCCACAGGGCCGAGTGCTAGAGAGACAGGGCAGGCAAGCAACTTGCCTTCTTCGGGAAGCTCTGGGAAGCCTTCACATGGTTGTCTTGTTGCACCTTTGGGCTGCTCAGGTACTATGTCCTACTAGTCTTCACGTCTCCATTTCAGAACGTTGATAACACAAGCATAATATTGTAATTAGCTCGCCCTTTGGTATTTGATACAGAATTGTTCACTGAAAAACGTTGGAGTCAGAAGAGCTATGTTTGAGACACCGTTCCACCTGCCAGATGTGGACTTGCATATATCCAAGACACTCACTGGATGCTGTGTTCATGGCTCCGGGCTCTGGAGGGACAAGGCCACATTACTACGTGCATGCACATGAAATAACTGGGGGAAAAGCATGTGATCTGTGCTTACACAGATAGGTACAAGTGCAGAAAAGAAACCAAAATTTTCTGGACTTGAGAAAGCACTGTGAATCGTCTTTAAGCTCTCATCTCCTCATTTGCAACATGGAAATTAGACTATTTTAGATATTTATTGTATTTGACTATGCACATATTAAATGCCCTGGGAGCTCTTTGCTACTGTAGAGGTGAAGTTTACCATTGTTGTCAGAATCGTATCTCAACTAGAGAAACAAATCCTTACCTGGGCCGTGTGGGCATTCAGAGCTGCGTGTGCTCAGAGCTGCATGCGCAGTCAGTCACACCTCAGGCACCCCTGCTCTCTGCCTTCCCACACTCACCCTCACTGCGCTGCTTTGTGCTCCCTTCTGCCTCTCATTCTGCCCACATAATGGTAAATACAGCAGGATGGGTTTGCTCATCTTGGTAGATGCTGCTGTGCGTGAAGCCGTGATCTGTGCACATCAACTGTGTAGTACAGTACTGAGTTGTTACGGGAGAGAGCGAAAGGCTTAATGGCTCAAAGAAAAGAGGGCATTCTGATTGTGGGAAGAGCAATAACTTTTGGAAGCTAAGGGTGGTGATGCACACTTGTAACTCCAGCATTGAGGAACTGAGGCAGGATGATTGTGAGTTTGAAGAGAGCCTGAACTTCATGGTGAATTTGAAGACAGCCTGGATTACATAGTGAGACCTTCCCCAAAGTAGTAGCAGTCAGAGGAGGAGGAGGAAGAAAAGAATTGGCGAGCCGTACAACATAGATCAGTGGAAAATGCACTGGCTGTAAAAGCATGAGGACTGGAGTCAATATCCCTGGAAGCCACATAAATCCAAGCATGTATCTATAATCCTGACGATATGAGAGGGGGATATAGGACAATCCAGAAGCTCTCAGGCCAGCTAGCCTGGTGTACACACAGTGGCAAACAACAAAAAAAGGGACCTTGCTTCAAAACAAGGTGCAAGGCAAGGACCACCACCCAAGGCTGGTCTCTGACTTCCACACAGAAGTGTGGCATGTGTGTACAATGCATATTACACATGCACATGTACACACACACACAGATTAATTTTTTTTTAAAGTAGAACAAAATTTTAAAATTTAAGAGGTTGTGAAAGAAGGTACGCATGGGTGGGTAACACTGGGGCTGAGGGGATGCCGAGCACAATCCCCTGGCAGGGACACAGCTGTGGGAGATCAGACCTCACAGCATGCTGTGAGCACAGAGCCCAGACACCTAGGTCTCGGCCCCAGCTGGGGTACTTTGACCAGTGGCTTAAGCAATTCTCAACTCCAAAGCAAGAATAATAATACCACCAACTTTCAAGAGTTGCTTTATGAATGAGACATCATAAAGTGAAGTAACCCTCTACATCAGCTCTGAGGAGTGTGAGAGCCATTTTACCTTTCTCTGGGTTAGAGCTCCTAAGTGATATGGTTCTGGCCCTTCGTGTACCATCTCTGTTGTTCCCATTACTGTGAAGAGAGACTATTCAGAGTCACAGGTCTAGTCCCTAGAGACCAGGTCCATTAACAGTTTCCATGGTTAGAGAATGGACTTCAGGCCATCGAGGTGCGGCAGCCTGATAGGAACCCGCCCGTGGGAAGAAAGATTACTTGAATCGTTTGTGCTGGAAAAATAGCTCAGGGCATAGAATGTCACTCTACCTTGTGAGGAGTAATAGCTTCTCTTGAGCGAAACTCTGCTTCCTACTCACAGGATGTTTTTTAAGGGGCCGAAAGAAAATATTTTGCAGAAAAATTTACAACCTTCTATCTGGTGAGATTTCTTTATACTACAAGCAGTTTATGCAAAACAGATGCCTGAAGCACCGTTCTCACGCGCACCTGTGGGCTCTGTGGTTATATTTCATTTTCTTCCTCCAGTTCTTGCAGACAACCTGAAATCCAACCCTGGAATCAAGTGGCAGTATTTCAGCTCAGAAGAAGGAATTTTCACTGTCTTTCCAGCACACAAGTTCCGATGTAAGGGCAGCTACGAGCACCGCAGCCGGTATGCTGATGTCCTGCCGAGTTCAGTTGTTGCTGACAGTGATCAGCCTGGTGGGGTGGGCTGTGACTCTGGGTAGAGGATTTGCCCAGTTTGGGCAAGACCCCAGATTTCAACCTCAGTAATGAGTTCCACACACAGGTCTGCCCCGAGCCCCGGGGTTCAGAAGCTTTGCCTTGTTTGGAAATGATGTCAACATTTGACGCATCTGGCTGTGCCTGTGTTCGGGCAGGGTGACGGCGAAGCACGGCGCTTTCCAACAGCTGTCTATCATGCCAAGCTGTGGGGAGGAAATGCAATTGCTTGCTGCACTTCGTGTCCTGTGCTATAGTTGTCTTTGTTGAAATAGACGTAACAGGACCCTCTCCACAGTGCGATGCCATGTGATACATTGCAGGAGTGATGGGTAATTGGTTTTTACACTTTGGAAGTTTTTATGCCCACTTCAGCTACTGCTAGTGATAAGGTTGTTCATAAAGTTTTGGATTAAAGACCACTATTATCCTGCTTTTCTCACACAGAAATGACTTGGTTGTAACCATGTCGCCAGAGGGAAAGTAGTGAGATCATTTGTAAAACAAGGCTCATCAGTTTACAGAAGGCCCTAGGCAAAGATGTCCTCCTCTGAGCCCTAACAGGGTCCCTTTGGCGGTGTCAGGTGTTCGATGCCTGTTCTCCATGCTGCTCTCTGAACTGTCACCTTAGTATCCCTTCATCTTTCCTTCAGACTGAATCCAGATTTTTCCCTAAGGGGCGAAAAAATCTTCCTGTGCTTTTTGAGGGAGGGAGGGAGGGAGGGAGGAAAGAAGAAGAGAAAATTGTTATTATCTGTATGTTTTCCTTCCTCTCTATATAGACTCTGGTACAGTTATGTGCCATGGAGACTGGACCAGAAATCATGACACTGGTGTCTAGTTGGCGAGCAGAGACTGACGTTTGCCCCTAAGCCTGAGAGTCTAAGGAAACAGATTAGATAGCCAGCTGCTTCTGCTCCTGGGAGGGAGGGCGGGGTCTCACCACCAGTCAGCTTTCACCTACCTGCAAGTTCCAGCTGAGGCCTGCCTGTAATGAAGCCGATTCTTTGGCTGAATGATCTGCGTTTCCCTCCTAGATTGCCAACATGTCTTAACTGGTCACCTTTGCAAACTCTCTACAGCCTTTGAAGGACCCCAGTAGGTTTCAGAGCACAGTGCCATAAGAACAGAACCACTGAGACCAATCGAGCTCTGTGGTCTCCTCCCAGTCTATCTGTGTAGCACATGGTGCTATTTATACGTCCCATGAAAGCCATTTTCGCTAAAGCTGCTTTGCTTTTCGCTAGGTGAATTCAGTTAGAATGAAGGCCGTACATCTTTTTAAGGAAAATCCTCTCCCCTAGTTTGAAGAACCACCCTCCCTCTCTCCCAAAAAACCAAAAACAAAAAAAGAGGAACATTTGACCCAGTGTCAGTGCAGGGCTGGGCAGGTGTTCTTACTGTTCTGTTCCTGGTTCATCCTGAGGTCACCTCTCCTGGATTCTTTTTATCTCATTCCTTTGCCAGCTAGATGGTACTGACTGGTGGTGAACTGGCATGGTAGTCTTAATACGAGACTTTAGACTTGTCAACAACTAGGGTAAATTTGGCCAGATTTTTATGGTCTTTTTGATACTTTGCCTACATTTCTTAATTTGTGCCCAGGCTTGTATGACTCACCGGCAGCTTGCATTTTACAGAACATTCTAGTTTTAGAGGTGTCAATAAAGGAGGGCTCTCTTGAGGCTAATTTGCTTCCTTAAATCACCCCTAATTTGTTCCAGGTTTAAAATGAGCAGAGAGCTAGCTCATTAAACCCCACCTTCACAGAGGAGGAGGCTGCTTTGATCAGAGGCGTTGCTCCTCTGTGGCTTCTGCATTTCGCCTTTCTCTTCATGTTGGCCAACAAGAACCTGTCAGGAAGAGTGGCTATTGCAGGCTTAGACAGATCTTGAGGATGAGGTTTGAGATGCTCAGCTTAGGAGCCTTTTGGTGGCTATACGAATTGCCGAAACATAGAAAGAAAAGGGGGGGTCGTTTATCAGGGGTGTATGTATGGGAAGAGAGAGGCCAGCCTGCCATTCAGAATTGCCCCACACATGTCTAGGTCCCAGGCCATCTCACTGTTATCAAAACCCCATCTGCATGTCTGCAAAGCAGAAGCCAACACTAGCAAATGGGCCTTGTTCTCCCTTTAGACTGAGTCTCTGTGGCCTGAGGGCCAGCAGTTCACTGCCCCAGGCAGAACGAGGGGTTGGACAGCGTGGCTGTGCAGAAGTAACCTGTGACTTTCAAGTACATGGAAGAAACCAACCTTTCAGAAAGTGTGTTCTCTTGTTTAAAGTCAGAATTTCATGCTCCTGTTCTTTTCGATGCACCCTCCACCCCCAACTTCATTCTGAGCTCGCTCTGACTGGTGCCGTCCCCAGAAGAAACACACACACACACACACACACACACACACACCCGTGAGCCAGCACGTCTGTAGTGTTCACAGCTATGTTAAGACCTTTTCCCTTCCTCTAGGCCCATCTATGTCTCTACCGTCCGGCCGCAGTCCAAGCACATAGTCATGATCCTAGACCACGGGGCCTCAGTCACTGACACCCAGCTCCAGATTGCCAAGGACGCTGCTCAGGTCATCCTCAGTGCCATCGACGAACATGATAAGGTGACTATCACCCCAGTGACTCTTGGGGCACGAAAGCTGTCTTGAATATCTCCAGCACTTCCTTCAGTCTCATTATGTCCATTCAGGTTCCTCATAGTGACATTGCAGCCAGCAGTGGACCAGGCATCACCAGTGGTCATTCTCATAAGATTATCATCATATGAGATGATCATCTCATAATATAAGATTATTATGTAGCCTGAGTATTTTGACTTTCTCTCACCAAAGACTTTTCTTACTAATCTCAAAGCTGAAAACACACAGAGACCATCCCACGGTCCTACCCTGGTCTTCAGTTTGAAAACCAAGATGGGCAGCTTTTGACAAGATTCTTTTCTGCATGGATTTAGGGATGAATTTTTGTTGTTGTTTTGTTTTAAATGTTACATTCGAACACTGTACTGCTGCTTTATTTTGGCTCAAAAGCCAAAGTCTCTGATTCTCTCCTTTACAGATTCTTTTCAAATTTGACAGGTTGATGACTTTAGGCATTTTGTTAAACTCAGAACCTGTTCTACAGGCCTTCTCTCTTGTTAAACTCCCCTGTTATCTGAGCATCCAAGCTTGGGCACTGTGGCTGAGGCAGGAGGATTATTTAACTCAGAAATTTGGAGTCAACCTGAGAAATATAAGGAAGACTCTGCCAAGAAGGGAGAAGAAAAGAAAAGAGAAAGAAAGAAAAAAAAAAGAAATTCTTTAAGTGGTAGATGGAAAAGTTACTGTTTTTCCTGTCTTCCAGATTTCTGTATTAACTGTGGCAGATGCCGTCAGGACCTGCTCGCTGGACCAGTGCTATAAGACTTTCCTGTCCCCAGCCACCAGTGAGACCAAAAGGAAAATGTCCACGTTTGTGAGCAGTGTCAAGCCCTCCGACAGTCCCACCCAGCATGCATTAGGGTTTCACAGGGCGTTCCAGCTGATTCGAAGCACCAGCAATAACACACGGTTCCAAGCAAGTAAGTGCATTTATGAGAGACAGCCACAGTAATGTGTTGAGAACTAGGTTCAGAACTCTCTTTAGAGGGAAACTTTACAATCTATTTCAGATAGAATTATCATCTGGTGTCTTCATAGCCATCTAATTCTAGGATCTACCTTATGAGATGTTCTCATCTTTTCCATTCTATCATGATCAGTCTGTGGGACTTCTAGACTCCCAGAGCCTCCTCTTCCTGCCACTTTATTAAGAACACGTCCTCATTTATTTCCCAAGGGAATA
The DNA here is from genome assembly GCA_026225945.1 of Cricetomys ansorgei. Lineage (NCBI taxonomy): Eukaryota > Metazoa > Chordata > Mammalia > Rodentia > Nesomyidae > Cricetomys > Cricetomys ansorgei. Next base: position 554,797 of record JAMJFZ010003403.1, read on the forward strand.
GCCATATCCTCTTTAATGTTAATTGTTAACGTGGCCTCCCTGTGGGCTTGGGGCAGTTCCATACTAGTGCACATATGTACTGAGGGGGCAGCCTGGATTCTTGCCTTGTTTCCTCTCAGTTCTAACCAGCTGTCATTTAGATGAGCATACCCTTCCCATGTACAAAGGCACTCTAATTTAATTTTCATGTATTAGAGAAAAATCTGGAATGAGGCTGTGTGCTAAAGGAAAGGGAAAGGGGATTGAAATAGGACTCTGCTTTGAAACTTCTCAAAGGAAACTTTTATTTCCCCTTTTACATTTGGAAATCTGTAGCCACTTTTCTTTATTTAAAAGCTTTGCTGCATCCTGTGTGGGGTTTTGCTTTCTTTCCTTTTGTCTTTTTCTCTGGAGGTTGGGTCTCACTGTGTAGCCCAGCCTGGCCTCCAGCTCTCTGGCCTCTTGCCGCTGCCTTCAGAATGCTGGCCTTACCCGGTTTAATACATCCATTACATAAACTTAAAGAATATATTTTCAAGCTATTCCGTGTGTCTATATCTAAAGATCTGAAGTCAGACAGTGCTGATGGATGTAAAGCATTGTGTCTGTCACTCTGCCTAAGTGACTGCAGCAGATGTTACTAGTGATGGCTGATGGCATATTGGTTTTATCTTTCTCTGTTTAAAAATTATAAAGTTAAGCCAGGTGGTGGTTGCGTACTCCTTTAATCTCAGCACTTGGAAGGCAGAGACAGACAGATCTCTGTGAGTTTGAGGCCAGCCTGGTCTATAGAGTGAGTTCCAGGACAGCCAGAGTTATATCAGAGAAACCCTGTCTCAAAAACCAAACACAAAAATAATGTTAGTAGTTTAAAACAACTTACTTTTTTAAAAATTTTTGTCTTTTTGGACATAGGGCCTCACATAGCCTTAAGATGTAGCGAAGGTATATCCCCATACCCACTTTAAAAACAACATAATTTATGATCTCACCATTTCCCCAGGTCACTATACATTAGCTGGGTCCTCTGAGCCTCATGAGGCTGAGACTCAGTGTAACCAGGGCTGTAGTATCAATTGAGGTTCCTAGTCCTGTGTGAGTTCACATGTTTAATGACAGATTCCATTTCCTTCCTACTATAAAACTCACGTCACTTTGCTTCTTTGAGACCAATGAAGGAGCTTCTCTTCTGCCCCAAGTCCCTGGTTTTGGAAGCTTTTACCCTCTTCTAACAGGCTCATCTGATCCAGCAGAACCACATCCCTTTTTCATTTATTCAAGTTACTCTACCAGGTAGCCTAATTACAGGAGCAAAATGTCATCACCTTCGTTGTATTCCACTGTTAGCAGCATGTGATAGCTTGGGCCCAGGCAGAGAGGGAAAGGAACGCTGTGGGCCCTTCAGATGTATCATCTGAGAATCTTGCCTACTGTGATCACTGAGCTCCAGCCACACACAGGCCAATATTATGGACTTACGTTCAACTGCCCACAGTTCAGTGAGGTCAATGCTTCCCTGATGAGTGTTCCAGATGGATTGGTTAATGTGCTGGTAGTTTTTGTCAACTTGATATAAACTAGAGTTATCCAGGAAGAGGGAACTTCGATTGAGGATTAGCATCAGCAGATCGACCTGTTCATGTCAGCGAGGCATTGTCTTGATTAATAATTGACGTAGAAGGGCCAGCCCTCTGTGATTGTCCTTACCCTCGGGCAAGTGGTCCTGGATAAAAAAACAAACAAAAAACAAGTGGAACAAACCAGCCAGTAGGCCATGTTCCTTAATGGTTTTAGTTCCTTCCAGTCCCTTCCCTGAGTCCCTGCTGTAAAATGAAATGAACCCTTTCTTTCCCAAGTTGGCCATGTTTCTCACAGCAACAGAACGCAAACTAGTGCAGCCAGTCTTTACAAGTGTTCTTTCTACTTAACTCTTGCGTCGTCAACCCGCCATAGAGGTTCTGTCCAGTTTTAATTGCTTTTTTTGTTCAAATAAAAGAAAAACATTAAGCTAGTAGTGGCAAACCCAGATGCCCACAGTGCCTAGGCAGCCAGAGAGATGGTAATGAGCATTCTTTGGAGATGTGGGAAAGGTAGAGGAGCTTGCTTCACCAAGGTGGGCAGCACTAGCATGACCATATCCTCTGATTCAAGAGAAGGCAGAGATACGAATTTTCTTCCTGAACTCTGGATTGTCAATGGTAATGTTCTTCTTCCTACTTAAAACCTTACTAAGCCTTCTTGCAGACCTTCCTATACCACTTCCTGTACCACAGTGGTACTTCCTATACCACTCGTTGGCAGAAAACCTGGTTTCATGGGAGGCTTTTCTCCTTGCTCTTGTCTGTTTGCTTTGTATTTGGTTTTTTTATGTTGTCAAACAAAAACGTAGCAAGAAGACTGGACAGTTTTTAATAGCACAGGTTCCAAAAAATGTTCAGAGGCGATTTTTTTTTTCCCTTTGAGGCCAAGTAAGATAATATTTTTAGAAGTTAGCTTGCAATCCCCTGGTTTACAGCCTCTATTCAGAGGAAGAAAACCCAACTTGGTTTGCTTCAGGAGTGTGCACTGTTCGCTTCATGGTGACAGGTTTTGAGGTATGTCAGGATATCTTTCTCAGTCATTCCTCTGCCTTATTTGTCTATGACAGACTGTCAGTGAACTTGTCATCATGAATAACCAGTAAGCTCCCAAGATCACCTGTGCCCGCTGGCCCTGGGATTACAGCTACCACACCCAGCCTCAGTTGTTAATCTTTTAAATGCATTGTACCCATCGGGCCTTCTCTCCAGTCCCTTCACTCTTATTCTCGGCTCAGTTCACCTTGGGGAAGGTCGTCTCACTGAGTTACAATTACTTCTCACCTGATGTGCTGTACTACTGCAGTACTCACCAAGCAGGACAAGGAGGCGTATTCGTTGGTGCAAGCCCTGCCAGACCTCAGCAGAGGGAACCACGGCCATGGCAAGCACCAACCTGGACAGTGGAACCCTGAGCGCCTGAGCTCAGGTGTAGTTATTATTTCTGAACTCCTCAGGCGTTCTACTGATAGCACATGCAGATCATTAGCAATCAAACACCCCCTACAGAAATCCAACACCTGCAAACAATACAAAATGCCAAGGCCTGTGCATCCTTTTCCCCAGCAGTGCCCAAAAACATCTATTTTAAACACAACTAAAAATAAACTTAGATAATACTTGTTGGCTTGATTTGAAGGGTCGTTTGAATCTTAAATTACAGTTCATCTTTAGGACAATCAAAGGACTCGATACAGCCATGTCTACTGAGGTTCCTTTCTTATTTACCTTCTTGCATCATCACCTTTTGTTTACTCACCCTTGAATTCAGTTGACCAACCAGTCCTCACAGCAGCCTTGTGATACACATTCCTCCAAATACATGCATGTCTGGAAAGTCATGACCTTTGCCTACATGACCCCAACACTAAGCATACAGTAGCAGTTTGGAGTACATGGCACTTCTATATCCTTCATTTTGCTGGGCTTCACTAATCAGCTTTCAAAATCAAAATGTACTTGGCAGTAGTTGGGGTCTGGCAAGTCACTTCACATATCTGCAGAGCCCTAAAAGAACCTCCACCTTAAAGCCACGTCCCCCCAAAGTATGGCTCCTGTTAATGACCTCGAACAACTGAGGGAAGGATAAGCTGTCTTCTGATTCTTCATCTCGGAGCCTGTGGAAGTTTCGTCTTAGGCTGGCTTAAGTGAAAACAGCATGGGTGCCTAGAGGAAATCGCTGTCTTTCATCTGGTAAATGTGTCAGGAGCATCTTCGCACAGGATAAGTGAGGCCTTGCTTTCCAGAGAGCATGGGATGGAAGGCAAGAGGAATTAGCAAGATGAAAGCTAGCACATCTATCACATGAGAGAGGCACAGGACACAAGGGGCCAGCCAGGTCCTCTGGGTGGGAGGAAAACCACAGCTACCTCTAACCAGAATCTGGATGTAACCTTGGTTTGTGTGTTTTTGTTTAGACACAGACATGGTCATCATTTACCTGTCAGCGGGCGTCACATCAAAAGACTCTTCAGAAGAAGATAAAAAGGCAACCCTCCGCGTCATCAATGAGGAAAATAGCTTTCTGAACAACTCCGTGATGATTCTTACATATGCCCTCATGAACGGTAGGCAGTGTTTTGAGATTTTCCTTTCAGATAAAAGTTCCTTCTAAGCAGGTGCCGCTTCAGAAAGAGGAAAAGAGACTCGTGTCCACGCTTTGATGAAGGCTGTCAGGCCAGGCACCAGCTCAGGACCAGTTCAGGGATGTGTAGCCAGTCAAGATGTCTCTCTCACTTTCTCTCTGACTCTTCTCTGCTTCTGTGGCCTGGCAGAGTTTTGAGTCTCTCTCCTCTTTTCAATTCTCCTCCATATTCTAGGTCATCATAGGTTTGGATGCTGCAGGGAAATTATTTACAGACCTCATGCGTTGCAGGAACCCATAGTGCTGGCCTAGATTCTTTCCATTCCCAAGCATACCAATATCCTAAAGCTTCCTTGGCTGTGAAATGCAGAGAGATCTGCTTTGCAGGCCCGTGGAGAGGGTTAGCCTTTGTATACAGCACACCCTCAGAATAGCCTGAGGACTGCTAGGTTACATTAAAGTGTTAGTTTTGTTGTAATTAATGGTGGACAGGTTTAGAAAGTTGGAAGATCTGAAGAAATACTCCCACTTTCCCCTTTCTGCTACTTGCCTGCCCTCCAGTGTGTGGAGAGCCCTTCTGCCTCTTTGTGGTATGGGGCTGCCCCACCTATTAATACATGGTTTTTCCCTCATTGGATCTTCCCCTTCAGGGCCTCAGCCAGGGTGCCTGGGTACTTGGATGCCGTCTTCCCTTGTGGCTGAGAGACAAAGTTTGCATCCTGCCTCCCATCCCACTGATGAGCTCTGTCTCCTCCCAGCCCCCACCCCACACTGGTTTAGGGATAATGATCATCAGTCTGATGTGCTCATGATTGTTTGGAGAATGCTCCCCAAGTGCAAATCCTAGGTATTGTCCTCAGGTTCTTACTCAGACCTTCTTAGGAGGGACCCAGAAATCTGTTATTCTTGGAGTGATTCTGAGCCTAGTACCTTGTGGACCACCCTGAGGGAGTGCACGTCCATCATCCAGCTGCCACAGTGGCAGTCAGCATTCACCAGCAGTGAGCTCATGGCAAGTCTCTTTCTCCCTTTGGGCCTCAGCTTTTTGTTTTCCCAGGCAACATTCCATTATGTAGCCCAGGCTAGCCTCAAACCTGAGGCCCTGTTTCAGCCTCCTGAATGCTGAGATTTCAGGTGTAAGACTTCTCCTTTATCTGTTAGATTAGAATAATCAAATCCACTGCATAGGGAGATTATAAAAAGTAACAGTATGATATATATTTGAAGTTAACATAGAGGGGCTGGAGGGCGAGAGTGACTGCTGCTCTTACAAAGGACCTAAGTTCTGATCCCAGCACCCACATCAGGTAGCTCACAACCACCTGTAACTCTAGCTCCAAAGGATCTAACTCCCTCTTCTGGCTTCTGTGTCTACCTGCATACACATACCTACCAACATACAGATGGATAGACAGACAGACAGACAGATAGATAGATAGATAAATAGTTTAAATTTTTAAGTTGGAATTGGAGAGATACCGCAGTGGTTAAGAGCTCTGACTGTTCTTCTAGAGGTCCTGAGTTCAATTCCCAGCAACCGTGTGGTGGCTCACAACCATCTATAACGGGATCTGATGCCCTCTTCTGACATGCAAGTGTGCGTGCAGATAGAGCACTCATATACGTAAATAAATAAATCTTTAAAAAATTAAGTTCATGGAACCTGGTGCCCAGTAGATCCCAGGGAGGGAGTGGACATGATGTTTCCTGTCACACGCAGCCTAGCGGGACTAGAGGGCATCTGCCGTCGGGGCCATCTCACTCAGCACTGTCACGCCATGCTTCCTTCAGGTACACGTGGCTCCCGCTGTGTAGCAGTGGGTACTCAGTCTCTCCTTTGTGCCCTCTCCTCTGTGGGCAGAGGAGTCCTCTCTCCCCTGCCCCTTCTCTTTTGCAGGCGTGTGAGATTCACAAGCACCAGCCATCTTGCTGCTTGTATTGTGTTCTGAGCACAGGAGCCATCCAGCTAGGATGGGTGAGGACAGCTTCTCTTTGCTTGAGCGCTTATCCTTCAGGGTCATTTCAGGTTGCCTTATGTTCTATTCAGCCATGGTTTAGCTTCTTTCTCTCATGAGTAAGAAGGGAGAAAAATAAAATTCCCTGAGCCTCTGAGATGCGCAAACTGAATGGGCTTCCCTGTCTTCCCAAAGCTTTCCACTGGGGTGGGGGAATTACATGCAGGAGAGGAGGGAGGAGACCCATAGGAAGTAATTGCTTCCTGTGTGTGACGGCACTGAGCGTAAGTTCCTGATATCACCTGTCCAGGCAACAGGCCTTCTATCAGAGTCTCGGGTACACTTGTCCTGACAATCCCACACTTTAAAACTGTGGTTCTCAACCTTCCTGATCCAGTTCCTCGTGTTACGGCGACCACCTCTCAAACCGTAAAATTATTCTCGTTGCTGCTCTATTACTGTAATTTTGCTACTGTTATGAATCATAATATAAATATCTGATATGCAGATGGTCTTAGGCCACCCCTGTGAAAGGGTCATTCGACCCCCAAAGGGGTCGTGACCAACAGGCTGAGAACCATTGCTTTAAAACCTCTGGTTACCTCCATTCATCCATTCTTATCTCTTCGGTTTCTCACTTTCATCTTACCAGATGCATCTCTGTCTACTGTTAGTAAAGCAGACAGTGTCCCTCTCTAGATCTTCTAAGAGCCTAGAGAATGAGACAGCGTCACTGTAAGACTTTGAAAAACCTTAGTGTGTGTAGCCATTTTCCTGGCCGTGGCCTTCCCATGGCTTTTGATTTCAGATAGGTGAAAGTTTGAGAGAGCTGGATTTTCCAAGGGATTTGGATGAGGTAGAGCATCGTGACTGGAGTACAAAAAAGAAAGTTAAGTATTCAGTGACAGTTTGGTCATCAAGCTCACAGGGAAAGCTGAAAGCCTAGAACTTTGAAAACAATGTAAAAGTTGTAGTAAGAAATCAGTGTAAGATTGTTAGTTTTTCATGGCTGTTGGTTCTCAGTGAAATAGCATACAGCTTACTTGTTGGTGTTGATATTGGTGTTTATATTGCCATGCAAGCCAGCAGTTTGGAAAGGGAGTTTAATGAAGTCCAGAGAAAGTAGCTCAAACTGGAACATTCTGATGTCTGTGTCTGTCTCTCGCCATCTCTCAGTTCGCTTCATAAAACTTGGCTTTTAGCATCTTTAATGATGAGCATACAGCAGAAAGGATTCTGGGAAATGTGGTTTCTAGCACGAAAAACACTAGTGTTGACAACCTAACCCTCCATCCCATACTGCTGTGCATTGCCTACAAATATTCAGGTTTGTCACTTTAACATTTGACAGCCGAACAATATTGGACAAGAGAAAATGCCTCCTTTCATCATTTTATCTCTGAGCTTCTCTTGAGATGAAGTAAAAGATAATGTCTTTTCCTCTAAAACAGACCCCTTACTCCCCACCCCTGTCTCAGCTCATTGCCAAGCAAAGGGACTGGTTACCTGGTTCTCAGATGATTTTCCTCAGGAGTGAAATTCAAGTTTATCGACATATAATGTCTTAAGAAAGAAATCAGCCAGTCATGGTGGCATTTAATCCCAGCACTCAGGAGGCAGAGGCAGAGACATATCTGAATTTGAGCCCAGCCTGATCTACATAATAAACTGTAGACCAGCCAGAGATACATAGTAAGACCCTTTCTGGAGCATGCGGCACATCATGATAGATGATAGGATAGGTTTTGCTACTACTTAGCAAAATAGAAATGGATTTCTAATGTTAGGAATACACTCACCCCATAGGGCAAAAGATAATGGCATATATGGTAGGTGACCTATGAAAGCCTCCAATTCTTTTAACAACTGAAGAGCTCATAGTTTGCTGTTGAAATCTTCAAGAGTATGAGACAGATCTTATGGAAGTGCAATGGTAGAGTCTCACTAACAACTGAAAGCACTTGAACTTGTTTACAGTGGTACCCATGTGAGATCAGTTACTAATCCTTTTGACTATATGCCAACAATAGCAAACTAAAAAAAAGATGGTTTATTAAATTTATTTTTGAGCTATGGAATACAGATGTTGTAGAACAATACATCCCACTATGCCCAAGTCTTTTTATGAAGTTTTCAATACCCTGTAAATATAAAAAATACACATTAAATAAATCAAATTTAGTATTATCCTAACAATATCAAGCATAAAGACATTTGTAATTAAAATGAGCTTGAAGAAGAGGGTTTAGGAACATTGCTCAATGCAGACCATAATTCTTTTATTTAGTTTCCTGAGGTTTTGGCAAGTGGTTTTATAGGCAAAGAAGTAAGGAATGAAATGGTGAAGTTCTCTAAAACTCTCCAAAGTTCATGCAGTACTTTAAATTAAATGCAGACTTGTTAACTATTGCTTTTGCTTTCAGATATTAAGTGCAGCAAAGAATTTAAATCTTATAATTAAATGTTTAGGAAGAGCACATCCTTTGCTTCCCATGTGTTTCTTATCACTGCCTTTTGAAGAATCCCTTTGTGCTTCTGAACATTTGAAGAAATTCCCTGTCTCGGCCTCTGGTTTACATTTGGGAACTGGTATCATCCTAGGTCCATGTTATCCCTACAAAGACCCCTTGGATATTGCAAGACTTCAACTATTTTTGGTTTTTTCTTTCAAGACAGGGTCTCATCCTGGCTGTCCTGGAACTCACTATGTAGACAGGCTGGCCTTGAACTCAGAGATTCACCTACTCAACCCCATCCCCCACCCCTAAGTGCTTAGATTAAAGGCATGCACCACCATGCCCTGGGCAAAACGCCATTTGTATCCATAGTGGAGCTAAATGGGAAACTGCTATCTGGAGATAACCAAGCTTTTCTCTTGTTTTTGGTTATAGATGGAGTAACTGGTCTGAAGGAGTTGGCGTTCCTTAGGGATCTGGCTGAACAGAACTCTGGGAAGTATGGAATCCCAGACCGGACAGCCTTGCCTGTGATCAAGGGCAGCATGATGGTGCTGAACCAGCTGAGCAACCTGGAGACCACAGTCGGCAGGTTCTACACTAACCTTCCCAACCGGATGATTGATGAGGCTGTCTTCAGCCTCCCCTTCTCTGATGAGATGGGAGATGGTGAGTTTAGAGCAAATGTACTACTATGGAAGAGGGAAGGAATGAGCCAACAGGAAAGGTGTGCCCTTCCTGCCCCAATTCCACAGATATGCCTGCCTGCCACCTCACCTACAACACAAAGCATAAACCCACCCAGTGCAGGTTCCCTGTTGATCCAGCCCTCAAAAGATGTAATGGTATCATTTCTGATGCAGCTTCATGAGGAGCTCCGTTAGTCAGGTGGCACTGAAGGGAGCTTCACTTTACAGTGCACAGGGAAACACAAAGATTTGGCACCTGGTGAGTTCTTAGATCTCACATTTCTTAAGTCTTTGTCCTCAGGGATGTACTTCATCCCACTGATTATCCAAAGCATAATGAATCTGTGAATTTTTTCGGATTAATTCATACACAAATGTGAATATCTACAGTTAAGATGGATAGCTGCATATATACATACACATACATACTGCTCATTTTCCTTTTTAATACACTATTTTGCCTTTGCTGTCGTAATCACTAACATCCCGAAACCACAAGTACCCAGAACACAATGTTGAGCAAAGTGCTTTAACTGTTATATGATTCAGTCATCTGACCTAGAAAATGGGATTTCTTTCTCCCATGGTAGTTGTGAAGACTAATTGCGTGATATATATAGATCTATTGTGTGTGTATAGATAGATAGATAGATAGATAGATAGTGTCTATACAAATGCCTGGCCAATAGTAGGTTGTTTCTCCAGAAAAAAATGGAATCTTTTATTTAATCTTCATTTTCTTTTTTTTTTTTTTTTAATTTTAGATTTTAAAAATTGTATGTGTATGCGTATTTTGCTCACATGCATGTATAAAGCATGTGTGTTCTAGACTAGAGTGATGAATGATCATGAATCGCCATGTAGGTACTAGGAATTAAACCTGGGTCCCTATAAGAACAAGTACTCTTAACCACTGGGCCATCTCTCCAGGCCATAATCATCTTCTCTTTTCTGGGGGGGTGGGGTGGGGTTGGTTTTTCAAGACAAGTTTCTCTATGTACCCCTGGGTGTACTGGAACTCACTCTGTAGACCAGACTGGCCTCGCACTCAGAGATCCACCTGCCTCTTCCTCCCAAGTGCTGGGATTAAAGGTGTGAGCCACCACGCCTGATTAGTCTTCATTTTGTTAGTCAACCTTTCTCCCACATTCTTGATGAAGAAGATTAGAAGAGGCTATCTAATTACTAACCAGACAGATGGCACCCCAAACTGAGGCCTTGTTTCCTGTTAACTGGGAACTCTCCCAGATATAGTTGTAGACATCCAAAGAAAACTCCCCTAAAAGGTGTAGCAAAGGTACAGAGATGTTTTCTGGGAACAGGTAAATATGCTTTTTTTGATGTATTGTATTTTGTGCATACATGTTTGTACTTGAGAATATGAGTGTGCTCACTTGTATGTGCCATGTATACCTGGAAACCAGAGGTGTTAGATATCTTCCTTGGTTCCTCTCCATTTTTTTCCTCAGTCTCTCACTGAACCTGGAGTTGACCAGTATGTTTAGACTGACTGACCAGCAAGTCACTAGGATCTGCGTCTCCAGCACCAGGATTTCAGGCACTTGCCATGACACCCCGCTTCTTTACATGGGTGCTGAGGACCCAAATTCAGGTCCTCATGCTCATATGTCAAGCACTTGACTGGTAGGGCCATCTCCACAGTTCAGTGTATTCTTTTTATAAAAAAGAAATGTAACAGCTGCCATTTTTATCCTTTTTCTTTCGGAATGGATCCACAGATGTGTATAGACTCCTGCCTTCAGATTAGGTTATTTCTCTTGGTAGTAACAGTGCCGTATCTTAAATGTTCACATCGTTCTTTGTATGTTAGTACCAACCAACTGTTGGACCACACAGAGAGGGGGAAAGTACTTGTCCCCCTCATTAAAATTTTGCTGATAAGAAATCGATCAACAAATCTTATTAATACCATGTGAAAGGAATAAAGACAGATATAGAAATATAATCCTTTAGGAACCCAGCCAAACAAGTGAATTCAGTCACCAATACCAGTCAGGTAGAGTGGAGCCCTTACATGAAAAAGTTGACTCACCTATTGATTGATGATATCCCAGTTTTAGTCTGCAGGTCTTACGTCACGAAACCTGCACAGTGGGTTTCAGTCATTGGCTTACATATCTGTTGAATTTCCATACCAGCATGTCACTTCTACTGTGCTTTCAGTTCCTACAATTTATCAGGTGACACATCCTCTGGCTCCGTGACTTCAGAACTTGAGCATAGAGAAATCAATATTGATGCAACTCTAACTCAGAAACCACTGTAGATTAAATATCAGCTGCTGGGTATCATTGTGAGTGTGTGTGGGGGGGTGATATGTGTATGTATTTGCTGAAATGCATTTCTTTAAAAAGAAACTTATTTGTGTGAGGTTCAAGTAGAGAGGGTAGTGTTTAGAGATATTGTCAGTATGAATATAGCTTCACATACTTTACTTGCCACGTTGGAATCAAGAATCTTCTGTCCAGAGGCTGGGAAAACAAGTCAGTAAGGTGCTTACCTGAGTTTAGAACCCACATGCTATGAACATGGGGCCACATCTATAACCTTGGTGCTGGAATGAGCAGAAATAGGCAGATTATAGAGGCGCCCTGGCCGGCTAGTCTAGCCAAATCAGTGAGCTCCAGGTTCAGTGAGAGGACCCTGTCTCAAACGTGCAATTGAGAAAGACACCTGACACTAACCTTTGACTTCTGAGTGAGTACATGTGCATGCACATGTACAAACACACAAACAGGCACAGACACATGCTCTCACAAAGCAATTAATTAATTAGTTAATTTAATACAAAGAGTCTCCTGTCCAAGCTAATAATGAAAAAGTAAGTTTGAAGCCCATTTTAAGAGTTCTTTTCAATGTAGCCAGAAGAGGTTGGAATGCTCTTGCATCTGTGGTCTATGAAAACGACTTTAATCTTAGACAAAAGCCCAGGGAAACGTGGCCTACGTTGTGACCTTTGTCTCTATACTGCCATACGCAACCCATTCATCCAGAGAGACCTAAACACAAGCCTCCTGCAAAATGCAGTTCAGATGTCAATATTTGTTATTTTCAAATGTTTTCAAGCAGATGATGACAAATATTTTAAATATAAACTGAATGGAGGGTGCTTTGAAGACTAGGAGAGATGGAATGAATTTTCTTAAACTTTTCCAGGGTGTATCTCCTTCCTGCTAAGTGATGCATTTAGTTGGTCTCTGTAACCACAGCAATTCAACATACCTGGAGCATTGTCATCACCCACAACTCTCCTGAAGTCCATTTTCTATAGAAACCTTTAAGAGTGTCCAAATCCTTTTCTGCGGTCTTCTAGAAGGGATTTCCAATAGGCCCCTAAGGCATGCACATGCCACCAGGTACAGGAAAGTACAACAAGATGGAGAGAAGCACATCATTTTTGTGTTTTAAGATTTATCTAGAGCCCCGAGATTGCAGCGTAGTTAGAGACCAAAGAGATTGCCTTGTCTCAGCTTCATGAAGACACAGCCCATCAAGGCAGCACAACTGTCCAGCCCTTAATGGAGCCAGGAAAGTCTGCTCAAGTGGATTCTTAGAGCCATGCCTTCCTTCCCCAGTCCTGTACTCACCTGTACGATTTGTGCCTTTCCCTAATTATCCTGTTGTTTCATGTGATCTGTGAGCTAGGTATGACTTGTATATTTTTAAAAATTGTTTTTAAAAAGAAATATGAAAAATAAGTACCTGAGGCAGCACGGCTGCAAAGCCTACAGCACTCCCTGCCCGGCCCTTCACCCACCATCGTGGGACTTGGCCTCTGTAACTAGAAATGCATTCCTATGGAAATTTAATTTTCCTTCAACTACTAGGAGTTCTGTGTGATCAGTTTCTGTACCTTGCTAACTTCCCCCCTCCGTCTTCAGAGTTTTCTTTGAAAAGACATATTAATGGGTTGTAATGGCCATATCTTTTACAAATCCCTTTACCCACAATATCTTTTGGTCCAGCAACCCCTAGAACTCAGTGAAGCAGTTCCCTACCACTGCGTCCTGTCATGTGTATAGTATGAAAGGAATACGACTAGAATGGAACTCAGATTTTTCAGACTCCTTATTCAGTGCTCTTTTGACATACAGCTGAATTTTTCCTGCTTCACCGGATGTATTTGACACAGTGGTATTTTCCATTGATCTCAAGTATCACGGTTCAGATGGAAAAGTGGAGCGTTTAAATTAGCTGCACTATCTGAACCACCAAAGAGCCCTCTTCTCTGCCTTTGTCTCAGTGTCTGTATCCTGCTAAGGCAATGGTTAGGACCTGGACCACAGAAAACTTTACCAACAGAACCTGAGACCACTGCTTTTAGCCCTAGAACACAGCCCCAGCCTCTGTTCAGAGTGTCCATGCTATCGTTTGATTCTGTTTTTAACCCACAGGTTTGATAATGACCGTGAGTAAACCCTGTTACTTTGGCAACCTCCTCCTGGGAATCGTAGGTGTGGACGTGAATCTGGCTTACATTCTTGAAGATGTGACGTATTACCAAGACTCTTTGGCTTCCTATACTTTTCTCATAGATGACAAAGGTAATTTACAAAGACTTAATCACAAGAAAGAACACTTTCTTTTGCAACTCAAAGAAAATAATCTGTGGGTATTGTACTAGTAAATGAGGAGGGTCAAGGAAGTTCTCAGAGAAGTTACGTCACTGGGACACTCAGGCAGTGGGAGTGCACCCTAAAGATGGCAGAGTGAGTTCACAAACCATGAGGTCGCGCCCTGCTGAGTTGTGAGACTAGGTTTTTTATAACACCGAGAAGGTAGACTTGGGGGTGAATAATGCATAGAATGGGGTTTAGATCGCTTTCTGTTATTATTCATATCTTTAGATTACCTGGCAGGAAGGTTTGTATAGCAGATTAGAACATTTAATAAAACGAAAACCACCTAAGCAGCTTCAATTAGACAGATGTCCAGTAATTTAAGACCTCTTTCAACACTTCAAGAGTTTTATGTGAGCTCACATAAAAGAGGTTGAGGTTTTATTGGACTGCTAAAGTACACATGAGGTTTTAAGCACTGGGCAACCATCCCAGACCGTCCACAGTGCAGACCAGTGATGGGCACGTTTGTTAGATAGACCCAGCATTCTGCACCCTCCTTATCCATGTCTTCTTCTGTGATTTCAGGGTATACACTTATGCATCCGTCTCTTACCAGGCCATACTTACTGTCAGAACCTCCCCTTCATACTGACATCATACATTATGAAAATATCCCCAAGTTTGAATTGGTTCGGCAAAATATCCTAAGGTAAGAAAGAGGTGGGGTTGCAGTATTTCATGTTTGTTGAGAAGCAACCCCTTGAAGCCAAATATGAGTGTTTACAATAGGTATAATACAAGTGTAGAAATTACTTTTTTGTTGCCAAAGTTTTCTGAGTAATTTTTTTCATAATCATACGAGCCAAGGGCCAGGGAGATGACTCAGCAGCAAAGGCGCTTGCCATGCAGGCTTGGCAGTCCAAGTTTGACCCCAGAATCCATGTAAGAGTAGAAGGAGAGAACTGACAGCGCAGAGTTGTCCTCTAACCTACACACTCACACCGTGACCCCCCCCCCCCACACACACACACACACAGACACAGAGACATGCACGCGCATGTTGTGAACACATACTATAATAATAAACAAAAATAAATTAGAAAAAAATATTTACAGACAGGTAGTCAGGGTCTTGTTTCCTTGATGTAACACGGGAAGTCTCTAAAATCGGAGGTAGTATCTTGTCAATCCAACTCTAAGTTTACACTGAGTTTAGTTGTAAACTGAGGTAAGACGAGGACCAGTAGGTGGCTGGTGAGTATCGTGTCCGACAGTACGATTTATGCAGCACTCCCCCCTAAAATAAAAGCCGACTGGATGTTTTCCAACTGTGATATGCTATTTTGGCAGACGGTAACCTATGGAGAAATGAGTCTTCATGTTCACTGGTTAAAAATTAATAAGTGAGTGATTTGAGACAAGTCAGTCTCTGGAAAGAATTAGCATTGGGGCGGGGCAGAGGTGAAGGATGGCTTTTAAATATGGAGTCGACAATGTTTTTTAAAAAATTGAAAATCTCACCTCATGTCTTTCAAAAGTGATGAGTTTCAATGCTTTCAGAAGCCGGAGGTGGCCAGTGACTCACAGCTTCTTGCTGTTAATTAAGTACTTAATTTCCCCTTTTGCCTGAAGCCTTTAATTCTGTTTTTCCACACAGCCTCCCTCTGGGTAGCCAGATCATCACAGTCCCGGTGAACTCATCTCTGTCCTGGCACATAAACAAGCTGAGGGAGGCTGGAAAGGAGGCTTACAACGTGAGCTATGCCTGGAAGATGGTGAGTGGGAGGGAGTTGTTTGGGTTTGACAGGCCATGAAGTTCAGTGCTCTTCTCACAGGGACACTGGAGGACTTGGGGAGACTCTGCGGCTAACCAGATTTCAAGGGACTGGAAGAAGAGACATTCCACAGATTTTTTTTTTTTTTTTTTGCTTTCTTGATATCAAATCATATAACGGGAAAAAATAGATCCCCCCCCTTCCTGCTCTTGACCTATTTCCCATCAGTAAAAATTGCAATCAGTTTTCAGAAACTTTGCACAAACAAGTCCCTGTGTACACATGCATGAGGTACATCAGTGGCTGTATGAATTTATGTAGATAAACAAAGGTTCTTTAAGTGATTTTTTTATTACATTTATTATTTATATATGTGTGGGCACATGGAGGCCCAAGAACAACTTGTGGGAGCTGGTTTCTACTTCCCCCAGGATAGACCTAGGGACATCAGGGTTGGCAGGAAGCACCTCTACCTGCTGAGCCTTCTGCAGACAGACAGATGGATGGACAAGTGGATAGATGAATAGAGATGGAGAGATGATAGATAGATAGATAGATAGATAGATAGATAGATAGATAGATAGATAGATAATGTCTGCATATATAGATATATGCACACACATTCATAGAGTGTGTTTGGTTGGTAATTTAAACTCAGATTGTGGAAATTAGTTTAAAATGAAGATATAAAAACATAAGTGTCCTCTCTCTAAGATGCTTCAAGGAAAGCTGGGCAGTGGTAGTGCACAACTTTAATCCCAGTGGGAGGCAGAAGCAGCCAGATCTCTGTGAGTTCCAGGCTAGCCAGGAATATATATATATATAATATATATATTAAGGAAATGAGGCCTTAGATTAGCGTGTGGAGTGTTCAGACAGTGCAGTAATGACTGACTAGGATAAACATAGGTGCTTTCTCCTACCAGCTCCATTCAAACACTTGGCCTCAGAATCATCGAGAAACAGATGACAACACTGTTTCTCCCCTTTCCGTTCTCAACATGGTAAAACAATGTTATTATAAGGCCCAAGGTTCTATAACCAAAAGAAGAATGGCTGTTCATTTTTATCCCCAAATTTTAATTACTGAACTTAAAAATACAGTCATGCTTGCTATTTTTTTGGATGGATGTATCTGCTGCTCAGTCTGTTTGTTATTCATTTGTTCCTTTACAAACCCCTCATTGGACATTTAGTGCACATAAGAGGGATAAAAAAGAGTGATACACAGGTAGAGAGATGGCTCAGCGGGCAAGAGCATGGACAGCTCTTGAAAAAGACCCAGGTACAATTCCCAGCACCACCCTGGGCAGCCTGCAACTACCTGTAACTCTCAGGAACACACACACACACACAAACACACACACACATACTTAAATTTTTAAAAATAAATCCTTTTAAAAATTCTTATCTGAAAATTAGACTTTTATATTTGAATTCAGAGATTTCTTCTTTCTTGCATATTTTCTAGTATATTCTGATGAAAAGCAGTTCAGTTTCATCCTGAATGGTATCTGCATCAATAATTGTTATTAAAAAAGAAAGAAATGTAGGTATCTGTGTGACCTTTGAACAGTAAATGGAACTTGGTGCTAATGTTTTACGAAAGAAGAATTTCTCTCCTTCCCACACTGGTAAATCATGATCTGTGTCTTGATTTCTATAATTCAAGCTATCACATCGGGAAGAAGTACCACCTTTCTCGGAAATCTGAATTTTTCACCCAGGTCACTATTAAGTGAAAAACTAAGAAGGTAATGAGATTCAAGGCAAATGAAGCTTGACCCGTATCCAGTATGATTGGATTCTTCTACTAATATAATCCAAGAAGAATCAGCTGTTACTGAGGAAAAAGTAGCCGAATTGCTTAGCATCCATAAACAACAGATTGGTGAATTCTTTGACCAAATTCATCTGAATATAATTTGAGATTAACTTAACAATGTCTTCACAGATTACTCTTTCTAGCTAATCCAGCCTATTTTAGGACTGGGCATTTTTCTCTTACTAAATAAGCTAAATTCTAATCTTTGAAGCTAGTGGAACTTGCAACATAAAAAACTCAACTTCAAGGACACCTATGTAAGATTGATCAGCCAGGCAAGAGAAGATGCCAATTAGAACACCCGTCAACTTTCTAATTCAGGGCATGAGGGAAGAGGATTGAATTTGTTAATCTGAGTATGTTTGCCAGCAGTGCTCGAAAGCAATTGCAGGAAGATGTAAATTGCTTCTGTGTTTAAAGATTCTGAAATCATTCTCACAGACTCTGAGTTTAATTTAACTCTAACCTGCCTAGTTTAAAATTTCTTCATTGCTACATCATTTGGGCCTTTTTTTTTTTTTTTTTTTAATAAGGCGCTCATTTTTAGTTCTAACTTAGCTGTCCCTACTCTCATTTATTTGCAAACCTTTTTTAAAAATGGACTCTTTGGGGTTGGGGAAGACAGATCCATCCAACAACAGAGTGCTTGTGCAAGAATGAGGACCTGAGCTCCAATCACCAGCACCCATATGAACCCAGGTGTGCGTCTCTACCCTCAGTGCTGTGTGGCAGAGATAGGAGGATCTCAGAGGCATCCTGGAAATCTAGTTTAATCCAATCAGGAAGTGCCAAGTCCACTGAGAGATCCTATCTTAAAAAATAAAGTGGAGAAGAAACTGAGGAACACATTCCAGTGTCAACCTTGGATCTCCACATATGCCTGTGAGCACAACCTCGCACGTATGAAGGCATGCATACACCACACACATACACACACTCAATAAACAAACAGGCCGTTTGCATCTTGCAATATATCAGATTTGCACAGTTACATGCTGCTTAACGACAGTCTAAGAGAAGCATCACCACATCATCGTGTATGAATGCCATGGACTTACACAAACCTCCGTGATATGGGTCAGTCACTACCTGGCTGACGCAAGCAAAGCACAGGATGAGCAGAGGTATGTGACTGATGCCAGCATAGCACAACATACTGTTTATTAGTAAGTATTTTTATAAGTGGAAATGTATATTCTAAAATAATGATTGCAATTATGGTACAGTGAATACACAAAATGTAACTGAGTTCTTCCTACCATTACTGCAGTTGATTGTCTGTGCTACATGTATGTGTGGCCGACAGACGACACGGTAGGCTACACTACACCACTGACAAAACGAACCGCGAGTACTGTGTTGCTCTGTGATCCTACAGTGGCATCAGGAGATGACAGGCATTTTGCAGCTCCCTTCTAGAATGTTAGGACCACTATTGTTGGTGTTCAGTCAGTGCTTGGTTTGTGGTTCTTGGAAAGACATTTTCCTCACTAAATTTTGTTCAAGCAGCCACTTCTAAGAGAAAACAGGTCTGAAAGTACATAGAATTTAATGTGTTAGACTGAGCCACAGCACCTACCTATCCTGGACAGAAATGCTTACCCAGGTAGACTGGCCAAGAATACCATAGAATTTGTGCTTCTTGTGAGTGTAAACAGCGATGGTGGTCATCTCCAGCCTGAGGAGGAACAGTGTTTGTTAGGGATAAAATAAATATGCTGGGTTCTTGATGACTGCCCCTTGAGGCCTTCTCTTCACCTGGATTCACAGTTGATTAAAAATATTCTCCGAATACTACTACAAAACCAATAATGCTTTTTTTTCTCGCCTAGGGCTAGAGGATGAGCCTAGGGCCCTGGGCACTCGGGTCACGCATTCTGTCACTGAACCACACCCCAGTCCTCACTTGTGCATTTAAATGCATTTCAAGCCAGAGTAGAATAAGCACTGCACTCTACCTTATCATTGCTCCCAATCTTATGTTCGTTGACTTATGTCAGCTTGACAAACCAGGACACAGTTCCCCAGGCACTCCTTTTCTGTCCACTCGTTAGCTGTAGGGTGGTGTGTTACATGCAAGTTGCCTGCTACAAGAAAGGAAAACAGAAAGTACCTTCTATAAATGCATTTGTGCTTCATCAGACATCACATTAGCACCTTCCCAGATGTCAGGAAATCATGTATAGGATGCAACCTTCATTTTCTGTGTTAGGAATTCCTTGCTGATTTATTTATATTTATTTATTTATTATTTTTACAGGTACAGGACACTTCCTTCATTCTGTGTATTGTGGTGATACAGCCTGAAATACCTGTTAAACAACTGAAAAACCTCAACACTGTGCCCAGCAGCAAGCTGCTGTACCATCGGCTAGATCTCCTGGGCCAACCTGGCACTTGCCTCCACTTCAAACAGCTGGCAACTCTAGGTAAAGCCCTGGGCTCCTCAGCTTCCTGCATGTTCTTTTACATAAGAGTTCATCATAAACATCTGTTTGGATCCTGTTCCCTGGCCGCCCCAAATACTAAATGTCTTCAGTCCTAGAAAATATGAAGCAGCCAGGTATGATGGTTCACACCCACAGTCCCGGTAGAGATTAGGCTGGGGCAGGCAGATCCCTGTAGCTGGAATGGTGGTCGTGGACTCCATAGTGAGTTCCTAAACCACCTGGGTTATTAACTGAGAACCTGTCTCAAGAAACAAACAAACAAAAATACCAAAATGTACTGGGTGAAGCAGTTGTATTCCCTGCCTTGGGACAGGTTGCTCAGAAGAGACCAGGGAAGAAGAGCAAAATGGGACAGAGAGGGAGAAAAGACAAAACAAAATTGATTTCCAGTAATGTTGCAGCCTCTGTTGTCGTTGGCACCAGTGTCTTACTAGGCCACGGGAGAAAAGTTCAGTGTTCATAGTCCTCACCCCTCTCAGCCGTAAATGGTGCTAGGGAACGCTTGGTTGCCCTGAGGCACAAGGACGTATACTACCACTGAAGGGCAGGACACAGATGTGGGATGTGCAGGTGTGCGAAGGGAAGACCATAAGTAGGATGTAAAGGAATCTGATAGTCCCTTCTGCAGGACCCTTCCCCAAGAAGAGTTTAGAGGTAGGAAGACTTCAAAGGACAGTGGGGTGTTACTATGGCAGTGTACCAGTGTTTAGTGTTCACTGATGGCCTTGTTTGGTCTGTAGTAAAGGAAAACATTTGGGCTTACCAAAATAACAATAACAATATTATTATTATTATTATTTCCCTCAGACAAACATAAAGCAGCAAAGCTTAGACGTTTTTCTCCTTCTTATCATTGTGTCCAGGATGCTTTTTCCTGCTTTGAAGTCTGTTTCCTCTGAAATTAATATAGCAAATCCCCTTTCTTTCCATTGGCACTGGCCTGCTATGCCTACCAATTTACTTCTAATTTCTATATATCTTTAGAGATAAAGTAGGTTTCTTATAGCAGCATTTGATTGGCTACAGTGTATCCATTTTTTACACTCTTTGTTGTTTTGGTTTTAATGTTTTTGTTTTAGACAAGTATCTCTGTATAACCCTGGCTGGTCTCTTCCTGCCTCAGCCACGCACGGGTTAGAATAACGGGTGTGTGCCACCACGCCTGGTCAATCTTTACTTTCTGATGGGTTTGTGTAGACTATTGATACTGTTCATATTTAAGGTGATTGTTTCTATAAGTTGAATTAGTATCTTCCATATTTATTACTATTTCCTGCTAACTTCTGGCTCTTTGTTCCTGTTGTATCTCCTGCTCTTTTCTCTATCGTGTTTTTAGATTTTATTTCTGACACATTAAAACATTAAATATTTATATGTTTATGGGTACCGTTTAGTATTTCATACATCTGTACGTTGTATGATGTCTAAATCAGGTTAAACACCCCTGTCTCCTCAACCGTGGAAATTGTTTTCAAAATCTGTTCTTCCATCTGTTTTAAAGGCACATTGCATTATCTGTCATCATTCCACCATGTGACAACTCACCAGAACTTCTTCCCTAACCGTAAATTAGTACCCATTATCAACTGCTCCTTCCCTCCCTCCCCACCTCACCCTGCTCCACCTCACACTCACCAGGCTCTGGTTACTACTATTCTACTCTCAACTTCAGCATTTTTAGATTCCACCTGAATGAGATCATGCTGTATTCTTCCTTCTCTGCCCGGCTTATTTCACTTTACATAGTGATCTCCAGTTCGATACAGGATCTCACTTCTTTATAGCTGCATAGTATTACATTATATT
Source organism: Cricetomys ansorgei (assembly GCA_026225945.1). Lineage (NCBI taxonomy): Eukaryota > Metazoa > Chordata > Mammalia > Rodentia > Nesomyidae > Cricetomys > Cricetomys ansorgei. Next base: position 576,476 of record JAMJFZ010003403.1, read on the forward strand.
TCTGTACAACATTTTCTTTATTCTTAGTTGATGGACACTTATGTTGTATCTAGCTGGGGCTCTTGTGAACAGTGTTACATTGAACATGGTGGTACCAAATGTCTCTTCTATGGTCTGACATCATTCCTTTCGGTATAGAGGTGGAATTGCTGGACAACATGATTGTTCTAGTTTGAATTTCTTGAGGACCCTCTATAGTGTTTTCCATACTGGCTTACTGTACTAACATTCCCACCAATGGTATATAACACTTCATTACTCTTTGGATAAGAGCCGTTCTGGCTGGGGTCAAATGATGTTTGACATCATTTCCCCAGTGATTAGAGATAGTGAATGGTCTATATATACCCATTGGCCGAGCTGATATTTGAGTCATATACGTTTCGTTGGCCATGCTGATGTGTACTAGGTATATAGGAGGCCTTTAAAGTCTGTGTACTCAATACATTACAAGGTGCCCACTGTTTAGATAAACAGCTACCCTCTTTGTCCCTATTGAAAATACTTAGGATTTAAAAAAGTTCATGATCACCACACAGGTAGCAAACTGAGTAGAAGGACACTACTCAGGAGATCACGGATAGAGTCTCCATTCACTGGGTTCCAAATGTGAACACTGGAATTTGACTGCCTCCTCTAACTTAGTTTCTAGAAAATTCTTCCTAGATATGAGATCAAAAGACCAGGCCAGACTAAGTGATCTTTTCTCTGGCACATTTCAAAAATGCCAACAATTTAGAGAAAGCCTGTGATGTTAATCAAAGAAGATTGGGTCTTACATTCGTTTGTTTGTTTTGATTTGGGCTTTGGGGTTTGTAGTCTCTGTTTTATATGAAAGAGAACATAACTTTTCACATTTTAAAGAAATGCTTTACTGAAAAGCTAAAGACTTGTAGCTTCCAGACCAACAAGCTGCACACTTCTTTTGGCAGAGATGAGACAGTGTCCTGAGATGGGAGGGCTCTAGGTCAAGTTCCTCCATGAGAAAGAAGCTCCAGCCGAGGTGTTTACATTTCGTTTGCATACTCCTCATGGCTACACTGCTCAGTGTGTTAACTACTGGCTACCTACAGCTGTTGACACTTGAAAGTGGCTTAGGAAGAATCAAGATGTATGAGAAATGTGATATATATGCTAGATTTTTCCATATTGATTACATGCTGAATCAATCATATTTTAATATTCCAGAAGTGTATCATCAGAATTCATTTAACTATTTCCTTTTGCTTTTCTGGCTATCTGGTAAATTTAAATCACACTTACAGACGGCATTGTATTAATATTACAATTGCTCATGAGTTCACTCAGACAATGTAGCTCTTACCAATTCGAACACGCTGTCTGATTGACTGTCCCCAGGTCACATAGGCAGATCTTGGGTCAGTGCTGACTTATTTGGGGATCCTGTTCCACCATGCTACCTGTGCTCACTGGGGTAGTCAGATGCTGGGGCAAGGTGGGGGGCTCTTCAGGAGCACTCTCATTTCAGTTAGCAGTGGAAGTGATCCAAGACGATTAAAATGCAACCAAAAAAGGAATGGGAAACATGATTGATAATGGTTTCTCTCTGATTTCACTGATGAGGATTTTGACACAAGGCATGAAATGTATGTCCGTTGTCTTCCAAGAGCATTGGGATCTCAGTAGTAGACACTGCACACTTGCCTAGCATACAAAGGATCTGGTTTCCATCTCTAGAACTAGAAGGGAGGGAGTGTGATAGAAAGATATAGTCTCTTGGTGCACAACAATAGAAAGAAAATGTGCTTTAAAAATATGTTACTGAGGCAGTTTTATATGTTGTATGTATGCATGCATGTTGTAGAAGTTTATTTTTAGTTGTGTTTAAGATAATTATTTTGTGCACTGTTGGGTGAGGGGCTGCCTATGTCTTGGTAATCAGTAGAACACCTGAGGAGTTCTGGATCAATAAACACACCTGAGCTCAGAGGCTTGGGGTTCCACTGTCCAGTGTGGCACTTGCCAAGGAAGTGGTTCCCTCTGCTGAGGTCTGGCAGAGTTTGTACCTATGAGAATGCCTCCTTGACTCTCTTGGTGAGCCACCACAGTAGGTGTACCACTACGCATGTATGTATAAGCAGGTATGTCTACCTCTGAGACATAGAATTTTGGGTCTGATATGATGCTGTTTTCTCCCCCTTTTTGCCCCAACTGTCTTCTGCTTCAGCCTTTTCTAAAACGTCAGTCTCTGTCTCTGTAAGAAAGACCTACTCCCTGAAGCATCACTACCTCTCCTCACCTTGGCCTCCTTGTGACACTTCTGACTCTGAAATGTATTTTTGTCTTACATTGTTGTTTTCTTCTAGATTGCTTCTCCCTGGTGTCTCTGGCTGGATCCAAAGCTCTCTAAGTATATGCACACACACCTCTACTCACACGCACACACACATACACACTCTTTCAGGGAGGGACTGCTGTTGAACACAAGTCAACAGCGCATTGTGGGTCAACTTTTGCAAGCCTCTACTTTGTATCTCTTCAATTATTTGAGATTAATGCAATAGCAATCTCCCAGGCTATTTTATGAAGATATCTTCAGAAATAAGTGAGATATAACGTCATGGGAAGCAACAATTTCTAAGAATGACATCCCACTGAAGACAGGGGAAAGTCCTGGGTGAGAATATAATCCGAGAGCCGTGTCCTTGGGAAAACATGGGAAACTTACACAATAGTGAGGAGTAGAAGATAAAAACTCATAGACAGCCTGCATTCAGTTCCACTCTTTTTTTTCAATGCAAGTATTTACCAAACTAGAGGAGGAGGAGGAGGAGAAAGAGGAGGAGGGGGCTATGCACTTAAACTGCTTTAAGTACCTTCTTGGGGCTCAGAAGGGAAAGAAATAAAATCCACTGTCCCTAGCAGGTTGAGTCTCAAATAAATAAAAAGACTTCTCTATCCCCCAACACAAACCCATTGCATCCTTAAGGCCGAAGAAGAGTCACGGCTGTGACTAGGCCATCCTGACTCCTCACTGGAAATTTTCTCTACCATTCATAGTGCCTGTCCATGTAGTCCGCATGGCAGAATCGTGCAAAGCTCATGCTTTCTAGAAAAGGAGACTCCTTTTCTCTAGGCTTAAAGCTATTCCTACAGTTTAGTTTGCCTTTTGCTGTTATGTCTTTCTTATCTGTTGACTTGTGTCCTGGCATATGCAAGGCAAGAACACTACCTATATCTTCAGCCCAAAATTGCTTTGCTTTGCTTTGGTTTGGTTTGATTTGGTTTGGTTCTTTGGTTTGGTTTGGTGTTATTTTGTCTACCACATAAAAGCTCACTATGTTACATGAAACTGAGTTGTCGTGTTCGAGAGCTATCAAACAGAGTACACGAAACAAAAAAACCCCATAGATTTTAATAAGATAAGATAGTGTTATGAAGTACCACCATGCTTTAGGCATGCTTTATGACTGATGGTGTTTTATGACACGTTTTAAAATATGATAAGGCTTCGTATGGTGATGCATGTTTTTGAGCACTCGGGAAACAGGGGCGGACAAATCTAAACAGAAAGACATTGTTTCTTACTGTAATTCACTGCAAGAATTTTGTCTCAAATAGGAACCTGATTTTCAAGTTAGAAATAGTATTTAGGAATGCACACATGGGATACTCTCTATAAGCTTTTGTTGATGCTACGTTTGCCTGCCACCTGTGATAATAATTTTTTAATTTGGTTTTTACATTGATGTCAGCATTTTATCTTTCTTCTTCCTGAATCACAGTGCTGATGTGAATACAAATAGGTATCACTGATGTGTGCTGTCCTGTGGAAGCACCATTCAGCACCACTCTAGAGAATTCATGTTATTTTCCCCGCTTCGCAAACATTTGCCCAGCATCTCACAGCTAGGAAATGGTAAAGCCCAGATTCTGTCTAGTCTGGCTCCGTGCCTGTGCTGTGCCCTCCATCCTGACAAATACACAGCATGCATATCTAAGACACTTGTGGTTTCTGCTTCCAGCGTTTGTGCGTCTGTGGGCACATCCCCACCCTGCGTCGCTCACAGGACCATAAGCTCCCTGAAGGGAGAGAATGTTGCTTTTTGTTTCCCTGCCCCCTTGTCTTTGCCCTTATTGTGAAGCTCTTTGTGTCCTTGTGGAAGACATTAAGCCACCGTGGCAGACATGTTGGCAGAGCCTAAGTGGTGCTTTTGTTTGGGCCCAGGATGAAGCCTCTGTGTTCTGAGGTCTGCTTTGTTGGGGTCTCTTTCAGAGAGTCCAACCGTCATGCTGTCTGCTGGCTGCTTCTCCTCCCCCTATGAGCACCTCAGCCAGCCAGAGACCAAGCGCATGGTGGAGCATTACACGGCCTATCTCAGTGACAACACTCGCCTCATTGCTAACCCAGGACTCAAAGTAAGCCCTGGCACAGGCCACATCTCTGGGGCCCCTTTTTACAGGCTCAGGAGGGGGTACTTGCTGGCCATGAACCTTTGAAGTCAAACCCGCTTGCATCTGGGCCTCTACAGCCAGGAGCCAGAAAGGCAGAGTATGTGCCCCAGGGGAGACTAGTCAGCTGTGACCCTTTTGATGGATTAAGAAACCCAGTGGGCCACATGAAGAATCTATTTCAAGTTTCATATGCACTTGGGTTTTCCAATTAGGGGGTGTGGTTAAGAGACCAGAGAAAATTTCCCCGTCCATTTTTCCCATGGAAAAGAAATGTTCTGCTGTCTGTTGAGATAAATATGAGGGAGAGGGCCATGTATGTCTTAACGATTCACTGTAGGAATTTCCTTAAAATGAGACAGGCTGGCTAAGTGAACAAGTGGGTAGTCACACCTCCCCTGACTGTATTCTGTGAGCTTTTGTTTTCGCCAAGTTTGGCTGCATCCATCTGCTGTGGAAAGGTTTTCAAGAAGTAATTGGGCTTGGCTTCTCTGCTCAGGAACCTTGGGGAGCCCTGCCAACCGCTCACACTCTTTTCATGTGAGTTTTTTCAAAAGGGCTCTGCAATGTCTTCCTTTATTTCTTAGTTCTCTGTCAGAAACGAAGTAATGGCGACCAGCCACGTCACAGATGAATGGATGACACAGATGGAAATGAGCAGCCTGAACACATACATTGTCCGCCGTTACATAGCAACACCCAATGGCGTCCTCAGAATCTTTCCTGGTTCCCTCATGGACAAAGCATTTGATCCCACTAGGAGACAGTGGTGAGTCTGAGGGGCTTCAGCTCCCTGTTCCTTCTAGGCCTGAGAGACATGATAACTACGAACAATAAAGAACTTTGGGCAATCCCATGAGAAGAAACTTTCAAGGGGTAAATTATTTTCAGTAGGATATTTTTAATGTAATAATAATCAGATTGCAGGATTCTTTTTCTGATTTCAGTGCCTTTATCTCTCTATTGAAATTTTGAGACCCAAATGCTTTACATTTGTCCATATTTACTCTTAAGGGCTTGCTTGGTTCTACCTCATGACGGGAGGGTCATCTTGAATGAAATACTTCGTTTTAGTCCATGTAATTATGGCATCAAATTGCATAGTTCATATTTGATCTATGGGAAATGAACACAAGTAAACTCGGGGATATTCTTTTACTCTCAGCTTTATTTTTACTTTGATTTTCAAGCCAAAGTTAAGCAAATGACTTATGTTTATTTATTTCTCTTGCTTCATTGGTCCTTTTCTGTATTGCCCTCTGAATCATGTGAAGTACAGATAGCTCAGTAAAAGCTCAGAGTCCAGTATATGTTAGAACAGGGAATTTCAGTTTCTCAACTCGTTTTTCTAAGATGTATTTATTTTATGTGAATGAATGCCTGAATGTATGTATATGTACCACATGCCCGTGGATGTCAGAAGAACATTTTGACTCCCCTGGAACTGAAGTTACAAATGGTTATCAGCCTCCATGTGGGTGCTAAGAATTGAACTCTGAAAGAGCAACCAGTGCTCTTAACCATTGACCTTGCTCTCCAGCCCAGTTTCTCAATTCTATATGTTGGTGCTATGGTCAGACATAAAGGGTGGGAATCTGGGCAGGGCCTACAGCCCAGAACATTTGGCTAGCGTGGGTAAGCCATGAATTCAAACCCCCAACTCCTCAGAAAGAAATAAGGAGCTAGAGAGGTGGCTCAGTAGCTAAGAGCACTTGTTCTTACAGAGGGCCAACTTCAAGTCCCAGATTCACACCATGGCCCAGCCATCCATAACTCCATTTACAGCAGAGCTAACACTTTCTTTGGCCTCTGCAGGCACCAGGCGTGCATGTGTACCTTATGTATGGTTTACATACATTACAAACAAGTAAAACGCTCACACATAAGATCTTTTTTAGAATTTTAAGAAGATAGATTTTGATTTTTAACAAAAGATCAGCAGAGTCTATAGTAAGTATTTTAGAGCTACAAGGTCACTATTCCTTGAAACTTATGGAGCAGTTTATACCTAAAATCACATGCTTTTCTTGGGTCTCTGCTAGGTATCTTCATGCAGTAGCTAATCCAGGGCTGATTTCCTTGACTGGTCCTTACCTAGATGTTGGAGGAGCTGGCTATGTTGTAACAATCAGCCACACAATTCATTCATCCAGGTAATATTTTAATTAATTTTTAGTCACTTAAAGTCTTTTAAAATTACATTTATTAATTTATTTAATGTGTGTTTGTCTGCACGTGTGCACGCACAGCACACGTGGAGGTCACAGGACACCTTGCAGGAAGGGGCTTGCTCTCTTCTAACATGCGGGCTCCAGAGATCAGGTGTTCAGGTTTGGTGGCACTCACCTTTGCCCATTGAGCCATCACACCAACCCTTTTCAGTCACATTTTAAACCCATGAAGAGTGTGGATCCCTGGCACTCACGTGAAAAGTAGGGTGGATGTAGCAACCCATTGTAATCCCAGGACTCAAGAGGTGAAGACAGGATCCCTGGGGCAAGCTGGTTAAAGTAACCAAATGGGCAAGTTCTAGGTTCAATGGGAAGACCCTGCTTCAGCAAAGCATCTGGAGAGTGACTAAGGAAGTAAGTTGATATCAACTTCTGACCTCCATGCAGAACGCCGGGGTGCACCTGCCCCCACATACCTCATACATATACACATTCAGAAAAGAAAGAAAGGCACAACAGCTTTCATTGCTAGGATTGCTTTGTTTTCAAGCAAAGCATTTTTGTAATGAGGGAAGATGTACCAGGACATCAGACTTCTGTTTGCATCTGACTCCTTAAAATTATATGAATTGTTTGCTTTAGATTTCGGTTTTGTAGTTTTAAAAGTATCTTTTAAAAATCAACACTTTTGAACATTGATGTGGCCAGAATGGTGATTAATGTCAGTCTCATTGGACGTGTATTAGACTGTGTTATGTTTCCTAAAACTTAAAGCTGTGGTGCTGATGATACAAACAGCAGTGAAAGTTTGGGTGGAAAGGCACATAGCTTTAGTCCCTTCATTATACAAATGGCCATTTTCTCAAAGCAACCAAAAAAGACCATATCTTGACTGATACCTGGCATGATGCGTTAAAATTTAGAGGAAGCAGATTTTCTTGCTTTTCAGTGGTGCTCATTATTTATCAAATGACTGATGCTAGCTAGAATTCCTCTGACATAAGTTCATTGTGATAATAACGGGAAAGCAGAGTTCCAGCATCAAGCCTCTGTCTCTATGGAAAAACCATGCCTGCTGCCAGCCAAATGCTCATTCTAGGGCAATGATGTCTGCTTGACTGTCAGCTTCTCCTGTAACACAAATTTCAGACATAAGCAAGTAATCCTCATATAGAGCGTGTCCTCCAGTGTGTCTGTCAACAGCCTACCTGATGGGCACACACCTGTACACATGTCTGGAGTGAGACTCATCATCCACTCCGACTGTTTCCTCCAGGGACAGAGTCCACCTCATCTGTGACCCCGGTTAAAGGTGCCAGGGACGGGCTTTCAGAGATACCAGTGAGGTCCCGTCAGACCCTCCTGGCTCAGTGGCAAGAACGCCTGACCTTGCCTTCTGTTGTGTGCTTTTGGTGCATGAGTCAAGGCCAGTCTTGAGTTTATGTGACTGTGTCTGAGCATTTTTGTTGAGGATTGTATGAGAATTTTGATCTGGTTTGTTTACCAATCTTGATGGCATCTGTTCGAATAAGCATAATGGGAACACAGTGACTTTTCAGATGAAGACAACTTCAGATCCCCAATTTGGTCACCTTCCTGTTTAACCTGTAAGTTTTAACAACAAAAATCCCCAGTTTCGGTCCTAGACTTAATGTCACTGTGAATATGGATTCTCCAAGAGTAAGCTTACTCCATCATGTGACTGTTTCGCTTAGCTGAGTGTAATTTAACTGTTTAGAGCTGTGATGTTTTCCTTCATCACAGTTTAGATCCAGTCGAGGGCCTCTTCTGTTGCTCAGAAAAAGCACATGTGGCTTGCACTGATAGATGGGCTTGGCGAAGGTGCCATCTTGAGAACTTTCTCCTCTCCTGAGATACGTAAATGTTGATTTGCTGTTTATAGTTTATGTGTCTATAAACAAATTCTCTTTGCTTTTGTTTCCTCTGTGTGGCCAGAGGCATATTGGAGCCTCTCTCAAATAATTACTTTAGTGATCAAATTAAATAATACATAAAACTCATCGAACAGCCCCCAGAACATGGGAAGGGGGCAAGGAATTAGAGGTGATGCCTGGAAAAATGCTTAGCACTAAACTTGACAGTGTTGACTGGTAAGCGAATAGCAGTTACTTTATTATCATGCGATGCAGGCTTTGAACTTGTGGCATTTGAGTTGGTCAGAGGAAAGTGCCGATACAGATACTCCACTTGTCTAAGCACAACCACTGGTTTCAGACATGCTTTGCTGGAAAGCTAAGGGAGGGCTTTCTAACTCAGCACTCACCAGTCACTCATGGGAGCGCCATCTGGTTCTTCCATAAACATTTCTAGTAACCTGACAATCTACCTGGGCATTCTTACAGTATGACAATGCTGCTGGAGATAAAGGACCTGGTCACGTGGTCTCAACAATGAAGATCACGTCCATGTACTACCATCAGCCTGGTTCATTATGTTTAGAAAGGAGATTTGGCTGGATATTTCTATAAAATTCTTGCAGTTGCTATGGTAACAGTAGATCTATCTGCAATTCAGGTAAAATATAAATCTAGGTTTACCTGGGCAAGATGGATGCTTTTGCTTCAGCATCCTGATTCGTACTAGAACAGATAGCTGCCATCCACAGGAAGTTTAGAGACAAAATGAGCAAATATATCCCAAAACACCTGAGCAGTACTTCTCACTGAAGCAGCTATAGAGTATTGTAGGAAAGAGCCGTCCTTGGGTACTGCTCTCGATACAGGGAGAAGGTGATATTTAAGTCTCTTAACCATTCTCAGGCTAATGTTTTCATTCATAAAATATAAACTACAATTCTTTCCTAGCTTCTTCCACAGGAAACTAAGTACTTTAAAACTGCTTACAGCCCTACAGATCTGACTTAATGACAGTATGCTTTCTGAATTAGACAGTGAGTTTCTGTCCATATATATGCTAGCTACTTACTTCATGATGTTGGCCAAATCACTCTTCCATGCTTCCGAGTTCTTACATTGTTAACACCTCTTAAGATTACTACAAAAGGGGCTGGAGAGATGGCTTAGCAGTTAAGAGCACTCACTGTTCTTACACAGGACCCAGTTTGGTTCCCAGATGTAGTGCCCTTTTCTGACCTCAAGGGTACCAGATGTACATGGAGCACGTGTATAACACATGTAGACATTCACACATACACATAAAATAAAAATAGAGATTAGTATGAGCAAAGGCTGGAATCGTCACTCGGTTCACAGAGCACCTACCTGGCACGCAGTAGGCCCCCAGATGCAAACCCCAGCAATGTGGGGAGAAAAGAAGAGTATTGTGAAATGGTGAAGATTGATATCATTTTTTTCTTTTGGTATTTTCTGGGTAATCAGGCAGTCAGGTGGTAATAGATTCTGGGTTCTTAAAAGGCCATGCTGGGCACGCCTTACTGTTTTCCAACGAGTCACTCAGCTTTTTGGGTATTTACCATATGTCGGTGAGGCAGCTTGCTATAAACATCGTGAACACTATCGCATTTAATTGCAAAAATGGGTTTATTTTCTTTTAAGGTACTATTATTATCTCCATTTTCAGATGAAAACCTGAAGTTTTAGCAAGGCCAAATAGCATCTAAGAGCCAGTAAATAAATAAATAAATAAATAAATAAATAAATAAATAAATAAAACCAGCTGTGCCAGAACTTGACCCCATATCGACCAAAAAGTTAGCCAGTAGCACCAGACTATCCTGCCCAGCTTTATCTGCAGTCTCCTCTTTTGAGAGGATAGAGGCTGTACTGGCCTGCAATACAGAAGACACATTCCTAACTGTAAATTGTGTTTTGAGCAGAGTTCACCCCAGTGTTGTGGGAAGAAAACTAGACGGTGTTCCTGGCACGGATTGTGGGACCTTGTTGTCCTTAGTCAGTTTTCATGAGCCTCAGTTTCCTTACCAGCAAAATGAAGGAATTAATAGCAACCATACAGGTTCCTTTCTAGAAGTTCGTTAAAAGTAACTTTTAGGGCCTGTGAGATGGATCAGTGGGTAAAGGCACCTGCTGCCCAGCCTGACACCCTGAGTTTGATCCTGGGACCACGTGGTGGGGGGAGAGGACTAACCTCACAAGTTGTCCTCTTACTCCTACACGCACACTGTGGCAAGCATGCACCCAACATACGTCCATATACATACATACATGCATACAACATACGTCATCTTTTTAAATTTTGTTTTAAGTAGTCAGATCTGCCACTTCTCACCCTTACCCCTCTGCACCAATATTTTTGCTAAAAAGTCCAACCACTCTGAACATGTGTGGGTGTCACATTGGCCATATTCCACAGCTGGTCATGTTTGGTGCTGGTCTTACTCAGAAAGCCATAACTAAAGTCTTAATGTTTTCTCTCCGGCCATCTTCACGTTACATTTAGTCATTCAGCGTTTGCCGGCGTGGGAAATGGGGAGGGGGTGTCTCTGATGCTATACAATGTCACATGCTCTATGCCTTGCTCCCATCGGTCTCTTTCACGTGAAGCACACAGCTGTCTTCCGGACACACTGTGGCTGTGATGGGCATTGACTTCACACTGAGGTACTTCTACAAGGTTCTGATGGACCTCTTACCAGTTTGTAACCAAGATGGCGGCAACAAATTAAGGTAAGCCCTATAAGAAACACTATTTCCTTTCTAGAGCCAAGATAAAAACAAACTGGCATCGGATGTTGACCACAGTTATGATCAGTACAAGAACTAAGTTCATGGCCTAGGTGTCCTATGAAGACAGGTTTTTGTTATCTTCTTTCTCTCTCTTTTTTTTTTCAAATAGTGTGTGTGTGTGTGTGTGTGTGTGTGTGTGCGTGTATATGTATGTGTGTTGTCTCTACATGGAGAGGTCAGAGGACAACTTTGAGTATCCTTGCCTTCTACTTTGTTTGAGACAAGGTCTCTTATTCAGGGCTGCACACACCAGGCTACCTGGCCCATGACCTTTCAAGGATTCACATTACAAATGTGTGCTACTGTGCTAGACTTTCCATAAGTCTGGGTGATTACAAGACAAGCGTTTCATCCACCGAGCCATCTTCCCAGCCCTCCTTTCCTTTTCCGAAGGTGCATGCTGTTCATTATTTAGACAAACAGACACAGTACATAGCAAGAAGAATAGCATAGTGCCCCGAAGTCTCGCTCTTCTAGAAGTCAGTGAATAGAAGCTACCCTCATCTCTGGTATTGGGAAGACCAGAGGGCACTTTCTGTTGGGTCACACTTTTGATGTTAACTGTCATTAAGCCAATCTGTGAAATTACAGCTGCTTAGACTGACTGCACTTTTACATTTTCCCAGAAACAGGTTCATGGAACTAAGAGACTTCGCCTCCTGAATTTCAAAAGAACATGTCTGATCAAAGCAAGGGCATTCCCTTGATTCAATGCAGGCTGCTTTTAAAAATAGCTTCTTAGTTCAGTCTTGAGCACCACACTTCATGTCGCTGTTGAATTTCATGTCGGTCTTAATGGGCATGTTCAGGGCTTCTGGCTACCACTGTAACTGGTTCATGGAAGGAAGCAGAACAGAGTCTTGATTAAAGTAGTCCTAGCTCCACGTAGTATTGTAGCCAGTGTTGTATTTTGTTTATCTTTGTGTCTGTAAATACACAGGTCTGCTTCCTTCTTTTTAAAAAAAAAAAAAGAGCTAACATCCTCCTTCTGAAATCGTTGGATTGGGTGGGTACATCCTCTATGAACTGTACAGGTGGCCACAGAACAATATGTAGCTCTTACCATATCCTGGAGGCCAGGCAGAAGGCGTCTATTTGCCAGTGTGCCTTCCTTCATTTTCCCTCATGAGTTTATGCTGTTGTTGTTGTTAAGGCTGGTATGGTCAAGTGTTCTTTGAAAGCGTAGCAGCTACTCATGTGAATGAAGGACATCACTTGTTTTGATACAGGTGCTTCATAATGGAGGACAGAGGTTATCTGGTGGCTCATCCAACCCTCGTTGATCCCAAAGGTCACGCACCTCTGGAACAGCAACACATCACCCACAAGGTATTCACTGGCCAAGCTGGTCAGCTCAGTTCTGCGACAGCCTGATGCATGTTAAATGACACTTGTCTTCTGTCTTGTGGCCTTGTCAGGAGCCCCTGGTGGCAAATGATATCCTGAACCATCCCAACTTTGTGAAGAAGAACCTGTGCAATAGCTTCAGTGACCGGACAGTGCAGAGATTTTACAAATTCAACACTAGCCTTGTGGTAAGCTGTTTGCAAGCACTCTTGTGCCTGCTCCTTCATGGACTGTGACTGGAAAAATGCCCATGCTTGCTTCATGGCCTTGAAGTCAGAACCATGGGAGTGGGGAAGGACCTTATTACACCCCCAGTGTGATGACTGCAGAACAGAAATCCAGCATGGGACAAGGACCGCCTGAAGGTTACAGGGTTGGTACTCTGGTTTGATTAATACACCAACCGTGTTAGTTATCGTTACTAGAGGAACAGAGCTTATAGAATGAATATATTTGGAGAGAGAAAGGGAATTTACTAGAATGACTTACAGGCTATGGTCCAGCTAGTTCAACAATGGCTATCTCCCAAAAAAAGTTCCAAGAATCCAGTAGTTGTTTAGTCCACGGCTGGATGTCTCAGCTGATCTGCACTATGTGCAGAATCCCGAAGTAGGCTCTGATGCCAGTAAAGGAATAGACTTGCTAGCAAGACCAAGAGCACGCAGGCTGAAAGAGCTTCCTTCTCCCATGTCCTTTATAAAGGTGTGGCCCAACCAGGCGGTGGTAGCGCACGCTTTTAATCCCAGCACTCGGCGGCAGAGGCGCAGGTGGATCTCTGTGACTTTGAGGCCAGCCTGGTTTACATACAGAGTGAGTTTCAGGACAGCCAGAGGTACAACAGAGAGACCCTGTCGTGAAAAACCTAAATAAATAAAAAGAGGTGTGGCCCAGATTCAAAGTGGTGGATCTCCTCATGTCCAAAGATTTGGATTAAAGGTGCATCTCTCCACCTCATAGATCTGAGTTAAAAGTGATTTAGTTAAGAAAAATATTTTTCACTTGTCTGCCTGGCCGTTTGAGCTTTAGTTAATTCTAGATGTGGTCAAGTTGGCAACCAAGAATAGCCAACATACCAATTCATCGCTTATCCCTTTGAGGTCTCTACTGAGGGCTGTTCCCATACTCTGTATGAACGTGTGTGGTTCCACATGCTCCTGTCTCTAGAGATGGTCCAGCTACCTGAATTCTAAGGCCAGCTTTGGTCAGTCCTTGGTCACCCACCATTTTATATCAGGAATTTTGTGGAAATCATCCTAAAAGCATTTGCTTGTTTGTTTGTTTGTTTGTTTTTATAGCTTAGAATGACCACATAATTTGAATTGCTGCAAAATTTACATGGTGAAACATCTAACTATATTCTTACAAATTTGTAAATGATCCTAGTTAGGAAAGAACAAAAATGGGAGGGGTCAAAGAACTAACATTCAAAAACTGATTCACAGGAAGCGAGTTTTTAATTTACATAAGTGCTTATGTGTGTTGATCATTAAATGTGCAGTTAGAAAATAATTTTTGGTCTAGAGAGATATGGCTCAGTGGTTAAGAGTGCTGGCTGCTCTTCCAAAGGACCTGGGTTCAATTCCTAGCACCCGTATGGCAGCTCACAACTGTAACTCCAGTTCCTGGGGATCATCACAGATATACATGCAGGCAAAAGACCAATGCACATGAAATACAAATAAATAAATAAATCTTAAAGTATAAAATAATAGTTTTTAATGTGCTGTATTAAATTGAAAATCTTAAACTAAATATCCCCACTTTCAAAGGGCGGTGTCTGCAAAGCAACGTCACCATGACTGCCATGAGTACCCCGCTTCGACCTGTGCCATTTTGAGCAGTATTGTTGCAGGGAAGCTGGGTCAGTTATTGTACGAAAGTCTGGCTCTTTCTGCACATACGGTTTCTGCAATGGTTTCCAGAATCCTCTGCAGGCAAAACCAAGAGGCTGGAGTAGAAACATTTCCAAAAGGCATGTTCTAGTTGATTGGGAATTAGGATAATTTCTTTTTTATTACTTGTTAAATCATGATATGTGTGTGGCTGTACAGATGTGCATACAGCACACATGTGGAGGTCAGGGGACAACTTGCAGGACTCAGTTCTCTCCTTCCCTGTGGATCCCTGAGATGGAACTCAGGCTGTCAGTCTTGGTGGCAGCTGCCATCACCAACTGAGGTACGTCACCAGGCCAGGGATAGATAATTTCTTAATGGAATTATCCTAATTATCCTAAATGAAATTGGAGCATTCTGGGTGGTGGAGCTTTCTGTACCATGAGCCCATTTCATCGCATGTCCTAGCAGTGGGTGTCTTCCTCACGGGACAAAACTCATCCAGATCCCAAGAACCCACACTGTGCCACAACCTTCAAAGCTGGGCTTCTGGTCACTACACATTTTAAGAGGTGAATGACGTGGACCAGCATGAGCTGAAATAATTTGCCCAGGATATTTAACACAAATGCAGAAAGATTATTGCATAAGGTTATTATAAATCCTTATTTATGCATATCACCACATGCATACGTGTATAAGATTATTGCATGACCTTCCGATACAGCTTTGAAGGTTGTGGCACTCCTGTAAGCTGCCCGTCACATTCACTTGTTACAGAATGAAAAAAATGGTTCTTAGTTCAGTTTAAGTGTTGAGGAAGTAGTAAATCAGTTGGACTCTTTTTAAATGTATATTACTCTAGGACGCAGGAGAAAGCTTATTAACTAACAGAAAGAAGCATGTGGTTTGTAATTAGGTTTGCCTTTGAGACAGATTTTCCCGAAAGTTGACTCTCATCCCTTCTGTAAGTTTTTGTTTTTATAATTGTTTTACTCTCTTTTTCTGTTGCTGTGATAAAATACTCTGACAAAAGCAACTAAAGGCCAAAGGGCTCATTCTGGCCCACACGGTCCAAGGGTAGAGTACATGGTGCTGGAGAGGTCAAGGCTGCGGGAGCTTATTATAGCAGCTGGTCACGCTGCATCCACAGTCAGGAAGCAAAGAGCATGGCTGCATTAATGCCGGCTGCTGCTCAGCGCCTCTCCCCACTTCCAGGGTCCAGGATCTCAGCCAGGGAATTGTGCTGCTCACAGAGGGCAGGTCTTTCTGTTAACACAGGCAAGAAAGTTCCCCACGCTAAGTGGCAGTTAACACTATCCAACAGTGATGTTACTTTTTTTCTTAAGATTTTAAAAGTAGGAGGTAGAGCGATGGCTCAACAGTTAAGAATACTTGCTGCTCTTCCAGAAGACCTGGGTTCAATCCCAAGCAACCACATGGTTGCTCCCAGCCGTCTGTTGTAACTCCAGTTCCAGAGGACATGGTGTCCTCTTCTGGCCTCTGCAGACACCAGCATGACATGGTGCACAGACATACATACAGGCAAAACAACTATGTACATAAAATAAGAATAAAAATAAAAAATAATAGAATTCGCTATGAAAATTAGCGTTTGTATAAGTATAGATGAAATATAGCATATAATATATAGCAACTATTAAATGAAAATTGTATCTGACTGATAGAATTATTCGTATTTTTTTTTCTCACCAAAGTGAGAAAAAACATTTTTTAACAAGCAGTGCTCTCCGGACCATATTTTAAACAGTGGCTGTAGGGACTGGAGAGATGTCTTAGTATTCATAGGCTCTTGCTCTTCCGGAGTACCCAGGTTTGGTTCCCAGCACCCAAGTTAGGTAACACATAGTGGCCTGCAATTCGAGCACCAAGGACTACAATACCCTATTCTGGCTTTCACAGGCACAAACTCATGTGGCACACACATGCACACATATAAAAGTAAATCTTTCGAGAACAGTAAAAATGTTGAACAGCGGCTGTGTGCTGCTTTTATAATCACAACCTATTTTGTCCTTTCTGTAAGAGAGGGCCAAGTCTTCGCGCTGCTGTCCGTCAGTTCTAACCCCTTGTCTCTTCCATAGGGGGATTTGACCAACCTCGTGCATGGCAGCCACTGTTCTAAGTACCGCCTGACAAGGATCCCAGGAACCAATGCGTTTGTCGGCATTGTGAATGAGACCTGCGACTCTCTTGCTTTCTGCGCTTGCAGCATGGTGGACCGTCTCTGTCTTAACTGCCATCGGTGAGCTGGATTCTGTTCTTGTACTATTGAGTATTTTAACCAATCCCAGGCTTTTGGAACGGAAGTGGTGGGGTGTATCCTGAGGAAGGGAAGTCCAGGTTTACAGAAGTCTTTAGGTCTGTGCTGTTCCCAAGACCCCGTCACCATGGCTGCGGATTCAGACCAAATGCAATTTAAATCTTTGGCCATGGTTTCATTTTCACTGTCAATTGTAACTGGCAAAGGATTTTTTAAATCCTAATTCCCTAGTGTGTATATGATATTCTGTTGACACCATCTTCTGACTAGTAATTCTCTTGTTTGCCTTACAGAATGGAGCAAAATGAATGTGAATGTCCTTGTGAGTGCCCCCTGGAGGTCAATGAGTGTACTGGCAACCTCACCAATGCAGAGAACAGGTAAAAAATATCTGTGTGTGTGTGTGTGTGTGTGTGTAGTTATATTTGTATATGTTCGTGTATACATATGTACACATCTATGTATATATGTATAATCGCCATACTATACTGTTTTCTATAAATTTGTTTTGGGTTAAGAGTGTACAAAAGGGCTTTGTTCTAATGAGAAACCTAATCAGTAAGCCAGATTTCAAATAATGTCTGCTTTGAGGTTTAAGTATATATGCTGTGAAATATCAAGAGTGTATTGTTATATTGAAGCTGTCTGGAGGACTGGGGAGACGGTCCAGTGGTTAAAGTCTTTGTTGTGCAAGCCTGAGGACTTGTGTACAGAGTCTCGCATCCCTGTAAAAGCCAGGCAATGGAGTGTGCCTGTAACCCCGACAATCCAGGGGACACACAGGCAGATCTGAAGGGCCTAGTGGCTAACCAGTCTAGCCAAATCATTGAGCTCTATGTGCAATGAGAGACCCTGCCTCAACAGATAAAGGCTCTTAATACAATAAAAATAAATAAGCCATGTGAGAATCCGTGCAAGCATGTTTCACATATCTACCATGTGTCAAGTACTTTGTGCACGGTGAGTCAGCTTTATTTTTAATTAACTGTATGATAAATCTATAGGTGCTTTCTGTATGTGCACATACGTACGCTCACACATGAAGCAGTGTTATTCATTTATATTATTGATAAGCTCTTAATGATTATGCTAGCTCCCTTCCCTAGAACTTAAAGGAAACACACGGTGTTGTGTGTATGTGTATACCAACATAATATACATTTGTTGAACATAGGCAAATGTGTCTAAAAGGGATCCTCATTAAACTAGTCACAGTTGTTACCCAAAACAAGTAAGTAAACTCAGAAGGTTAAGCACATTTTGGCTTTTTACATTCGTATTGTGTTGACTATTTTATGATTTCAGGTGTGTGTGTGTGTGTGTACATATAAGCACATAAATATTGTTTCTATTATATACAAACATGAACAAGTCAAACAACCCAGTAGTTAAATGGACTGACCCGAGGTTCCACTGAGTAACAAAGCCACCATACAAATATTAAAACGCAGACTTGTCTGACCTTATCAAGGACCATTTGGAATATGGGTGTCATTGCCCCTAACCTCCAGACTTGCTTCCTGCTTAGAAACCCAAGCTGCGAGGTACACCAGGAGCCAGTGACATACACAGCCATTGACCCAGGCCTGCAGGACACCCTGCGCCAGTGTGTCAACAACAGGTGCAGCCAGAGGATGCAAAGTGGGTAAGAGCGCTTCCTGAGATCATACCCAGCAGCTTCACTGGGCTCTGCAGCCAGTGCTTGCATTCCCACTCTTCATGCTTTTAATGACATGTCCTTTGAGGGAGGGAGGGTGATTCTTACACCATAAGCCTTTTGTCTGCAAGGTATTCGGCAGGTATTTGGCATTTGTGCTCTAGGCTAAAAACGGCCTCTGCTGCGGGTAGGAAGTTTTTTTGTTTTGTTTTAACGGAGCAAAGTGCAGGAGATATTACCAGGGAGCGGGATCTCCCGGAATTCCAATGAGGACCCAGCAGCCGTCAAGGTTTCTCTGGGAAGTATTTCAAAACTCCTCAGTTTTCCCTTCTTCAAAAGCAGATCTGCTGTGGGGCCGTTTTAAGAACTAACAGCCTGTGTTCCCTGCTGTGGGCTGCTCTCCTCTAGGTGTTTTACAGTAGGCGTGGGGAGGTAGCTGTGGCAGGTCTCGGGAGGGATCAGCTCTCTCTAGCTGCAGGTTCCCATGCAATCAGGTGACGTGAGGGCAGAGTTAACCTTGTTTGGCTGAGCTGAGAAAAGGGCCGCCCTGGCACCCGCCAGCACAGCTGTCACGCTGCACTTAGGTGCGGGCAGCACCCACGCTGTGCATTTGCTCAGGAGCATCACTGTGCATGCAGCCTTAGAAACTGGCAGTTAGGAAATCTATTTCCTGAATGTATCTGACTATAAAAAACATGATGGGCATGTTAGACTAAAACCAAGCCAACCTAGGGGCCAATAATCTTTTGAAATGATTTTGAACAAGTCCACACTAATCTACGTGTGAGATTGTAAGATACCCCAGAGAGTAGCTGGCCTTCCCTAGGAAATGACCGCTATCTCCACCTGGCAAGGAAAGGGACTTGAAGGACAGCTGTTCGGAGCATGAGGAAGCAGTGGAGTCCTGAGCGCCGGCTAACCGTCAATCTGCCTGCTCTCCTGGCAGGGACTGCTTCGGTGTACTGGATTGCGAATGGTGTGTGGTGGACAGTGATGGAAAGACTCACCTGGACAAATCCTACTGTGCGCCCCAGAAAGAGTGCTTTGGGGGTATCGTGGGAGCCAAAAGTCCCTACGTGGATGACATGGGAGCCATCGGTATGTTGGTTAGGAACCCACGCTGATTTGACTCTTGAATGCAATTTTCTGCCTATATCCTGGGACAGAAATCTTATCAATCCTCTGCCCAACGTCCCTGATTCATTTGCCAGTCATCCTTAGTTTAAAAACCAAGGCAGATAATTACCTTCAGAGCTGGCTACACGCACTGTGCAGTAAGCAACCAACCGTGCTGCCAAATCTTGCAAGCCTGGAATTCATTCCCCATAAAGCTTGTTCTGAGAAACTAGGGCCTGATTTCCACATGGCAGAACTCCGGAGTCTGCTTGAATGTTCATCCCAGCTGTCGGAAGCACGGGGCCCTGCGGTGTGCTATTTCATCCTGCAGCCTTCCCTCTCCCCAATCCCCTCTCCCCTCTCCCTTCTCCCCTCTCCCCTTTCGCCTCCACTTAGCCCTTTACAAGGTAGGTGTCTTCAGCTACACATCACTGTGTAGGGCAGTGGGGTCTGCAAGCTTCAGAGCTACTCAGGGCCGCTAAGCAAGCTTAGGGCGAGGCAGGGACACCATAAGAAGAAGAGCCCCTGGGATCTGGCCACAAGTCCTTGGAAATACTACCAAAGAGTCTGCATTTCTCATTAGATTTTTTTTTTCAGTGTCTTCCCAGAATCGGCACCATGTCCTCATTCTCAGCTGGCAAATTGAGTCCCCATATTTAAGCCACTATAGTTAATGTAGATTTCTCAACTTGGGATACAGTTATGGCCTCATAAACCAATAATGGGTATTTAATACAGTCACCTGCTGCAGTGTTATGTAACTTAACAACACAGTTCACTGCAGAGTGCTGGTTATTAACCGCTGTGAGCCCATGGCTGGCTGGAACTGCCAGAGCCTGTATCAAGAGAGTATCCTGCATATCACAAGCCCAAGAAGAGGTCCAGATTCCAGAGTCCATGCAGCTTCTGTTGAATGCATTATTGCTTTCATAGCATCACAAAGTTGGCAAATGAGTCAAGTCTTAATAAATTAGAGACCAGCTATATCTTGCTTTTTAATATCTGCACATTTAGCCTGACTGAAGGAGATAATCTCTAAGGAGGAGAGGCCGTGCTTTTGTGTTATCACCAAACCAGTAAGGGCAGAGTTCACACAAATATGTGTGAAAGGGTAACTTTCTCTGCTTACAGGGAGGCCATACCTCTACAGCTTGGTCTGAGGAGCACAGATGTGCTGTACTCCATGTCTCTATTTCAGTGGATGGAGTTCGTCTGTCCCGCAGAGAAGCCCGCCTCGCCTTTCTCTGCTGGGTGCTGTTTCCCCACTCTGCAGCAGCCCTCATCATTTGAGCTCTTGCTCTGTGTAGCAACCAACATTTGAGGACCAGGAATTAAATGAAGCCTCTGCTCCCACATTCTCATGTGTAGAGTACAGCACGGCTCTCCGTCGTGCTCTGGTCCTTCCTCTCTCACCCCGCTCCCTTCACCCCCACCTCCCACTGCTCCTGGGATCTTGACAGGGAACATCTGTTCATTTGTTCTCTGAAGGCGATGAGGTGATTACACTGAACATGATCAAGAGTGCCCCCGTGGGCCCTGTGGCTGGAGGCATCATGGGCTGCATCATGGTGCTGGTCCTTGCTGTGTATGCTTACCGCCACCAGATTCATCGCCGCAGCCACCAGCATATGTCTCCCCTTGCTGCTCAAGGTGAGTGCAGAAAGCTTCCTGTAGGTTGCTCAGTGGTGACTTGCTGAGGCCTCTCAGAAACTGTTAAGAACAGCCTGACATCTGTGGTGCCCTAAGCCTGCTTTCTTCTTTAGTGCCTAAACTCTGCACAGCTCCATTTTGATCACCCACTCCGTGGCCTGCTGCTACCATAAACTGAGCTGGGTGCTGGCCGAGACTGGGTCAGCATGCTGCCCTTGCGGGTCTGAACCCAAGCAAATCGGAGACACCCCCAATAGGTACTGTAGAGAATATGAATCAGTTCTGTTGCAGCCCTGTACAGAGTATGAATGGCCTCATTTGAATAATCAGTTCTTTGTGAGCAGGATAAATCATCAAAGCCAACTAACTACAAAAGAGTTTATCTGTAATCATGATCTTATCAAAGTACTCAAGACCATGTCCACCACCCTTCCCAAAGTGCCCAGAAATGTGTTAACCTGGCCTTCGTGAAAGTAAACTGAACTCACGGTCATCCTGGCCACTTCACTAAGCCTGCAACACTAGTGACAAGTTGGTGTTAGATGTTGCTATGATGACAACCCTGCCACAGCAAAACAGAGGGACCGCAACACCTGCCTTGGGTGAGAGTCAGCTAGACTGGAGGTGACTGGCATCCATATTGCCTTAAGCCTGGCCACCTGCAGTTCTGTAGCATGTCGCAGCACGGCCAGTGATGGTTTGGGCCCCAGTTATTCTGCTTAAGCACTTTGGTAAAGGATTGAAAACGAGGCAGCCTCCGTCCGTTTCATTTCTGTCTTCAGAGCTCAGCTCTAGACGCTCATTTCTCTTGCTCTCCCTTTGCCTCTGTGTGCCTCTTACTAACCTGATGCAACAGACACGGGCACCAGTTCGTGCTCTTGCAAGCCCACTGTTCTGTTTATCTGTTTCCGAGAGGCTGGAGCTCGAACCCAGCACATTTGAGGTGAGCGTTCTGCTACTCAGCTCCATCTCCCGCCCTGAGCTCATTCTTGACGGAATGCTGTCACCCAGCCCTCAGACCGGCGCTCCGTGGGGTATTAGAGCCAATGATTTTGTTTGATTAAATAGTCATGTTTCACTCTTTTTAATGATGGACAGAAATGTCAGTGCGTATGTCCAACCTGGAGAACGACAGAGATGAAAGAGACGATGACAGCCACGAGGACAGGGGCATCAGTGAGTATCTGCTGCCTCCTGCAGCATGTGTCAGCGGGAGGCTAATCCGAAGTAAATATTCTTCCCTGTGTCCTTTTGGTTTGTATTAAAATTTAAGAAGCTTTGACATGCTGGATTTTTTTCCTCCCCTTTTCTTTAGGAATAAGTGTAGGTCTCTACTTTGTTTGAAAATATCTCAAAAGCTTTTTTTTTGGATGTTATCTTTTGTGTTTTCTTTGGCCTAAAGCGTCTGTCTGTCTGTCTGTCTCTCTCTCTCTCTCTCTCTCTCTCCATTACCTTCCAACATCATGTTTTAGAAAGAGAAGTTTCTAGAATACATATTTTTCTTTAGACTTTTAATTAGTGTACACAACTCAGGTAAAAGAAAAGCGCTTTCTTTATTAAAAGAGACACTGTTGATGTTGAGAGGCCCTGGCCTTTAGCTGCCAAGCCCTTGGCCTCTGGTGCATGCTGGAGATAAGTGGCTAAGTTCCACTCCCTCCATCAGCTCTAGGCCAGCTCCCCTAACCCTTAACATGTTTTAAAAATGACGTATTCTAACTCTTCATAGAATTACTCCTTCAGCATGTGAGTGAGCATGCTCAGAGCAAGGGGGGTGGAAACAATGAAGGTATGGGCTCAGAAGTGACATGACCTCCTCCTGCAGTCAGCAACACTCGGTTCATAGCTGCCGTCATGGAACGACACGCACACAGTCCGGAAAGGAGGCGACGCTACTGGGGCCGCTCGGGGACCGAAAGTGACCACGGTAAGGTCCGCTCTCTTGCATTAGAAGCCCTTGGGAGCTTAGCAACTCTCGTGGGAGGAGGGTCCCGCTCTTTCCCTTTCTCCAGGTCTAAACTTAAGTATTTCGACATAGTTCCCCGAAAGGATGCGCCCAAGCATG
This sequence comes from Cricetomys ansorgei, assembly GCA_026225945.1. NCBI lineage: Eukaryota > Metazoa > Chordata > Mammalia > Rodentia > Nesomyidae > Cricetomys > Cricetomys ansorgei. Next base: position 599,696 of record JAMJFZ010003403.1, read on the forward strand.
ACACTGAGAACAGTGCGTGGGTGCTGGTTTTCTCCTAATGCTTCCAGGCTCAAGCTAGGTGGCCCTGACCGCACTGATTGCTTTCCAGTTTTTCTCCATAAATAAGGTGAGGGCTGGTGAGATGGCTCAGTGGGTAGAGATTCTTGCAGCCAGGTCCACTGACCTGAGTTTGATCCATGGGACCCATGTGCTGGAAGGAAACAGCAGGTTCCTGCAAGTTATCCTCTGACCTCCATATACTGTAGTGTATGTGAGCACACGCGCTCACAAAGAAATGAGTGTAATTTTTCATTTGTTTTTTGAGACAAGGTTTCCCTGTGTAGCTCTGGCTTTCCTTGAACTCACTCTATAGACTATGTTGGCCTCTCAGATATCCACCTGCCTCTGCCTCTACCTCTACCTCTATCTCTGCCTCTGCCTCTACCTCTACCTCTATCTCTGCCTCTGCCTGCCGAGTGCTGGGATTAGAGGCATGTTCCACCACCTCCTGGGGAATAAGTATAATTTTTTAAAGTGTGTTTTTGACACCTTTGCATAGCTGTGACCAAGTACCTGACAGAAACAACTCTGAGGAGAAATTACTCCTTCTGGCTCACAGCTGATTAGACCAGATTGCTTGGACCTGGATCTTGAGTAAAACATCTCAATGGCAGAGGCATGTGGCAGAAGACAGCAGTGGCCATCATGGCTGGGGTGGAGGGGAGGGGCAAGTAACCAGAAATAATATAACTCAAAAGCCAGTCACTAATGACCCACTTGCTTCATCCACGTACCACTGCCCAGAGTTTCCAAAACTAACTGGGGACCAAACACTCAATGTGAGGCTTTGGGAAACATTTCAGAATCGCACTGTCACTGGCGGTTTGTACTCTCGGTGCAGAACCGCCTTGGGTTGTAGGACCTAGTGCTGCTGGTGGACCAGTGTCAGCATCATCCACGTATATCTTTGGGTCATTAGACAAATCTGCCTGTCCTCTAGTGCCGTCCACCCCCTCTCTGGCCATGTCTACCAGGCTCAAAAATCTCGCTGTAGAAACATTTGTGCCCAGCCTTGAAAGGATAGTCATCCTTTCATCCTTTCAAGGCTGGGCGCAAAAAGACGAGTGTATACAAAGAAGTGGACTTAAATTAATTGTAGGGAAAGTCAAGACTGAGGAGGTGCCAAGTACCAAGCAAGCCCATGTCTCAAGGAAGCCAATGTCCTGTCCCAAAGACCCGCCATGCTATAGGGCCTCTTGGTGTCTGGGTGTCTCATGGCTTACAGTCAGAAGGGACAACAGGCGTGTCCCAGTCAGTGGCACCATTGCCACCATTACTCAGAATCAGAGCTGGAGTGGAAAGGTGCTTGATTTTTAAAGCTAGCTGTTTCCACAAAGCTAATAACTCTTTGTATATGCTTAGGTAGTTATTTAAGCCTTGTTGTTGTCTTCATGGTCTTGGCTTTTTCCACACCTACCCTGAAAGAAGAAAAAAGCCTTCAGACAGTATACTTCTATTTGTATGCAGAAGCACAAGGATGACACCCCTCCAAGCAGCAGTAGCCCCCTGATACCACTGCAGGGAAAATATGAGATGCTGCAGCCCAGCCTGGTAAATCAGGCTGTGAGCTAAGCTTTGAATGACATTGTTCCCACTGACTAAATAGAACCTTCGGGTTTCTGTGGAGAGCCGAAACAGAACTTAAATTTTTCAGTTTCTTGGCTTCCTGCCCCTCCCACCCCAATCCCCCAAAGAATCCTTTGAACCTGCATAAGTTCTTCTGCTAGGCAATTCTGTGCTTTCTCTTTTGAATACTAAAGCAGGTTCGCGGCTACTAAAGTTCAGCAGAAATAATTTCTTATTCAGCTGAAACTCCCGAAATCTCAGTTCTCCCTCTCCTGTGGCATCCATACCAAATTAGGATGTGGGGTGGCGGATGTTCCTCAGCCCCTCCCACCGTCTCAGTGAGATGGCATGTGAAGCAACAGCTTAGATAAAGGGAATGTGCACGATGAGTATCTGAAACCAGGGGTTAGGTGAAGCGCCCCCCCCCCCCCCATTTCTCTCACTAATTGGATCCCTGTTATCCCTAAGGAATTAAAAAAAAAAAAAAAAGAATAGTTTCTCCTGCAGACAGAATATACCGCCAAAGGAAGTGGAAGGCGTTGACAGTCCTAAATACATCATTAAATCAAGGGAGCTTAACTGTATGCTGTAGACCCCTGAACCTGTACAGCAGGTGTGGCCCTGGCACGCCAGCAGGATAAAGTCTACGTGAGCATTAAAGGAGGAAAGGATTGTTTTGTCGACACGGCTCTGAATGGTGTTCTGCTTCGTGCCTGTACTGGGCGTGTGCTGGGCATTAGGCACTGGGGTGGGGGTGGGACGGGGCAGATGAGCAAGGGGAGCACCCTTGAGACAGGGACAAGTTCACTTTTGATTCCATCACCTTCTCTTTTGCTTTGTTTTCAAAGGAAGCTGTTTAGACTTTACTGAGAGATATCTTAGTCCTCAGTTTCCTAATTCTTGAAAGTAGAATAGTCAGGTGTGGTAGCACACACTTCTAATCCCAGCACTTGGGATGAAGAGGCAGGCAGGTGAGTGTGAAGTGGAAGCTAACCTGATCCTCACGGCTAGTTTCAGGCCAGCAAAGACTGCTAGTGAGACTCTGTCTCAGAAATAAACACGTAAACAAATAATAGTATTTCATAGCATGGGCAGATCATAGCAATCAAACATCCCCCACATAAAGCTAACACCTGCAGACAATACATATGTCAAGACCTAGGCAGCTCCTCACCCAACAGTGCACAAAACCACTTTAAACATAACTAAGAATAAACTACAACAATTTCCAAGACAAAAGAAAACATAGTCAAAAGCAGACCATATTCTGGAGGCACTCCTGCGCTACTCCTTGTGGCCACATGATGGCGCGTGAGTCCCTGAAGGAACCTGCGTTCACGCAAGCAGTGTCTCAGGAACCATCACATAAACACATAAGCCGAATGCCAAAGTACAGGAGCCTAATTTAGGCTCATGGATGTCTGACCTCATTCCTAAAGCAAGTGTCTTACTTGAGGTTATCTTCGTAGACACTTATACATATGCCTTTGCAAGTGCTGCCAGAGGTCATTTGTATTTAAACGGCATTTCTTCTGTGCTCCATGGTCAGGGACCTTGTCTGTCCTCATGGTCCCTCACAGGTCTCAGTGCTCAGCACAACCGCCTGGCACCAACCAAATGGTTATTTGCTGAAGGAGAAAATGTGTCTAGAGGGTTGGGAGAGAGCTCTATAGTTTGTAAAGTGCTTACTACACAGACATGAGGACTTGAGTTTTGATTCCTAGAACCCACAAAAAGCCAAACACAATAGTCCCATGGGTAAGCCCAGGGCTCCCGAGATAAAATCGGAGGTGGAGACAGGAGGGTCCCTGGGAGTTGGTGGGAGGGCAAGCCTGGGATATAGAGCAGCAAACAAGAGACCCTGCCTCTAACAAGCGGGAGGTGAGGTCTGGAAGATTGTCCCTTGACCTCACCCTGCATGCCGACACTCACACTCCTACACCACACGCACCCACAAAAGAAGACTTAAAAAGAAAGTGCATCTGTCTCACCGGCTTCTCTACAACTCGCTGTCCCCTTAGGATCCTCACTCGTGTATTAAATAATAGGAAAGTGTGGTGTGAATGAGTGATACTGGCTATGCTAGGTTTTCAGCACTTGCAGAAACCTTAGAGAAACCACTTGAAAGAGTGAAGCTGTATCTTGGCTCACAGCTTCACAGTTCTCAGTCTGTGGCTGGCCAACTGTGCTATTTCTGGAGCATGACAAGGTAGACCATGATGGCTGAGGACGTGATGGAGTGAAGTTCCACCTCATGGTGCAGAGCAAGGTACATCTTTCCGGGGCAAGTACTTCCTCTAACTAGACCCACCGCCTACCTTCTGCCACCTTCCACTGATGCTACATGGTATGAATCCATCAAGGGATTGATCCACTGTGAGGTTGGAGCCCCTTCCCAAAGCACAGCAGACAGCACCCTCCTTACACAAGAGCCTCTGGGGGAAATCTTAGATCCAGACACGTTATTACCACAATGAGGCAAATAATTAACTATGGCCACAGGATATGATTTTACTTTGGAAGGGCCTCTGTGGGTGTTCTCATCAGAAATCAGTAAAAGAAAAAATAAAGCTTGTTCCCAAGTTGCCTTGGAGACAACGGCATCACCACTACCGCTCTGAGTAGTCTCATGACTTGTGTGTACCCACCAAGTTCAGAGTATTGCTTGATGCTGAGAATCCCTGGATAGGAGAAAACGGATTTCCAAATCTAACTATATGAGACTAGTAAATGACATGCCATGCAAAGCCACAGGTTTTGTTGTGGATAATGTTGCCATTACTGGGGAATTATAGTGTGAATAGTTTGTGGAGTCTTGCTTGCTTGTTCTTATAGTGCTGGGGATTGACCCTGAGGCCTCACACGTGCTAGGCAAGTGGTCTCCCACTGAGGTATCTCCCTAGCCTTTTTTACTTTTTATTTTGAGACAGGATCTAAGTTCCTCATGTTGGCCTCAAATTTGATATGTATTCAAGGCCAGCCTTAAACCTACAATCATCCTGCCTCAGTTTCCAAGTAGTTGCATTTACTGGCCTGTTCCTGCAGACCTGACTGGTTTTGCTTTGAAGTGTTTCCTTCATGTCAGGTACTGTATTCAATGCTAGGAGTGCAAAGGCAGCAAATAAGAAAGAATTGGCTAGCCAGGCAAGGTGGTGAACATCTCTAACCCCAGCATGCAAGGTAGAGCAGGATTATTTCAAGTTTGAAGCAAGCCTGGGCTATTTAGTGAGATCCAGGCTAGCCTGTGCTATGTGCTGACAAGAACCTCACTCCTATAAAACAAAAATAAGAAATCAAAAAGGTGGGAGAATCTGTCAACAAAGAACCTGTTTTTAATATACTATGGTAAAGTCACAGGATGCCATGTAGAAAGGCAGAGGGACGCCAAACCCAGATAGCTGGCGAGACCAGAGGCAGGTCAGGGGGATGGGCAGGGAGCTTACCAGAGACATCTGAGGCACAGGGAAGCATGAAGCATGGCGGCTGGATCAGGGAAGGCGGGAACTTACACCAGGGGTGTTAAATAAGTGATGGAACAGTTACTGTGGTACTCAGAAGTGACCAGAGATAAGACCCACCTGGTCAATATCTGGGTGGCCAGCCCAAATGCAGAGACTTTGCTAAAATCCTATTTAGGGTACCTTCTTACTGTGCATAGGATGGTGTGGTACAGGCAGGCATCTAGGAGCTTTCAGAACCTGGTGTCTAGTCTCATGCCGTAGGCTGATATCTGCCCAAGACAGCAAACTGAGAAACTCACTCTGGCCCCCATCTCTTAACCATGGATAAAGACATCACTGTTTGCCCAGCCTCTGAACCTAGAAACTGGCACCATTCCCAAGGGTGTCAAGCCCTCTAACCACCTCAACTGGCAGATTCGTGTGGTCCCCAAACCCCCTGCTTCCTTCTCGGAACAACCTCGCTACGTTAGTTGCTTCTGCCCGTCTCCACACACTGCCGCTGTCCCATCTCCGACCCGCCTGGCTTCGGCTCTGGTCGCACTGGCGCTCATCCACCCCTGGTACCCACCACTAAGGCCTGGTGGGTTTCAACCAGCCTTCTTACCCAGCAGCCTCGCCTGCTTTCCCATGCCCAGCTTTGCACTATTCACCAAGGTAGCCAAGCCTTTAGGACTGCTCAGAGCTGCTGTATATGACTGTGCCCTGCCCACGTCACCTTCCACCCTTGTCTATGCCAGGCTAGCTATTTTTACCCCCTGAGAGTCACCTAAGTGCCACCTCCTCAAGGAGCCAAGCCAAGTTTGCCACCTGGGTATTCTTTGGCACATGTCTGTCCAGTACCTGTCAGTGTCTTGACTATGAGCTCCCAAGGCCTTTCCTTCTGTCTTGCTCTTGCCAACTTCTCCTGGCACCGACATCCTGTGGACTCAGACAGTGGTTCAGCAGACAGCAGTGAACTCCGCCCTCCCTCCCCTAGTTTGTAGACACTGTATCTGTTTCTCACTGGCATTGTGCATGTGTACCAGGCTCTCAGAATCAAGACGGTCCCAAAAGAGTCATGCTTTTCTAGACTCAGGGTCCCCAGGTCTCCTCCACCATTCAAATTATAGTCCATTGCCTTTACCTCTTAACATACAACCAGCCATACCTGGTTGCCTAGCAACCTCTGCACTCCACCCTGTCCCATGTCCCCCATTTTAATTCTTCATTGGACTGTTGAAGTGCCCTGTTAGTCTCCTCTTTTCCCTTTCATTCCTCCGAGCCACCAGCCGGTCTGTCTGATCACAGACTGATCGTGGCTGGCTATCTGTAGGGAAATCACCTGTTGTCTACTCCTGCATGTGCACCATGCTCTAACTTTAAGTTACCTTCCCCTTCTCACTTCCCCGCAGCCCAGCTACCTGATAGCACACATCCAAGCCACACAGTGGAGGAACCACTTCATAGCTCCATGCTTCAGGGGCTAGTCTCCTGTTTCTTTGCGTGTGTCCACTTAGCAAGTTCACAGTCACCCACTTAAGCCCGAGGGAAAGTGTGACAACGCCCCTCATTCCTTTAGTCAAGATCAGTTAGTCTTCTTCCGAGGTTTCAGCTGAACCTCAGCTCTAGTGTTACAACCGGCTGTGTTAGAGGAAGCATTTGTCTCCTACTCAGTTTTAGTCACGAAGGGAGGAAGATAAGACTATTTGATTTGTCACCCCCACCCCACATGGTAAAGGGGTGATCCGGTGGGCAGTGGCATGCTTGTCTCAGAAGCTGGCTTCTTTGCCCCTTCTGCAGGACCAAGTGTTCATCTGGGTAGAGCCTCCAGTGCCTAGCAGGGTGGCTTGTACCTGCCCAGTAAATATTCTTTGCATTGGACCGACAAATGATTCTTCCAGTTGAGTTCTGTGTTACTGAGGGCATGGATTGTCTTTCTCACTTTTGCACAGAGCATACATTTCCAACCTCACACTGCTGCTGCCTGGCCAAGTGCAAGCACATCAATTTTCGCAGTCACAAATGTGACTAGTGCTTACCCATGGGTGAGGGCTGATTGACACTGAGGTGCAAGGAAACTGTTAATGAGCTGTCACTTCTCAAAACATTTAGAAGAGAATTTTTTTACAATATTTAAAAACATGTCAAGGTTCTTGGAAAGGAATCCTTTGATCAACTAGGACATTTTCTTTTGAAACATGAATTACTTAGAATCCTGAAAGAAATGAATCTTTAACATAGTGAGTGGGTTTACGCAGAGAATGGTTGATGGGAATTTGATGTTTCCTTAAGTTTCAGAACCTTGGAGGAGTTCCTTCCCTTCTCCAGCCACCTCTCTTCTACAGAGGCTGTTAAGAGCCTGACTGTTATACAGGAACCACTGACATCCCATGGTGGGAGCAGGTTGGACCTCACTGACATCCCATGGTGGGAGCAGGTTGGACCTCACTGAATCCCATGGTGATAACAGTTGGACCTCACTGACATCCCATGGTGGTAGCAGGTTGGGCCTCACTGACATCCGATGGTGGTAGCAGGCTGGACCTCACTGACATCCCACGGGCATTTTACCATTCAGCTATTGCCACCAGCCCCACCAGCCTACACCCTCCCCTCATTACCTGCAGTCACCCGTTGCCTGCCTTAGTAGTTTATGATACGTGAGGAAATTGTAGGCAGATGTGGAGTGTGGGAAATGTAGGAAGATGGGATCCTGCAGATAATGGGGTCTGTGGGGTGACTTCATTGTGAGTCTGTCACTGGTCTGGGGTTTGGGGTGATGACTCTTGTTTGTTTTCCCCCAACTTTCTCAGTTGTCTAATATGATTGTGTATCTATGGTTAATTGTTTTTAGAAAAAAAACAAACCCTACTTTCTCTAGATCTCCTTAAAACTAAAATACCTTAGCAACCCCTGATCGTGTGCAGATGCTGGCACCCACGTCAGCACGGGGGTGCATCCCAGCATCCTGGCCAGTCTGGTCTGTGTCCTGAAGCTATCCTGTTCCTTTTCTAGGATACAGCACCATGAGCCCGCAGGAAGACAGCGAGAACCCTCCATGCAACAACGACCCGCTGTCGGCTGGGGTGGACGTGGGGAACCACGACGAGGACCTGGACCTGGACACCCCGCCTCAGACTGCAGCCCTGCTGAGTCACAAGCTCCACCACTACCGCTCGCACCACCCGACCCTGCACCACAGCCACCACCTTCAGGCAGCCGTGACAGTGCACACTGTGGATGCCGAGTGCTAACAGCCCTCTCTCGCCTCCCTGCGTGGGGGGACCTGGGGTGATGCGGAACGCTCCGAGAGCAAGCAGCCGGCTCACCATCCTACCACACTTTGCTGTGCTCTGTCCAGAGCACTGTGACTGTTTGCTGCCTGCTGGCACGTTGAAAAGCTGAAACTACAGAGTTCGGTCGTGAGGAAGTGAAGCTGGTTCTGAAATGGAGGCGGAGCCTGACGAACGGACCTGCCACAGTGGAATGGAACAGTAAGCAAACCTCCAACAAGGACACATGTAAAGGAAGCCGAGCCGGAGACTGGAAGCACTCAGCCCCTTAACTGGAAGAGAGCCGGCAGAGGCCGGAACGTGGCTCGCCAGGTGCCGCGACCGCTGGGCAGACTCTTTTGCATCCTAGCGGTACCTGAACACCACCGTAACTGTGTGGAACTCACCGTAAGCTCTAAATGATGCATCTCAAAATTTCTAAGAAAAGGATTATTTTTCTACTATTTATTGAACTTTCGAACTTTGGGGGGGGTGGGGAAGAAAGCAAGCGATTCTCGGCCATAACCCTGGTTGTTGTGTGTGATGATGTGGTTCTTTGATTAAGGAGTTGTGTTTCTTACTTAACTGGTGATCTTCCTCCTGCTGCCCTGATCCACCAAAAAAAAAAAAAAAAAAAAAAAAGGGAAAATGAAGAAATCTTTCTCTGGCTTGTTTACGTCACTTCAGGGAAATCTGTCATCTGTCATCCCTTTGGAACTCATTTCCACCTCTCATACAATGTTTTTCTTAGGTTTCTACAAAATCTAGTATGAGAGCCTAGCCTCTCCGTTTAGGGAGGCTTGGCTTTATTCTTTGTTTTAAAGACTATCAATTTCAAAACGTCTCATTTTTTACTCTGAGAATATTTAACAGATAAGGGAAGACATTTTTAAATTGTGGAATTGTGGTTCTTAAAAGATTTCTTTTGAAATCATAGCTCAAAGCTGCTGCCACTTACCCACCAAACTGCTTTCGACTTCTACAGGAATTCACTTTGACATGGGGCATTGTGACTTTAAAGTAGTGTTCTAATTACAGTGGTGTACTTTAGATTCACACTTTGTGATTCAAATATGTTATGAAGACATTCCTTGCACCGTGTGTGTGGTAAATCTCCATTTATGTGTAGTTGGGAAAATTCACCGAATAATGTTTTAATGATAGGGTATCATGATATTCTGTAAAAAATAAAATTTGGGTCGTCAGCACTACAGAAAGTAAACTATATATGTGCTACCCAGAAACCCCTTCATACTGTGTATAAAATTTCAGTCTAGTGAAATAAACTATATGCAACAAACAGTTGAGTAGCTACCGTTGTTTGATGTGCTGCTTCTCACCAGATGACCTAGAGAGCCTTTCAGTGTTTCTCCAGGCTATTGACCATCCCAAACACACAAAGAAATGTGAGGACATTAATGGGGTAAAATAAAGAGCAAACATATAAAAATAAGTAAATCTACCATGCATGATGTTTTAGGGTTTACAAGCTAAACTTGGCAGGAGGACCAAAAGTTTGAGGGCAGCCTGGGCTCCATAGTGAGACCTTGTCTCAAAACTAATAAACAAATAGAAGTGTACATAGCTCCTCCTCCCCAACAGCTAAATCCATTTCCTTAGTGTAAGATGGTCAACTCCATCTTGTTGAGACTGTATGGGTTTCCTGTCTTCCATGAAAAGGACCCTTCTGTGGGAGTCCAGATTTTTTTCTGTAATGAGAATCTCTGTTAAGAAATCAGCTTCTCTGCAGCTGGAGAGATGGCTCAGTGGTTAAGAGCACTTGCTCCTCTCCCAGGAGACCTGAGTTCTGTTCCCTACCACACACATTAGGTGGCTCACAATCACTTCTAACTCCAGCTCAGGAGGTTCTGATGTTCCAATGTCTGCACACACATAGCATGTACTCACAGACATGCCAGACATAATTACAACTCAGAATAAATCTTTTTTTTAAAGCAGCTTCTTGACTGAGGAGGAAGAAAGTCTGGGATAGAAGGGTGGTATTGCCAAGAAAGATGCTGTCATAAATAAGATTGTCATGGGGTGGGGGCATTGAGGGAGCTGGGAAACATCTCCCATGCCTTCCTCCAAAGGTTTCAAAGTTCCATTCCACCTAAGTTCACCAACTATTGTATTGGGGTTACTTACAGTGCATGGGTGAGATCACGGGCAGGAGCACGGGAAGGTCTCCACTCAGCATGAACGATGGTCTCTCCTTGGCTGTGTGGATCCAGGCCTCTTCCTTCAGTCCTCCCCAGCCTATATCCTCTAGCCCCTCCCAAGACCCCAGACCACGTCCAGTTAGGCAGAATTGCATACTGCTATTGAGGGAGCGGGTAGATACTCAGGTGAAGGTCCTAGCACCCCCCTTTTCTCTGAGGGAAGGTCAACAGTCAACAAGCCCTGCTCCCCCTTTTCTCTGAGAGAAGGTCAACAGTCAACAAGCCCTGCTGTGATGATCATCTGCACACAGATGGAGGTGAACTCCTGAGGATGATGTCTGTCTGGCTCAGGAGATAGACCTGTACAGTAGAAGCACAAAGCTGAGAACTAAAAATCAGTACTATCTACTATAACATAACAGCAAGCCAGCCAGGCAAGGTGGCATACACTTGGAAGCCCAGCCATAGGGACACCCAGGAGGATCATGAGTTCAAGGACAGCCTGGGCCATATAAGGCTCCAAAAAACAAAAAAAAAAAAAAAAAAAGACTTTAATAGAAGTTATTTTGCATCTTTTGTGATAAAACTGCCCTGAAGTCAAGAATAAAAGTAATTGAATGTTTATAACCTGAGCAAGAGGGTTTTTGTTTGTTTTATTGGGGGGGGTGTTTTTGTTTTTTGCTTTTTAGATTTATTTATTTTATACAAGTGAGAGTTTTATCCATGTGTATGCCTGGTGCCCACGGAGGTCAGAAGAGGGCATCAGATCCCCTGGAACTGGAGTTATGGATGGTTGTGAGCACCATTTGGGTGTTGAGAATCAAACCCAGGTCTTCTGCAAAACAAGAGTTCTTAACCACTGAACCATCTCTCCAGCCCCTGTGACTGAGTGTTAAGGGTCCTGTAGAGACTGATCCCTAAGCATTACATGTGAACTTGTTCATATATGTGGTCGTGGTAAGCAACGTTCACAGTGTTTAGGAAGAAAAGCAAAGAAAAACATGGTGTTGGAAACATTGTTGTCATGATCAATGTCAGGTCCATAGGCTCTTCAGACCATTGTGGATTGCACAGAAGGCTTTCTAGAAACCCCAAGAGTTCTTAACCAGTGTCTTTGCATTCACCAAGGCCCCTGTGCTGTAACCAGCCTTTTTCAAAGTGCAGCATCAGTAACTCAGAATACGCCAGGTCACTTGATACAGAAGGAAACTTACTGGTTGAGACTGACATCCAACAGGGTCCAGACTCAGTGGTCCTCGGAGTACATGCCCATCTGTTGGCCAGATAATCTTTAATAAATAATTTCTGATAAATTTTAGAAATATTAGAGCCTGGCCATCTGCCTTCTGTTACTTGATTTGACTTGAATTAGTGAGCTAAACCTCATTAATGTATTTATTGGATAACTCTCCAATTCCTCTCGCACAGGCTTATGTTGACAACCAGTGACTGTGGCTCATGGAAGATGTCCCGGAGGCCTGACCGCCTTCCTCTCACAGCACTTATGACTCCGGTGGTTACGGTTTTGAAAATGTAAAAAGAAGTATGCAGATTTTCCAAGCTGGGATAGATAGGATGCTATACAAAATTATTTTCCAATTCTTCCATTTAAAAAGACCTTCAGCTGAAAGATATCTATAACTGTATATGTCTGTTTAGTAACTAAAATATGTGAAAACTAAAGTATGTATGTCAGTGTGCGCATGTATTAAGATCCTAAAATTGTTTTTCTTTTCAACCTCCATCAATTCAGAATTACTCACTGGAGTCCCTCCCTTCTCTGATTCCTTAATTCAATGTTTCTCATTTTTTATTCATGAGTGCTCCCTCACCCTAGAAGGATTTAATTTTATTTAAATTCTCCTTAAGAAATGAGACTACGAGATAAGATTTCGTTGGATAAAGTCACGCTTTGGAGATCATACAAACCATTGTAATATCTGATCTCTGTTCCTTTCCCAAGAATCCATTTTGAGCCCTTGTAGAAGGTCTCCCCCACTGAGGATGTGAGCCTTAAATAAAGGTATCCACACCCTGATCCCATGCCTTTCTCAGTACTGTTACCGGACCACCTCTGAGCCTCACCAGCTTCTTTCCCTAGCTCGCCTGGCGGACAGGGCACTGAATGGAAAGCAGAGAGGCCTGAAAGCTAATCCACGTGTCTCTGACCCCAGGCTTAAATCTGCTGCTAAGTACAAAGTCTTTGATTAAACTATGCCACTCACATTGCTTGATTCTCTCCTTTGTGTGACCGGTTTGCCGCCGATGAGTCTGTGGCTTCTAACCTCTTCTTTAATTCTCTTCCCTTATTTCAGCCAATATTCAGGACCTCCCACTTACACAAGGACACAGCCGTGACCGCAGGCATGTCCTTCCCTCCATAGCTGTAGGGATGCAGGGGATGAGATGGGCTGCCCAGTGCCTACCCGTCCCTACTCCGGAGATGCTGTTACTGGACTTTAGGCCTGGTATTAGATTTCTTATCCATCCTACAGAAAGGTTAACAACTCCCACCCAATCTATTTAGTCAGTAGCCTAGATTCACACAACCAAAATAAAGCATCTCTCCCTAATGATGATCTAGGAAGGAGTATCCTGATTTGGTCCAGTCTGACTACCAGCCTTTATGTAGATGCTGGGGATCCAAACTTAGTCCCCATGTTTGAGTGGCAAATGCATTGCCCACTGAACACCTCCCCAGCCCTGGGCTTCAGCTTTCTAAAGACAGACTCTTTCTTCTTCTTAGTACTCATTGCGCCATTCCTTGTATATGTAGAACTCTAGTGTTTGCTGTAACTCCCAGAGTGTCTGCAGCAACCATGATTATTTGCAAACTGTAGAGGCACACGGTGCCTATGGTAGTGAATACAGCTAGTTGACGTCTCCAAAATACGTGCTTTGTCAATTAACATGACAGCTTGTTGGGTTTTATCCTTACTGTATTGCACTAGCCATTAGCTTGGCTTCACTGCACAGATGTGTCAGTTCGCAAGACCTTATCCAGATCCAGTTTACCCTCTAGCCTATCACCCAGCTTCTGTCCCTATAACAAAATACCCGAGGTAATTAACAAGACAAAGGTTTCTGTAGCTCAATTCTGGTTGTCCCGATACCTGATCAGATGCCTCTGTTGCTTTGGCCCTCTGAAGCGATGGTGCAGAGGCTTATTCCCATTCAACTCCCGGCAAGGAAACAGAAAAGAGAAAGAAGATTGGACAGAACCCCATAACACCCTTCAAAGACACACTCCCAGGCTCCAGGAGCCTTCCTTATGGCTGTCCCTTCTAGTAGAGCTATCCTGGGTCCCAAGCCCTCGTGGGCATTTATTTAAATGCGAATCATAGTCCTGACTGTGTATTGACTGACTCCTCTAGCTGTTCCCCACTGCCCTTAGAATCTACACTTCACATTTGTGTAGAAGCCCCACAATTGTTACCCCCATCCCCGCACATCAAATTTATAGCCATGATATTCTGAAAGATCAGAGCCAACCCAGCTGCTCTCTAGAGAGTTGCATCAAACACAGGTCTCCTCCCATTCACTTTCCGGAAGTACCTTATGCTGGGCGCCTACAGCGTGCTCAACCGAGCAGAGCTTCCCTGCCCGTGCTGTCTCTTTCGCTACAGTTTCTTCACCTTTCCGGGACCATTCTTTAGAGGCTCAGAGCTGTTCGGCCCTTGCCAGACCTCGTTCATCAGGGCTGCATGCTGCAGTTTTGCTGTGTGCGGGGCCTGCAGCTCATCCTCTTCCCAGACAGACATCAGCTGGAAGCTGAAGGCCGCCCCATCCCTCCGGTGTCCTCCTGTGTCCCTCTTTTCCTGAAGCTCTGACCTATGTGATGCTCTACAGTCAGATGTCCAAGCTTTTGTCATGATGGCACAACGTTGCCATCCACTTGACTTTCCCAGAAGCATGTCAAAAATGTCCATTTTCTCTGCCTGCTAGCCAACACTTGTTGCTTTTTTTTTTTTAATTTAAATTACAGATCTCCTTAAATGTGGTGGTAGAGGCCATTAATCCCTGGACTCAGCTAAAGCCAATTAGGTCTGTATAGTGAGCTCTTGACCAGCCAGGGCTGCCTAGTGACACCCTGTTTCCAAAAAAAAGCGAGCAAGCAAACAAACAAAAATTACGACTTACCTATTAGGTATGTTAAAATGTATTTCTGGTTTTTGAGTTCTTTGGTGCTGTGGGCTAAACCCAGAGCCTCATGCATGCTCAACTCCTCTACTGAGCTGTACCTCAGCCAGCAGTAATCTTCTCAAAAATGTGAAAATAATACCTTATTTGCTTAAAACCCTTTAATTATTTGCCATTCTTCTTGAAATAAAGTCTCTCTCCAACCCCCACACACCATTCTGTCCATCAGCTTCTTCGTTCATTCTGTGTTCTGATTGCTTGAATGAGTCTGACTCTGATGTACCCCAGGGCCTTTGCATGCGCCATTCACACTGTCTCCCCAAGTCCCATTCCTGGACAACCCCCCTTTCCTTCAGACCTCAGTGTGGAGCTACCTCTGCACCTGCCCACACTGCTTTCAGCTTCCACTGCTTCTTCCCCTCTGTGAGGGGAAGAAAGTACTAAAAGGCACAACTGAATATGGCTGTCAGAGAGGAGGTAACCCTATCCTCCTGAGCACTGGCCCTCCCGTTTACAGAAGTCCACGGTGTCACTGTCCCCAGGCTGTGAAGGGTCAAGAAGTGGCTGTTCTGTGAAACTGATCTGCGTAACAGGTGGGAGTCCCCAGAGGACTGGGCATACAAGAGGCTGGAAGGCATCTGGAGTCTTGAGGCAGAAAGAGAGCACCAGGCATAAAGATCCAGGAACTCACAGAGAAAGGCGACCAGGAAATACTGACCGGAACTGGTGACGGTGTCTACCTGCCCAGAGCTTCCCTGAAGCGTCCTCAGCAAGCTCCTAGGGAAGTGGTCCTCAACCTTCGTAAGGCTGCAGCCCTTTAGTACAGTTCCTCGTGTTGTGCTGACCCCCTAACCATAAAATTATTTTTGTTGTTACTTCATAACTGTAATTTCACTACTGTTGTGAAAAATAATGTAAATATCTGATATGCACATGGTCTTAGGGGACCACTGTGAAAGGGTCATTCGACCCCCAAGGGCCAGGACCCACAGGTTGAGAACCGCTGCCCTCGCGTGAGTGGCTGAAGGGGACGGCTGCAGGGCAAGAGCACAAGGCAGGGGCTGAGAAAAGCCAAACTGGCCAGAGATGGTGAGGTGTGGGGATCTGAACCCTGGGAGAGTGACGACTTCCTGCTAGGCGCTGTGGACAGACCTGCACCACCGAGAGGTTCACCCTCAGCACCATCTGGACACAGAACAGCACCAGCCGCCCTTCCCCATCGTGGGTCCTTTACATCAAGCTGGTGTTTTCTGCTGCTGTCGTGTCTGTCCGCTTCCCAGGTGTTCATGCTTACCCAGGCAGGCACAGAATGAGAACTGACTGACGTTTTTTCTGACCAGCATTTACAGTTGGATTTCAAAATACAAAATACCAAAATGAGATCATCCTGAAGCTTATTAAGCCTACTACACACACTGGGAGAAAGACATAGCAGGGATTTCAAGATGCCTAAAGCAAGAGGGAGACATCTTCTTATTAAAAGTCTGGAAGAAGTTAGACTTGCCTACTTATCAGAATGTTCCAGAACCACATCAACATGAACCTACAGGAACATCAAAAGGAAATAAATCCCTATGTTATATGACCTTGGGCTAAAGGAGCATTTCTTTAATGGGCATAACTCAGAGACTCAGAGATGGTGGAACTTAAAACTTCTGTCCTACAAAATAGTTCCCCAAATGGAGGGGTACTTGCCAAAAAAAAGAGAAATGACAATGAGAACCATGGAACTCAGCCAATGCCTGGAGCCGGTCAAGCAAGGAAGAAGGGATCCAGTAGAAAAGCTAGGCAGAGGCATGGGTGAAAGGGAAACACTGCTGACAAACACACGGAAAAATGTCAACCTAGGTTACTTACGTTGTTCTTCCATGCCAGGGAACCCTCACACTCACGGGGCTGAGGCAAGATCAGGAGTTCTAGACCAGCCTGAGGGACATAGTGAGATACTGCTTCTCCCCACCCCCCACCCCTAACCCCTCTCTCTCATAAATTTGTTTTTTTTCCAAAAGAGTGATCACAGTTTCAAAATGTTAGGACACTTGAAGCATCAGTGAAAGTCTATAATTTTTGTGGATATTTTTGCAAAGCAACTCAGTGACTACTTAAATGTATACTTTGATTCAGAAATTCCAGTTTTCCATACCTCCACCAACATATGTGCACCAGTAAAAGATAACTGGAAACAACCCCAGCAAGGGCTGTACATACAGTATCACGCAGAGTGTAAAAGCCAGTGTAGACTCTGTACATAAGCACAACCATGCCTACCAGAAGCATGACTGAGGAAAAGAAGTGAACTCCAGACACACATATAGCGTGGTGCCTACTGTTTAAAAACACAATGAGCAAAATGACAGTCTTCCCCCACGAACCCACAGCATTTGCTTCTGTATGTTCAGCCAAAGGCAAGGCAACACTACTATCCAGAAACAACCGAGTCTCCAGGGAGCATGTGCAGAACACTTCCCTTTTTTTTCTTTTTCCCTAAGTAATGAAATACCCATTATTGTAAGAGCATCACATCACTGTGGGCATTACTTATAAAGTAATCTAGGGGTGACTTCACATCTGTGTGCTACAGCTGGGGTACACCTCCATGGTATAATGCTTACATATCATATTCCAGGCCGTAAGGTCCAGCCCTGTCCTGTACAGCAACAACAATAATAGAGAGAATATACGGGAGAATGTAAGTAGGTTACAAGCAAGTACTACGTCAACTTATGCAAATGACTTGAGCATCCTTAGGTTTTAGTCCTAGATGCAAGACGCAATGCCCCGGAGAAATAGAGGAATTGCTCCCAGGTTGGTTCTTTAACTTAAAAAAAAAAAAAAATGTGTATGGTTATTTCACTTGTTCTCTGTTCACCGTGTGCATGCAGTGCCCACAGAGACCAGAAGAGAGCATCAGATCCCCTGGAACTGGAGTCATAGGCCCTTGTAAGTCACCAGTGAGTGTTGGAATTGAACCCACATCTTCTGCAGGAGTAGCCAGCGCTCTTCTTAATCTCAGAGCCATTGTCTCTCCTGCCCTGATTCCCATTCCTTCTAGTAGAATATATATGGATGCATGCATAGAAAGAAGAATATAAGGAAGTATACCAGCTGACTCATCGTTTCCAGAGGTGGAGGAAGAAGGACGGCAGTCCTCAAAAGCTAGAAGACATGTTTCAAATTTTTGAAAGACAGAATGTAATCATATGTTTTTGAATTATTAAAATAATTCGAGTTATGCAAGGCACGGTGGAATATGGCTTTAATCCTAGCACTCAGAAGATAAAGATGAACAGATCTCTGAGTTTGAGGCCAGCTTAGTCTATACAGGGAGCTCCAGACCAGCCAGGGCTACATACAGAGACTGTGTCTCAAAAACCAAAACAAAATTTGAACTTGAAGTTAAACGCGCTAGAATGATAAGACTTCAGCCTTATGCTGTGAAAATGCCATAGTGCTGTGATGCTGGTTTCCGTTATTAGACTTTAAAGATCACCAGGGTGTAGTAGGTGAACAGAGTTATCATTTATTACAAAACAAACAGATGATTTTCTGTTTGCATACAGGTTATTTTGATAAGTGTGAAAACAGAATTCTGGGAAATAGTATTTTTGTGTTTTTATCTGGACTTTCCCTTCTCCCCAAAATTTATATTTTTGGGTTTTTTTTACACCACTTCCTATAAATGTGTCATAATTTATATCACATTGAATAATGTATCATTGCAGTTTTGTATGGGTTCAGCCATAGCAAAGAAAGCAGGGAATGAGTTAATAATTCCTGGCCAGGCCGTGGTGGTGCATGCCTTTAGTCCCAGGCAGAGGCAGGCAGATATCTGAATTCAAGGCCAGCCTGGTTACAAAATGAGTTTCAGCACAGCCAGGGCTACACAGAAATATCCTGTCTCAAAAAAAAAAAAAAAAAAAAAAATAGAAGGAGAATTTGGGATGTTTTAACCAGAAAGAAACTATAAACATTAAAGGAGACAAAAGATAGGTTTAATCTGATTTCAGCATTACCCAATGCATGCTTCTAAGAAACATCACCCAGGACCCTATTAATATGAATAGTCATATAATTAATGCAATTAAGTAACACATTAGTGCTCTTACCCTATTACTAAAGAACTAGTACATCTTACTAAATGTATTGATGCAATTTATTTGCAATTAATATGTTTATTTTCCAGTTTAAAGATACATTTAAATTGAAAATATTAAATGTCTCACAATAAGAAGGAATGAATTACTAATGCTTACAAGAATATTGATGAAACATCCCCCGCCAGAGACTGAGTCACAGAAGCCAGCACCAAAATTAGGGGGGAATACATCCATGTAGTTAAACTTCTAGAACATGTTAGATGACTCTGTAGAACAAAAGATGCAAGTTGGTTCCTTTGCATAGCTTTCCACTTTCTTGAACGCTGTTCAGGTTTACAGCTAGGGTGACCTGGCTACCCTCACACGGGGATGTGGGCGACTAGATGCAGAGATGGAAATTATAGAAGCTGTGTCATGGAGGAGAATGGGCATGTTAATCTGGGCAAACTTTGTTTTTTATAGCATTTAATCATGGCACAACACTAAGCACTTAACTTTATTTTTCTATTCTGTGAGTAGGAGAGTGAGAGGCCCTGGGGTGGCAGAATGATGGAGGCCATAGGAGTGAAGCCATTTGTTAACATTGTCTAGTTCTGGATCCTGGAAGCTCATCCCAGGGTGAAAATGCTTGTCCAGTATACAAGAGACTCTAGGTTCACTCACTGCTACAACAAAAGCAAAATGTCCAGTTGTGATTAATGCATTTCAGTGTCACTCACTCAAAGCTCACAGCTATCAGAGATCGTTCTCCAGACCATACACATCACACACACACACACACACATACACACACAGAGGAATAAAAAATTAACTAAACAGAGCCTGATGACACACACCTTTAATCTCAGCACTTGGGAGGCATAAGCAGGTGGATCTCTATAAATTCAAGGCCAGCCCCGCCTACAGAGAGAGTTCTAGGCCAGACAAGTCTATATAGTAAGACCCTGTCTTAAGAAAAATTAAATTAAATTAAGTTCCTAGTGCTATTTCATGATTAAATGTTTTAAAAATGAATTTTGCCCAAAATTAACCTAACCACTCTTAATGCAACCCCTCATCCTGTAATTCCCACCTCTGTCTTTTCTCAGCTACTCAAGTCCCGCAGGAGGGTAGCCAGGCAGCCATGCCCATATACCTGAACGTGGTTGTAGGAAGAGAAAAAATATGTGCAATGTGTTCAGTGTGGGCTGGAGTTTCGTTTATGGGAAAATGAGCTGGAATGCCACAAGGCCAACCCCACCCATGGGACAGATCTGCCGAATGTGAGTCACTGGCTTGCTAACCGATGGGCATATGTTCAGCCATCAGGAATCAGTTTACAGAGACGGGAAGCAGAGCAGATGAATAGGAAAAGGACACCAGCTCGCCCTTTAATTATAGAAAAGATGGAAAGGGCACAGAAACAAAGCAAACTGGCACGCAGGCTGGGAGAGGAACGGTACACCCTCTGCATTGTGGTCTCCATGCCCTCCAAAAGGCAATGGCTTTTTCAGATGAGCTCTTTTCCTCTAATCAGATAAGAACTGTGATGCAAATGTGAGATATTTGGCAAGGACAGAAGCTACGCACGAGGGGGGAGACAGGCAGGGTAGCAACCCTCATCCTGGGCTGACGACTGGAATTCCAAACAAGGGATAAGAACTTTCAGCCAAGTGAAGTGTAAGGTTGAAATTGTAAACATTTGGCAGTGTTATGAGGACTTCACGAATGCATGCATTAACACTGCCTGGTGTTAAACAACCCGCAGTGAGCCACGCCCAGAAGTAGCAGCAGCAGGGGCCGAGATGGAAACAGGACCAAGCTGAGAAGCAGAGTGAGTGAGGGCTTTTGCAGACATTTCTCAGTTAATTTTACTTTTTAAAGAGGCCATTCTTCCTCAGCAGGCAAAGAGACAAAAATAATGTTTTTACAATGGTGTCAGGTTGGTAGATGTGGTGTTCCCTCTTCTGAGAGGTGGCTGGTAGGACAGGCTGGGGACTCAGCCCATCCCCTGCTGTGCCAGCAGCTGGGGCAGCCAGTAAGCCACCATCCAGTCAGAGGCTGTGGGGAGCCCGGAAGGGCACCTGCACCCAGCCACTCACAGCTCACGCTAGCCTTGGCCAGCCTCTCCAGTCCTCCCCGTTCTGTAAGCCCCATCTATCTGCGGATGACTCTGATGTCAGAAGTGTCCAGACTTATGCGGGCACTTGAGTTTAAAGAGAAAGAAGTTGTCAATAGCCGCATGCACACAATGATGGCCATACAGATGGCCGTTATCCCGTCAAATTATTTATTCTAGTGATGTCATAGCCATCTAAGTTTATGTGAGAATATTCCTTGATATTTACACAATAACAAAATCATCAGAGGGCATCTTCCTCAGAATGTATTCCCAGTGCTAAGCAACACATGACTGCAACATAAAATGTGCTACTGAAGCCTTTCTAAGCGTGCAGTTCTGCGTGCTGAGCGGATCTGCAGTGCTGCACAACCATCACCCACTTTCTAAAACTTTCTCTTTATCCCAGTTCACAGATACTTTTCACTATCTGACTTGAGAAATGATTCCATAATTAAGTGTGAAAGCTGGAAGAATTTGGATATCTCATCCAAATTTGTATAAATAAGGAAACTGGTGACATTCAGAAAGGTTTTACTCAAGGCCACCTAGCTAGATGATGGCATGGCTGGAACTCGAATCCAGGCTCCTTAATTCTTTTTGGAGTGCTCAGGCAGCAGGAGAGCTGTTCCTGCTGTGCTTCCTCCTTTTCCTGCCCCCACTCTTTCCAGATACCCAGATGGATTAGAAAATGCAGAGACCAGAATCCCAAGGCCTAAAGGTGCAGGGCAGACATGCCATCCGTGTTTCATGGATGAGCTGATACCCAAGCCTGGTATAAACAAGGGCAGCCAAGTTTCATTTATAGCTCACAAGTTAAATAAATTAGAACTGTAAGTGAAATGTTAGACTATTAAATACGGAGAGGTAGAGTGTGTGGCTGTGGTGCTAAATTTTATGTGTCAACCTAACTGGGTCTTCGGGTACCCAGATATTAACCAAATGTCATAGTGAGTGTGTCTGTGAGGATATTTTTGGTTGAAAATCTATCCAGATTGACTCTTGAAGAGAGAGGGCATTCTTCCTTAGTGACCTCATTCAAACTGGATTGTATTTGTTTTGTTTTGTTTCCGGCTTTAGACTTGAAACATTCAGGTCTTCAGGCTTGAACTAGAGCGAAACCTCTGGCTCTCTTGAGTCCAGCTTGCTGACTGACCTGAAGATTTAATGACATGAGCCGATCCTTCTAATAACTCTCTATGAACATAAATATGTAAGAATCATCGAAGAGGATTAAGTCTTCGGCACCAATCACAGTGCCTGCATCTAATAGATAATATGTAGAGGTTTAT
Organism: Cricetomys ansorgei; assembly: GCA_026225945.1. Classification (NCBI taxonomy): domain Eukaryota; kingdom Metazoa; phylum Chordata; class Mammalia; order Rodentia; family Nesomyidae; genus Cricetomys; species Cricetomys ansorgei. Next base: position 621,802 of record JAMJFZ010003403.1, read on the forward strand.
CACATAAGCAATTGACTATGTCATGAATTACCTCCATTATATTTCCTCTGCAGGTGAGAACATTGACATTATTAAAGAAAAGCCTACAGAAAAAAAAGCCACGGTGCATTGTGGGAAGTTAGGCAATGCCCCATGAAATCATCTGTCTACTCACCCATTCAACAATTTATCAATGCAATGGTAATGTCAATGGTGTGCTGTCTACGGAGCTCTTGGACACTAAACACATGAAGAACATGAGTACAGGAAACATGTGTACAACAATGTTATAACTGTTCCCAGAAACACGGCGTCTCATGCCAGCAAGATAGAACTTTACAGTGGGAACATGTCTTCCCCAAGGAAAAGGTGGAGAGAGAAACAAGCAACAGCTTAGCAGGTACAGGCTCCCAATGTAGGGTGAGGAAGTTGGGGTGGCTGGAGGATGCTGAGTCCTGTCCCAGCATTCTCTGTCCCTTGAATATCCTGGGAATGTGGCTCCTGAGTGCTCGTAAGCCTACTTGGCCAGTCCTGCTCCTTCCACACTCTTTAAGAGCACCCATATCTCTGAACCCGTTTATTCCTCATTTAATGACTGAAGAAATGACTAACTTCAGAAGTTATCAAGGCTTCTTTATAAGATGGTATCATCGTACTATGTCTTCATCTCCAGAAGTGAAAACTCAGAAACAAGAGATTACAGAAAACTGATTTGGGGAATATAATGTATCCCAGTACCATATAAGAGAACGAAATACAAAAAGAAAGAAGAAATTATCACGTGATGGAATGTCTTACAGACATTTCAATTTCTTCCAAAGAAAGATGGGGAGAGTGTTCAAGTGTGAAAATCTTCAAACAGTATATGTTTAATAACAGAGTTAAAAAAATAGAGAAAGAGGAAACAGCAAGTGAGTCAAATGTGTGTATGTTAACAGGGGGTTTTGAAGTTGTATTATGAACGTTATAGATATTTAATGCTCTCTCTACTATCCTGGTTTCATTTTTGTTGCTGTGATAAAACATCTTAATGAAAGCACCATTAAGAAAGAAACGGTTTATAAACTCATGATTCCAGGTTACAGTCCGCCACTGAAGGGAAGTCATGGGGCCAGGAGCTGAGCACATTATCACCACAGTCAAAAGCTGAAAGAGGAGAAATGTGTGTGTGCTTCCTCATACTCAGCACTCTCTCTACACTTACATTGTCCAGGAACTTCTGCCCACCTAATGGTGTGCTTCACAGTGGGCGTGTCTTCACACATCACTTAAGGCAATCAAAACAGTCCCCAACAGACGTGCCCGTAGGCCGATCCGCTCCAGGCAATCCCTCATTGAGACACTCTTCTAGTTGATTAAGGTTGATACTTAAAAGTAACCATCACTGGGCTGTAGAGATGACGCAGCAGTTAAGAACACTGGCTGCTCTTCCAGAGGGTCCAGGTTCAATTCCCACAATCTAAATGACAGCTTATAACCATCTGTAACTCTGGTTCCAGGGAGTTCTGGCCTCTGCAGACACTGTATGCCTATGGTATACAGACATTCATGCAGGAAAAAAAACAATACACATAAACAATAAATTGAAAAATTGTAAGCAACCAGCATATCTACATGTCTCTATTTCCTATACTGGCTCCCACTTTCTTAGTTTAATAAACAAAACAGCTATTTTTCAATGTTATTTGAGTACATATTGGTTATCTAGCCGACTGGTTACCTAACTTGGCTGGAAAGTATCTCTAAATTTTTGCCCTAAATCTACAGCATTATGGAAATGACCGCCAGGACCTGTGGAGTCTCTGTGACCTTCATGAGCAGCAGAGAGATGAGCAGCAAGAGGCAAGAAGTCAGTTCAGCACAATAGGTCTCAGGAGCCAGTGTTGGTTCAATCTTTAGAAGTCTGACTCCGAGCTGTTTATTTAGACGTTTTTAAACACAGCACCATCTAGTGAAAACTATCCTCACTATGATTAACTCAATCCCGTGTTCACAACAAAGCACACCTAAATCTCTTTGAGGAACAAAGTCAGCTAAATACAGATCAAACGTGACTACACTGAAACTCTTTGTAATGTATATGTGGCATCTTCCATAAAGATAGGTTCTACAGATTGACTGAGAAAAACAAGTTTATGAGAATGGGTCTGAAGGAGGATCCAGTGCCAGGAGTCTTCAGCCACACAGATTGTGCAAAAGTCACCAAGCTAGGAAATATGTCCACTTCAGCCTTCTGGACAGAAAATAAGTTTAGCATTCCTTCCCTCGAAGGAACAGCCCTCTGTACTTAACATTCTAGATTCATCTAATGCCTGTGAGCACAAAGGCCCCCGTTCCCTCTACAGGTACCCATGAGAATTCAAAGCAATTTCATCCTCTTGGCTACAGTCCATAACCAGGCGTTTGACCCAAGCTAGGCCAATCAATTACGTTCCCTGACAATTTGGAGAGTAAAGTGATTTCCCGTGGAAGAATCCTTTGAATGGAAGAAATAAGCTGGAGGGCTGGAGAGCAGCCATATTCTCCATCTTATAGACTAAGGTATTAAGTAGACTTGAAAGAGAGAGGGATGGTACTGACGTGAAAAGTGAAGACAGAGAAGCGACCAAGACACAGCCAAGTCTCGATGACAACAATGTGAGCCTCCTCCTGTCCTCGATGAAGTCTTGAAGCCCTACCCTTAAATTCTGGAATACTTATATCTTATAAGAAACAAAATTTGGGGCTGGTAACTTGCTCAGTTGGTAAAATGCTTGCTGCATATGCAGGAGGACCTGAGTTCAGACCCCAGCAGCCGTGTCAGAACATGGTAGCAAGCGCCTGTAATTCCAGCGTTGGAGACAAGGAGAATCTCCTTGCAACTTGCTGCCCATCCAGGCTAGGAAATCCTGAGCGCCTGGTTCAGTGAGAGATCCTATCTCAAAATAGAGGATAGAGAGGAATTGAGGAAGACACGCAAGGTACCTCTGGCACACTATGAACACAGACACATAACAAAGAAACAAAATGTTGTATTTAATCGGAATCATTTAGCTTTTGTTTACTTCCTTTCAAAAAATATTTTATTTTATGAAATGGCTCTCATTCTGTAACCCAGGCTGGCCTGCAGCTACTATGTAGCCCAGGCTAGCCTCAAAGTCGGGCGATTCTCCTGCCTCAGCCTCTCTAGCGCTGCGATTCTAGACATGAGCGATCACACCCAACTTGAGCTTTTGTTTCTTGAAACCAAGCGTTCTACTAATCCAAATAATCTTTGGGCAGGTAAGGGTAGACACGGTTCACTGAGACTTTCAGAATGATACGAATCTGTGATAACAAGGGTGATGTGTCCCAACTCAGCACCCATCACCCAGCCTCCATTTGATCTGATGGCTGGAGCTCACTGCAGAGCTTGCCAACTAGTGGCCAAAGAGAGTGAAGAAGGAATTACTCTACCTTTGCTCTTTCTTGCTCTACATTTCTATTTAATAATTAGGAGGAATAAGGTTGATGAAAAGGACATCTCTAATCCCTCCTTCATTTCCTTTTATAGAGGAAGTACTCAATACAGGTGGCTGGAAATTCCTCAGCAATCTCACTGGTACTCATGTGCACTTGGAACTAAAGTTAGGCTAAATGTGGCTGGAAATCTCTTCATTGCTCAAAGTCTTCATTGAAACACAATGGAAGTTTCTTATTAAGGGAAAAGAATTTTGGGCCTTGAGAGATGGTTAAACATACTTGATTCCCATATAGAGAAGCTGGGCTTGGTACCCACCACCTATACTGCCTTATGAGTTCTATTGCAATGGTAAAACACTATGGCTAAAAGGAACTTGGTTTACTTCAGCTTAAAAGTCTCAGGTGTGACCATCGCTAAGGAAGTCAAGAACTCAAGGCAGAAACCTAGAGGCAGAACTAAAGCAGAAATCATGGAATAATGCTGCTTACTGGCTTGCTCTGATGGCTTACTTGGCCTTCTTTTACAATTCAGGACCACCTGCCTAGGGGTGGTACCACTCACAGTGGGCTAGGCCCTCCCACATCTATAGGTAATCAAGAAAATTCCCTATAGGCTTGACTCCAGGCCGATCATATGGAGGCATTTTGTCAATTAATAGTACTTCTGCTCAAATACGTCTAGATTTATGCCAAATTGAGAAAAAACTAACCAGCACACACATGGTGGCTCATAATACCTGGAACTCCAGTTTCAGGAGATCCAAAACCCTCTTCTGTTCTGTAAGGGCATCACACACACACATACACATACCGACAATATATTCACACAATTTAAGTATACATATTACAAAAAGATACACGTTGTGTATCTTCCTTAATTCCTCTCTATGCTATATTTTGGGACAGGGTCTCTTACCTAACCTGAAGCTCACTGATTTGCCTGGCTGTTGTTTGGGTTGTGGGTCTTAATTGCAAATGTCACGTGAGTGCCATCAAGGCTACTTTCTACTGTGTGTTATTCCTTTGTCCAGCTGCTCAAGAGCAGCTGTACCATGCAAGGTGCTGCCAGACCGTTGTCTGCCTTACATGTTTTCTAGAATTAGAGTAAAGTGCCATCACTGCCAAGGCATGGCACAAAGTATGCATGGGGCACAAATAAGGTCACTGAGAAAAGTTCTGGCTATTAGTTGAGTGATGAAATCAGGTCAGTCGCTAGAGTTTTCATCAACTCCACAGTCTGGCTACAGAAAGGGGAACACGTTTTGAAGTTGCAAAGCCGCTTGTCTTAGCAGCAGCCCTCAATGCTGTGTCAGTGTGAAGTCTTCTTGAGAAGTTGTCTGACCTACAAAATCTAACCAGAGATTTTAAAGTCTCTTGGGAAATCGTGTCATAGACTGCCGACAGGTTACAATGTCAGCTTTTAACGATGGATTAGACTACTGATTTAAAGCACCTCTACCATGCCCTGTCTTGACATCCTGGGAAGGTGTCTACAGCCAGAAAACAGAGACTTTGGGAAGCTAGCAACCGTGTGTTAAAAATGCAGTTTTAACACTCAGGGACACAGACTTCTAATTTTGCTCAAACTGAGTTTATGTGTGAGCTAACCCTCATATCCTGTCTTTCTAGAACCTGCAAGTACTCCAGTGCCTTGGCTGCATGCCCAATGTCATGCTGTAAGAGGGCAGAGTCCCCACATGGCTGCCTTGACAGGTGACCTTCTTATTAGGAGATCAAGAGTAAGACACAGTCACACAGAAAGGGGAGAGGAAGGAAGGAAAGTATTCCAGGTAAGGAGAGAGTGTATTAAAAGGTCCAGGTGAGGCAGTTGCTTGAGTTTCAGCTTAAACAAGAAGTCTGTTCCTAGTGCTTTTATTTCCCATGGTGGATGATGTTTTAACATCTTGGGTCAGAACAAATCTCTAGAAGTTGCCTGTGTGCGGGCCTTCGTAAGATAGTCCAACTGATCTGGAATCATAGCCCTAACCACCTCCTTTCACGAGGCTTCTGCAATCCAGGTCACCACCCTCTGCTCTAGGTCACCCCAGGACCCCAGGACAAGGAGGGGCCAGGCCTATAATGAAGAGTCTGCCAAAATATTAAAAATAAACAGACCTGAATCTGCTTCTCCAACCTTTCCTTTCCCACTATATCCACATCAGAGACCCTTCCTATACTTTGCCTGACTCCCAATACCAGGCCAGTCCAGTGCTACCCCACCTGGTGAGGTATAGCCTCTCTCTTAGGAGCCAGAATAGCAAGCTCTCTGTCCAGGAGCCTGCATCCCCTTAGCAGCTAGCCTCACCATAAAGAAGAGATCTCAGACATGTCTCTTTTAAAAAATTCTGTCAGTCAACTTTATTTCCAAACAGAAATCTCTAAATAATCAGTCTGCATTAAGTTACGTGATGGTCCAAAGTTTTCAAAGTATCTATAACAAATTAAGGGAAAATATAAAATGTTGTGGTTTGGTTTGTGGATCTTAATTGCAGAAGTTCTTTTTTTTTTTTTTCTAGATGAGATATATCTTAAAGAAGACCTAGTTCAACCTATTACCATAGATTAGTCAAAATATAGAAATTATTATCAGGATAAATACTGATAAGAAGTGTTTGCAAATATACCATTAAAATGTTTTTCATAAACATTTCAAAAGGCTCTGATGTTAATTCCACACTTAGTAGAGAGAGTGGCTCTTGGTCATTTGTAGAGCATTCTGCACCTCGAGCTGTGCGTTTTGTGCATGGAGACAATGCTGAATGAAACAAAGATCTCAGCCCATGGAGGCTTCTTTCTGGTAAACAAAGGGATCTGGGATGCCCGTGGGATGGAGACGCAGTGCTGCTGGGGTGCGGAAAAAGCTGCATGGTCAGGCGGCCTCACTGAGCAGGGGCACCTTGAGCAAAGTCCAGTTGGGAACCTTAGGGACAGGCCTTCTAGGGTCAAGGTACAGCTAACAGCCGACCCTGAGACAGATGGTGAGCGGCTGCTGAAGACACAGAGCAGCGATACAAGTACAAATGGCATTATAGAGCTTCTTTATCGTCTATTGTCACATTTATCAGAGGAGTAGAAAGCATAGTTCTTTTCTAGAGGGACACTGTATGTGCGTGGAACCCACCTAAGCACTGCTCCTATAATGAGCAATTGTACATACTGTACAAACTATTAAGAAGACGTTTAACCTTATTATCCCAGCTGAGCTAACGTTTCACTCATCACTAATGTTTAAGATATCATATAAGGAAAGTAAAGCACTGGATGGGGCTATCTAGTTAGTAGCTCAGCATTCACCCACAGAGCTTTTTAAAAAGCAGTTATGGTCTGGAGAGATGTCTCAGTAGTTAAAGAGTACTTGCTGTTCTTCCAGAGGACCTGAGTTCGGTTCCCAGCACCTACATAATGCTCACAACCATCTATAACTCCAGTTCCAGGGAATGCCTGCCCTTTTCTGGCCCATGTTTTGGGTACACAGACAAACATACAGGCGGAATTTCCATACACATAAGCTATCGACATAGACAAATACAGACACATACAGACATAAACATAATTTAAAACAAATATATCCTTTTTTAAAAATGCAGCCCTGGGGCACAGTCTTCAATATTCTGCTTCCACAGGCTAGACAGAGCCCCGGAGTCTGTATCTCTAGAAGGTTTCCCAACTGATTTTGTTATGCGACTTGTGTAGGGTCCAGTGTCCTCTATAGTCTCCTTGTCCCTAGCCAGTGCAGACAATTAACAGCGACAAGCTACCGGAGGACAGTGGTGTCACATAGCTTATCTCCTTTTGGTTACCCAGCACAGAAAAGATGTTGAGTTTCTCTCCACTGAGTTGCTCAACCCTGGGGAAGTGGGAAAATTTCATTCCCTCTGTTTGTGAACTGACCTCTGGCACAAAGCGGTCTGCTAGATAAATGGGTTGGTTATCCTGAGCCGTATCGCCCCTGAGGGGGAGAATTTGAACTGCAGAGCCAGACAGCCCCATGTACAGACATTGTCTCTGCCTTCCACAGATAGGCACCCAGCTCTTTCATGTTGCTTCTCCACGGATTGTGTGGCTAAGCTATCACCCATTTGAGATAACTGTAAACGCTGAGAAAATGTGTGCGAGGCTCTTGCCACATAAAACATGCTAAATACGAAAATTGTCTGCATTCCGTCTCTGTTTTCTTCCATGCAGAGTTGAAAAGCACAGTTGTGTGGTGAGAACATGAGAGGCCAGATTCTGAACCACAGATATCCTACACAGCCTCTGGATTACCACAAGAATGACAGTCGAAATGAAGCACCAGCCCACTGTCATGGCGACTCTGTGTTGCTCCTCAGTTTCAGGAATTACCACAAGTAAGTTGTAGAGAGCAGACTGTTAGAACACTCTGTCATATGTTGGGTGGCTGGAAAACTTGAGAATGCACTCTCTTGGAACCCTGGCGTCCAGAAAGAAGGGGGCAGCTAGCTGGGCTGGGTTCTCGCTGAGGGCTCTAGGGGACAACCCCTCATTGCCCTTCCCAGATGCCGGTGGCATAGCTCCTGTGCCTATTTCCATCTTCAAATGGCCACCTCTCCAACCTCAATGTCCTCTGCTCTAGAGTACCAGTCTTTGGATATAGGCTCCACTCTAAATCCACAGTGATCTCATCTTAAAAGTCTTAACTAATTACATCTACAAAGACACTATTTCCAGATTGGGTCAAATTCCAAAGTTTGAGGTAGACACAAATGGAGGGGGCACTTTTCAATCCACGGCGCTAACTATGATTCAGATTGCTAAATATCCCCCAAATCAGTTCAGTATTCATTCCTTAATAATGCCACCTTTGATTTAATTAGATCAAGGCAACTAAGAGTATAATCGGATGACTAAGTCCTTAGCCAACAAACTATGATCAGAAACATGGCGTGACTCCTTAAAAAGCAAGCACATACTCTTCCTCTTTCTCTCTCATGCTCTCTGACCTAAACAGCCATTCTGGACCACAGCATGAAGGTACAGTCTAAGGTCAACAGGCTATTGGCAGCTTCCCAGAGCTGCCCTCTCCTGGATGACTCCTGAGTAACAAAAGTGAACCTCTGCCTTTGTATGTCGTTGTTATTCAGGGTTCTTTCTATTACAGAGAGCTGGGTCTCTCCTAACAAGTAGTCTGTCTAGTTTGTGTCTCATGATGCATCTGAGGTATAAAAACCTCAGAGTTACAAAAAAGAGAGAATTATATTGAGTATTTTAAGAAAAATTAAGGTGGTTTCCAAAAGCAAGTCTTCCATATCAAGGTCCTATTGTTATTATAACTACATTAAATTTAGATAATAATTTACTGAGAGTTTACATTATGCTTCACTATTACATGTACTTGTAACTTCTTTAAAAGACAAATTGAATAAGGTAATTTTCCAGCTATGGAAAATATGGTTGGCCATAGCATTGCCAATCCAGGATATATTATTCACAGCGTAGCCTCTAGGTACTACTAGGCGATGCCTCTGCAAGCCATGGTCCTGCTGCCAGGCCACATATATTACAGAGAAAACAAAAGAGGTAGAAGAGTAGTCACTCGTTGAAGTAGTAGGATTGAAAAGTAGACTTGAATTTAGTAGATTTGAAAAGTCAACAGGGGCCTGGTTTTAAACTGGACGTTGGAGTCACGTTCCTGGAAACAGTGCTTCAGGGCTCCACTGTGGGTAACAGGAATCTCTCAGAGAGCTTAAGCAAGGGAGGACAAAATAAATCAGTTTGCCTTGGGCTGTATGCAGCAGCCAGCAGCCCCCAAGCCCTACTTTTATAAACCAGTAAAGACTGGCTTCTCATACAGGCTCTGTGAGCACAGGGGCTGCCTAGGATAGTATTCTGTGGCATCCTCATCCACATGAAGAGAACAGCCACTTTCAAAAGCTTTGCTGTTATCCAGGGTATGGGGAGGCGCCAGGAAGTTTTCAGTTCAGTGATTCACACGATTCACGTAGCCGACTCCATGGAAGCAGAGTGGAGCATCCGACAGGGGTGCGTAAAACAGAATGCTGGACACAGATTCAGTAGCAAGTACAAGCGACTTCCTAACTTACCCAGGTACTGGAGGGACCGGCGGAGGTAGGTCCACGCTGAGCTCCCACGGATGGCTCTTTCTTCCTTCAGGCCTTTACACTGTTAGAGTGTCTTTTTTATACAGAGTACCAGGTTTCCTACCACACTTTCCACACGTTGACTGTGTCTTCATCTCCCTTCACTCTCTTGTCCCCTTCCACTAAGCCTCCAATACATCTTGTTCTACTTTCAGGTTTTTCTTTGCGTGTGTCTGTATGTGGTGTATATGTAACTACATACATTTATGTGCATGTGGAGGTCAGAGGTCGCTGTTAACATAGCCTCCTCAATCACTCTCCACCTAACTTTTGAGACAGGGTCTCCCTAAACCTGGAGCTCAGCGTTTGAACTGGACGGGCCAGCCAGCAAGTGCCTCTGGTCCTTCAGTTTCTGTCTCTTCAGCACTAGGATTATAGTACATCCTGCTTATGTCTGAACTGAATCTTCACGCTCGCTGTCAGCTAAGCTGTCTCCCCGGTCCCTGGTGTATTTTTTAAACATGTACATTTTGATTAGAGAGAAAACACACAGTGTTTATGAATCTGCCTTATTCTGTTCATTTCTTTCTGCAAATAATATAAATTTTATTCTTCTTTGTAGCTGTGTAATGCTCCATTGTTTCTATATGACACATTTTCTGTGTCCATTTATCCCCCGATAGACTCTTAGGCTGATCCCACAGCCTGTCTAGTGCTGCAGCAAATGTGGATACGCAGGTATCTCTAGTGTGTGCTGCTACAGATTCCAGAAGTGGTCCATACCCAGGAGTGGTATAGCCCAATCATACAGAAGTCCTGTTTTTAGTTTTTTGGGAGAACCTCCACACTGACTTTTACTGTGGTTGTACCAGCTTACATGGCTCCAGCAGAGCACCCCTCCCCCATCCTCACCAGCACTCACTTGTTGGTGTTAGCCGTTCTGCCTGGGTCGACTCTTCGAGAAGGCCCACAAACTGACCTGAGAGGCTGCTGCTGCTCCAGCAATGGCCAGGACACTCTAGCTGGCAGCTGGCTGTAGGCCCATACTGCCTCAGCCTTGCTGTTCGGGAATGCTCGCTTTCTTAGGCATTCAGGACCCTCAAGCAAATACCCACAAAGTATTAAGTTGGGACCAGGTACCAGAACCTTGGATACCAATGCTACAGAAAGAAAACAATACCTTCCAGAAAGAACAGGCCGACACGCCCCACCCCTCCCCCACCTCACAAGAGTCACATGATCTTCCGTCTTACTGCGGAGATTCTTGGAGGAGAGTGAGGGTATGTATGGAAATGAGTAGTGAGCCTGAAATACGGATTTTTGAGCTTCTCAGCTTTGGTTGCTCGGTAAGATACGACCTGGGAGTCAGAATGGAACCAAAAACGACAGTTTTTCTTCCACATGTACCCTCTGCCTCCACCATTTCCCCTGTTCCTTCACCTGACACTGGGTGAACTCTCGCCACTTCTCGCCACTCCGGGGTTGTCAGGAAGGTGCTCAGGAGAACATAGAAATGGTGACCTGCTTTAAATCATGATGGGCTCCCATGTTTCCGGATCAGACTTAGTAAGCCACATGTCTAAATTTGGAAGTAAGGATGCAATGGAGGTGTGGAAACACATCTTTTTCTCACATATTACAGGAAGTGGGTTTTTATAAAATGATCCAAATATAAAATAATTTAAAATGTGTAGGAATCAGAAGGTTTGCACAGGCAGGAGGAGACAGGTTGCCTCTGCAGTGGATCCTGGGTGGGATCTGGAGGAGCGTGGCACTTAGGAGTTGGTTCCCTATGCCTAAGTGTCAAGCAGCACCAGCATGGCTTTTGCTACGATGAGCAAGGACGTCACCCACATTTATCACCTTGGTGATATGACGAGCAGCACAGGACGAATTATAAGCCCCTTGTCCCCCACCACGAACACAGAAGCATTCACTTGAGGGTGCAAGAATGTTTATAAAATTTCAAAGCCCAGTGAACATACCCATTCTGTTGAGTGAAAAACCACAGCTGTCTAAGTACCAATATGATCCACACAGGCAGTGTTCTGACTCCTCCCCTCTTTCCCTCCTCATCCCCCTTACCCACCCCCCCACACCAGAGCCAGCTCCCAGTGCCAGCCAGCATCTCTGCTGTGAATTCTGACATCAGTTATGTAGGTGTGTTTTTCTTCTGAGATGTTAAGGAGGAGGAAGGCTGAAAACCTTCTTCCACTTAATTTCTCATTCTCAACTACTTCCTTAAAAAAAAACAAAAAAACTATATTACCAGTTCAGGATGATTAATTCTTTCCTTAAAAAAATAAGTTCCTCTTACTCTTATGTCCCTGGACACCTCCTTGACCCTCCGTCTCCCTCACAGCTACACTGCCCCATGTGTGTGCTGTGACAACTGTCCTGGCCAGCTGGCCTCACCTAAACCCTCAGCAAGTGTTAACTCTTCCAGACCTTTCCTGACACAGAAGCCTGGTGGCAGGGCTGTCACCCTTCCCCCATATCCAGTGACATTCTGTCCTTATTTCTGGTGCTTTCAGCAGATTGTGAAAAAATTCCCCTCGGCTCTTAGACCATGCGTTCACTCAGCTTCCTTCCGTCTCTGGTAATTGGTGCAGGCTTTTTAAAGATGTAATGAAATGGTAAGTGGAGCTTTGCCTGGTGTCTCAACTTTAAGCTGGAACCTGAAGCTACAGGTAAAGGGTAACTACCCCCCTACTCAGAAAAGCTGTGACTTGCTAGGAAAGGACCAATCTCCTGTATCCACAGTTGTATAGGGAGTCGCTAGAGTTATCCTGATCGGCTGCTGCTGACCAAGCAGAAAGGGCTGTGGTTTTTTCTCTTTACAGAGGCTGTCAGGGCTCTGCCCCATCCCTCGGGGGATAACAGTAAGTCGGTACTCAGGGACACGAAGAGCTAATGACTGATACTTTCGATGAAGCGCTGGCCTCTGACACCAACTGGATGCTTAGGCAATGTGTTTAGCCAGAGACAAACACAGGACTTGAAGGCACCTGACATGTTCTAGAAGCTGTACAGTCTATGGTGTTAAAAACAGAAGCTGTCTGGAAGGGAAGAAATAGTGGAAAAGGCTGGCACCCAAAGTCTAGAATGTTCCCTCAGGTCACCTGGAGTCTGTCTATAAGGCTGTTCAAAAGAGTTCTGTCCATCCGATGTGTGGATTATACACTCTTGCCTTTTACAGCACTTTAAGAATGTTACCAGCTCTAGGTCCATGGAGCGTGGACACCAAGGGAGGGATTGAATCCCTTTGACCACACAGGTCAAGGGATTGCAGTGAGCATCACAGAAGCTGGGTAAGCAGCTTGACTGCTTCTTAGCCATCCCAGAGCTCTGACAGACAATGCTAAGCAGGGCCTTGATGTCCACTACAGGGGTGTGGGACACAAGTCAGGAAACCTATTGACACTCAGAAGCTGCTGCGGCATCACTTTGCCCAACCTAACACAGGAAGACAACATGGTCTTGCAAGGACCCTATCCAAGAAATAGGATATGTTGGGACCAGCTGTCCCAGCTTGGGGTGGGGGTGGGGTGGAAGTTGACAGTCTTGTGAGAGGTCAGTTAGATGATGGTCTGAGTCAAAACTGGAGTTTCTACAGGTGTCCCCAGAGAATGCTTTGTTATCTGTCAAGGAGGGGACACTTGGAAGCCAACTCCCGAATACATGCCTTGTGCTTTCTTTGCTCCTAGATTTATACCTTGACCTCAGTGAGCCAAGAACCAGAGAGGAAATGGATGGAAATATGAAGCAAACAAAAAGGTTGACATATGACCATCTCCCCTCTACTTGATGGTGAGTTTACCAGGCTCAAGCTGGAAGAAGAAATAGACTCCATGTGACATGGAAATTTTAATTTACATTGGTCTGAATTTTTCCTACGTGTGAAGTCTGAATGCCTTTATTGCCCCAGGATCGGTTTTGAATGAGGTGGTGAAAGAATGAAACTGTTGTGTTTTTTTGTTTGTTTGTTTTTGTTTTTCTCTTAAAGTACCTAACCAATATAATAAGCAAGCTGACTCCTAAGGAGGAAAAAAAAAGAAAATCAGGAAGGGAGGGAAGGAGAGAAAAGAGAGAAAGGAAGAGAAGAGACGGGAAGGGGAGAGGAGGGGAGGGGAGGAGCTATGGGCTTAACTTCAAGTAACCCATTGGCTTTCTCCGAGGCTCCCGTGCATGGGCTGCTTGCTTCATCTTCTTACACGCTGGCTTCAGGTTTCTGTGCGGTGTTCATTCCCAAACCTGTTTGTCAGGTACGGCCATTGTCTCCTGCTCTGAGTTGTGGAAGTAACAACTGGGCATTGATACTTGAGTAGCTCATGGGGCTCCACAGCAGCTGATTTAATATCACCATCTTTGTGTCCTTCTAAACCCATCCCTCTTCTGGCTTACTTGTTAATTTCATTATCCAAGGAGGAAAAACTGCCTTTTGCCTTTTGTTTCCAAACACTTAAGCACCAAGTTCTACCTACCTTGATTTCTAATTGTTTTTTTTTGTGGTTGTTTTATTTCTTTATGTTTGTCTGTTTATTTGGTTGTTGGTTCTTTGGTTTTGGTTTATTAAGACAAGGTCTCACTATGTAGCTCTGGCTGTCCCGGAACTCACTCTGTAGACCAGGCTGGCCTTGAACTCACAACTTCCCGAGCGCTGGGATTAAAGGTGTGCACCACCACTGCCTTGTCCTCTAATTGTATTTTAAAAATTACATTTGCTTACTATTTGTACGTCTGCATGTGTGGAGGTTAGAGGACAATTTTTAGGAAACAGTTCTCTCCTTCCACCTTATGGAACCTAAGGATTGAACGCAGATCACAGGCGTGGCAGCAAACACCTTTATTGGCTGAACTACCTCGTTGGCTCTAACTTGTTTCACACCAGTTTATCTTTATCCATCCTCAATGCTCTGGCTCATTGGCCAAGGCACCCTTCCCTCTCATTTAAAGAGATACAGTGGTCTCCACCTGACTCTGCTTCTGATATAATTTGTTGATTCTTATTGTTGGTGAGCTAATTTATTGATTATTTTTGTTGGTGAGAAAATTTGTCAATTCTTTTTGTTGGGATCTTTATAAAACAAACATGTAGTGCATGTTCTGGGTGCCAGAGCTTAACATTAAACTCTGTGTATAGTATCTACTTACAAAACAAAACCCTAGGGCTGGGGAATATAGCTCAGTGGTAGAGCACTTACCTAGCAGGCTAAGGCTCAGTGTTAAATCTCCATTGCCATTAAAAAAACAAAAAACAAAAAACAAAACCCATAAAACCAGAGTCTTCCTCATGAAATTTACATTCAGTGTAACATTTGCAGAAAGCAAATATCAAGCCAAGAACAGGTTCCATACCAGAAGTTAAAGGATTTAAAGGCTGTAAGTATTCAGTAAAAAACCCAAAGAATTTTTTGTGCATTCAGGGTATGTCTATGTAGAAATCCCATTCGGTGGGATTAGGGGAATATGTTTTGGTCAGTAACGAAAAAAAACAGATGGGCTGCATGCTCAATGATGGATTGCTTGCCTGAAGGCTTGGGTCTCAGAAAATTACAAAGATAAATAGACTACAATCCGTTTATGTTTTCGCAACACACCGTTGCAATGAACTAAGATTTGGGAGGTGACAGAGGGCCTGCCTTGGCTGGGGTGGATAGGCAACATTCCCATTGCCCTACGATAAGCCTCGGAACCTTTCTCCACATTAATGATTCCCTTAGGAGAAGAGTCGTGTGCAAACAAAATTAACTGTAACAAGGAACAGAATAACCGCCAAAATTTTGAGTAATTAAAAGCATACGTATCTCTGAGCATCTCCCACAGATTTGTAACTAGTGTAAATAGACCAACTTTGCTTTTGTTTTCATGGTGCTGTAAATCAAACCCAGGGCGTCACACATGCTCAGCAAGTGCTCTACTCCTGAGCTACATCCCCAGCCTGGGTGTTTTTTAATCCATTATTTTTTTCTAGCATATCACTTCCTACATTAGAGCACACGAAAGCCTACTTTTCTAGTGGCTCTTTTGAGTTGGCTTAGGTAGCAATGTAGTATCTCAATGCCTGACTGCTCTTCTGCCCTTGGCAATCAATGAAGGATCAAGTTAGCCATGGTGGGTAAGGGAGCCGTGAGGCTGTATTCATAGTAAAAATGATGGGTTTCCCACTTCAATCAGCAATGTCCACACCTTGCAGTGGGACACATTAACTGTTACTGATTATTATACCGAATGGTTACCGGTAAGCAGATAGGTGTTGTGCTTTACAGAATCATCCAGAGACCCACATGTCAGAGCTGGCGTCATCTGGAATATTGCTGGACACTTCATCACAGGAAGTGGATGATAATTAGAGTATTTTACCACTTCGGCCAGAAAATGACATGGCACTTTTGTCCCATCTACTAGCTAGCTACGTGGCCTAGATAAGTTAGGAGATGGGAATGGACCGGAAGCAATGCCTACTACCTTAAACCATTTGTTACTTTGTTCAGAAAGCCTGCCTCACCAACACCCCTCACTCCCCAGCCTAGGTAAGTGTTACTGTAATGTGCTTCCTTGGCAATGTCCACCTCTTTTGCATTATATTGCACACATTATTGTGCCTAACCAATCATTGCCTAACCTTCCTGGGTCTCCTCAATGCCTAAAACTCTCTTGGCCCTCTACTTCACCTGCTAACTGCTGTTTCCCTAATGTAACTCAAGCTGCTTTCAGTACTCACAAAGAAACACCGGTATGAACTCCGAATGCTCCTGGGTTTTCTCTACTCAACATTCTTCTGTAAGAGCACTAGGGCCCCATAGTAACTGTGAAGCCAGAAGGTCTTGAGGAGGGTAATTGTGGTGGTTTGAATACCTGGTGCCCAGTCAGTGAAACTTCAGGGGAAGGATTAGGAACTATGGACTTGTTGGAGATGTGTCACTGAAGGTGGGCTTTGAGGCCAAAAGCCCACGCATTTCCAGTTAGCTCTCTCTCTGCCTCCTGCTTGCGGATCAGAGGGAAGCGCTCAGCTACTGCTCCAGACTATTCTGGCTTACCTGCTACCACGTTCCCTGCCATGACAGCTACGAGCACCGAGAGCTCCCACATTAAGTGCTTTCTTTTATAAGTTGCCTTGATCATGGCGTTTTGTCACAGCGATAGAAATGTAACCGAGACAGAGGTTTGCACCAGGAAGTGGGCTACTGCTGAGACAGTCTGGCCTGGGCGTGCTAGGATTTTTGGATGTTTATTTATTTGTTTTAACAATGTGGAAGACTTTTGGACTGTGCACGAGGAAAGCAGTTGAGTGCCGTAAGTGGGGCTTAATGGGCCGTCCTGGCAGGAGCTTTGCAGGCACTGATACTAAGAGCAATGTAGACTATGAAGGCCTGGCTCAAGAGGCTTCGGAGGGAACAGTGTTAGCGGCCAGGTGAGATTCTTGCGATAGTTTGGAAAAGAATGTGGTTGCTTTTAACCCTTGTCCTAAGGGTCTGCCTGAGGCTAAATTGAAGAGTTTTGAGTTAATTTCATTATCAGAGGAGATTCAAGACAGCCTAACGTTGACTCTATCTTGGTTACTAATAATCACTCTTATGCAGATCTACAACGAAAAAGAGCAAATGGGACAAAAAGAAATACAAAATGTACAGTGTTGTGGATGTTTATTTTTAATTATGTGTAAAATAATTGTTTTGTGCACTGTTGGATGAAGGGCTCTCTAGGTCTTAGCATTTCGTATTGTCTGCAGGTGTTGGATTTATGTGGGGGATGTTTGATTGTTCATGATCTACACATGCTATCAGTAGAACATCTGAGGAGTTCTGTATCAATAAAACCACCTGAGCTCTGAAGCTCAGGGTTCCACTGTCCAGTACGTGCCGGCCATGGCAGTGGTTCCTTCTACTGAGGCCTAGAAAGGTTTGCACCAATGAATATGCCTCCTTGTTGTCCTGTTTGCTGAGCTACCACAATAAGTGTACAGCTACAGTACAGTTTGAGGAGAAAAAGAATACCAGGAAATTTAATGTTGGAGCCTTAGTTTGTGCTGAAAAGGATGAGGAGGAATGGAATTAAGGGAATGGGATCCTTATTGTGAGACTCCACCCAGATAATCCTGTAATTTGTGAAAGGAAGAGGCCTGAGGGATTTTCTGGTCCTAAAAAAATCAAATCAACAAATCAAAACTTACAAAAATGTAATTCAAGGATGAGGCCAGGCAGCAGAACTTGGCAGCTTTCAGTAATACGGTTCTAGCCTTAGAGTTGTGAAGGATGGAGGGGTAAAGCAGTTATGGAGTTTTCCTCTGCAGGTGAAAAGCTGCAGGGTCTGGCATGTGGTGGGGGAGGGGGTCTCTGCACTGAGGCTCAGAAAGGCCATTGTATAAAGCTGTGGAAGTGAAACTGGATTGTGCTGGGGACTCCAAGATGTCGGAGATGCCTGGGCCACGGATGCCTGCCAAGGGCCGCTGCAAATGGCTGGGAGTCCAGAGCATTCCAAGCCCTTTGACATTGGACACAGAGCTACAGGACTCGGAGTTTGGCCTGCTGGGTTTTGTTCTTGCTTTTGCCCCCCAGTATTTCCTCACTGTGCCCCTAGCCCCTCCCTTTTGGAATGTACATTCTGTGTCATTGTATCCTGAATCATGTAATTTGCTTTTTGACTTTACAGGAGGTTACAATTAAGGGATTGCCTTAAATCTCAGAAGAGACTTTGGACTTTTAAACTGTTGAAACTGTGCCTATCGGGGCTTTTGAAGTTGGACTAAATGCATTTTGCATTATGACATGGCCATACACCTCTATGGACTGGAGAGGGCAGCCTGGTGGTCCGAATGAGAATGCCTGGTCCCCAGTTGATGGAATTGTTGGGGAAGGGTTTGAAAAGCCCATGCCATTTCCAATCAGCTTCCTCCCCTCCCCCCCACTTCATGCTTGGAGATCAGATGTGAGCTCCTAGCTACTACTCCAGTGCCATGCCTACCTGCCTGCTGCCACTGCTGCCTTCTATGATAGTCAGACTGTGAGCCCCCAGATTAAAGTTTTCTTTTATAAGTTGCTTTGATGGTGTGCTTTTTCAGAGCACTTTTTCATCTGCCTGCCTCTGGAGTGCTGGGATCAAACGTGTGTACTATCACACCTAGCGCTGTAGTGACTTTCAAATGGTGGGTGCTATAAAATTGGCAAATGCAGCTTTGACATTGATACCTATTGAATAAATGAGTTCTATTTCACTAAAAATAGAAAATGGTCATTTGCATGAAATTTTATAAGAAATAAATAGTTGGCACATAGGAAATATGTTCACTTGCTGTGACAAATACACTTCATTTTACAGACTTTAACGTCTATATCAGACTTACTCTAAACGCATTTGAACTACAGCAGAAGGATTACTAAATTTAAAGAAGTTCCCGGATGCCTAGTGTTAAAGTCTAGACTGAGTTCACTGACTTTTTGTCCAGCTCAGTGTTTTTCATGCACATTCTGCCATGAGGCAGGAGGACACAGCAGAGCTGGCTTAAGGCATCTGATGCTTGGTCACTGGAGAGTGACCATTACATGCTTATAACTGGGTTAGACTCTTAGGCACAATCCAATGGAAACTTGGTTGGGTTTTGTGAATGAGTACCAGTGAAATATTTATAGTAGTATCACATGTGTATTTGCATAAGGGATGCAGGTTCCTAAGGTTATGACACCTGGGGAAGTGTCAATAGTATGTATGGAATTCACATTACCCTAACTCACTCAAGCTCTCTTTGTCATACTCAGCCTTGGACTGTTTTTCTGTATTAGAAAGAAGTCCAGCAACTTGAAAGTATATCAAAAGAAAGGTTTGTGCTCATGTGAAAACTATTCTCAAATCATCTAACTTCAAAGCTTGGGTTCCTGTAACCGAGAGAATAAAAGCAAAATGCTGCCCATAAATGGTCAATTGAGCATAAAAGCAGAAGTAATGGAATGTTAAAGCCAAAAGAGAAGTTGGAAAAGCTGAAAAGAACATGCATACAACAGAATGAAGAAATGCAAAATTTGCTAAAAACAGAGGCAGTTGCAGGAACACGCCTTCTGAGTGAGCAGCTCAAATGCTAATGATTCTACAAGATTTAATTAGGAATTCTAGGATGACAGATTCAGCAATATATTTGAGAAAGGTCAGGAAGGATTAAGTTGAAAACTTATCTCTGGGTGGTTCAGAGGGACATACAAAAGTTGAATATGTGAAAGGAGTATATTGGCTAATGGTAAAGATTTATTTTATTTTTAAACATTATGTGTCTTTGTGTGGGTATAGGCACTTGTCTGTGGGTACCCATGGAAACCAGAAAAAGGTATCTGGTCCCATGGAGCTAAACCTGCAGCAGTTAGTTAGCTGCCCAACGTGGACGCTGGGAACCAAACTGGGGTCCTCTGCAAGAGCAGTAAGTGCTCTTAACCACTGAACCATCTCTCCAGTCCCATGTTTTAGTGTTATACAGGACTGTCCTCTAAGTCAAAATGCTGCCATATTTAGTAGTTTGGCTGGGCCTGTTTGCCAAAGGTAGATACAGCTGGGGTTGTTAACTGTTGACCTTCCCTCTCGGAAGGAGGGGACATGGTATGACTGAGTATTCACCAATCCTTTACAACTAGCTGTGTGAAATTCTGCCTGATTGCACATGGCATAGGCATCTCTGGGAAGGGCTAGAAGATAGAAGTACGGAAAGACAAGGGGAGGGGACTCCATCTACACAACCATGGGTGGAAGGGGGTCGTCATGAACGCTAGGTGCAGTCCTTCAAGGGTGGCTGCCATAACACCTCACCGATTGCCCTGTTAGTAAGCTTGATAAACTCATTGGTTTCCCAGAGTGAAATCTGGTGGATTCTACCATGATTTGTCTTCAGGACTATCGGAGGAGGGAGTAGACATCATTTACATCTCACCAAGGGAAGGAATTTAGCAACATTTGGTTAATTTGATTATTAATCTTATTGGACTAAGAAGGGCCTAGGAGAGGTAATATAGCCCCTTTGCCTGTCTGTCTGCCTTTCCGTGTGTGTGTGTGTGTGTGTGTGTGTATGTGTGTGTGTGTGTGTATGTGTGTTTAAAATTAAGGCAGGAAGTTCAATCCTGAATGTGAGACTACACAAATGACAGCACAGGTTCCTGGCAGCCAAGATGTCAAATGTGCTGCCCCTCCATGTTCTTCTCTCTGCTGGAATGGCCAGATATTTCTGAAACCAGAAGCGAAATAGGTTTTTCCTCCTGTAAGTTGTTAAGGTCAGGGCTTTGAGGAGGTGGATGTGAAGTCAGTTAAGTCATACATACCTCTTATGGGTGGACCAAACTTCTCTCTTATTTAGGTTTCTTATAGATGGCACCAGACTTTTCTCTTAATTTATGCTTTTTTTTCTCCTTTCTCTCTATATACAATTCAAGGTTTTTCTTCTCTATACAATTTAATTTTATTTCTTATTTAAATTTATTCTCTACTGTATTTTTCGTATAAAAGTCACACATACATACACGTTTTGTGGGAGAAGGCAAACTTCAACAACCTTATTCCTTTCATTTCCAACAATCACACACTCATTCACACATCCGTAGATCTTGTGGATGAAGCGAATCTTCAACACACACACAAACTCACACATACCTACGTCTTGTAAGCTTTAACACATTTTAACATACACACAACTTACATTTTGCAGACTTCTTACTGTCTGGTGGACGAAGCCTTGCGGGTCATGCCTTATGCATTCCATCTTGAGGATCATTTTGTCACAACAAACATCAGGTATGGTTGTCACAGCAACAAGTCTACCACAGGAAATTGTTATAAGTAGGGTAGCTGCTATAAACCTGGTCCTTAAACCTTTAGAATTGGTTTGTGTCTCACTTTGCTTCCTATAAAAAGCACCTTGGAGAGGAAAGGGTGTGTTTCAGCTTAGAAGTTACAGTCCAGCATTAGGGAACACTGCGCACTGGCTTGCTCTCCATGGCCATACTTGACAGTAGAATGGTGAGCATCCCAGCTCAGGTGTTTTTACTGATACAGAACTCCTCAGGTGTTCTACTGATAGCACATGCAGATCATGAGCAGTCAAACGTCCCCCACAGAAATCCAACACCTGCAGACAATACAAAATGCCAAGACCTAGGCAGCCCTTTTCCCAGAAGTGCACAAAACCATTACTTTACACATAGCTAAAAATAAACTTCCACAACAACTAGCCGTAGGGAAGGAGAGAAGAGAAAGAAGGAGGACCTTGTGGGTGCTGGGAACCAAACTTGGAAAGCATTAGTCCTCTGAAAAACCAGCAGAAACACAACCTCCAAAGGAACAATTTATGTATATATTTTTATTTTTATGTGTATGTGCTTGTGTGCATTACATGTGTGCAGGAGCCCGCAGAGGCCAGAGGAAAGCCTCAGATGTCCAAGAACCAGAGCTACAGACAGTTGTGGACACCACATAGGTGTTGGCAGCCAAACCCCAGTCCTCTGCACTGGCAGCAGATGCTCCTAACTGCTCGGCCATTCTATAGTGCCAACATAATTATTCTGACAGACATTATTTTCCCCCATACTTTCCAAATACCTCACTGTAACAAGCACCAGGCTATATCTAGTTTCCAGCAGTTAAATCATCTGCAACAGTGTGCAAACCTTGTGCCGGGGACAGGTTCGTTCCTCACTGCAGAATCGGATTACTGGCCTCATGTCTAATTTCACTGCTTCCTCCCTTCCCTCCTCCTTTCCTTCCTCCCTCCCTCTTTCCCTTCCTTTCTTTCTATTTCTTCCTTCCTTCCTTCTTTCTTTCTTTCTTTCTTTCTTTCTTTCTTTCTTTCTTTCTTTCTTTCTTTCTTTCTTTCTTCTATTGGATTTTCTGTGTTTTTTTTTTTTTTTTTTGCTTTACTTGTATTGTTGTTGTTCCCTAACTCTGTCAGTTTGTAACCTCTGAGTCGTGGACATCAAACCCAAATCAGATGTGCAAAAGATGCTATAGAAAAATCATGGGTGAAGACAAAGTGGAAAACAGCCAGGAGGGAGACACACCATGAAGCGGACCAGAAGCTGTGAGAGGAAAGAAGGAGAGAAGAGGACCCTAGGTGGGCAGCAGCACTCTGAGAAAGTTTTGACTGAGCAATTGGCAAAGATTGCCTATTAGAGGAACCTTGTGTCTTGCAGAAATGCCTCCTGCACCATATTCAGGCATTGCTGGGAACAGAAAGGGTGGGGTGGGGTGGGGAGGGAATTGGCTGAGTGTGAGTGTGCACATCTGGAGGATAGCAGTTTGTCAGAGGTTGCTAGCCAACAACACCTCATAGAGCATGCTCTCTTGGAGAAAGATCTGAGTAACACTCCCACAAGCAAACACCAGTACAGAAGCAGAAAGGAAAGAAGCCAAGGTCTCAAGGCCACATGCGCAATGGAATGGGAGCCTGCCAAGAAGCATGATGGGTAATAAGCAAGTACATTCAAACAGATAGGTTGTGTAGATTTCAGTGTTCTACTGCACAGTAGGATGACCATTTAACAATAATATATTGCATACTTCAAAGCAGTGTCTTCGTCATAAAGTGTTGGATGATTTAATTCTTATATAAAGTTTGTAGCGATTGAGTCATAGATAGTTATTGTGTGTGGTGCCCTTGTAGAACTGGTCACGCAGTCATGGGTCGAGGGCACTTAGACCCCAGCCCTCATGATGAGGAATTGGCAGGATCCTGGCCCCTTTCCTTATCAGTCTCTGCTGATCACAAGCCACAGCAAAACTCCTCCCCCTCCCAAAGGTGGGCGCGGTGATTTGGCAGAGCTGCCTAGTATCCCTGTCTTAATCAATGGCCTCCATCCCTGGTAACAAAGACCCTCCCTCGCCCCCACCCCAATATAAATGTAATGACCCTTGCATTAAACATGTTCATCTGACACTGCTCACAAGGGTCCCTGATTTCACTCGCTGACTCCTGGCTCTGATAAAAGGTAGGAATGGGCACATGGGTATGTGTTAACAACCATGCCAAAGAACCACACCACACACTTCCCCTGTGGCTTCCTGCCTGGGAGCTACTACAGCTGCTGGTTGACTGCGGCTACCTCTCGGGACAGGGAGGTCGCAGGCAGGGAAGGTGTGTGTGTATTTTTTATTTAATTACAACGTGTGCCAATAAAAAGTATGGCAAAGGCATGTGTACATCTCACCTCTATTTCCATGTGCATGGGTTTAGTTAGCTGCTTTAATGTTACAATTGGCATGAATGAGTCTGGAGGAAGAGATATGACTATTTAAAAGAATGGTCAGAGCCAGGCGTGGTGGCACATACCTGCGGTCCCAGTCCTTGGCAGAATGGGTAAAAATTGAAAGTTCAAGGCCAGCCTACAAGATATCCACTCTGTCTCTACCTATGTCTGTCTCTCCCTTCCTCTCTCTCGATATCCCCCCCCGCCGCGCCCCCCCCCCCCCCCCACTTTGGGATATGTCTCAAGGAGGACGCTGGCCAGCATGTCAACAGACAGGACAGATGGAGTGAAGACTGAAAGGGATATAGTGACACTTGGCTTCCTTGGCTTTTCCTAGTTCATCTCCAGTCTTTTTTTTTCTTTTTCTGAGTATTTAAACGTATCTAAATATTAAACATTAAATATTAAAAAATATTTAAACTTATTCATTTCCCTAGCCGATAGGACCTGGAGTGCAGGGAGCCGCGCGTGCTAACGTTGCAGTGAGGTTTTCTTGGGAGGCAAGCTCATCAGGTAGAGAGGGCAGAGCCACAAGGTACTGAATCCAGCTTGGAGAATGGACAGTTTAATTGGCGTTGTTTACGAAGCATGGTGAGGGATCATCTACATGTGCTATACCCCTTTAGCGGCCCCTCTCCCCGGCAACTGTTGATTATGTGTCTATCTCGGGAGAAAGAGTTCACAGGCGGGTGAACTCACCTTCTGCAAAGGAACACCACTGAGCCCAGCCTTGTGAGGGTCTCCTATAGGCAATCACAGACACTCTGGTTGTAAGACACAAGGGGCATGTCATGCCAGGAGGGCAGGGCTCCACAGCTGGCAAACTGGTTCAGCTGGTGATGGAAGATGGATTTCAAGAACAACCAAGGTCAGTTCTGCAAAGACTAAAGCAGAGGTGTAAAGCCAAGGCAGAGCCGAGGTAGGAACACAACTCAGTGGCCAGAGATTACAGCCTCCCCACACCAACTCCTGGAAAGGCAGGCAGGCCACAGGCTCAATGCATCATGTAGTCCAATTCCCTTTGTCTGGTGTCTTTCCATTCACCTGCTCTGTCTAAGGAGGTGAGCTCACAAAGTACAGAGTCTGAGCAAAGAGCCAAACGCCTTGTACTTTCTCCCTGTTTAGGACCTTGGGTTATTTGGTGAAGTCCTGTTTCTTGAACTTCTCTTTCAATGCACACATACAGCCTGAAAGATCTTTGAGTATAATTTTTAGCCCATAATTTCTAGATGGGCTAATGTAAGTACTTATCTGTGCCCTGCATTACCTGAAACTCAGATGCATAGTTGAACTTTGAGCCTTTGCGACCTGAACTTTGCTTGTAGCACCCTAACCCAGCTCACAGTAGATCAGTAATACTATTCTCCCTGCTGACAATCGAACATGTTACTGTGAGTTTAAAACATAAGAAGCATTCCTCAGCATTACTAATATCTATATGGTCCTTGAGCTGAGCCCTCTGCTAAGTACATTTGTGTGTATTAACTACAACCTCCCAATCACCTTTAAGAACAGACATCTGTGTGTTTAAGACAAAGTGGCTGAGACTTAGCACATTTAAAGATCATCTCATGGTCCTCTCATGATTGAAGACAAAGGTGCTTGGTGCCAAGCTTGAACACCTGAGTTAGATTCTAGGTTCCACATGGTAGAAGAAGAGAACTGATGGTCACAAGTTATCCTCTGACCTCCACACGTGTTCTGTGGCATTCAAGCGCACACACACACACACACACACACACACACACACACACACATTTAATTTAAAAAATCTCTCATGCTTTCTTTTTCTTTTCTTTTTTGTATGACATGGTCTCTATGTAGCTAAAGCTAGATTAATGTTCCTGATTGTCCTGCCTTAGCCTCCCAGATGCTGGGATGGAAGGCATGGAACTGCCACATCTGGCTTTTTCTCATGCTTTAAATAGTTCTTCCAACTACACAAAATTGCACTGAGGTCATTAGACTCTGGATCCTGCTAGCTTGCTTCTATAGAACTTAACTCTATTGTGCCTGTCTCAGAAACTCTCACAAATTCAACCTGTTCTGTGGTTACAGCTTCACACTATTACATAATTGAGTCCTAAAAGAAGATGATTTTACACTGGAGCCTGGTGGCCCACCTGCTGTGACCTTGACAATATACCAGACCTTCTCGGTCTGGCATTCCTCATCGGCAAAAAGGGACATTTCAGCTATATGTCAGTTATAGGGTTCAAACACCATAACATTAAAGAGACAGAGAAGAAAGACTCGGATAACCTACATAAAGTGTATGGCTCTATGGCTGTTCTTGTCAGTTTTCTTCCCAGTGGGAACACCAGTGGAATATTTTCACTTTGTCTCACAAGATTCCTAACACACGATGCATTAATTTCCTTCATTGTTTTCAGAATTGGTTTTCAACAAGCTAAATGCCCTGGGTCATTTCTCTGCCCGAAAATCTTTGCGTTCCCATTCCCTTTGGACTTGACTTTGATACCACACTGAGGTGTTCACCTAAAATGGAACCAGCCTCTTACAACTGGAATCATAAACACCACACAGGTACTTCTGATGTCATTGGTTCTCTGTGTGCCCTGTCTCAGGACTTGCCTCACCCCACGCACAAAAACTCCTGTCCTTCCAGACCTGACTTCTCAGGTTGGTCTCCCCAAGTCAAAATCAAGCCACAGTCAGAGCTAAGAGCACTCTATTAACAGCATTTTCCAAGCAAAGCTCAAAATTCCTGAGATGTAATTACTTAGGGAAAGATCAACTCTTGAATAAAAGTCAAATCCGGTGCCCTGTGCTGTGTGTCTGGCACCTTGCAGACACTCGTTACATATTGTAAGATAGTCAAACACAATGCTTTTATAATTATCACACTTGACTTCTTACACTTTCCCTTGTTGTTGTTTTGCTTGTTTGTTTTTTTCCTCCTGTGTTTTGTCTCGTGTGTCCCACAATGCACTCAAACTCACTATGCTGCCGAGGGTAATCTTGAACTCGACTCTCCTCCTGAGTGACGTGGTTATAGGTATGCACCTCCACACCTGGTTTGTACAGACTGGGGATTGAACCCAGGACTTCTGCATGCTAAACAAGCCCTCCACCAACAAAGCTACTTCCCCAGCCCTGCATAACTTATTTTAATCATATTATCACGATATATAATTATAATGTTTGGACACAATAGGCTGTTTTTATCAGAAGTAGTAAGGCTTATTATACTTCTGCAAGAATTTCCCCAGTTGCTTTAAAAACAAGCAAATCAACCACCTATATTTTTTAAAGGGCTAAAGTGAACACATGGCTCATATTTTAAGAACAAGGTAATTATATAGATCATGATAATGACCCATGGATATTGGTAAATCCATTGCAGCTTGATAATTACACTCCATGGAGGGTTCAGATTAGAGTGTTCCTTATTTTTCTGTAGAAGCTGCAATTTAGAGTCAGCTTTAAAACCTGCAATGAAAGGACCTCTTTGGAATCATAAAGACGAGAATCCCTAAGTCTCTGTAGCTTCACCATCTCTCTTTCTCTTTCTCTCTCTTTTTTTTAATGTGGCGAACAATCAATTCCATTTTAAAATATTTAGTCAGTAGACTGTTATTTTTCCAATTCTCTGAAAACAGTTGAACAAAAGTAATAAGAAAGGATTGTTGATCTGATACCCTAATAACTGTCATCGTAGCTGAGAGTGAGTGAAAAGAGAGAGAGAGAGAGAGAGAGAGAGAGAGAGAGAGAGAGAGAGAGAACTGATTCATTCTCCAGACTTGACTTCAAACAACATTTCATTTAGAATAATTTTCTGTAGGTTTTGAAGTCAACAGCAAACCAAATCAGCCATTGAGAAAAAACTTCAAGCAAATGCAGTACCCTTGCAGTTGGGTCAGACCACACTTCCCAGGGCTGCCCCTGAAGTTCTGCTTGCAGACTAATTAATACACTTAATTATAATCATTATATTATTCTGTCCCTTATCAGCCTGGCCCTTACCAGTCAGAATACTTATTATATTTCTTCTGTATTCTCAATACCTTTACATATATTGTCTAGAACATAACAGACCTTAATAGATGTTTGTCAAGGAGACAGTACTCATTTGGATAAATATATGTTCTGAACCTTAATGAGTAAGTCTGGATACAGCAGTCACCGAGACTATTCTTGGTTCTTGCCCACTTTGAAGAATATTCCTTTCAAAGGCCCTCAGCTATATGAAACTGGGCTCCATACTGTACTAGTTCACTACAGTGGTGGCTCAGCACAGAAGACAAGGAGGCATATTTCATACATGGAAACCCTGCCAGACCTCAGCAGAGGAAAGCATCATCACAGCAAGTGCTATACTGGACAGTGGAACCCTGAGTGTCTGAGCTCAGGTGTTTTTATTGATTCAGAACGCCTTAGGTGCTCTACTGATACCACACACAGAGCATAAGAAATTAAACATCCCCCACAGAAATCCAATACTTGCAGACAATACAAAACATCAAAGCCCTAGGCAACCCCTCACCTGACAATGCATACAATAATTATTATAGAAACAACTAAAAATAAACTTCCACAACATTGCCCCTTTTCTGTATAAAAAGTTGCTTTACCTTTACAACACAATTTAACACTACACCAGCAAAACCATTTACAAGAGGTATAATTACAGGACCAAATGAAACCAAGCATCTTTGAAGGTTTTTACAATGTCTTTGGACAGCAGAAAAACATTATCAATGTCTGATTATCTGGAATTCATTCATGATCTTCAGGGCTCCTCCAAAGGGCTTGGGTCACTTTTCTGGCTCTGCCCTCTGCAGCACACACAGCTTGTCCTCCAGGCTCTAGCTGGCTTCACTCCACTGCTGCTGCTGTTCTTGGTGGTCGTCCCATGGTACTGGCATCTCAAAAACTGCCTTTGTTGTAACTGGGCTGCACTTTCACCAATAGCCTCTCCTGGGTTCTTTTTATGGTGCCAAGCCTTAACTTCCTTACTTGACTCATTTAATCTGGGCCTTCAACTTCCACTGAGGCTGCACCTTCACCAATGGCCTCTCCTGGCCATTTACAGTGCTAAGCCTCAGCAGCTCTCCATGACCCCTTCATGCCTTCAAAACCAGCAACCCCTGGGTGACTCTACAGTACCAAGTTCAGCTACCAGCACAAGATATAACCTCAGCCAGCTGGAAGACAGTTTATGTGTGCTGACCCTGAGAAAACACTTTTCATATTGTAGAGTCTGATTTGCAGGGAAAACAACAGGTCACCTTGTCGGTAGGAAAGTTGCCCTCATGAGATGGAGATCTCATCACCATAACAGATATGACTTATCAGGACCTCTTGTAGACAGGTTTGCAGAAAAAAATTACTTCACAGTTTAAGCAGCTTTTCTGCCCTAAGCCCTTGGCTTCCACAACAGCAGGGGGTCCTGGACCAGTAGGAAAAATCTTTGGTTGAAACATTCTGGCAGTTTGGTGTTCTTTCTTACCACCGCATAGAGAAACATACCCTTCTTCATAGACCTCAAACACAACATCCTGAGCTTCACACACATACAAATGCAGCTATCAGAAAACTCAGTTTGTGAAACAATATGCTACCACCAGTGGCTGCAGGTAGCTTTGGCTCCATGATCAGGAAAAGCGGTTAGAACCTTGCTTTTTCCCTGCTCCTAGCTGAACTCTGTTTTTCCCATGAAAATGTCTTTCTCTAAAGGCCTCTCTTCTGTGGCTCTCACCTCAGATCTTTCTAATTCATTTATTTATTAATTTCATAGCCTTTTTTCTTCATAAAAGCTTATTTCCTTCCTCACTCTCCTCTTCCTTCAGGAGACTTCTACTCATTATTTTTTGCATATATATAATCTCTGTCCTCTAGAAGTTGCCCTAAGTGTACTTTACCAGACTCTCTGTGAGGTCTGGAGTTTCTCTCTCTTCTTCCTTGTCTCCACATTGGCTGTAGCTGGAGTAATTTTGGGACCCATGTTGGGTGCCATTTGTAGCAGTATGTTGCTGTTGGGGAAGCTCATCAAGGAAGACAGGGACGCCAAAGCCCTAGGCAGTCCCTCACCCAACAATGCATAAAACAATTATTTTAAAAACAACTAAAAATAAACTTCCACAACACATGATAGAAGAAACTCTGAGACACTTCAGAGTTACAACTCCAAATCTTTAAGATATGTTCACTTCTGGGGCAGAAGTCACTTCTATCTTTCATTTCTGGAAAAGCAAAAAAAAAAGGATACTAAACGAGCTGCAGATTACAGTAGATTTAAAAGTCCACTATATCAAAATTAGTAAAGTTCATGTAGTAATCCTCATCTTGGAACAATATACAGCCCCAAGATATAATAACTTTAAAATATATTGGCAAAGGAAAGATTTCATATGATTGACCTTGTTTGGTGTTAATTGCCAATTTGACAGGATCTGGGATAACATAGAAGGGACGCCTCCAGACATACCTGTAAGGGATTATCTACGTTGAGTTAGCCTGTAGGCATACCTGTGGGTGTTTCATCCTGATTCTATTACTGAAAGTGGGAAGACCCCATGTCTCGGTTTGCTTTCTGTTCCAGTGATAAACATCTTGACCAAACCAATTTGGAAGAAAAGGACTTATTTCATCTTTTAGCTTACAGTCTGTCATCATGAAAGGAAGTCAGGGCAAGAACCTGAAAGCAGGAACTAAAGCAGAACCACAGAGAAGCACTACTTACTGGCTTGCTCCCTATGGCTTGCTCATCCTGATTCTTCTATACAACCCAAGCCCACCTGCCAGGGTGTGCTGGACGTTCCCACATCAATCACCAAGAAAACGCCCCACGGACTTGCCTGAAGGGCAGTCTGATGGAGGCAAGTCCTCAATCGATGGTCTCTCCTTCAAGATGACTCTAGCTTGTGTCAAGTTGACAAAAACTAACCAGCTCATCCTTCTCCCCCACCGTGGGTGTCCCCACTTCCTGACGGGGGTCCTGGAGTGTATGTGGAGAAAGAGAGCTGAGCAGTGCACTGATCATGCACTCCTGATTGTGGAAGCAGAGTAACCAGTTGCTTCGAGCTCCTGACACATCAACCTCTCTGCTAGGATGGACTGTGTCCCTGTCCTGGACTGAAATAAGCCCCTTCTCCCTTAAGTTGCTTTTGTTGGAGTATATTTTTATCACAGCATCAGGAAAAGAAACGAAATGAATTGCTTGTAAGGTGAAGTTCACATTATGAAGCAGTTAAAAGTGAATGGGGGCGATACTGAATACATTCATTCATATGTACTCCCAGAACACCTCCATTGGTTCAGAGGGTTACTTGAGCCAGTGAGACTGCTGTATTCAGGGACCTGCTCTTCCCAGCCCCCGTCTACCCCATTCTTGGTTTTGCTCTATGGATTTACCTGATGCTTCCGTGAATGGAATCATACAGTATATGGGCATTGTCTCTAGCTTCATTCACTTAGCAATGTGCAGGTTCACTGGCTTTTTGGCAGTAGATAACTTCCTTTCACGGCTGAACAACATTCCATGGTGTATGCAAACTGTGTGTGCAATGGGCCCTTCGGTTCTTCACTCTGTGTCTAAGGGAATAGGACCGTGAGAATACTGGGGAACTGCCCTGAATCGTTTCAGTGATACAAGTAGTTGAGTACAGTTTGCAGACTATCAACCATAATTTGGGAGTAGAGTGATTACAGATGAATTATTTTATATTATTTAGAACATTAGGTTTAATTAGACCAGATTCCATTTCTTCGCCTGTCATGTGAAGAAATTAAACCTTTCCTAATTTGGATTTTTAAGTGATATACTGTAACGTACTTAGAAATATGTGGGTGGCACCTGGTAAGTACTGAATTCATGGTGTGTGTGTGTGTGTGTGTTTTCCCACGGAGGCCAGAAAAAGGCACCCAATGCCCTGGAGCCGAGTTACAGGTGGCTGTGAGCCATCGGACTTGGTGCTGGGAATGGTACGTGGTCTTCTGCAAGAGCAGCAAGTCCTCTAAGGGCTTAAGCACCTCTCCAGCCCCTTCATGATTTAAACCCTTTAATACATTGCATGCCGACGTTTAAATACGCTATTTTTTTGAGTGCATTTTCCTGCAGCACACTTAAGGGGCACGTTCCCATTTGCTAATGATTGTTCCAGCTGGCGCCAGTCGAAGCCTATTAGATTCTGAGATCCCAAATACACAGTATTTCTCCTTCCTAGTTTCAATCAAGGAACTTATTCTCCTGCCCTGTGCCATGGCTCTTTAGATTTGTATTGCAAACACAACTGGCCAGGTTGTCCATCTTAGGGGACACAGGGAACGATGAGGACACTGATTTCTTATACACAACTGGGAAAATCTGCCATGCTCAGGTCTTACGAAATATAACAAGCCTTCCCCCAGAATCTTTTCTTCTTAGATAAACTTCCTATGTTATTTTTGGTCAAAAATTTAAACTTTGCCAAATACACACATCTTGATATATTAGAATTGAGGCCGGAGCTCTCCGGCTGCGCCTAGGGGTATCCCGGGTTTGGGAGGCTAGGCTGAGCGCGGTGAGCCGAGGCAGCTAAGGTTAGGGGTTCGAGTCCCACCACAGCTCAGAGTCCTAGCTGCCTCAGGTGTCGGGGGAGGGGGTCGGAGCATCGGGGGCGTGTCTGGGCGTGTCTCTGGGCCCCGCCCCCTCCCGCGTCGGCGGCTGCGGCACCTCCCCCGCCCGCGCGCCCTTGCTCCGCGGCCGGCCAGCCTCGCCCCCGCGCGGCCTCTCCGCTTTCTCTCCCGCTTCGCTCCGGCCTCGCAGAGTCTGCAGCGGGGCGCCGGGAAGATGGCGGCGCGGGGAGGCGGCGCGGGGGGCGCAGGCCCGGGACCCGGACCCTCTGCCAGGACGGCGCGGGAGGCCGCGGAGCCCGCGCTGCGCCCGGCGGAGGTGGCGGCGCTTCACCCCCAGGAGGTGGCCGCGCGGCTGCAGCGGATGCGGCGGGAGCTGAGCAACCGGCGGAAAATCCTGGTGAAAAACCTGCCCCCGGACAGCAGCTCCCAGGTACGGCACCGGGCCGGGGCGGCCGGGCCGGGCTTGGGGCACCGCCACCCGGTGGGGTCCACGCTGGTCCCGGCGCCCGGGGAGGCGGTGCGAGCCCAGAGCCCTCCGCCTCGACGGAACTCTGCTGCGGCCAGCGGAGGCAGCGTGTCGGGAAACTGAGGCTGGGAAAGGCGGAGCGGCTCCTGCAAGGTCAGGGGGATCGGGGCGGCCGCCGCCACGTCGGGCCCGGACTTTGTGCGCCCTACGCCCACGGCGGGCGCGGTACGACGCGTGGAGGGCAGCCGGGAGCTCGGGTTTGGGGCGCCGGCTTCCGGAGCCCCTCTCGGGGAGGGTGGGGGGACTGGGGCTGCCGCGGGGGCGGGGTCACGGGGAGCTGGGGAGTGGTGCTGCAGAAGCTCTTGACCAAGTTTGTAAGAAACAACTTTGCTCCGCTTGCTAAGGCCGCAGGGAGCAGGGGTTGATGTTGCGCCGGGAAAGTCTTGCAGCCTTCTGCCAAAGCGAGCACGGCAGGATCTGTTCCTCAGTGGCTTGCGCGGAGTTTAAAGTTAAACTGCTCGCTCGGAGTCTTTAATCCAGATTAACTGTTGCTTCTGGATTAGAAAGCCTAGATCGATTTGACTTTTTTTTTTTTTCCTGATTGTGAAAATTAAAAATATGAGACCTAGAGAGGTTGGAGGATTTACCTGGGATTCATATTCATTCATTCTCGTTCTTAGTTTCATCCTCCACCCCCTATTTTCTCTCTCTGTCTTTTCCTGACTTTATTTTATTTTATTTTATTTTAGACAGTGTCTCAAGTGTCCAGTCAGGCCTTGAACTCCCGATTCTCCTTCCTTTCTCCACTTAGCACGTGCTGGGATTTCAGGCATGCACCACACATGCACAAAATAGTCTTGTGTGTGTGTGTGTGAGAGAGAGAGAGAGTAATGTGTGTGTTTGTGTGTAAGAGAGAGACAGACAGACAGACACCCATCCCAAGACTTCATGAATGCATGCAGCACTATACCAACTGAGCTACATCCCCGGGGTGTCATCTTTCTCCCTTTTCTTGTGCACATATATGCATATGCATTTGGTTTTATCAAAAGCATGAAAGCATTTAACGTTCTTTACATTTCTTAATGTGCAAATGCTTGCACATTTCATATATATGTATTTGAGTGCGCCAACTAAATGTCCTGAGCTGCCCTGATAGGTAAAGATTAGGGCAGACTTACGAAATTCCTTCTGTGATCTGTACACACGGTTGCGAGAGGACTGACTAGTGACAGTTGCATGTTCTCTGTGGTTCATAGAATATGACAGATGCCTACCTCATTGGATAGATATTATGCAGACACAATAAACATGAGGCTATAACCTCATAACATATGTAGGTGGGAACATCTCGTCATTCAATTTAAGACATGCCACAGTGCCTACTTTTCTCTGTCAGGTGATGTTTTGTGTTGCTACCTGAAGGGCCTCTACAGTGGAAAAGCAGCTTTCCTGTTCATTCATAGCTAAGGTCTCCATGGAGCTCAGGGAGGTGGGGGCTTGGGAGAAGCAGATGGCATTTCTACAAAACAAATTAAAGAAGTATCAACTCTGTGATAGACAATCTAGCAGAAGATGGAGAAGTGTCTGGATTTCCTCTGTATAATGTCAACTATTTCTGTTATAACATTTCCTTGCATGAAGTCTAAAAATACTTAATGCAAATTCAAGTCAGTTCTGTCTGTTCTTGCTTCGCTGTTATCTTTTACATTTCTGTTTCCAAAGGTGGAAAATAAACCCAAGGGTCTTGGGGACTACTTCAGTTCTGCCTTGTATCTACAATTGACAGAAGGCTTTTTGAGACTTACATGTGTGATTGCTTTTGGGGGGTAGCATATTTTTTTCTGTTAGAAACTTGTGATTACTCTAAGTCTCAGGATTTTCTGCAAAAGTAGCAAGCATAAACTAGCAAATAAAACTGGTTTAAGCTAAAATGCCTCAGTGAAGCCATTTAAATTCTTAACACCAAGCTCAATTCTTACGCCATGTTTTTTTCAGAACTGGAGAGATTCAACCTAGACTCAAACTAGAATTGCCAGTCAGCGGTTAAGCAAAGGTTTCCTGACTTGTTCTGGCATTGATCTGTTCTCTAATTGAGTGTATAATAAAATGTTTTGATAATTCTGATAATTTGATACACAGTTCTGGCATCTACCCAGATCAGTGTTAGGTTACATGTAAAGTATGTTGGAACATGTTCCCCCGGCCCCCTTGTCCTCAGTGCTTGTGTTAGCTTTGCCGGCTTTCTGTTCATAATTAGCAAATGGTGTTGCATAAATAAAATAGACTTAAGTATGTTAACTTCAAAAAAAAATTTCAAAAGTCTAGTAGATTATTTTTGTTCAAAATGGCTGTTTTTACTTGTCTAGTAAAATTCAGTTTTTGTGTTGTATTTTCATGAATGAGTTCAGTATGGCCTTTTTTCCCTCTGGGTTTTGTCTTTTACTAACTTCCCTCAGCAATGTCTGATTTTTCCTTAGTGTCTATATTTTGTTTTCAATTCCCTCACTAATCAAAATTTAACTTTATTTTATATCTTTTTTTTTGGGGGGGGGGCAGGAAGTACTGTATTATATTACCTGAACTAAAAGTGCATACTTAACTGTTATAAAATGCTTGTGTTTAATTACTAATAAGATATTTGAAATAATCTATTCATCTATTGTATAATATCATATTGAGTTCTATCCTAGTTGGTTGTCTGTTACTGTGTTAAAGCAGCTGAGGGAGGAAAGGGTTTATTTCAGTTTACAGTTTACTCTCCATCATCAAGGGAAGCCAGGAAGGAACTCAAGGCAGGAGCCTGGAGGCAGGAACTGCAGCAGGGGCCACTGGGAATGCTGCTTACTGGCTTGCTCCCCATGGCCTGCTTTTTTGTACGACTCAGGACCACCTGCCCAGTGTGGTACCGCCTGTGTGATCTGGGCCCTCGCACATCGGTCACTAATCAAGAAAATGCCCCCCAGACTTGCCCAGAAGACAATAGAGGCAGTTCCTCAGTTGACACTTCCTCCTAGATGAGGCTAACTCCTGTCAAGTTGACAAAAACAGCACAAGATCTAGCTTCAGCCTGTTGAGTATAGAAAAGCTATTGGTTGGTACTTGGTTAACAATAACCAATAACTTGTTCCTAACATTTTAAAAACATGGATATTTTTAAAATGTGTGTGTGCCCATGTATACATGTTCATATATGTGTGTGCACATGCGTGCGTGTTTGCGTGTGTACTCACATGTGAATGTGCATGTGTTTGCGTATGTATGTGGAAACCAGAGACCAGTATGAGATATCTTCAGGGATGCATGTGATTGTTTATGCGGGCCTCTCTCACACATTCTTTTTTTTTTAAGAAACTTGAGAAAGTTTTTCTATGTAGTCCCGGACTTCACTATGTAGTTGGAATTGGTCTCGAACTTGCAGAGATCCTCCTGCCTCAGTGCTGGGATTAAAGGTGTGTGTTACCACACCCAGGTTTAATTTTCAACTTTAATTTTTTTCCTTTAGATTTAATTATTTATGTATTTTATGCATATGGGAGTTTTGCCTACATGAGTGTGTGTGTGTGTGTGTGTGTGCGTGCATGCGTGCACATGCGTGCATTGTGTGTATGCCTGATGCCCACTGAGGCCCAAGGAGGGCATTAGGTCCCCTGGGACTAGAGTTAGTTATGGATGATCATTAGACTCTGTGGGTGCTGGAAACAGAACCCAGGTCCTCTGCAAGAGCAACAAGTACTCTTACCTCTCCACATCCATCTTTTCTGAAACAAGAGTCTCTCATTGGGGTGGGGCTCAGCTATTGGCCGGGCTGGCTGACCACCAGCCCCAGGTGTCCTCCTGTCTCATCCCCCCACCCCCAAGACTATGTCTGACATTTTTACAAGGGTTCTGAGGACTGAACTAAGGCCTCACTTGTGATGGAAGCCCTTCACTGACTGAGCCAGTTCGCCAGCTTCTGGGTAATTTCTTTTTAAATATAGCTCTTTAAAATAAAATTTTAATTTCTTTTAATATGTTTATGTAATACTTACAATGACATCCTACAACTTTCCAGTTTCTGTGATTTAAAGATTTATAGAAAGTATTTTTTTTAAAGGGAAACCTTTGGAAGTGCATGCATGAAATAAATACCTTATAGAAACGTAAACTACAAAATCTTGCTGGATCTGATGGCAACGGCCTTAATACCAGCTCCTTGGGAGGCTGAAAGAAGTATCTCTTCACTGTATGAAGGGATACATCCCATCTCCCTTTCTTGCTTTAAAAGAGTAAAGAATCCTGAGCCATGGAGATGGTTCGTTGGTAACGCGCCTGTGCGTGGAGACTCCGACAGCCATGAGGCTCAGCACCCAGGATAAGACACAGAATCTCCAGGGAAGCTGGCTAGCGCCTGGGCTCAAGGTACAGCCAAAGAGCCTGCCTCAGTCAACAGAGGGGAGAGAAATTAAGGAAGACAGTGTCAACTCTAGGCCTCCTCATGCAAGCACACACATTTCACAGGCACTTGTACACACAAATACACAATAAAACGAAATTAATTAGAAAACGACCTACAGAAAACCACCAGTGTCATCTTCCCAGTGCCAGTTCCTCAGTTGTTCTTCAGAGTAAAACACAGTGGCTCTCATTTGGACTGCTGTAAGAGGGAAGCTGGTTACAGCTTCGTGTTCTACCTGAAAATTTTCCGTTAGGTTCTACCAATATCACTGAATTTAAAAGTGAATTAACTTCATTACAAAATAAGTTTTTGTTTTCCCGATGATTTTTATCCTACGACTGCTCATATTCCTGTTCTTTTTTTAAAGTTTTACTATTTTTAGTTTAGTATACGAACATTTGCCTGCCGTATACATGTGTCCTGTGTGCGTGCCTGGTGCCCATGGGGGCCAGAAAAGGTGTTGGATCCCCTGGAACTGCCGTTACAGGCAGTTGTAAGCTGCCGCGTAGGCGCCAAGAACCAAACCCAGGTTCTTTGCTATGGCAACAGATGTTCTTGACTGCTGAGCCATCTCTCCAGCCGCACAGCCACGAACTCTGACTAGTTTGGCATGATCAGATGGAAACTTAAGATCCTTATACTTTTGTAGACCCGTTCCCATCAGTCCTGCTCTGGATTCTGGGCTAGCTTTATCAAGCGGCCCTGGTCCCCAGCACTTGGTGCCACTGTGATTTGGTAGTTATGTCTTTCACTATTAGTATTTTAGAATGTACGTTATTTGTTGTAGATTCATAGGGGATTACACTTGTAATCATTCACAATACGTAACTTTCACTGGATAATGCTGTGGACACTAGGTTCTCCTTCCCTTTTATTTGTGGTGCTAGAGCATCAAGGTAGGGCCTTTGTGTCTCTGCCCCACCCCAGCTTGAGCTTGGCGTGCAGTCTTTTGCAGCTCAGTTTAAGATCCTACTCATATAGTCTTTTGCAGCTCAGTTTAGGATCCTACTCATATAATCTCCTAATAAGTGGTGGTGATTGCATTTCTAGATCCTTTTACATCTTAACTCGGTTCTGTTTAAAAGAAGACATTTCCTTCCTCTGTTGTTGGCTTTCACACTTTGTATTTGTGTGTGTCTGTTTTCATTGTGTTTGCTTAAACATCGGAAAGCGATTTATTGTGAGTGCTTCGGAGTAACATCCAGGGGCAGAGCCTGAAGAAAGAAGATACTGTGTCCTCTCACTTTTGGACGTTATCAGCTTTTATTTCAAGATGCCCTGCTGGTAGTCAGTGGAGAAGTTTGACTGCTATCTCACAGAGACGCGTTTGACAGTTGCGTAGTGTTGGCTGTGTTCAGCCACACAGACCCCAGCTTTGAGCGCTCTGGTTGATCTGATCTCTGCAAAGCTAGTTACTCCTTTCTGTTTCGCATTAGGATGAAAACAGTGGAAGTTTCTCATACACTTTCTGTCTTTCAGCTGTTTAAAAAGTACTATTTAAAGAAAGCCCTATGTGTTCAATAATTGGGACCTCTTTTCTATTCACTTTTCCTGGGATGTTTTCTGATTTTAAAATTATTCCTCTTTAGTCAAGATTGTATTTTAGGAAACTGGAGAGATGGCTCAGTAGTTAAGAACACTTGTTACTCATGTAGAGGACCCTGGTTTTGATTCCTGGCACCCATATGGTGGCTTACAACCATTCATAACTCCAAATCCAGAGGATCCTATACCCTCTTTTGGCCTCCTTGGGCACCAGACATGTACTTGGTGCACATAGACACACACATGTATATATATGCATACATGTACATACAGGCAGAGACATGCACAGTAAAATTAAATCTCTAAGGTACATATTTATTGTAGTTTGTTATCTGAAAATTGTCTGTTTCATTTACTTTCCTGGTGTAATTAAGCAGAGTCAAATTGTGAGCACTAGTTAGTGATCTAGTGACCACTAGCTATTCCCAGTGTAAAAAAAACTACTGAAAACTGTTAACGAGACATACTTCTAGATGGCTGGGCCACTACAGCCTCCTTAAGTTCTAAGTGTTGGCAGAATTCTTGAGAACTGTTTTAGAAATGCTGTTCTCTACTCTGAGGCAGAATTCTAGAAGAGTGTTTTGTGGCTTGCATCACAGTGCTCTGCTAAGAACATGTCTCAGGTAACACAGGGAGCATGTCCATGTCCCAGGTAACGCAGGGAGCATGTTCATGTTCCAGGTAACGCAGGGAGCATGTCCCAGGCAATGTGGGGAGCATGTCCCAGGCAATGCAGGGAGCATGTCTCAGGTAATGCAGGGAGCATGTCCATGTCCCAGGTAACGCAGGGAGCATGTCCCAGGTAACGCAGGGAGCATGTCCATGTCCCAGGTAATGCAGGGAGCATGTCCATATCCCAGGTAATGCAGGGAGCATGTTCATGTTCCAGGTAACACAGGGAGCATGTCCCAGGCAATGTGGGGAGCATGTCCCAGGCAATGCAGGGAGCATGTCTCAGGTAACGCAGGGAGCATGTCCATGTTCCAGGTAACGCAGGGAGCATGTCCCAGGCAATGTGGGGAGCATGTCCCAGGCAATGCAGGGAGCATGTCCATGTCCCAGGCAATGCAGGGAGCATGTCCCAGGCAATGCAGGGAGCATGTCCATGTCCCAGGTAATGTGAGGAGCATGTCCCAGGTAATGCAGGGAGCATGTCCTAGGTAATGTTGGGATCATGTCCATGTCCCAGGTAATGTGGGGAGCATGACCCAGGTAATGCAGGGAGCATGTCTCAGGTAATGTGGGGAGCATGTCCATGTGCCAGGTAATGCGGGGAGCATGTCCCAGGTAATGTGGGGAATATGTCGCAGGTAATGCGGGGAGCATGTCCTGGGTAATGTGGGGAGCATGTCCCAGTTAACAAGCAGGTTAATGCTTATACATACATGGCTCTTCACAGTTGCACTCCATCTTTCCCACAGAAGGAATGTGTTGGGAGAGGTTTAGTTTTGCAGGTCCCTGCTTTAACATCTGTTTAAATTTGCTCACTCAGGTCGCACAGTAGCGTCTAAGCAGCTTTGGGCTGCAGCAGGCTTTCAGATGCCATCTCAGGTGTGCCTGTGTCTGAGGACAGCCCTCCAGACTGGGAATTAAAGGGAGTTGTTTCTGAAGTGAGACTTAGAAACTGGAGGATGCTAAATAAAATCAACCTGATTGGGGAGTTGTGGACCAAGGGGTTCCTGCTGCTAACCCACCGGGACCTATTTCTCCTCTGTAGTTATGCTTAGCCCTCCTTCCTGGTGGAAAGAGGCAAGCCAAAGACAGCTTAAATCTTTTGAAGGAAGGAAGGAGGGAGGGAGAGAAGGAAGGAAAGATGGAAGGAAGGAAGGAAGGAAAGACGGAAGGAAGGAGGGACGGAGGGAGGGAGGGAGGGAGAGAAGGAAGGAAAGACGGAAGGAAGGAAGGAAGGAAGGGTGGGTGGGTGGGTGAACCAACACAGTTTTTTTTTGTTGTTGTTGGTGTTTTGTTTGCCTTACTTGGAAGAAGTGGTGTGCACCAGCAGGAGAGGTAGGTGGCAAGTGGGATTCAGACTCCCTAGAGCACTTGGCTCTCTCTCTCCTTTAGGAGCTGACTGATAATTAGCTGCAGGATTGCCCTGAGGGGCTAGGCCGGATATATGGGCATTTGTCCTTCAGATCTGCTCCGCAGCTTCCTCACTACTAGGTGGAGCTAGCCTCCAAGGCAGTCTGTGGTCTGGCTGCCTTTCCCTGGGATCCTCAGGAGGTGCGCTTCTCTGGCTCTGTGGAAGAGCTGATGGTACTAGCTCTTTGCTATGCAGTGGCCCTCTCTGGTACACTAGCTCTCTGGGTCGTCACACCATTCCGTATGTCATCTGAGGCACAGAGGTGGAGGGACCATGGCTGGCCACAGGATTTCTTTAATCCTTTGTAGGTTGTCTGTTTTATTTAAAAAAAAAAAATCTCTGCAATCCTTCACTTTTCATTTTATTAGTAAATATTCATTGAACCAAATAATTGCCCATTGTCCTTCCCTGCTTGCCCCTCCCACCGGCCCCTTCCATGTCTTACACAGTCAGTAACTTTTCCACGTGCTGTCTGAGAATGGGTGCTACGCCTAACCGGACTCCCTTCCTAAGCAGCACCCAGCTTCCCCCTGAAGCCCCACCCCCACCTCACTCTGGTGAGGATGAGTTTCCTCTCTGTTCACCTCACAGAAGTGACAAAAGCCAGAGAGCCTGATCCTTTGCCTGAGGAACTGTTTAAAAAACAGGCAGTTGACTGGACCTCGGCCCAGGTGTGCACAGTAGGCCTCCCCGAGTGACCGTTCTGCTGGGGACAACACAAAAGCCAGGCTGTCGCGGTGGCTCGGTGGGTAAAGGCGTTTGCTCCCAAGCCTGGGACCCACGTGGTGGAAGGAAAAAGCTGATTTCTATAATAGGTTGTGCACGTATACACACATGCACGCAAACACACACACAATAAATAAACGAACAAATAAATACATAAAATTTAAAAACTAAAGAAGCACACGGAAATTGTTAAAGAAAATAATCTTCTTTCTCCTCCCGGGGCACAAGTTGCAGAAACATGCTGGCAGAGGGCAGAGCGGGTGTCAGAGACAGGACGCTGAGAAGCTGGGCGGAGTCTCTTACGCCTGCAGCTGACCTCCCTCCAGGTCAGAGTATCCAAGCCTGGATTCCCTTTCTTGTTTCACTCCTTGCAAATGGGTTCTTCTTAAAAAGTGTGTGTGTGCGTGCGTGTGTGCGTGTGTGCATGCGCGTGCGTGTGTGCGTGTTGAATATGCCTTCTCCTCTACCTCTTTAGAGATAGAGTTTCTCATTGGCTCATCAACTGGGCTAGACTGGCTGGCTGGAGAGCCCCAGGAACTCTACCTGTGTCCGCTGCCCTATGCTGGGAATGTAAACACAAGGCACCACCCCCGACTTCTTCTTGTGCTTTCTAGGGATTCGGTTTAGGTCTTTGTGCTTGCAAGGCGAGAGCCAGCCCCAGGCACCTCAGATTGTTCTTGTTATAACAAGTAGAAGCCTAACAAAGAGTTTTAATGAAATAGAAAATTTCAGCAATTTTCTATCCTTCTGGGATAAAGAAGATATTTCACTGAACGCAAGGGATTCTAGGACAGTTTTTAAAAGTTGGTTTTTAATTATGTATAAGAGTGTGCGCCTGCATTTACATATGTCCATGTGACTGTAGGTGCTGGAGGCCCAGAGCATCAGAACCCTGGAGCTAGAGTTACAGGAGGTTGTGAATTGCTTTGTGTAGGTGCTGGGAACTGAACTCTGGTCCTCTGGAAGAGTAGCAAGTGCTTTTCATTGCTGAGTCATCTCTTTAGCAAAAAATGTTTTATTAACTATTATTGTATAAATGCACATGGAATTCAGAGGACAGTTTTGTGAGGTTAGTTCTCTCCTACCTTTACCAGCACAGGGCAGTAAGTACCGCTACCCACGGAGCCATCTTGTTGGTCCTGATTCTAGCACGTTTTGAAACATCCTTTGTTTTACAGAAGCCTACTTCACCCCAGACAACTTCCTTTATTATAAATGTCCTAATTGTATTGAGCATGTAAAATTTGTTTCCTTTGAATTGTGACCATTAATCTCTTTTTGACTAATAGCTTACCATGCTTCGGATCACTGGTCTTTAGGACGTGGTTTCAAGTTATCCAGTCATCTTAGTTATTCTCTAAACACTCAACATCACCCTTTGCCATCGTGTCTTTTAAAAATGTGGCTCCAGATTGAGTCTAGTAGAAGGGTTGAGAAGTCCTCATAGTTCCCAGCAAAAGGGTTCTCTTTCCTTCTCTTTCCTCCTCTCTGTTATAATAAAAGGTTAATTTGTGTGTGTGTGCTTACCATCACTGGGATTGCAGACTACATAGTTTATATTTAAATGTCATTTCAAGGCTATAAAATCAAAATCTCTTGTTCCCATTTTATTGATATGGGAACAAATATAGAATTAATATTGAACAAGTTGCCCAAGATTGCTGAGTTAATTAGGGGTAGAGTGGAGAGCTAACATTTTGTTTGATTCCAAAGCTCATGTTCTTATCTCACACTGTAGGCCCATAAATCCTTTCTCACACACTCCATTGTAAGTGTCTCAAAGGACAGGGGTCATACCATGTTTGCCTCTGTGTCAGCACTGTTTAACCTAGAAGCCAACGAGAGCTATAGAACAGAGAAGGACTACCCACCTGCTTTATTCTGAAGTGTTGTGTGTCTGTTAATGTGCCTGACAAGCTCACACGACAGGCTAGATGAAGACATTCTGCAGCGTATGACTGCATTAGCTCTTGACAGTGAAACTCTTCCATTCACGGAAAGTCATTCAGTCACTTATGAGTCTGTTGAAAGCTCTGTCTTCTCTCCAGAAAGTGCTGTTTTTCATAGCCACAGAAATCCACATATAATTTCAAAGGGTTATGGTTCTCTTGTGGCTTATCCCTGACCTCTAGAGGATTGCAGACAGGTTGAAACATGCTGTTGGTGGTCAGTGCCATTCTGCTTATGTCTTGGGATAGCACCTGAGTCTAGACCAAGTCCTAGTCTGGTTATAGGATGCCTCCCATGAGTTTGTGTGTTTGAGTATTGGTCCCCAAGCTCATGCTGTTTTGGAAGGTTGTGGAACCTTTAGGAGGTGGAGCCTGTCTGGAGAAGAGGGCCACTAGGAGTGGACCTTACAGTTTATAGTGCGCCCTGCGTCCTGTCTAGCTTCTGCCACCGCCAGGCCATCTCCATGATGGCCTGGACCCCCAAATCATGAGCCACAGTGAGCACTCATCTCCCTCAGTTGTGTTTTGTCAGGCATTTGATCATACCAGTGAGGAAAGTGACCAGGACAGAGCGTGTGGTGACCCAAAGCCTCTGGGCTTCTTTCTCTTCTCATCTTTTTAATCTCCTTTTACTTAAAAAAAAAAAAAAAAACTAGTTTCACTGAGTAGCCCAGGCTGGCCTCAAATTCCCAGCCTTCCTACTTCAGCCTCCAGAGGGCTAGCCTGTGCCATACACTGAGCCTGGCTATGCCACCACACGGGGCTTGAAGCTCCGGCGCATCAACCGGAGAATGACTTTCAGGAGGGACCCCTCTCTCTAGGGCTCCTTCTG
Source organism: Cricetomys ansorgei (assembly GCA_026225945.1). NCBI lineage: Eukaryota > Metazoa > Chordata > Mammalia > Rodentia > Nesomyidae > Cricetomys > Cricetomys ansorgei. Next base: position 666,110 of record JAMJFZ010003403.1, read on the forward strand.
TTCTTTCTTGAAACACATCATGTTTGCTGTTAAAGTTTGTTTTGTCACCCTCAGGTGCTACAGCTGGCACAGAGTAGGTACTCATCAGAATTTTCTTTTAAGAGATTTTTTCTTTTGGGCTGGGCATAAATGGCACACACCTGTAAACCCAGCTGTAAACTCAAGATGTGGAGCAAGAGGAGCCCTACCTGGGGCTACATAAATGAGAACATGTCAGATAAACTGAAATGAAGAAGCAAGACTCGAGAAAGACGAGAGATGGCTCAGTCAGTATAGACAACTCCTGCCATGTAACTGTGAGGGCCCGAATCTGGAAGCTCAGCACTTGTTATTCCAGTGCTGGGGAGACGGAGCCAGGAGGATCCCTGGGGTTTCCAGCCAACCAGTCAGGCTGAAGTGAGCACCGGGTGTACTGGGAGACATTGGCAAAATTAAAATAAAACGGAAAGCAACCAAGCAAGATACCTATTGTCTTCCTTCTATGTATGTACATACACAGGTGAATGTATACCTGTGCACACACACATTGACACATTCACACATGCACACACACTTGAGCACACACGCATTCACATATGCACACACACCTGCGCACACACGCATTCACACATGCACATACATCTGCACACACACCTGCACACATACATTCACACATTCACACATGCACACACACCTGTGCACACACCTGCACACACACACACACACATTCACACATGCACAGATTGATTAAAGATAGTTTCTCTCTTTCTCTCTTTTCCCTGAGAAAGGTATTTTCTGTTGTAACTCCAGCTGTTTTGGAACTGGCTCTGTAGACCAGGCTGGCCTTGAACTCAGGAGAGATCCACATGCTGGATTAAAGGTATGTACCACGACTGGCCAGCTCTAAAGATAGTTTCTCTAAGAGTATCAAGAACCCTATCTTGGTATTTCTTGTTAAGAAAAATGGTTTTTCTTCTGTTGGATTGGGGGCTGCAACTTCCGCGAGCCGTGGGCTTCCTTCACAGGCACTGTGTTCCTGTGTGCAGTTTTGTGGCCCCCCCAGCCTTGTCATTTTCTTTGCTAAGCATTTGTTCCACCCTGAATACTAAAGCACTATGCGAACCCATCAGGCGTTGTTTGAGCCTGTACTTGTGCCTGCATTCGCTCCTCCTCCCGCCCCTGCCCCCCACTGCACCCCACCCTGCCCCCGTTCGCCTGGGCCTTTCTGTCTTTCCCCAATCAGCTCCCGTGACTGCCCTTCCTCCCCAGCTTGCTGTTGTTTCCTGGACTTTGGCTCTTCTATTATCCCACCTGTGTAACTACTTAAAAAAAAAAATTGAAATTAGTCTCCACTTCCCTGACTTTGGGAATTTTTGCAGCCTGAGCTCCAGCTCAGTGAAAGTGATGGCTCTTAGAAGAGTGTGGGAGGCTGCGGCGCTTCCGATTTTGAAATAAAACTTGAAACTTAGAAGGTGGAAACACAGCACAGAGTTGTTTTCCCCTGGACTGCTGGAACGCACTGACCAGTGCAGCTCGGCCCAGATACAGCGTTTATCCTTAGTGAGGGGTGTGCACCGAGACATCCGGGGGGCAGTTTTGCCGTTGTGTGGGTATCCTGGACTTGCGTGATGGAGGTCAGCCACCGCAGATGCCCCCGGGCAGTTAGGAGTTGGGTGAACACATGAGACTTCTGCTGGCCCGAGGTGACATGTTGCTTTATGGTAAATTGTTTTATAAGCAGAGCGATCTGTAAATGCTTAAAACAATGCTGTAGTGAATACGTAGACCAGCAGTGTTGTTGTTGACTGTTAGCTGCAAGTGTCTTACACTGTTGTCTGTACTTCAGCATGGCTGGCAGTGCTGTCGGTGTGCTTAGACCAGTGTCGTGTGACTCAGCCTTACCGCAGCTGTGGGGCTGGTGTGTGATAGGAACTCTTCCTCCCTTGCAGTCCTAGGGACTGTGGTTGTTACACACAGAGACCATTTGTGATTATATCGTTATGTGACACACGACTGTACTTTGTCACGTATTTCATATAAACTGGCTTGTCACCCGACGTAACCGCCCCACCCCCACCATCAGAGTCACCCTGACACCTTCTGAGCTCAGGTGTGTCTCAGTCTGGCCAGTTGTCCATCACGTCCTTCGTAGTGAAAGGGCTCAATCGCTTCGTGTGCTTAACCTCTCTGTCTCTCTGGTGTCCTTCAGTTTGAATGACTGCTCAAGTCTGCCCATGACTTGTGACGATTACAGGCCCGTTACTTTGCAGACTGTTCTTCAGTTGTGTGAGATGTTCCTTCATGTTAGAGCTGCATGTCTTTGGCAGGAAGTTCACAGGTGATGCACATTCTAAAATTCGCCCCCCTGTTGATAAAGTCCAGTTTGATTTACTTTGATTAAAGGAGAGTCTGCCAGGCAGTAAAAGTGTTCCTTTTAGGATAATGAAGACGTTTAGGGAGATACTTTTGAGACTAGCCATCCCTTTTGAAGCATTCAAATGTATTCAGTTACTAATTCACATTGGTACAGACTCGTAGTTTCCTATCTGTTGAGAGGGTGAGAGTCCATTACTATAATTACTTTGCTGTTTCAGTTGTCTTCGGTTTGGGTAGTAGGAGTTTCAAATGGCTCCTCTTTTGTTCTGGAAAAGTTGTAGATTTATAGTAAACATTGCAGGGATAAGAAGGCTTGATAGGTAAGCATGCTGTTCTGCAAGCATGAGGACCTGAGTTCAAATCTCCAGCACTCATGTGGAAAGCTGGCTTGTGGCTGTTACCCCAACACTGGGGAGTGGGGACAGGTGAATTCCTAGTGCTCCTCGGCTGACCAGCCTTGTGAAATGGCAAGCTTCTGGTTCAGTGAGAGACCGTGTCTTCCGGCACAAGGGTGGAAAGTGGCAGAGCAAGACTCCTAATACCTGTCCTGGCCTCCACACGCATACACATGGGTTTGTACACGCACACACTCATCATAGCCTTGCGTGCTCCCATACCCCACCTCCAAAAAATTACAAAAAAAAGTGTGTGTACCAGGATCTTCAGTTCCCTAAAGACAAGAAGAAAAAAATGGCCAGGGTTAGCCCACTGTGGCCAAGGCAGAGTATGAGATGGCTAATAATAAAATGCCAGACTGAGACCTTCAGTAGACGATTAAGAGTTTATCAGCCAAATTAAGCAGTGGGTCTATTTTAAGGGAGTGACTCAATATTTAACTGCCAGAACCAAGTTTTGGCTCCAAGGAATTTGCATGCTGGTCATCCTGACCCTGTCCTGTCCTGATCCCTATTCTGAGGTTAGCAGGTCACTGACACAGTAGGCTCTAGAGTGTAATGGGGTGAGTGTTTCTTGATTTCATGGGTTTGTCGTTACAAATACACTTTAGATACCATAGAGTCTCTACGTTTGCCATGAACTCTGGCAGCCAGAACGAAATCGCAGCTCTGTTTCCTGCTGTCTGAACAAGGAATTTACATCTAGTTCTCACTTAAAGATAGGTCCCCAGCTGCTGGGGGTGGGGGTGGTGGTGCAGGCTTTTAATCTGCCTCTGGGGAGGCAGAGGCAGGCAGATCTCTGTGAGTTCGAGGCCAGCCTGGTCTACAGAGTGAGTTCCAGGACAGCCAGAGTTACAACAGAGAAACCCTGTCTTGGGGGGGGAAAAAAAGTCCCCATCTCGAAACTCTAGATTGAAAAGTCCAGCTAGCTGCGGTTGTAAGGGTTAAATGAACCCTGGGCTAAAATTAAAACCAGCAGTTCCCGTTAGTTTACTGCTAAGACAAATGCTGAAACTTGGAGTGTCTTTAGGCCGTGTCAGAAAGTTCTCTTACTCCAAACCTGGAATCCAGGGCTTGGGAGATAGCATAATCGGTAAGATATTTGCTGTGTAGGTTTGAGAACCTGGGATCAATCCCCAGCACCCATGTTTAAAAAACATTTTTAAAAAGCCAGGCATGGTAGCATGTGCTTATAATCCCAGCACTGGAGACGTGGAGACAGGAAGACCCCTGTGGCTCTCTGGATAGCCACCCTGTCCATCCATGAGCCCGGATTCCAGAGAGAGCCTCTTCTCAAATTAGAGCAAGGTGTGCCAGTCTGAGGACCTGAGTTCTGGCTCCAGATCCACATGATGGGGAGGACCAGCTCTCACAGGTTGTCCTGCGGCCTCCTCGCCCATGCTATGACGCCCCCCCCCAAATAACTAAACTGAGTAAAATATTTTTATTATTAAATTTATTTTTCTCCCTCCACTCCTCCCAGATCTGCCCCCGCCCCCACTGCTTCCCCTCAGAACAGAGCAGGTCTCCCAGGATTACCACTTCAACAGGACATATACAGATGGAACAAGGCTGGGCATGAGCCCCTACTTCAAGGCTGGACAAGGGAGCCCAGCAGGAGGAACGGGGTCCCAAGGGCGGGTAAAAAAGTCAGAGACCCCCACTCCTTTAGATGTTCTACAAGAACACCAAAACCAGATACAAATAAGGTGTATGTGGGGGACCCTGCAGGCTCCACGTCTGCCCCTTCAGTCCCGGTCAGTTGACTCTGTGTGGCTTATTTTGGTGTCGTCGACCCCTCGGTCCCTGCAGTCCTTCCTCCCATTCTTCATCTGGGTCGTCTGAACTCCGATCGATGTTTGGCCCTGGGCCCCTGCATCTGCTCCCTCCAGCTGCTCGCAGGATCTGCTGGGGCAGTGGAAGGGCAGAGCCCCACCTGAGGGAGGGGCTCATGCCTGACACTGCACAGCTGGCCAGGAGACTGGATAGCCCAGGGGTGTTTCCAAATGATATTCTGTGCCTTACCCAGTTGTCATCTGAATAAAATATGTTTAAAAAAGAAACAGAAAGCCAAAGTGCACAGCTCTATCTAACACACCTACCTATCTTGAAAATCTTATTCAGTTCTAAGTGTAGGACTCTTAATGTTTTCCTACCATCATTTCTCAGCATCTAAGTGTATTGTATGAGATTGTTGGATTTTAAGAACTACTGAGGGCCATGGAGATGGGTAAGTCAGTAAAGCAGAGCACTAGGACCCTGTCACTCAAGTAAACGCCTGGATGTGGCTACATGAAACTGTAATCCCCATCGTGGGGAGGCTGAGACAGAAAGATCCCATGGCTTGCTGGTCCACCAGTCTTGCCAATTAGTGAGCTCCAGATTCAGTGAGAAACTCTCTAAAAAAATAAGGTGATGTTACCAAAATGGCTCTGAAAATGATGAAGGAAAGCCTCTTCCCCTTCCAAAAGTGAAGGCCTTGAAATCTAAGAAGGTGAAGTTGAGATCCATCCACAGCCACAGAAGATCTGCACATCCCCAGCCTGGCAACCTAAGGCTTCAAGGCTCCAGAGGCAGCACAGATACCCCAGCAAGAGCGTGCCCAGAAGAAAGAAGCTGACCACTACAGCATCATCAAGTTCTTTCTGACCACCGAGTCAGCCAGAAGATAGAAGCAACAGCACACTTGTATTGATCATGGATGTCAAGGCAAACAAGTACCAGATCAAACAGGCTATGTATAAACTCTATGGCATTAATGTGGCCAAAGTCAATATCCTGATCAGGCCTTAATGGAGAGAAGAAGGGTCACCTGACTTCTGATTATGATGCTCTGGATGTTCCCAACAAAATTGGGACCATCTAAACCAAGTCCAGCAGTTAATTCTAAATACACATTTTGTTTTCACTTTAAAAAAAAAAAAAAAAGGTGCGAAGCCTGAGAGATGCCTCAGCAGTTAGAACTGCTTGCTGCTCTTGCAGAGAACCTGGGTTCCATTCTCAGCATCTGCAAGGCAGCTCACAGTTGTCTGTAATTCCTGTTCTAGGGGATCTGACGCCCTCTTCTAGTCACCTTGGGTGCCTGCACACTTGTGGTACGCATAAACTCATGCAGGCACACACACATGCACATTTTTTAAAAAGTGGAGAAGTGATTGAGGAAGACGTTTGACCTTGACCTCTGACCTCCGTACATGCACTCACATGCACACCCACGTGCCTGTGTATTCACACAAAGAATTGCGTTTGATTTGTAACTTCCATTAAAAAAAAATGTGCCACGAATTTTGGGTTGGAATTAGGACAGAATTTCTAACAGTCTCTAAGATGGCCCTAAACATACTCTGCCATCCTGTACTCTGTGCCGAGGCAAAATGGTGTTCTCAGCACTAACAATTACAGGATCAGAGTAATGAGCTCTGAAGCATGTTGACAGTCATGTCCTGTAGTATGAGATACTTACCAGCCAAGACTTAATTCTGTATGTGAAAATAAATACACATGTTCATCACATTAGCACGCATATTTTCTTTTGTCTTTAATAAATAGTAAAATTATATGTATACCAAAGAAATGTTTAAAAATAGAAATTTTTATCATTTGTTATCAGAAACGGTTTGACTTGTTTGATATACCAGTATATCCAGCGTTTCATAAAAATTTCTCAGGTGAAAAGATGTGGCCGGGAAAAGTTTAAGAAGCCTTGATTTAGATATGAGTTCCTCCCAAGTTGTCTGCAGTGAGAGTGTAAACCATGCTAGCCAGGCTTCTCATTGCTGTGACAAGGCACCTGAGAAAAATAGCCTAAAAAAGAAAAACTTTGGGTTGTGGTGTTGGCTCAGCAGCTAAGAGCACTGGCTGCTCTTCCAGAGGACCCAGGTTCAATTCCTAGCACCACATGGCAGCTCACAGCTGTCTATAGTTCTAGTTCCAGGGGATCTGGCACCTTTACACAGATACACATGCAGGCAAAACACCAGTGTACATAAAAATAAGAATAAATAAATCATGTTTTTAAAAGAAAAGTTTTGTTTTGGTTCACACTTTCAGTCTGCTTGTGACTGGCCCTGTTGCTTCTGGGCCCAGGTGAGTCGTGTGGAACGACGTGATGGGGAAGGCTGCTTACCTCACAGCAGCCAGGAGGCAGAGAGACAGAGAGTAAGGTCAGGGTCAAGATACACATACCACAGGTTGCCCCCAGCAACCTCTGAGCCTCACCAGCTCCAGACAGCAGTGTCAACTGGGAACCAAGCCTTTAACACCTACAGAGCCTTTGAAACAATCCCACTTAAATCCCTAGTTGGTCTTGTTCTGATGCAGAATGTATTCAGAAATGCAAAGAGTTTTGGATCGCCAACATAATTGTGAAGAAAACGTTCATAGAACACTACCAGATTTTAAGACTTATTATAAGTCTGTAATAATTTAGTAGTATGTAGCAGTATGCTACCATGCTGGGTGGCAAAGAAGACAAGGAGACACTTTCATAGATTCAAACCGTGCCAGACCTCAGCAGAGGGAACCACCTGTCATGGCAGGTGCCATGCTGGACAGTGGAACTGCAATCGTTGATCTCAGGTGTTTGTACTGATACAGAAGCTCCTCGGGTGTTTCATTTGATAAAAAGACTCCACTGTCTCATCCAGTTAGGCCTATTTGCATAATGAAGGGAACCTGTAGCTTAGTCTTACCCCACAATCCTTTAGCAGCCGAACTATGTCACCTTTATGGTGTGGGAGCTCCAGGCCCAAGAGGATTCCACAACCCTTTCCCTTTATGGCCTAACAGAAGTGTTCTCTCCTTGTGGCCTGAGGCTGTGGGAGAGGGACCACAAGAATCCCTCCACAGCAGCTTTGCTCTTCACAGTGGCTCTACCAGAGAGCTGTGAGCAGGTGCAGGTCATGAAGAAGCAACCATCTTAATCATAAGTCTACATAAAGCCGACACTTGCAAATAATACAGACTGCCAAGACTTAGACAGCCCTTCCCTAACAATGTACAAAACAATTGTTATAAGCATAACTAGAAATAAACTTCCCCAACAATAGCGTGAAAAGGACCAGGTGAATAAATCAGTGGAGCAGACTATAACATCCAAGAACAAACCCACGTGTGATGAAGCAGCCAGCGAGGCCGAGAATCACAACTGCCTGAGGGAAGTTGGAAATTCTTCTGCCTAATGTTGGCCCTACCTAAAGCCGCTCAGCGCAGTTCTTTAAAGGTGAATCATAACCCGAATGTGAATGTTAGGAGACGGTGATGTCTTTGTGACCATAGGAAGGTAAAGACTTCTCAAACAGGACATAAAACGTTCTCCGGAAAAGAAGATGTGGTTGATTACATACACTTGGCGAAAATGAATGACTTCTCATCAGAAAGACCCAATAAAAAAAGCAAGCGTGTCCTAGGCTAGAGGAAAACACTTCCGTATTTAACAGAGGACGAGTATCCAGACTTTACAGAGAGATTCTGAGCTGGGCACGGGAGCTCACCCCCGTAATTCTAGCATTTGGGAACTTGAGACAGATGGAAGAGTGGGTTTGAGACCAGCCTGGGTTACATAGTGAGATAACCTGGACTACACAGTGGGACTCTGTCTTTTTTTTTTTTTGTCATTGTTGTTTTTGAGACAGAATCTCTCTATTATGTAGCCCTGGCTGTCCCTGAACTCACTCTGTAGACCAGGCTGGCCTTAACTCACTGAGATCCGCCTGCCTCTGCCTCCCGAGTGCTGGGATTAAAGGCGTGTACCACCATGCCCTGCTTAGAGACTCTCTTAAAAGAAAAAGAGAGAGAGAAAAAGAGAGAGAGAGAGAGACAGAGACAGAGACAAGAAAACCAAAGATATTTTGCAAGTTAGAAAGATTCAAGGGCTGAAAAGACGGCTCTGTGGATAAAGGCTCTTGCCACCCAGCCTGGTGACCTGAGTTCACGCCTCAGATCCCGCATAGTAAGAGAGAACTGACTTCCACAAGTTGTCCTCTGACCTCCACATGTTCACTGTGGCATGCTCCCTCTTCCTTTCCATGAAATAAATGAGTGTTTTAGAAAAAGAAAAATTAAAGTATCCAGTATGAAAATGGCCAGAAGGTTAGAACAGATACTCCTGTTTGGGAAATGCACAAGGCCAGTGAATAGGTAAACGGCAGGGTCTGTGGTACTGTTCCTCATGCGGGAGAACCAAGTGAAGAACACAGTTGAGCACCTGTGTGCCTACCAGAACGGGTAAAAATAAAATGACAGGCGCCTCTCCAAGTTGGCTCGAGTATGGAGCGCTTGACAGTCAGGATCTGCTAGTGAAAGTGTCAAGTGCTTCAAAGGTCTCAGAAACTGGCAGATTCTGCTCAGGACAAACATAAGCTATATATAGTCCTTTTTTAAAGAAAGAAAGAGAAATACTTGAGTCTGGCCAAGCTATAAAGTTACTTGCTTCACAGTTCTGGTCCAAGGTCAAAGACCCATATGTGATGATGGCTGTGCTGGCAGTGGTTCACAGCAGGGCAGGACCAGGTGGGGAGAGCTGGACATCCATGCATGGCCTCCATGTCTCTGCTGCTCCATTACAAATCCACTGGTGTTCAGTGGCTGGGGCGTCACCTTGATGACCCTGTGTAACCCTAGTCAAACTCCAAACACAATCAGATTTAGTGTCTGCCCTCTTAATACCTCAGTGGGAATTCAGACTCCAGCAAGAATGTTAGAGGGGACAAAACCTTCTTCAAATTGTAGAATACCCAAGCCATATAATTCAGCAGTTTTTATTCTCATGTATATTTTACGCAGGAATTTTATTCCTAGTTTTATTCCCAAAAGCCCTAAACTAGAAACAATAATAATAGGAAAAAAATTTTCCCACCAATTAAAGACGTAAAGTTACATATTTAAGGTCGTGTACAGTTAGCACAGGATGGGATAGGATGTCCAACGGGACAGAAACACAGGATAACACACTGATTTGTGTATGTCTGGGAGCTCTTTGTCTGAGATGGAGAGTGTGTGTTAGTTTGCATCTGAAATGTCCCCGTAGACTCGTGTTTTTAATTAACACTTGGTCCCCAGCTCGTGGGACAGTTTGGGAAGGTTCTGGAAACTGGCAGAAATAGATCTTGATGGGCAAGCCTTGAAGTTTATGTCCAGCCCCTGGCTCTTACTGCATGCTATTTCCTGTTCTACCATGATGGGCACAATCTCAGCACACATTCGCACTACCACAGACTGAGCTGCCCCAGCAAGCCTTCCTCACCGTGACCAAGGGAAACCTCCTGTGAGCCAAAGGAAAGAATTCCTCTCTTGAGTTTTTTCTGTGTGATGTTACCGCTGCGATGTGAGAGCTGATTAAAACAATGGCTCGGTGGTGGCCTGACAGGGTAACCCAGTCAAGAAGAAAAGGAAATCAGTACCCTAAGCGAGAAAAGCAGAATTCGTACGCCACAGTATTGCAAAGTCCATGCTTGAAATCTTGTTTGGGAAGCTGAGGCAGGAGGGTCAGGAGTTGAGGGCTAGCCTCAGCTGAGATCCCCATCTAAAAACACCGTGCAAACAGACAAAACCTAACTCTACAGTGACTAGAAACTGAAATATGAAAAAAAGGAAAACTATTGGAAAACAAAATATTTATTATTTGCTTGGTTAGGCAGGATCTTCTCCTTCCTTCCTTTCCCTCCCCCTTCCCATCCTTTTCCACCTTCTCTTGTTTTTTTAAAGGCAGGGTCTTCTGCAGCCCAGTCTGGTTTTGAATGAATTCTATAGTTGAGGGTGAACTAGAACTCCCAGTCGGTCTGTTCCCGCCTCCATGTGCTAGATTGCAACTGCGCTCTCTCACACTGCTTAGAAAGGACTTCTTGAGGCACAGATTCCACAAGTTTAAGGGGAAAGGACTCATAGATTCGACTTTGTTAAATAAAAAGCCTCTCTGCACTGAAAATCTCAACGAAACAAAACAGCAGATCATGTACTAGGGAAGTGTATTTGTAATGTTATTAGTGACAAAGGATTAATAACTGCAGTATTTTTAAAACCACTTAACAGGAAAAAGAAAAAGGAAAACAGGCATTAGAAAAAGTATTTTTCAGAAGAGGGAAGTGAATGTCAGGGAAATGTAACAAGAGGCCTCTAACAGCCAGGGTTGTACAGAGAGCAAGTCTAGCAAAATATACACGAGTATATTTTTATATGTGCACAAAAAGATTGACTAATTCCTAACTTGGGGAATGACAGCTAAAACAAAGGGCCATTTGAGGGGTTATATGGAAACCTAGTACAGTAGAAGCTTCCTAAAATATATACATGCATGAAGGCAATCTAAACGAAATTGCCAAATAACGGGGGAGACAGAACCCCAGCTGGACATCTCTCGTCACCAAATGAAGCTTCTAGTACTGAGAATGGGTTGCATCTAATTGAGTTCTTGGCGAAGGGATCTCGTGGGAACCTCCAAATAACCCAGGAGATTGCCAAGGCTATTGTTGGTTCTCCTTAAACTGATACTAAGGGTCTATTGCTGAAGACAGAACCTACACAACTCATTGGACACGGAGAGGTTGAGCTCTTGCCTGCCTAAAGCCTTCACCCCTGTGGACTGATGTTCATAGTTCTAGAAGGTACTCTGCATGCTCTCAAAGGAGAAATGTAAACACCAGTTTAGCTACTAACCCTTCAGTGTACAGTGTTGACCTGCCTGCCTGATATCTGCTGCAACGGAGGCACAAGAAACCTGTAGGAGTAAGCAACCAATATCTGATTGTGTTAAGGCCTGCTTCATGAGATGGAACCCATATCCAACACTGCTTGACTAGCCAAGAACCTGAGACTAGATAGGCCAAGGACCCAGGGGGAAACCAAATATTACTGTTCTGCTAAAGGAGCATAGCAATAAAATGAGATTCCTGCCTTGCTCAGCTATCATTAGAGAAGCTTCCTCCTGTGACAGACGGGAACAAATACAGACGCCCACAGCAGATAATGTGCAGAGAGAGACCTTGCAACACTTAGCCCTCAAAGGGATGTCTCCATCAAATCACACACACCTCCTCCCCAGAGCTCAGGGAACTCTGAGGAAGGGGAGGTAGAAAAAGTTCAAAAGCCAGAGGGCATGGAGGACACTGAGAAATCAAGGCCTTCCAGGCACAACAGGGCTGGCACAAATAACCTCACAGAAACTGGTGCCATGCACAGGACCTGCACAGGTCTGCACCAGATGGGGTGTAGAACTGAAAGGAGAATAGAAGTAGTACATAAACATCCCCATTCCTGAGCCAGATGCTGTCTCCAACAGATAGCCACTTGAAAATGAAAAATTTGCTTTATCCAAGGAAGTTTCACTGGGGAAGTTAACCACTCTTAAGGGCAGGCTCTGTGCCCGGCAGCAGACGGACAGCACAGAATGAACGAAACAGCTTCTTTAGTGGTTCCTCGACTAACAATTTTAAGTCAGGGTGTTTTTGTTTTGTTTTTGCCTTACAGGTCCTGTGCATATGGCTTCCAGTTTTATATTTTTATGGGATTCCTGTATGTGCAAACAGCTAGGTTTCTTCTGCTTTTTCTTTGGCTCTTTTTCTTGTTTAGTTGTTTTGCTCTATTCTGATTTGTTTGTTTTTATTTTATTATTTCTTAGATGTTTGCTTGTTTTCTAAGGAGAGACAGGGTATGGGCGCTAATGAGAGGGGATCTGGGGGCAGGGGGAGAAGTGGGAGAGGGGAGAGAGGAAACCATAACTAAAATATACTGTATGAAAAAAATCCATTTTCAACAAAAAAAAAATATAGCCAAAAAGACTTGACTTACTTAATCCATGGTTGTGAGCTAGCATGTCCAGAGTTCGTAAGGCAGGCCTGCAGGCTAGAAACCAGACAGGACTGGATGCTGCAGTTCTGAGTATGGCCCTCACAGTGAGTGTGACGAGGCCTGCCCCACCCAAGGTCTCCTTTTCTGAAGTCAGCTGTTGGGAGATATTAACCATATGTATAAAATACTGTTTAGCAACACTGGGTTCATGTTTACTTAAATCTCTAAATTTTGTAGCTAAATTGACACCTGAAATTAGCAGTTGTAGTGCCCCCTGCACAAATTAAGACCACAGAGAGACTCAGTTTTGTAGCCACAAAGTGACAGAGCCTTAGTCTCAGATAACACCAAGCACTAGAGAGTGTGGCTTAGTAGGACCTACATAGCCTGGGGAAGAGGGTGGGGCTGCCACCCCATTCTTCCACACAAGTTCTCAGTTTCTTATGAAGTTAATCATTTGCAGCTGGCCGTGGTGGTGCATGCCTGGAATCCCAGCATTTGAGAGGCAGAGGCAGGAGGATTGCTGTCAGCAACCAACCTAGTCTATATAGCAAGTCCCAGGTCAGCCAGGGTTGTAAATGTCACACTGTAGAGTATGATCCTGTGTCACACTGACATAGGCAGGCACACGTGTGAGTCTCTCTCCTGGAGGACCTCTGGCGTGTGAATGCCAGTAGCTATGTAGTATTTACAAGGGTGTAATAGTTTATAAAGGTATAGATACTAGATTCCAAGATGGCCATGGGGCAGACTCCGGAGTCTAGTGGGGCTCTGGCCATATGCCCCACTACCCCACCAATACAGTCACCTCTGGCCTCTTGCTGCCTGGACACAGAGAAACTATTCTGTTGCCTAGTTCAGAGATAGTTTTGAGAATTAAATGTGATTGAAAAGACGACAGACCTGGAAAACCAACTGTGAGTGGAAAGAGGAAAGATATGCAGCAGAGATGTCGGGGGGGGGAACCCCCAGGAGGCAGGGGGCACGTCCCCCCACCCCCATCTCATAGGCAGAGAGAATCTGATCTGGAAGCATAGTCATGGCACTATGAGAACCAAGATGGTGAAAAAAGGAAATTGGGGTGTAGTGACATAGAGCTGGGGACTCTGTGGGCGGGGGAACAATGGGGAGCATGAAGAAATGCATGCCTGGAGGCGGTGGCAAGCACGGGAGTGCACCTGGGTGGATGGGTGACTGGACCTCCAGCAGACCAGAGCTGCGGTTCCCATTGCTGTAGCTGCAGCTCATGGCTCCCTCCCTGTTGCATAGACTGCAGCACTGCCTGCTGGCTGTGGGCTGTGGGCTACAGGCACAAGGCCTGAGAGTGCAGGGCAAGCAGTGCTGAGGGCAGGGCAGAGCCCATCAACCTGAGTGTGAGCTGGTCCTACTCACAGGCACAGTACCAAGAAACAGGATTGCCCTGCACCAGAGCACTTGGCAAGATAGCCCACCTGGGGAATGCCTCATCTTCTGGGCGAGGTCTCCAATGGGCTGCCACTGGACCTGCCTGACTACTTCACTGCCCGACATACAGGAGCTGAGCTGCTGCTCACATGGCTGCAGCTGCTGCTCATAGGGCTTTCACTGATGGGGTGAGGAGAATGTGGATTGCAGCATTGCCCACAGGCTGTGGACTTCAGGCACAAGGCCTGATGGCAGATCAAACGGTGCTGAGGGCAGGCCGGGGTCCAATTACCTAGAGTTTGAGCAGGTACTGCCCTCAGACAACCTGCCAAACCACAGGATCACTAGGAACCAGAGCAATTGGCAAGACGTCCCAGCTAAAAACATGTGTCATCTTCTGGGTAAGGTCTCCACATAAAGGACCAGCAGCTGACTGCTTTACTGCTTGCCATACCAGCACCAAGCTCCTGCGGCTATGGATGCTGCTCATGGTGCCCTCTCTGATGGGGTGGGGAAGGGCACAGGCTGCAGCAGTGCCAGAGGGCTGCAGCGTAAAGACTGAGGTGGCAGGATGGATGGGTGGTGTTGGGGTGGGGGCGGGCTCTAGCTGCCTAGAATCTCAGTGGGCCCTGACCCCAGACCGTGTTGCTGAAACTCAGAAGCACCTTGATTCTGAGCAACAGCAAGATGTCCCAGCCGAAGAATGTACCATAGGTGGGGTTAAGCTTCCTCCTCTGGGGAGGGTCTCATGTGGTCCAGGACAGTTAGAGCTCCATCTGTATTGCTGACACCGCCAAAGTTCACCTGGTGCTGGACCCTGGCATCACAAGGCACTCTGGCAGGCAGTCTGGGGCCATGGATGATGCCTGGGCACCTACCTGAAGTGTGGTGGTCGGAGTGGTGCCCAGGGTCCTGCAGGATGTCCAGTGCCTGCAGGATACCAGGGAACTTTCAGTATGTCCTAGTGCATATGGGATGTCCAGATACCTGTGGGAGGACCAGGAGACTAAGATGTCTGGTGCCTGAGGGATGGCTGGGTACAGAAGCCTGTGGTGTGGTGTCCAGAAGCCTGTGAGAAGCATCGGTGCTGGCATGATGTCCAGGTGCCTGCAGGTGCCTGAGAGACGACTAGGCGCCTGTGCGATGTCTGTGTGCCTATGAAATGTCTGGGTGCTGGATGTCCAGGCACCTGCTGGATGCCCTGGTACCTGTGGGTGGCCCTGGGGCCTGTGGAATGTTCGGGTACCTGTAGGGTGACCAGATGTCCACAGATGCCTATGGGAAGACTGACTCCTGAGTGTCTGCAGAATTCCCTGGTACCCACAGGAGGCCCTGGTGCTTGTGGAATATTCCCATCCCTGAAGAATGCCCAGAGACCTGCAGGAAACCCTGGTACCTAAGGGAGGTCCTGGTGGCTGCTGGATGACCAGGTACCTGTGTGATGTATGGGTACCTGGGTGATGACTGGTTGCCTGAGGAAGACCCTGGTCCCTGTGGGATGTTAGGGGGCCTATGGGATGCCTCGCTGCTGGCAGAATACCAGGAGCCTGCTCAGTATCTGGGTTTGGGCAGTGAGGCCCAACTTCAAGTCACAAACTCTGTTATGCTTTGTCTCAGGCTAGTATGGGCCAGGTGAATGTCCATAATCAGAGCAGCCTTCTGCCTCCAAAGACCAGGGTGATGCCAGCGATCCATGCTCTTGCCACATAAACTCAACTTAATTTTCTTTGTTTTTCTTTTCTTTTCCTTTCTTTTCTCTCTTCTCCAGGGACTGGAGTTGGAGGGTGGAACAAAGAGGAATGGGAAGAGGGTGTTAATTGAGATACATTATATGAAACTCAAGTTATTAATAAAAGTATTATAAAAAAGTATAAATAGCAAAATAACATTAACCTGGAAACAAACTAGACATTAGAAATGTAGTGCCAAGTTCAGCATGAAGGCCTAGGTGATTTTAAAAAGCATAACATGATACCATCCATAAAGGCCATCAGTAGTACACAACTTGTTGTTTGGCCTGCCCATCTACCCAGAGGCACACCTATGAAAAGGGAAGAGGATTTGCTTTATAAATAATATTGATGTTTTTCAGTTGCTTACAATTTAAAGCCACACATTTGTTCTCAAGTATCTTTTTACGTGTGTATGTGTGTGTGTGTGTGTGTATACATGCCTTGGTGTGCAGAGGCACACATGGAGGGATGACCCCCAGGGCAGAGAGAAAGGTCATTGGTTCTGTCTCTCTTGGAAGCTTGGCAAGGTTTCCCTGTTAGCAGACAGGATCCTGTACCTGATGAACAGAAGAGCTTTGAATAGAAGTGCAGATGTTGTGAAAATAGGATTTCTGACTTGAAAGATGCATCTTTGGTTCTGGAGATTCCCTCAGCTAAAGGAACGGCGCACTGTGCCATCTGTTTACAGACACTTGATAGCAGGATGAGTGGTATCGTTTTTCTTTATCTAGCACTCAACAGCTGCACCCCAAATGAAAGATTAGTCTGTGCCACCACAGGAATACACTTGATCCGTCCAATAAAACCTTCTTTGTGAAGCATTAAGTTGGTCAGCAAGGTATGTGTTATGCAGTGGAGAAGTTGTGTTTTTCCTAAGACCGTAGTTGTTGAAGTTTTCCTAAGACTGAGAAAACATTGAACATTCAAGATAAACTGTACACACACACACACACACACACACACACACACACACACACACACACACACCTTTTCCCTTTGCACTGGATTCAAAGGTAACTTAAAAGTTTTTTCTGTTTTAGATTTAAAATTTTTATTTTATGTATGTGGGTGTTTTGCCTGCCTGTTTGCTGTGTGTATGCCTGATGCCCACAGAGGTGTGAAGAGGGCATCTGAAGCCCTGGAACTGGAGTTATAGATGGTTATGAGCCCCCAAGTAGGTACTGGGCACTGGACCTGGGTCTTCTGGAAGAGCAGATAGACCAGAGCCATCTCCCCAGCCCCGGAGAAACTTTCTAATGTGTGGTGGTCCTATTCTTGATCTTCCTTTTCCTGGTTGCTCTTGACTATGAAAACCATAACTGTAATCATTTTTAAACAGTTAATGGTTACTTGATGTTGTACTCTTTTGAAAGTTTATACTAGATGGAATGAGGGTGTTTCCTCGAATCTTTCGGGATTTGAACTCATAAGTTGCTAATGTCACTCCTTATACTTGAGTTCCCTCTGCTCAGGTTTTCTGACTTTCTTGTTTTAACATACATATATATGTGCATGTATATTTGTGTGTGTGTGTATGTTTGTGTGTCTGTATGCACATACATTCATGTGTGGAGGCCCAAAGCTGGTATCAGGTGTCTTTCTTGGTACTTCTCCACTCTGTTTATCAATATAGAGTCTGCTGAACCCAGAGTTTGCTAGTCTATTTAGCCAGTTTGTTTGCCCCAGGGATCCTGTCTATGCCTCTTGAGTGCTAGGATATAGGTGGCTGCCACCTGCCCATCATCCCCTGGGTTCCTGATTTAGTACAAGTCCAATTCCTTCCACTCAGTAAAAGCTACATGAGAACTAATTAGAGTAATTGTAATAATAACTCATTGAGTTAAAACACTTCAGTACCAATCCTGGTGCCTGTATTTTCTTCACATGCATTTGTTACCTAGGATGGTTGCTTGTCACTCTCTAGTGTAGGGTCAAAATGCCCACTTTTGTGATAATCTTACATCCTTTGTGTCTGTTAAGAATTATGTCGGGGGGAGGGGGGCTGAAGAAATTGATCAGTGGTTAAGAGCATTGACTGCTCTTCCAAAGGACCCAGGTTCAATTCCCAGCACTCACAACTACTCGTAACTCTAGTTCCAAGAACCTAAAGCCCTCTGCCAGCCTCCTTAGTGTGAGCACCAGGCACACAGGTGGTGCACAGACATACCATATAGGCAAAACAGCCCCCCCACACAAAATAATAATTATAAATAA
This sequence comes from Cricetomys ansorgei, assembly GCA_026225945.1. NCBI lineage: Eukaryota > Metazoa > Chordata > Mammalia > Rodentia > Nesomyidae > Cricetomys > Cricetomys ansorgei. Next base: position 683,994 of record JAMJFZ010003403.1, read on the forward strand.
ATAAATAATAATTTTTTAAAGAGCCAGTAGTGGTGGCGCAGGCTTTTAATCCCAACACTTGAGAGACAGAGACAAGTGGATCTTTGTGAGTTCAGGGCCAGCCTGGTCTACAGATTGAGTTCCAGGGCAGCCAGAGTTACAACAGAGAAACCTTGTTTTGAAACAACAACAACAACAAAAAAAAAAAAAAAAAAAAAAAAAAAGAAAGAAAGAAAGAAGGAAGAATTATGTGCTCTGTGCCTACCCAGGGACACCAGCCTCAGCTCAGAGTTACATGGTGAGACCCCATCTCAAAAAAAGTGTGCAGAAAATTTTCAGTACCATATGCTAATTCAAAACAAATTCTATTCACTTTGATATGTATTCGAATGCATACCTCATGCCAAATGATGTAGTCAGATATATAAATGTGCAAAGTGCATTTATGCTGTGAGGACACAAGGGAGATAACTTCAGCTTATACTGCTTCTGCCGCTAATTGATTTTATAAAAACACTTAATTCAAACCTAAATTGTAAATTAAGAAACTACAACTTGTCACAGTATATACTATCTGCGTTGGTTTATTCTCCGTGTTTATTACACGCATTTCGAGGCATATTTCCTATCTGGTTTGCAGCAAGTGGCATAATTTAATATATATTGTTTCTACAAGAGAGACATGAATCAGGGCCTGATGCCATTGGCATACGAGGCACATTCTGTGGGCACTGCCAGGTAAAGCTTCCTGGCTGAGCGTTGGCACTGGGGGTCAGGTGACCTGGGCCACTGTAGTGATTAGGTCATCCCGGGCTAGATCCTGGGACGTGTGAGCAGAGTACAGTGTGAGGGCGGGTTCACATGGGTGGTATTACTCAGTCTGAGTGGAATATGGGTGTGTGGGGAGGGTGCGTCTCTCTGTCAGTGTCGGGGAGATGGCAGCAGGGCGGGAGGGGTGAAGCGTGGGGGGCGGCAGTGAAGCGCATCGTCCACTGACTGACGGACTTACTGGATTGTCATGGCTTTGTGTCTTTCAGGAGGTTCACGAGCTACTACGGGACTACGAGCTGAAGTACTGCTATGTGGACAGGAATAAACGGACAGGTGAGGGCTCCGTTCCAAGCGCCTGCTCTCGTTTTGACTCTGCATGCAGTTATTACAGAACAGAAAAGCTTGCTGTCTTTTCATGATTGATCTTTCTCTGGTGCTGGGGATTGAACCGAGGGCCTTTACAGGCTCTGGCAAGCATTCTGCCGCTGAGCTCTATTCCTGGCTGGCTACCGAGGTCCTCAGTGTGAAATCCTGTCAGTATGACTCACCAATTACTTTCTGAGGGCAATATCACTGTCTGAACTTTAACCAGTAAACAAGTAGTGTTACTGGAGGTCTGTGTCTAATAACGAGTGTTGAATGTTATAAGTTAACAAGTATCCTTCAAGGGCGTGGTGTGCTTCCATGTAACAGTGTTACCGGGTTCTGTGAACACACCATGTGTGTGTGGCTTGACCTTTAGTTGGACAAAGTATAAAGCGTGCATAGTTTTCTTGCGTATTAGTTTCATACTTGTGAGATCAGAGTGATCAGAACTCAGTTCTCCTATGGGCATATGCTGTGTAAACATTTATGAGCATTTTTTTGAGATGATAAAATGCAGCGTGGATGATGATAACACTGCTGCACACACGTGTGCCCTCTAAAGCAGATGGTTCATCTTGAGAGCGGGGCAGCAGCTCAGCATGTGCAAGGAGATGGGTTCAAGCCCAGTGTTGTCCCTCGGAGAGTATAGCTAGAGCCATAATGTTTATTACTGAATTAAAAGCAACCCAGAACAAAAGAAACAAAGAAAAACCCAGGAAAGGCTTCCCAAACTCGGAGGAACGCCAGTTCCCGCCCTGACTGCATTTCCCGCCTGGGGGAAGCACTCCGAAACCTCTTTCCAGTCTGTGAAGTGTGGTGTAGCGGGGTCATCCCTAGATTGTTCCGGGTTTTTCTGGGCGTGAAGTACTCCTTCGTTGTCCCTCCTGGGGGACATGATTTGTCTTTTCATAAATACAATGACAGTGGATGTGGCGTGTGTCCCTTTAGGTGAAGGTTTCAGTGCCTGCGTGTGGCTCCAAGCCTTCATCTAGATCACTTGGTCTCACTAGATCTGATAGGTCTCAGCCCCTCCCACTTCCTCTTTGTAACTCTCAGGTGAATGTCTTGTATCCCATCTTGGAATGTGAACTCAAGGTTGAACAACAGTGCTCTGCCAGGGCCTGATCTATAACTAGACATACTATTGAATAAAAAAGAAGGACTTGATTGCCCCCGGGCAGCGGGTAGAGTACGAGCAGGGATCCAGTGGCCTGGGGCTTCTGGGTATCTAAATTTGTGTGTCATCATGAGTATTCTGCCAGGAAGGACCCTAGGATTGCTACCTCTCAAATGTCAGCAGAGGAAAATGTGGCAAAAGGAAATGGAGGGCGAAGTCAAATAGATGTGCAGACTCAGGAAAGAGTGCTCAGACATTGTGCAGGCTCAGGCAAGGATACATGGGGAACATAAAGTGATGGCTCACAACTTCAAGTTCCCTGGCACATAGAGGAATAGACCTGTGTGCTAGATAGGAAGGGATCAAATCCAAGTTCCACATGAAAGGTTCAAATCCAAGGGTCTAGATGAAGGGATCTCATTCAGAGGCCTATGTAGTGATAATGGAATGTAGAAAGGATGTTAAGAATGTTAGTATATACCTTTAATCCCAGTATTCAGAAGGCAGTGATAGCCCATGGCATGAATCCACAAGACAGAAACAAATAGAAGCAAGACAGGAAGCAGAACTCAGAAGGAGTCAGTGTCAGACAGGAAGTAATGTCTAAGATGAGTCAGAGCAAAGGGCAGCCAAAGTGACAAATCAGAGGACGAGATAACAGGGTGAGCAGAGTGAGTCAGAGTGAGGACATGCCTAACTCTCACGACAGAAAAACAGGCTCTCAGCTAAGAGATTCAAAATAAGACACAGAGACAGAGGATAAGTCAAAGAAGTAGAGAGACTGACTGAGGCAGTGTGGGACATTGAGAGCTTACAGAGACACAGAAGCAGTTCAGAAGAAAGAGTGAGTTGAGGAGAGTCAGCTAACAGAATCAGTATGAAGCTGAGCAGAGCAGTTCAGTTAGAGAAGTTGCAGGAGTCAGCCAGAGTTTGCCAGAGTCAGAAGAGTTCAGTCAGAAACAGTTAGCCGGCTCAGCAGGTCAGTTTGAACCAGCAGCTTGGAGAAGAGTTTGAGCCAGAACAGCAAGTGAGTTTAATTAGTGAAGCAGAAGAGTCAGTTGAGTTCAGTACAGCTCTGAGTTCAGAAGGAGAAAGTCAGAGTAAGTCTCAGAGACTGAGCCTGAAGCCTTCTATGTCCAGACTTATATCTTGAAGATTAGATTATACAGAGGCTGAAACACTCCAGTACCAGGTCCAGGATTGATTTAGCTAAAGAATAAACTGCTTTTTTGCCCTGAATCAATGTCTACACTGGCATTCCAGCAAAAGCTCATGACTTTATGGACTAATATAGAATATACCCAGTATTTAACAAACTGTTGCTTGTGTGTTTTAGGAAAAAGGTTAAGTGGTGTTCAATGTCAGCCTGATTGGGTTGGGGAGGCATAGAACCTGTAATGGGCGTGTCTGTGTGGAGTATCTAGATTAGTTTAACTGAGGTAGCACATTGCATGGCCTGGAGACTTGGACTGTATAAAAAGGAGAAAGCAAGGTGAACACCAGCTTTTGTTACTCTCTGCTTGCTGACTATGGATGCTGTATGACCAGCTGCCTCAAGTTTCTGCCATCAGGACTTCCCCGCTGTGGTGGACTATGCCCCCAGACTGTGAGCCAAAATAAAACTTCCTTTCCTTAGGCTGCATGCTGGTTAGTTTTGTCAGCATGACACAAGCTGTAGTCATCTGAGAGGAAAGAACCTTGATTGAGAAAATGCCTTTATAAGATTGGGCTGTAAGTAAGCCTGTACGGCATTAGGCTAGACCCTTCCTCGTCAATCATTAATAGCCTACTGTGGGTGGTGCCACACTGTGCATGTGGTCCTGGGTTCTGTAAGAAAGTGGGCTGAGCAAGCCGGGGAAGCAAGCAGCATCCCTCCATGTCCTCTGCACCAGCTCCTGCTTCAGGTTCCTGTCCCGACTTCCTTCAGTGATGGACTGCATTATGGAAGTGTAAGCCAAATAAACCCTTTCCTCCTTACCTTTCTTTTGGTTTTATCACAGCAATAGTAACCCTAACAGAAATAGAAACTGGTACCAGGATAGTAGGGTATTGCTGTGCAAACCAAACCATGGTGTTTGGGGGAGCATTGTGGAAGGACTTTGGAATTTTGGGCAAGAAAAGCCATTGAATGTTCAAAGCTTGGTGAGCTGTTCTGTGGGAGCTCGGAAGAGGAGAGTGTTCAGAGAAAATGCAGACAATAGAGGCCTGTCTTGTGAAGTTCCAGAGGGGAGTTTGAGAATTACTTAAAGACTATCGGGGTCATTGCCTATTTGCTATCAATTAAGACTCTGTGGTTCTAGAAGCAGGGGCTGAAGAATCAGCTGCAATTCACAAGAGACTAGCACCATTTAGTGAAACCTCTGCTTTGCTGGAACAATTGATGATGGTCAGCTTGGGCTGAGAAATTAGTAGTAAAAAGGGAACAGCATCACTGAGGCTAAATCTTTTGAGAAGTCAGCACACAAAAGGTGTGTTCCAGAGGTGGCCAAGATCACCCCTAGACTGGAAGCTGAACTTGGTGTAGTGTAAGAGTCACCCAGGTGGTACTGGTTTTGAAATCATGAAGGGGGTCGTGGAGTGCAGCTGAGGCTTGGTACTGTGAGAGACCAGGAGAGGCCATTGGTGAAGATGCAGCCTCAGTGGCAGTTTGAATGCCAGGATTGAAGGGGTTATGGAGAGAAATTGAAGCTTGGTTCTGTGAAGAGGCTCCAGGAGAGGTTATTGGTGGAAGTGCAACCCAGTTACAGCAAGGGACCCCAGCGTTCTGAAGATGCCAGTACCATGGGACAACTACCAAGGACAACAGCAGCAGTAGAGTGGAGCCTGCCCAAGCTTAGAAGACAAACTGTGTGTGCTTCAGAGGGCAGAGCCAGAGAAGTGACCCAAACCCCTTTGGAGGAGCCCAGAAGATTGTGAGTGAATCCCAGATATTGAACACTGAGTTATTTACACTGTTGGAGTTTTGTTTTGCTTTGTTCAGTTTGTGACTATGCCCTGATTCTTCTCTCTTGACATAAGAAAGCATTTAATTTATTTTACAGGAGCCCACAGTTGAGAGACTTTAAACTTTTAAAAAGAGACTTTTGCATGGAGACTTTGTATTTTTAAAGAGACAACTTTTAAAGTGTTTGAATTTGTAAGGCTGTGGGACTCTTTGAGTTTGTAAAATGTTTTATACTGTGATGTCTTTGCTTGTTTCTGTTTTTCAACATAGGGTTTCACTGGGTAGTCTTGACTATCCTGGAACTTGCTCTGTAGACCAGGCTGGCCTCAAATGGCTGCCTCTGCCTCCTGAGTGTTGGAAATAAAGGAGTGCATCTTTGCCACCCAACTATACTGTGATGTCTTTATTTATGTATAGTCTTGGGGATCAACAAGAGAGGAAAGATTGTGGCTTAGCAGTGATGTGTTTATGTGTCCAGTTGAGAAGGGGTCAGTTGTGCTGGCTAGTTTTATGTCAACTTAGAACAAGCTGTTGTCATCTGAGAAGAGAGAACCTCAATTGAGAAATGCCCCCATAAGATCAGGTTATAGGCAAGCCTGTAGAGTATTTGCTTAATTACTGATGGATGGAGAAGGGCCCACCCCATTGCGGGTGGGGCCACCCCTGGGGTGGTGGTCCTGGGCTCTTTAAGAAAGCAGTCTGAGCAAGCCAGTAAGCAGCACCTCTCCATGGCCTCTGTTGAGTTCATGTCCTGACTTACTTCAGTGGCCATGGTGTTTCATCATGGCGATAGCGACCCTAACCACGACAGGTGCACTTGTCAGGCCATTCTGCACAACAAGAAAATTACTAGTAAAACCCAAAACAGTTCATGCTTTTTTAAAAATGGTGTTGGAAACCAAGAGTTACTTCTCACAATGAAGATGGCAGGGCTGGTCTTGTCTCCTGTTGAAAGAGGCGAATGTTGTGTTGCCGTTGGCATATGGAGAGCAGCCATGTTGTTTTAAAGGTTAGCATCACTCTGAGTGGTGAGATCACACTCCTCAGAGTATGCCATGTGGGCACCAGGACCGACTGAGGGGGGACAGAGTTACCCCTGCTGGGAGATTCTCCCTTTCTCACCCCTTCTGTATTTGCTCTGAGCCACATGCTACCCCGTCCTGTTTGGATCTGGGTGGATTAAGTGCCTGTGGGGCTGTCCCACTGTGCTCCTAAGGAGAAGAGGCATTTCAGAGAGCAGTTCATTTGCGATTTGTGGATTGCTCTGTGGTATTTTAATTGGAGGCTTTCAGGATTTCTTACAAAAGTTCTTAAAATATTTATATTAATAGTGATAACAGATAAATTGCTGTAACTAAATTTAATTTTTAACAAATAGGAATCTGTATATTTTATTGATTTGCAACTCACACATGTCACATGTTTGTTTCCTTGAGACAGGGTCTTCCTGTCTCACCTATGTAGCCCAGGCTGGCCCTGAGTTTATGCTTCTCCTGTGTTTGTCTCACATGTGCTGAGATTCTTAGGCATGTGTCACCAGCCGGTCTATGTCATGTTTTCTATTTCATACATTTTAATGTTTGATGCTGAAATAGCTGAGGAAATTTAAAAAATTATTCTAATGAGATTAAAGGTTAAAATACTAGTCTAAGATCAGAATCATGTTATCTTTTCATTTGATATTGATTTACCAAAGTTGACTATGACATTGTGTACACATGAGTACTTTAAAGCTAACCAATCTGATTTTGTTACTTTTTATAAAATTGCACTGAATTATTTTGCATGTGTGTGAGTGCACGCATGCATGTGTGCCACTGCACGTGTGGACACAGGATATTTGTGTCGGTTGGTTCTCCTCTCCTGCCCTGTCAAGCTTGGCACTGCAGGACAGTGTCTCTGTCTTAACTGATCTTAATGATAGGAAAGGACATGGAAGAAACTTCAGGCATTTTGGTCTTTACTGTTCTTTCAGTTTTCCAGGTCCTCCCTATGAAAGTATTTTATATCTTTCTGGGGAAAAGATCCTGTAACCTCATTTTAATGTTAGTTGAGGGTTTTTATAAAGGCTTTATAAAACTTTACATTGTTGTTGAGGGGGTTCAAATTCATGTGTTAGAAAATACCACCCCAAAAAACAAACAGAAATTCCTCAGAATATGGTGGGTCTTACAATGGAATTCTGGATATAATTATTAAATTTTTATTTGAGTACCTGACCATGAGATTAGTTTAATGGAGGCTCAGCATTTAAAAAAAAAAGACAGTAACATTTTTTTAACACAGTAAATTAGAATCGAGAAAAATCAGGGGGTGGCGAGATGGTTCAGTGGTTAAGAACACTTTCTGAGCAATCGTGAGGACCTGAATTTGAGTCTCAGCACCCGCATAACCAGCAAGGCCTGGCCTCTCGTGCTCCTGTAACCCAGCTCTGAGTAGGGGGCGGTGAGGTAGGCTTGCAGGCTGCAGCCTTGCTGAAAGCAGGAGCTCTGGCTTCAAGGGATGTTTGAGGGTGACAGGAGGACACAGACGCCCTCTCCTGGCCTCTGCGTGCACTCACAGGCCTGCCCACCTACAAATCTCACATGCATGTGCAGATCCTTCACCCCCCCCCCCCCACCCGCCCCGCACACACAGTCAGAAAAGCAGTTTCTAAACAACAACAAAATCAAGAGTGCATTGCAGGTCAGGTTTGATGGTGCACTCCCGTAATTACAGCACTTGGGAGGCAGAGGCAGTTGAGTTTGAAGTCAGTATGGTCTATATAGTGAATGTCTGCCCAGCAAGAGCTAGATAGTGAGACTGTGTCTCCCAAAACAATAACAGCAACAAAAAGCAATAATCAGTAATAAGTAGGGGTACAGGGGGCATATTTTGTGATAATTTTGCTTCAGGAAAAGATATTTATTTTTGTATATACTGAGTCTTGGGCATAGAATATATTTCTCACTGTAGGTTATAATAAGAAAAAGTGAAAACACTGACCTAAAAACTTGGATTCCCTTTGCTGTCTTGCAGCTTTCGTTACCTTGTTGAATGGGGAGCAAGCGCAGAGTGCGATTCAGAGGTTCCATCAGTTTCCTTTCCGAGGCAGAGAGTTAACAGTGCAGCTGCAGCCCACGGATGCTCTGCTGTGCGTCACCAACCTGCCTGTCTCTTTCACGTTGGAAGAGTTCGAAGAGCTTGTCCGTGCGTATGGGAACATTGAAAGGTGTTTTCTGGTCTACAGTGAGGTTAGCGGCCACTCCAAAGGCTATGGGTTTGTGGAGTACATGAAGAAGGACTTCGCTGCCAAAGCGAGACTGGAGCTGCTGGGCAGGCAGGTGGGCGCGTCGGCGCTGTTCGCACAGTGGATGGATGTCAATGTCTTGGCCTTGGAGCTCATCCATTCTAAGTGCCTTTGTATAGATAAACTCCCCAGTGACTACAGGGACTCAGAAGAGCTCTTGAGACTTTTTTCCGGCATCCATAAACCTGTGTTCTGCCAGGTATGTATTTTTAAGAGCTCATTTGAGATACTTAAAATAGCTGCATGCCTATCTAAGCGATGCCTCTGTCTGTATCCTGTTTACCTGCCATACCATTCCAGCATCTCAGAGGTTTGGATTCTGCTCTAGTCCATGACGAGAACTCGGAAGAAATTTGAAGGCATTCCCTTCTGTCGATGAGCCGAACTCTGTAGCTCTGCTTCATTATGTCATAGCACATCCATCCTTACTCACTTCCCTTCCCATTTTGCCCAGCTGTCCAACCATTTATCTGTCAACCTACTTGTCTCTCCTACTCGGATTCACCACTTTCCCTGGCTGGGTGCTAGGCTACATCCCAAGTGGAGCTCGGCGCTTCACGGTTTTGTAGATTAATGTGACACGTAGATAAACAATTGAAAATCCTCGGTGGGGAGGGAGGGAGGGAGGGGGGGGAAAAGAACGTGCATTCGAGCTAAGGCAAGCGAATGAAGCTGTGGTTGGTGAGCCTATGGAGATGATCCTGGCCATAACTGGCGAGCACTTCCAAGCACCCTATACTAGAGAGCGCACCCTAAGGACTGCCTGGAGACGCGCACAGTGTGGCTCCCCCTGCAATTTCTAATGCAGCTGCCCAGTCCTTGCTCTGTTCTCCTTGTATTTTTCTCTACTCTCTCCATTTCTTGCTTTTGGCCCCTTCTCTTCGCTTTCATATTTCCTGTCTTACCTCCCTTCCTTCCACCCCTTTCTCTTTTTTCTCTCTCAGCCAACACTTGCCAAATTCCTATCTTACAGTGAAAATTTTGGAGTTGGATTGTGCACGCACGCGTGTGTGTGTTTAAGTGGACGGGTGAAGTTGTATGTATCTGTTATGTCCAGCATGATTCCGTAAAGTACACACACGTTGAGGGGCCTAAAGCCAGCTGGCCGTGCGTTGTCCCACGGAATTACCATCTTCTGTGATGAGAATGCTTGGTGTCTGCTCTCAGGATGTTTCAAGAGTACAGTGTATCGTTAATCATAATGGCATACCTTACGATAGATCTCTTGAGCTCATCTTCCCTGTCTAACTCAAGTTTTATGCCTTGTAACCAACTTCTCTACCTGTGACTCCATTCTCCACTGGTGCCTCCATTCAGTTCCCTGTTCTCCACAAAGCACAACCGGGTTCTGCAGCAGCGCGCGTAGTTTAGATGAATGGCACCGGCTTGCCTTTTCTCAGATCCTTGCTCCTCCTGTCCCGGTACAGCATAAAGAAGCCATTCGAGACTTGCATGAGATTGGAATATTTTGTGGCAAACTTTTGACCGAGTCTTTGCTCAGTCATTGGGAGAAGATTGGCTTAGTGATCTGCTGATATTGTTGAATACTTTCAGTTATACAGTGCTATCATCCTGTGTGTATCCTTAATTCTCTGTAGCTAGTTCGAGGCCTTTGGAGCAAATGTGAGGGGCAAACCATGTATCACACAGTATATCTGAACTGTGAACCAGGAGCTGGCAGGACCCTTACAGATCACTTTTCTAACTGTACAGTGGTAGAACCTGTTGAGTGACCTTTGCTTCTGCTAAAATGCTTGAAAGGAACAGAAACTTCTTTGAGTAGTTCTGGTATTGAGCTGAATGTCCCACTGAAAAATTGCTGATGTGATTTTAAAGAGATTTGTTTTAGAAGCCTTAAGGTGGTATGCTTAGATCAGAATGACTGCCGTCCCCCTGAAACAAGAACAGCAGTAGTAGTTGTAGAGCTTCAGAATTGTTTTAAGGCAGCATCTCCTTATCCGTGGCTCTGTCGAGTTCAGGCTCTTGCCCATGGTAAGTGGCAGAGAATGGACTGGAGACAACACTCCTGCAGTCAGGAGACCAAAGGGACTGCTGGCTTTGACAGCTCTGATCTGAAGGTCTGGTTTGAATTAAAGGAGGAACTGAGTTCTTAGAGGAATACTTGGAAGAGGTAGGTATTTTCCCTTTGCCCTACATTTGGAAAAAAGCTTTGTGAAGAAAAATACAATTTAGGACAGTTTAAAGGAGTAAAGATCTTAGAGGGGGAAATGGAAAATTGGCCTAAGTATACCAAGAAAGTAAAAGTTAAGCTTTTAAAATAAGGAAAAAAATACTGTAAAGGACTCAGAAAATATTCATTTGTAATAGCATGAAATATAAAACCACATCATAAAGTTGTGTTTGTGACTTCTCAAAGACGTAAGCTTGATTTTGTCACGTTTGTCGCCTTTAGTGTAAGCATATTTATTAAGATCATTCAGATGTGTTTGAGTTTTGGAACCGTGTAGTGACATATTCTGTCTTCTCTCTGTCTTTGTGCCAGTCTATAGAGCCAAGACTTTACTGTCCCCCTGCACACTCCTGTAGGCGGAGGATATAAATAAACCAGGCCCATGTGCAGCAGCTCGTAGCCCACCCTGGGAAGCAAAGGCTGTGTGCTGCAGGCGGCAGAGTAATAAGCATAGGCATGAGTTTCACAAATAAGATTTATCTTGGTGTACTTGACCAGATTCCTGGGATTTGCTTAATGTGTTGAAATAAAAGTTGACTGTGGCTCTTTCCACCTGTCTTCTTTCGATAACCCCATTTTTCATTGGTATGTAGTTAAATAATCAGTGTTTTATTATTTATGAATCTGGTGACTTGTTTTAAAGAAAGTTTTAATGTAATTATTTATTTACATTTTTCTACTACTAATTGTGTACGTATTTCTCAATAGGTAGGAGACTGTTAAATTAGCAAATGAAAAAATTGAGCTGACAGTGCTGCCTTCAGGAACTACTATGTCTAAGCAAATTGAAGAAGTTTAATATTATCACCAGTACAGACCAAGGGACTAGCTGTTGAATTTGGAAATGATTACTATAAACAAATGTTCATAAATCAATTTCAGAATCTCTTTTTAATGTACTGTGTGGTATCAGCTTGCACAGGATGAAGGAGGTTATGGCGGTGGCTTTGCAGTGGTTGAATATAGCACTGCAGAGCATGCTGAAGAGGTGCAGCAGGTGGCAGATGGAATCACCATCAAGGGGAGTCAAGTCCAACTGTCCTTCTGTGCCCCAGGAGCTCCGGGACGGAGCACTCTAGCAGCCCTCATAGCGGCTCAGCGTGTGGTGAGTGGCTTGCTGCTTACACATTCTGAATACTGTCTTAACCTTCAAGTCTATCCATAGTTAGTGGGCACTCCTGGGCTATTGTTTTCATTACACTGAAACACGCAAGCTTTTTTAAATATTAAGGGTATGATTTAAAAAGCTGTCCAAGTAGTGTCTGTAAAACCAAGACAAAGTTGAGAGAGAGAACTAGAATTTCTGAAAATACATTCGACTTGAGTGACATGTGTATATGTGTGTGTGTGTGTGTGAATGGTGTATATGGATGGGGAGTGTTTGCAAGTGTGCAAGTAATGTGTGTGTGTGTTTGTGGCTGCTCATGGCTGATGCCTGGTTTCTCTCTTGATCACTCTCCACTTTACTTTGAGGCAGGTCCCTCACTGAACCCAGAGCTCACCCATCCCAGCTAGTCTGGCTGGCCAGCTTGTCCCAGGGCTCCCTGTCTGGGACTCCCTGATTGCTTCTCAAGTGCTGGGCTTGCAGGCAGCCATCACACCTGCCCAGCTTGTACATGGCTTCTAGGGACCCATACTCCAGTCTTCTGAGCCATCTCCCCAGCCGCTGTCTGAAGGAATTCTTGAAAGCGTTTCATTCATTCAGCAAGTATCTGAAATTCTGTCTGCTCTAAGTTTCGAGCCTGGAAGTTCGTATAAAACAGGGCCCCACAGTGTAGTCCCCGAGGTCTGGCTGAGGAAGACGCCACCTCCTCCTGCTCACACAGCACTGCACACTGCACTCTACTGCGGCTTTCTCTAGCTGGGAGTCCTCACGCATGGACTGTGCCTCCACAGTTTCCAAACCCTCAGCACGGCAGTTATTTAGGGTTCAGTGAAGGAAGGGATACTCTTTTGAAAGAATCCAGACAAACTTCATGTGGAAGATTGACCTTTGAGTGTGACATGGTGGAATGGTGGGGTGCTGACGTGTTGATGGGGGTGGAGGGTAGGATTGCCAAAGAAATACAGATTTTGCATGAGATATACTCCTGTTAAAATTATTCGTTGTTGATCTGAACGCCCAAGTTTCACTGAACATCTTGTGTTCTTCATTAAATCTGGTGACCCTAAGGATACCGACTGGGTAGTCACTGTAGCCAAGCGGTGGTCTGAGCCGGATTTAGTGTTCGGAGAGTTGTGAGTGTCAGGTTGATCGGCCTATGTAGAGAAGTGCAGTAAGGTGGTTGGTAGGCTGATGCTAAAGTTAGAAAGACTGTGGCTTACGTCAAAGACTTAAGATTGAATTTAGCACCGGAGATCTCATAACGTACATAAACGAGGCAGTGACAGGTGACAGTCAAGCCGTGGGAGAGTCAGCCCTAAGTAGTTTACAGAGATGAGCGGGGAGAGGGAAACAGAGAAGGTGGGGGGTGGAGGCAGCTGTCAGTCCTCCCGCCCCTCCTGTCTGACTGACCAGGACCCTTCCTTTCTGTTTTCAGCGTAAGCATCCTTGGCTCCTTACTCTCAAAAGTCACACTTCAGCCAGACATTTGTTCACTGTGCGTTTCATTCCCTCTCTCAACTTATGCTCAGTTGCATTGCTGAGTTTTCTGTTCTGAACCAGTCCAGTCACTGACTCCTAAAATCAGGACACTGTGTCTTCTCGGATATGGAGCAGACAGCTGGGTGGCTTGTGACCCCCATGGTCTTCAACCTGTCCCGCCTCCATTTTTTCCCTGCTTTCTCCTGCAGCTCTAACACCGGTACTTGCGTCTTTGTCGTGTCTTGTCAGATGGTCGTGGTTTCTGTGCAGACCAGGTGTTAGATTCAGCCGTCCATCCTCCTCCCCTCACTGCTTCGCTTCCTTCTCGTTGTAGCGTGCCAACCACTTGATCGATGTGATGTGCGTGGTCAGAGACGAGGGAGATCCCTCTCCAGTTCACAGGAAGCTCCGTGCCTCCTCTTGGCCATGCAGGGCTCCTGGCAGTGTCCCAGCTCGTGGTCTTCTGTTCCCTACCTGGTTTTACTTGTTTCCTCTGCCCCATCCATCTGCTGTAAACATCTTGTCTTCTTCTTAAGCGAAGCCTTAGATGGCTGCCTTACAACCACTGTGTCTTAACAGTTAGGACCCAATGTCACCAGCTCCTAATCTTCATCTCCTCCCAACCTAACACAGGGTGGTGCCTGCCTCCTTTAGGTAAGCTGCTCTCATGAAGGGAGAGCACATGTGTGTTCATGTGTGTCCATGTGTGTTCATGCACGTGGAAGCCAAAGGTTGATATCCGGTGTCTTCCTCAGTCCTTCACCATTCTCACCCCATTTCTGAGACAGGATCTCCACTGACCCTGCACCTCCCCTGTTTAACTAGACCGCCTGGCCAGCCAGCCCCTGTGGACTTCGCTGTCACCTCCTTCCCAGCACTGGGATTATAGGTGTGATACCGTTGTGTCCAGCCTTTTCAGGTCCTTCTGCTTGTGTGACAGGCAAACTGCCTGAGCTATCTTGGCAGCCCCAACAGGGATTTCTCAGTATTCAGATCTGTCGAACACTGTAGTGCTTGGTTGTGAGATCTCTGCAGCGTCTAAAACTTTCTTCTACCATGAATCGTGCCACAGCGTTCTTTGCTCTGTGTGCTCTTGCCCAGCTTGATTCTGCCCCTGCAGGCTGGCATCTGTGGGTTCTGCGTCAAGCTTTCTCACGTCCTTCCTCTCATAGGCATCAGTTACTACTTATTAATGATAAGTTACGTGCATATGTCGGTGAATCAGTCAATCTGTATTTCCTGTGATTGAAAAGGATTGAGACGGCATCCCATCATCATGTTAAACCAATAGCTAAGCTTCAGCATTTCTAAGGAAAGTTGCTTTTCTCTTACACTTGCTTTTCAGTGTTCTGTAATAACCAGATGCGGTATAAAACCAGCTGTGAACTGTAGGCCCAGCTATCCATCACTGACCTCCTCCAGCAGTATCCCCAATACACCCGTGTGACCAGGGCAATGCCCTCCAGAGCCCTAGGCCACTCATCTTTTTCCTCCTCATCCCTGGGGCACAAGATGACCCCTCTCTCCTTAGCTGAGTTACGCCACTCTCCGTTCTTGTCCTTTAATGGTGGATAGTGGATATATTTCTCAGTGTGACTCATGAGACCTAAGAAGTAGGTAGCAGGAATAGGGAGAAAGATTCATTTTTTGTTTTGTTTTTGTTTTTTATCTTCAAAGTCAGTTGTTGTGGATAGTGTTTTCTGTGGGCTCTTGGTACATATCTTTAACCAGGGTTCTTAAATTTGGAAAAAAAAAAACTAAAAAATTTTATAGTATTTATGCAGCGATTGAGATAAACATATGATTTATCCTCAAGTTGATTGATACAGTGTCTTTTTTCGCTTTTTATTTCTGTGGTAAACACCATGACCAAAAGCAAACTTGAGGAGAAAGGGCCTTAGTTTGCCTCCCTGCTTATGGTCCATCACCGAGAAGTCAGGGCAGGAACCTGGGGCAGGGACTGGTGCAGAGGTTGTGGAGGAGCGCTGCTCGCTGGCTTGCCATGACCTGTGCAACCTGCTTTCTTATGCACACAAACGGTCTACCCGGAGGTGGTTCTGCCCACAGTGAGCTGGACCCTCCGACGTGAATCACTCATCAGGAAGACCCCTTACAGACTCGCCTGCGGGCCTGTAAGATGGACCTGTTTCCTCAATTCAGGTTCCTCTTCTCTGAAGACTCCAGATTCTCAGAAAGCTGACACAGAGGTGGCAAACCACACTGGTAGATTGGTTTCATAGAAGCCATTCTTCTAATTAAAAAATTTAGTGTACAAAGCGATTGATTTTGTTATGACACCTCCGCGTGTGTGCAGCGCTGCACTCTCTGCCCCACCGTGCGGCCCCGTGTCCATTTCTGCTTTTAGTTCCTTCATGCGTGTTTAAATACAGACTCTGCACGTGAAAGAAGGCATGCGATACCTTTCTTTCCTTCTCGCATGTGTTCCCCCTCCTTCCCCGCTTCTGTGCCCCCCCCACTGCCCCCCTTCTCTGCACATTTCTCTTCTTCGCTGTAGCCCGGGTTGAACACAGCTGTTTCTTAAGGTGTCGCTCAATCTGCTTTAATATTATCCTTAGCACACTTTTGGAGATGCGCTCGGAGTGTCAGGGACCTGTTTTTTAAAATGCCATCACCACTTAATTATGGAAATAGCACAACACTGACCTCGCCATCGTCAGATGGTTTCAACGTCCTTTCTCTCCCTTTCTCTCTATTTCAAGATCAGTTTGTGTAATGTGGGGCGCGTCTGCTCCTTGAGAATCTGTTTCTCTGCAGAGTCGGGTGGCCCACTCCTTGGGCCTCTTCCAGAGGGAGTCATTGATTAGCTCTGAGCTCCATCTGTGGGTCCTCTTGTTTCTTTTCTCTCTGTGCAGGTTTGTCCTTTCCGTCTTCATCCTCAACATTTGATGTGTACAGACTTGCCACACTTAGCATTTCAAGATGTCACCCTTTCCTCATCTTTATGGGTTTCTGGAGTTTTAATCTAGAGACGGGGATATCCGTGCCAATGCATGGGCCTGCTTTTGAGGGTCAGGGTCTAATGCGCGTGACTTAGAGCAGTACTATTCATAGAGAGCGAGGGCTGGTTTTCTCTCCATGTGCTTGTCTTTGTGCTAGCGTGTGCTTCCCGCTGCACCTTTGTAACTGATGTCACACTTCTCCTCGTTTTCACTCTGTGTAATTTGCATTTTCTGTTTTGTCTTCATCAGCCTGAGGGAAGAGTGTTCTATTTTGTCCTTTCAAATTACCAGATTTTGTTTTTCTTACTGTTTCTAAATTTTCCACTTTTGCTTGTTTCTGCCTTTATCTTTATAACTTCATATTTACTCCCCCCTTTTATGCTGATAGTGGGGATGATAAGGTTAATATTTCCCCATCTTTATTGATGTCTCAGATTTCTTTATTAGTGCTTAACTCTTGTTTTCCTTTTTTTTTGGGAGGGGGCTTCTGGGGATTGAACCCAATATCTTAAATATGATAGGTAGATACTCTGCCGCTGAGTTATATCCCAAGCCGCTAGTCTTTTCTTTCCTTTTTAAAAAAAATCTTATTTTATGTTAAGTACATTTTAGGCTGGCATGGTAATGTAGTAAGCAAGCACTGGGGAGGCTGGAGCAGGAGGATTGCCCTGCGTGCAAGGCCACCCTCAGCTACACAGTGAGTTTCAAACAAGCCAGAGCTATGTAAGACTGTCTCAGAAACATAATAAGTAAATAATAGAGATAAATACATTACAGGTTTCCTTCTAACAATGCAGTATTCATTATCACACTCTTCAGGTATGACTGTTTCAATTTTGTGATTGCTCTTAATTAAAAAAAGATTATTTTATACAAATGAAGGTTTTGCTCTCATGTATGTATGTATGTATGTGCCCCATGTGCATGCCTGGTTCCCACAGAGGCCAGAAGAGGGAGTCAGATCCCCTAGAACTGAAGTTCTGGGCAGTTGTGAGCCTCCGTTTGGGTGTGAATCTAACCCTGTCCTCTGGGGGAGCAGCCAGTGCTCTTAACCACTGCACCGTCTCTCCAGCGCCCCCCCCCCTTTTGGTTAGAAACAAAGAAACCATTTAATTGTGACACTTTCGTATGTACATCACCTCACTTGTTCTCCTTTGCCCCCATGAGCCCTCTTTCTTTCTGACTGGCTCTGGTCTCTGTGTGGTTTCTATGTGTATGTATATGTGTGTGTTGGTGTATGTGTGTGTATGTGTATGTGTGTCTGTGTGTCTGTATGTGTGCTTCTATATATGTGTGTATGTCTGTGTGTATGTCCGTGTGTGTGTCTGTGTGTCTGTGTATGTGTGTATGTCTGTGAATGTGTGTCTGTGTGTATGTATGTGTGTATGTATGTATGTGTGTGTGTCTGTACGTGTGTATGTGTGTCTGTGAATGTGTGTCTGTGTATATATATGTATGTGTGTATATCTGTGTATGTGTGTATGTGTGTGTGTGTGAATGTCTGTATGTGTGTATATGTCCGTGTGTGTGTGTCTGTGTGTGTATGTGTGTATGCCTGTGTGTGTGTCTGTATGTATGTATGTGTGTATGCTTGTGTGTGTGTGTATGCCCGTGTGTGTGTTTGTGTGTGTGTGTGTGTATGTGTTTGTGTGTGTGTGTATGTCCATGTGTGTGTATCGCTCTATGTATGTCTGTGTGTGTATATGTGTATGCATGTGTGTGTGTCCTTTTGTGTGTGTGTATGTGCCTGTGTGTGTGTGTCCGTCTGTGTGTCTGTATGTCCATGTGTGTCCGTATGTGTGTCCGTATGTGTGTGTGTGTGTGTTCCATTGGCCTCTGCTTTCCTCCCCAGTCTCTTTAGACCTTCCTCCCTCCTGTAGCCTTTTTACCTCCACGTCATACGTATTTAAGTCTCAATTCTGTCTAGAAGAAATGTGTGATTTGTCTGAATCTGGCTGATTTTGCTTAGCATAGTCATTCCAGTTGCATCTATTTTCCTGAAAATGTCATAATTTCACCCTTATTTATAATTAAGTTCCGTTATTTGTAAGTGCCACATTTTCCCGATCCACCATCTGTTGGGTATCAGAGTCCGTGTCATAACTTAGCTGTTGAGACTAGAAGAGCCACCATGGATGCAGATTCTCCATGGTGTGTTGACATGGAGCCCGTAGGCTCCCAGGAGTGGGACAGCTGGGCCATAGGTCGTTCTGTTTTAGTGTTCTGAAGAGCCTCTGTGTATCCGAGTGTCCAGTGTGGCTTCTGCAGTCACCCTGCCCCAGCAGTGAATAAGGAAGGCTCTTTTCTTATACGTCCTCACCAGCAATGACAGAAGTCTCAGATCAGTTCTAATTTACATAGGATGGCCTAGGATATTGAACACTTTATAAAAAAAAGCAAAAATGCTAGGCATCGATGGAGCATGCCTTTAGTCCCAGCACTCAGGAGGCAGAGGCAGGAGGCTCTCTGTGAGTTGGAGGCCAGCCTGGTCTACAGTTCCAGAACAGCCAGGGCTACCACAGAGAAACCCTATCTCAAAAAACCCCCCAAAAAACTCATTGGCCATTTTTTCCTTTGATAACTGCCTATTCAAATTAATTAATTACCATGTACTGTTTGAATAGTTTGAGTGTTTTACGTGTGTGTGTGTGTGTGTGTGTGTGTGTGTGTGTTTTTGCAGTTCTTTGTAGTTCTAGACATCTCTTGTCTAATGTATTGTTACAAGCATTTCCGTGTTCTGTAGGATGTCCCATCATGCTGCTGGTCATTTCCTTAGTCAGGCAGAAGCTTTTGAACTCGACGCACCCTCGATTGTCAGTTCTGGGAGCTCGTTCCTGTTAACTCCTTTCCAGAAACTTCTTCCTTGTGCCTGCCTATATTGCTTCTTCTCTCTCCCCCCTAACCAGTCCTGAGTTCCAGACTCACACTGAGGCTCTTAGCCCATTTCGAGTTGGTTTTTGTGCTGGGTGAGAGAAGCGGGTCTAGCGTCACTGTTTTGCGTGTGGATATCAGTTTTCCCAGCGCCATTTATTGACGGTGCTGTCTCCTTCTCAGCGTATTTTTGTTTCGCTTTGTTTTCTTTTTTTGAGACAGGTTTTCTCTGTTGTAACTCGTAGACCAGACTGGCCTCAAACTCACAGAGATCCGCCTGCCTCTGCCTCCTGAGTGCTGGGATTGAAAGCGTGCGCCCACCGCCTGCTCAGTGTACGTTTTTGACAGCTTTCTCAAAGATCAGTCAGTTGGTTTCTGGACCCTCTGCTTTGCTCCCTTTGCTGATGTGTCTGTTTAGTGCCAGTGCTGTGTAGATTTGGTGACTGAGATGAGGTATTGTGGTGCCTCTGGTGTTGCGGGTTCTGCTTAGGGTCGTATTGGTGATCAGCTTCTTTTCTACTTCCTTACGAATTTTTCAAACTTCTTTTTTTTTAAAAAAAAAAAAATACTGTGTTCTGTCTGCGTGTATGCCTGTATGCCAGAAGAGGGCGTCGGATCCCTCTGTTTATGGTTGTGAGTCTCCATGTGGTTGCTGGGACCTGGAAGAGCAGCCAGTACTTTTCACCGCTGAGCCATCTCTCCAGTCCTAAAGATTTATTCATTTTTTAATTTATTTTATGTGCATGGGTATTTTGCCTGTGTGAGTGTATATGAGCACCACAGTCATACCTGCTGCCATGGATTCCCTGGAACTGGAGTTACAGACGGTTGTGAACTGCCGTGTGCTGCTGGAAATTGAACCTGGGACCCACCCCCTTTAGAGGAGCAGCTGATGCTCTTAACCGCTGAGCCCTCTCTCTAGCTCCCTACCCACTTATGAATTTTATGGTGTTTTTTCTCTAATTCTGTGAAAAATGCCATCAGGATTTCGATGGGGATAACTCTGAATCTGTAGGTTGCTTCATGTAGTTGCACACTGCTGTGTCAGCTTACCAAGGAATATATGGAGGCTTATTCACATGTGCAAACCCTGCCTGACCTCTGCAAAGGGAACCACTGCCGTGGCCAGCACCATACTGGACAGTGGAACTCTTAAGCGTCTCAGCTCAGGTATTTTTATTGATACAGAAATCCTCAGGTGTTCTACTGATGGCACATGCAGATCATGAGCAATCAAACTTCCCCCACATAAATCCAACACCTGCAGACCATACAGAACATCAAGGCCTAGGCAACCCTTTTCCCAACAGTACACAAAACAATTATTTTATACATAACTAAAAATAAATCCCCTTTCTGTATAAGACAAACAAAAAAAACCTGCTTTATCTCTACAACACAATTTAACATTATACCAGCAAAACAATTTACAAGAGGAATAATCACAAGGACAGGACCAAATGAAATCTATCAAGTTTTCTATCTATTTTCACAATGTCTTTGGACTGCAAAACATCACCAGTGTCCAGTTATTTGGAATTCACTCACGATCTTCTGGTCTCCTCCAAAGGGTTTGGGTACTTCTCTAGCTCTCCCCTCTGCAGCACACACAGCCTGTCCTCCAGGTTCTGGCTGGCTCCACTCCACTGCTGCTGCTGCTGTTCTTGGTGGTTGTCCCATGGTACTGGCATCTTCAGAACACTGGAGTCTTCTGCTGCAACTGGGCACTTTTACCGGTAGCCTCCCCTGGGCTCTCTTCATGGTGCCAAGTCTCAACTTCTCTGCATGACTCCTTCATGCCTTCATGCACCGCTACTACTTGGGTGACTCTTACAGTACCAAATTCAGCTGCACGCAGAAGATACAACCTCAGCCAGTTCTGGAAGACTGTTTCTGTGCACTAACCCTGAGGAAACACTTTCCAGATTTTAAGATGGAATCTGGTTTACAGGAAAAGAAACTGGTAACTTTATCTGCAAGAAGGGTTTCCTCACATGGTGGAGTTCTTATCACCATTGCAAATGTGTCTTGTCAGGACCACCTCACCAGTAACTGAACTGATTGTAGACAGGTTTGCAGTGGGCGGGGGCAGGGAGGTGTTGAGGATCAACCTTACGAGCTCTGGAGTTTCTTTTTATTTCTTCCTTGTTTCCATGTTGGATGTACTGGTGTGATTTTGGGCCCCATGTTGCAGGTGCCACTTGTTAATGCTCACCAAGGACAGAGATAAGGAGGCATATTCATAAGTAGAAACCCTGCTATACCTCAGCAGAGGGAACCACTGTCATGGCAAGCACCATACTGGACAGCGGGATACTGAGCGTCCCAGCTCAGATGTGTTCATTGATAGAGAACTCCTTGGGTGTTCTCCCATGGTGTATCCGGATCATGAGCAATCAAGCAGCCCACAGAAGTCCGACACCTGCAGACAATAGAAAATGCCCAGGCTAACAGCTCCTTTCCCAACAGTGCACAAAACAATTATTTTATACATAACTAAAAATAAACTTCCACAACACTGGTAAGTTATCTTTATTTTCGTTTTTTTTTCTAGAAACATATAAATTTCCTCCCTGATTTTTGTCGTTGACCAGGCTCTAGTCATTTAAGATGCTCAGTCACCAAGTGCTGGTGTAGCATCTGTGACGTCTCTTACTGTTGATTTCTAGTTTCATCTTACTATGATATAAGATAGAAGCAATTATTTTAGCTCATTTAGATTTGTTGATAATGGCTTTGTGGCCCAGAATGTGGTCAGTGTTAGAGAATGCTCCACGGACTGCTGAGAAGATCGCGTCTTTAGCTGTTGGGCCAGCTGTTCTGTAGGTCTGGTAAGCCCATCTGGTCTGTGGTATAGTTTGAGCTTTCCTCGTTGACTTTCCAGTTGAATGGCGGATCTAAAGTTAAGAGTGGGGTACTGAAATCAGATGCTCTTGTTGTATCATGGCCCCGTGCATGGTGCCTGTGTATTTGTGATTGTCCTGAATGGTTGCTTTCCTTAAAAGCAGCAGTTTATCTATTCTTACTTTGGTTTTCAGTCTACGTTATCAGGCATCATAATAACTATGCTGGCCTATTTTATACGTTTGCTTTAGCCTTTTGCTTAGTCTGGTGGGGTCTTTGTCAGGGATGTATGTTTCTTGGTGACAACAGCTAGTTGAGTCTTGTTTTTCATCAGTTAGCAAATCTGTTTGTCTTTATGGTGAGTTGAGGCCATTTACATGCAAGTTTATTGCTGAGAGACAAAATCGTGTCGGTTGGGTCATTGTTTATTTCTTGCTCCTGTGAATATTACAGTTTTTAGTTTACTGTGTCGGGCATGAGGCATCTCTTCCTAATTCTGTTCAACTTCTCTCATGAAATTTATCCTTTCCTGAGCTCTCATCATCGAGACTTTTCCTTGTCTTCTGTGTATATCAATGGCTCTCAGCCTTCCTAATGCTGAAACCCTTTAATACAGTTCCTCATGTTGTGGCGACCCCAACAATCCCATATAATTATTTTTGTTGCTACTTCATAACTGTAATTTCACTACTGTTATGAATCATAATGTAAATACGCAGATGGTCTCAGGCAACCCTGTGAAAAGGTTATTTGAAAGGGATCACGGCCTGCAGGTTGGTGACTGCTGGTGTATAGGTTTCCTTTACATACTCTCTGCAGTGCTAGCTTGGTGGCCACTAACTGCCTACGTTTGTGCTTGTCTTGGATTGTCCTTATTTCTTTGTCAGTTTTAAAAAGACGCCATTGCTGGTTGTAGCAGTCTTGGTTGACAGTCCCATATGTTCAGGGTATGAAATAGATCGTTCCATGCTTTCCTGTCAGCCTCCTGCTCTCCACAGCTGTCTTCCAGGGCTGCCCCTTGCCTAGGAAGCTTGGCAGGCGGAGTTCAGGCTCCCTTATTAGACTGTTCCCAGGCACCTGGGGCAGCTCAATTTTAAGCAGAAGATTTGCTCTCCAAGTGGCACTTGACCTTAAGTCCTGAGCTGGGGAAGCGCCTCTCTGCTCCTGACCATCACCCTCCCTCCCTCCCTTCTGCCCTCCTTCCAGCTCTTCAGCTGCCCTATCATCCCTCTGTGATTCTTGACACTCTTGCTCTCTCTGTTGAGTCTGTTTTTTTTTTTTCTTATCCAGACCTTTCTCCATACCCTCACAGGGTCAGCTGCTAGCCTGCCATATTGCTACAGATTTTCAAGTTATTTTTCTGTTGGAAGTTTCTAATTGTTTTATGGCTGGGAAACTTAATCTGTGCTGTTGATTGGGAGATAAGGCAGTGCTGTGAACTTTGTGTATTGTTAATGTGGCCGAGTTCTCTGAGTGCGCCACTGGAGCTGGAAGTGACCTGTGTACCGTGCCTGAAGGTTATAATGCATGCGCGTGCACGCACGTGTCGGACTGTAGTTTGGTCTTTCTAACGACTATTCATCCCTTCCGCATCTTGGCTTTCTTTTATTTGTTTGTCTTCTTCATCTGTTAGTGTCTCAGAACACTTCTCTATAATCCGTTTTTCTGCTTCTACTTACTCTTGCAGTTGACAGTCCAGATTTAATAACGCATTCTTAGATGTCTGCTGATAACCGCACTGGTCACGTTGTCAGTGTATGTGTCTTTGAAAGGGTTCCTTTCCGATGTCACCCTGGCTTTGTCAGCTTTGCTGGTTTGCATCTCAGCCTTCTTGTGAGTTCTCTTACGTGTGTGTCTGATAACTGACATTTTAAAAAGTCACGTTTGAAAGTCAGTGCTTTTTACTGATGCATTTTAAACCCCTTTTAATGTATTGATTTGTGTTCAGTTGGCGTTTTGGCCATCCGTTTCCTTATGCTTTCTTTTAACTAGATGTTTTGCCTTGTTTCCTCCATATTTCCAACTATTGGGTAGATGAGAACTGTCTTCTGCTTGCCGGCTATGCATTTTATCTTTCAATCAAATTGTTTATTTATGTTTGTTGTTGTTTTTCAAGACAGGGTCTCATTATGTAGCCCTTGCTGTCCTAGATCTCACTATGTAGACCAGACTGGCCTCAAACTCAGATTCACTTCCCAAGTGCTAGGATTAAAGGTGTACACCACAGTATCTGCCATTTTTTACATTTTTATTTTTAAGAATTTGTGTGTGTGTGTGCGCGTACGTGTGTGTTTTACCTGATATATGTCTGTGTACCACATGCATGCAGTGCTCATGGAGGCCAGAAGAAGGCATCAGATCCCCTGGAACTCAGTTGTTACAGACAATTGTGAGCTGCCATGTGGGTGTTGGGGCTTGAACCCAGGTCCTCAGGAAGAGCAGCCGCTGCTCTTAACTGCTAGTCATCTCTCCAGCCTCTTATCTTTTAGAGGGGCAGGAGACAAGCACACACTTGTGCTACAGTGTGCAGCGGAGGTCAGAGGTTAACTCTTTCCAGAGTCATTTCTCCTTCCGCCTTGCTTTCTGTCACCGTGCAACATGGCCTGTGCCTTCTGGCAGATTCTCCTGTCTCTACCTCCGGCCTGTGCTGGGCTTGCCTTACCGGTGCATGCCTCTGCGTCCAGTTTTTCATGTGGGGTCTGGGGTTCGAACTCAGGTCTTCAGGTTTGGGGACAAGTGCTTTTGCTGTGAGCCATCTTCTCAGGCTGTGCGTTACCTCTACCCACTGGGGTTGTCCCTAACCATTTCCCCCTTCCCTTAGTCCCCATGTCTTTCCGCGTCACTCATCCGCTGCTGTTGTTGGTCCCTCCTACCCTCTTACCATGATCATTATGCCCAGTTCTCTACTCTAGAATTACCCTGAACCTCATGGCTGGATTTGATTGTGATGTGTTAGTCCACTTTGGCTTGCACACAGCACACATCGCTGGCCCACATTTACCTCTTTCCTCACTGCAGGGTTCTCTGCCAGCGAGTTTTGAATGAAGGCATTCATGTGGTAAAAGCGTTTCAGAGTACGGGCAGTCGGGAACAGCGTTCCTTCTTTCTCGTATTTAAGCACTAACCTCCTGGATATAACTCTAACTTCAGAGGTTTTCCCCTTGACACTTTGGAAATACTAGTTTGCTGTCTCTCTGGCCTATTATTTCTAGGAAGGAGCTGATTGGATTGGCTCCTCGTTCCTTAGGAGATGCGTTCTCACCTGAAGCTTTAAGAGCATTGTTTTCTAATTTTTTCTCTTTCTTCCTTTTCTTTCTTTCTTTTTTTTTTTTGTGCTTATGGATTTTTTATGCCGACCATAAATGGGTGCGGGTTTTGTTTGTAGTTACAGGTTTGGGACACCAGGCAGATGTCTCTCTGCTCTTTAATTCCTCTTTAGTAGTGTACATTTCTCAGCTATTTTCCAAAGGTGTCCCTCAGCTGTTCTGCTCCAGGAGGGACCCCTGATGAAGTGGTGCTGGTCCTCGGCCCTGTCACCTTGCTGCTCCTGTTAGCCTCACCGTGCTCATAATAACTTGCTTGCATTTTCCATTTCTTTAACCTGATCTTTTAGATCACCGACTTGTTTTGAATGTTTGTTTTACTATTTAACCTGCTTGTTAAAACACAGGATACAGGTTAAAAGGAATGCTTTATGGGTTTCTGGAGTTTTAATTCTAGAGACGGGGATAGCCATGCCAGTTCACGGGCCTGCTTTTGAGGGTTGGGGTCTGATTCCCGTGACTCACTTAAAGCAGTACTATTCATAGCGAGGGCTGGTTTTTCTCTCCATGTGCTTGTGTTTGTGCCAGTGCTTCCCGCCAGGACTTTATACCTGAGTGTCCTTGTTCGTGTTACTAGTAACAAATTCACTGCCCTTTTGAAGGCTATGTACCTTTTTTGGAGACATCTGTGGTGTTCAGTTGGCATTCTTAGTTTCCTTCTGTCGCCTCTGCTTTCTCTGTCACAGGCAGTCTAGCCTGTTGCCTTTGTTTGAGTGGCTCTAGTGTCCAGATGTCAAGCTATTGTTTTCTTTGAATATATATTTTGGGGAGTGGATCTGGGCTTTCCTCACCACCTAGACCTGCTAGACAGAAAGGAAGTGTTCAGTGGCTGGCTCTGCCCACAGCAGCACCGCGTGGGCCCTGCCCTCTACCAGGTGCGTATGTACCACCTGTTGCTGAATCCTTGATTCTGCAGGATCCGTGGGCCACACTGCTCTGCGCTGCATTTGCTGCAAGGAGAGCCCAGCTCGCGGAAGGAACGGTGGAGGAAGCTGCCACCTGACAAAGCCCTCCCCAGACTCTCGTGTGGACCTGGGTGTTCTTGCTCTGCGCATGTCTGCCTGCACCCTTTCTATGGTGACAGGGTTTCTTGCCAGTGCCTTGTCTGTTTCCTGAGTCTGTGTTTCTTTCCCTCTCAATTGTATAGAGTCAGGGTTAGGGAAGGGATCTAATATCCTTGTCAAGTTCTCCCTTTTCTCAGGTCTGGATGTTTATAATTTTATTTGTCTTTATGCTGAAATTCACATACATGGACTTTTTTGCATATGTATGCATGGTACTCGTGTGTATATACATGTGTGTGTGTGAGGGTGCACGTGCTCGTGTGTGTGGGGCCTGAGGTCAATGCCACATGTCTTCCTTGATCACTCTTCACCGTATATATCGAAGCCTGGCCTCATACTTGAACTCAGAGCTCAGCTAGTCTGGCTAGCCAGGTTGCTCTGGGAACCGCTCTCTCGTCCTCCCCTGTGCTGGGATTACAGACAGGCTGCGTGCCCATCTGGCTTTCACCATTCCATTCATTTCATTGAGAGAGTCTCTGTGTGATTGCCACTGTGTACATTACAGAGGTTAGAGGGCAGTTTTGATGAGCTAGTTCTGTCCCACCTTTTTTCCGTAGGTTCTGGGGGCAGGGTCTGAACTCAGCCCTCACACCTATGTGGCAAGCACTGTGACCTGCTGAGCCGGCTTCCTAGCTGTCCGGTGCTTTTTAAAACTAAAAACTAATTCATGTTTTTAGGAAACTATGAAGCTAGTTCATCTGAAATAAACTTTCAGAATAAGAAAACTCTGTTTGAAAGTCAGCCTGCTTTCTCCAACTGTAGATCAACAGTCTAATAAGGCTTCCTGTGCTGGGGAGTGCTAACATTGTGTCAGCAAGTTATTTCTTTTAGGAAATTCATGTTTTCTTGTCAGTGTTTTGTTTGAGTTTTTTAATGAGACTTATTTTATTAAAGTGTTAGTTTATTTGAAGCCAGTTGGCATTTGAGCAGAGGACCTCATGTCATGTGTAACGTTGTAGTCAAGAGCTGAGGTAGAGAGCGGGTCCTAGGGGAGTGGCTTGCAGGAGAAATGCCTGTGGACTGCTTCTCACTTACGCTTATGATGTTTGTTTCTGTCCGCTGAAGATGCACAGTAGTCAAAAGGGATTACTTCCAGAGCCAAATCCGGTACAGATTATGAAAAGTTTGAGCAACCCTGCCATGTTACAAGTCCTTCTGCAGCCCCAGCTGTGCGGACGAGCAGTGAAGCCAGGTAAGCACCACGCGGCCTGCCGGGGTGAAGCCACCGCGCTGCACTGTGTGCGATGTAAAAATGCATTCCATGTCCAGAAGCGTTTACGCTTGGTCTGATCCTCTTCTAAGAACTCTTAACGGTTGTCAATCAGTTATCTGAGCTGGTGCTGTGTCTTGGCTTCTCTGGTGCTTCCATCTTCTGTACCGTTAGCAAATGTTAAATATTAACCCTTCAGTTAAGCTCTTAGTTGCAGTGGACTTCTAACCCTGGTAAGAATGGCCCAGCACTCCGCGGTCTCCTGAATGAACTGAGAACAGGGAGCATTTCTTGTAATCACTGTAGTGGAGCTGTCATGTTGAATATGCTTCCCTGTTACTACTGTGTTCATCTTTCACTCTTGTAGTTTTTCCCTTTCAGCGGATCACTAAAGCACCGTCTTCTGCTCATCTAGATCTTCATATTATCGCTGTACGTTGACTAGCAAGCTATTTGGTATTCTTCCTCTGGTGTTTCCTTCTGAAACAAACAACCTTACGTACACAAAATGTCTGTTAGTGTTACGAGGAAATGATGCCTGTATTCGATGCTACAATTTAGAATAAATATACTTTAGTGTAAGCATATTCCATTCCGTGTGTTGATCCCAGTCCAGTCCTGGCCTGATGCCAACTCCCACGCTAAGCAACACAGACCCACAACTAAGGGTGTCATCCTCTGTGTGACTCCCTCAGCTGCCTGAACTTATGACCAATTAGCTATACAAATGTGGGAGTAGCCAGGACCCTTCATTTTGGTAATCTTCTAAAACGACTCATGGAATACAGAAAAGCCTCACATTTATGATCGTAAGTTTTACCAGAAGAAATCTAACAGGAATAGGAAAATGAAAGGTGGTGTGAGAATTGCTCCATGGGGTCAGCCATGACACTGTGCGGATGTCACTGGTGTGGGAATTCTCTAAAATACTGCCATTGACAATCTCACATGTAAAGTGTATATACATATATATTCCTTATGTTCATGTGTGTGTATGTGCTTGTGTGTGTGTGTGTGTACAAGGTGTTCTGATCCTGACTGTGCTGTGCTTTCTGTTAATGCCCCACCTCTCCTTGCCACACCCCTTCCTGTCACACCCGTTCCCGTCACACCCCTCCCTCCCCTCACACCCCTCCCCCTCACACCCCTCTCCCTCACATCCTTCTCCCTCACACCCCTCCCCCTCACACCCCTCCCCGTCACACCCCCTCCCTCACACCCCTCCCCGTCATACCCCTCCCCCTCACACCTCTCCCCATCACACCCCTCCCCGTCACACCCCCTCCCTCACACCCCTCCCTGTCACACCCCTCCCCCTCACACCACACTCATCCCCCTCACACCTCTCCCCGTCACACCCCTCCCCGTCACACCCCTCCCCGTCACACCCCTCTCCCCTCACACCCCTCCCCGCCACACCCCTCTCCCCTCACACCACACCCGTTCTCCTCACACCACACTGTCCCTTCCATTCTCTCTCCCAAACCCCTGACCACCTGCCTTGTTTTACGACCCCTGTAGTTTAATCAGCGCCTGTGCAACCCCTGGATGCTGGTGCCCTTTGGAGCCTGGCAGGTTAGCCAGTGGGGACACAGCTGAAGCCAGCGAGTCTCCTCCTTCCTGAACTGCTCAGTACAAAAAGCCTGGCAGTGCGGGGAGGGAGGGCCCTGAGCCATCTTCCTCCGTGCCTGACAGTGGCGGGCCTGTCCCGTGCCAGCTCTGTGCTGACGTCCCTGCTGCGACGGTGCGCTCATGATGGGCATCTCGCAGCCCTCTCTCCTCCTCTGGCTCTCACGGTTTTCTCCCTTCTCCACACTGTTACCGAGCCCTGGAGGGGATGGTGGAAACGTCTTGTTTAGGGGTGGCATTGGTCACCCACTTACCCTCTGCACCTGTGGGGCCATGAGTCGCCGCATTGCCTTTGTCAGCATTCGCTAGGAAGAGAGGCCCCTCTAGCGACGGGTGGGAGCAGCATGTTCCTGTGGATACAAAATACTTAGAGGGTAGCTTGATACTGCGCTCATTTGCTAAAACCGTACTCAGTCCTGTTCCAAGGGCTCGTCGTCTCCCTGGCCGTGCAGATCTGACCAGGTTTTTGTATCAGGCATAGATTCCTTTCAGTGATCAAGTCTTGGATCCGATGAGAGAACTGTTGTTGCCCCCATGACAGGAGTGCAGCTGTTACACAAGTGGACGTATCTTGACTGCCATGTTGGTCTTGTAGATCATAGGAGTTACGTCTGGGTAAGACTGTTGGTTCCTTCTCTCCCCCACAGCCTGTGGGACTCCTTTCAGGACGATGAAAACTTAGCAGCGGGGAGGAAGCTTCCAGCTCAGTTCTAAGCTTGGCTTTCTTTTTTATAGCGTATATCCACTACACATGGTGTGTGGAGTTTGCTTTCTGTTAGGATAAACACCATGACCAAAAGCAACTGGGGAGGAGAGGGTTTGCAGGTCCCAATCACGGTTGCTCATTAAGGGGAGTCAGGGCAGGAACTCCAGTAGGAGCGGCGGGGACCACAGAGGACAGTACTGGTTTGCTCCTCACCACCTTCCCAGTGCCTTCTCATAGAGCCCAGGACCCCCAGTGGCGTCACCCGCAGCGGGCAATCAAGAAAGTGCCTCCTAGGCGTGCCCAGTCTTAGGGAAGCGTTTTCTCAGCAGAGATTTCCTCTTCCCAGATGAACTCTAGTTTGTGTCAAGTTGACCAGAAAATCTAGTTAGCACAAGGAGGAACCTCACACTCCGTTGAGGGTTTTGTTTAGTGACTCACAGCTTCAGGAAGCAGCCCTTCCCAGCCATGCGGGGTCTTTTTAGGAACGGGCACTCTCACGGGAGTTTCACTGTGTGGAAAATAACCCCATAAAATGAATTGCATTTAGGTTTTTTGGATTGTCCTAAAGCTTGGTGTGCACAGACACAGCAGCCTCCTGGTCGTTGGTGTTGATTGGCAGAGAGCCGCAGTCCTTCCTGTTGCCACAGCCTTTCTCGCCATGTGTCCAAGGTTGCTCTAGCGTTTAAAGTCACGTCCACACCTTCGGATGGTGGGCATCTTTAATATTCTGCCCCAATATTATTTCTGTCTCTCCATCCAACACTACATAGTCCCAATCCACTTTTTTATTTGGATTGGTTGTGGTCATCTAGGAATTTTCTTTTTTAGATTTTACTTTACTTTCTAATTTTAAAATTATTTGTCTAGGGGATGGGTATGTGTACAGAGGTGCAGACCCCTAGGGCTGGAGTCACAGGCAGCTGAGACCTACCTGACATGGGTGCTGGGAACCAAACACTGGTCCTCTGCAAAAGCAGTATGGGTCCTTCATCAGTGAACCATCTCTCCAGCTTAGGGGTATGATTCTTAAATTTTAGTGTTACTGCCTCTATTTTAAGATGTTTAATATTTACACAGATGGAGAAATTATTTCCTGTGCCTGCCTGGCTTTGTCTTTGTTTAGATTGGTGAGAGAAGAAGATTAAATCCCCATCTCAGTGAGCACAGGCCAAGCTAAAGAATGCATGCAGATTGCATTTTGTGTTTTCTTGGACAGTGGGTGGGTGTTGGGGAACTCACCCAGGTATGTGCTACAGTCCTGAACTGCACCTCTGGGCCTGATTAGCAGACCCGATCAACATTTAGGTCCTTTCTGCGTTGAGGTGAAATTGCAGTGAGGATTTGTCTTTATTTACACGTATGCTTTTATTACCGAGGGTCAATAACTGGTTGTAGATTTGAGTCATGAAATAGATACTGCTTTAAGTTGTAGACTCCAGTTTGCTTAGAACCCTGACTGCATGTGGGATATGGTACTTTTTAACTTGAGCCTTTCTATAGAGTGGATAGGTCTGTGTTAACTTGGTGTGTTGCTGTTCTTTTGTTTTGAGACAGGGACTCACTCCCTAGCTAGGAATACAGGCATCCCTGGTATTTGTTTTGTTGCATATTACCAGGACCTTTTCTGAATGCTACTTTGGGCTATATACATCACGATAATATATATGGTTATTCCCATAACAATAATTAGACTAAATTGATCATGTGTTTCCTTTCTTATGGTTCTCTTTTCTCTGTATAATATCTATTCTGAAAATATCTCTGCTGAAACATACATGGTATTTGGACTTGGAATTAAGAATGTAGTTACATTTTTTTTTTCTCTCATCTCTACGTACATCTTGTTTGTTTGGAGACAAGGTGTCACTGTCTATTCCTGGCTGGCTTGGAACTTGCTGGGTAGACCAGGCTGGCCTCAAACTGCTTGCCTCTGCCTCCCACGTGCTGGGATTGGACTTGTACCACTATGCCCTGTCCTGTGTAGTTATGCTGAGCCTTTTTAGTTTTTATGATGTAAGAATTTCTACACATATATATTATCTTCTGTAGAGGATTTTGCATAAGGCTTTTAAAAACGAGGATTGCATCTTGTCCCTTACCCTACCCTCCGGCAAAAATCTCCCAAACAGAAAGAAGGCATTGAGGGGCTGGTGAGATGGCTCAGCAATTAAAGCAGTACTTGTTCTTGCTGAGGACCAGAGTTCGGTTCCCAGCACCCACATGGCAGTAACCACATGCTCCAGGGAACTCTCCTGATGTCCTGGGCGTTGGGGATTCACATGGTGCATATGCATGTGTGTAGGCAAAACACTTGTACACATGAAAGGCCCTGAGCAGCTACCAAGGTCTCAGTGCTGTACCGCCAGCAGATGGGCTGAGCTGTGCTGACTGCGAGAGACAGACAAGCCTGTGTTTGGTGACGCTTGGAAGAAAGTGCTGGAACTCTCAAGCAAGTTCCAGAACGGAATCACAAGGAAAGAAGCCTGTCACTCTTAGCCAGTGTTGAAACTTCCTGTGCAGGTTAAAGGTTATAAAAGACGTGCTTTGGGAACATGCTGTATTTTTAATTTCTTAAGTCACATGGTTACAGTTTTACTTCGACTGACTCTGATTTTCTCAACACAGTTCTCGGAGTCGCACCCAGCCTGTGTCACCTGCTGAGTCCGTCCCTGCCCTCTGCGTTGCTGCAGCTCAGCAAAGCACAGCAGGTTTGTACACAGCACTGGGGACCAAAGCACGGAAGGTTTGGAATGAATACTTCATCTTCCCCGACTCCCCAAGACAGGGTTTTCTGTCACTCAGGGAGACCTTGAAGTCCCAATTCTCCTGCCTCCATCTCTCGGGGACTACCATTACAAGTGTGCCAGACCTTGTCAAGAAGTTACCCAAGCATTTTGCTTTTTAAAAATATCCTGCCTGCCTTTTGTGGTCCTGGAATACTCCTGGAGTTTGTTGATGCTGGCAGGTGCTTCACTGCTGAGCTACATCTCCAGTACCCTTTATTTTAACTTCTGATTTTAATATAGATTCTTACTATAGTTGCCAAGGCTGGCCTTGTACTCAAAGTGTGGGCAGGTAGACCTTTATCTTACCGTCCTCCTGCCTCAGCATCCTGAGTAGCTGGAATTAGAGGCCTGTGCGACTTGACCTGGCAGAGAACATTCATCATGAGGATAGCTACATAAAATCAAAAGAGTGTGTATGATCCAATGCTAATGAAAACAGCACAGAGAAACTTAGCAACTCCTACTTGTAAAGTGTTATTAAGAAGAGGATACAGACTGTGTGATATATTTTTGCTAGATAATAAATCAAGTTTTTTTTTTTCTTCTTTGTGGTGGGGAGGAGGAGGGGAGAGGGGCAGAATGTGTGTCATTGGGTGTACGTATGGAGGCCGGAGAATGCCCTTGGTGTCGGTCCTTGCCTTCTTCCTTGTTTCTGGCAAGATCTCTGTTGTTTTCTGCTGCATGTGACAGACTAGCGGGCTCTCAGGCTTCTGTGGATTCCCTCTTCTCTGCTCTGCATCTTCCCATAAGAGTCCTGGGATTAGAGGCTGGACGTTCTGCGTGGGGTCTTGGGAGTCATACCCTGGTTCTCATGCTTGCATATCAAGCACGTTACCCACTCAGTCATCTCCTAGGCCTAAAGCAATAATTTTAAAACTAAAATTTTTATGCAGTCTTAATTCAAAACAAACTCATGAAAGAAATGAGCAATAATTCTTAATTTTTAAAATTTAATCAGTGTTGCAAAATAGTTCGTATGTTTGTGAGAGTAAAGAATTTTTTCTTATGTTTTCAGATAAGTGTTTTAGATATGCACTAAGACATAAGTGTCTGCCATATTGGAAATAAATATCACTTGATAATTTCAGAGTATATTTAAAGATATAGAGACCGACATACAAATCAGTTTATTATCACTCGTACAGGGTAGAAGAAATGAATGTGTGGAGCTAACGACAGTTGTTTTGTTCTTTTTAGACAGGGTCTTGCTAGCCCAGGCAAGTCTCAAATTCAGAGTCCCCCTGCCTCCACTTCCCGTCCATGCTCTGGGATTAAAGGCATGTGTCACCACTCCAGTTATAAACCCAGATTTCTAAATGGGAAGAAGGAAGAAGAGCCCTCATCTGCAGTAGTTACTGGAGTCCCACACCGCACTGCTTACTTCAGTGTTGCCGAATGCCCTGATAAAGAGCCGCTCGGGGGAAAAGGGGTTATTTTTGGCTTATGGTCTCGAAGGGTTAGAGTCCATCCGGTGTATCCTGCCTGCATTGGTCAGAGGAGACATGGTGGCAGGAATAGGAAGCTGACTGCTCCCTTTTCATCCAGATACAGGAAGCAGAGAGAAAGAAAACAGGAAGTGGGGCAGGGCTATAAACTCTTGTGCCTCCTCCCCAGTGACACAATTCCTCAGCAGCAGGCCACCTTCTGAAGGTTCCAAGCCGTGCCGCCAGCTGGGGACATTTCTCATTCAAGACACCACACCATCGTTTTGTTTTTGTTTTTTTGTCTTTGTTTTTAACATCTCTGCAATCTCATGCAGGAGTCAGTACTTACAGAGCCTTTACTCGTTCACCCACCCCACGTGTGACACTGCACCCATCATGGATACAGCTTTGAATACTCTCATATCTCTGTTGTTTCAGACAGTATGAAATGTCAGATGTGACAGCTTGTATTTGGAGTCCCAACACTGGGGACACCAAGGCAGGAGGATTAAACTGTATTTAAGGCTAGTCAGGGCTACATAGTAAATTCCAGGCCAGTCTGGGCTAAAGAGTGAGATTCTATCTCAAAACAACAATAATAACCCAGCAACAAAACAGGAAAAACAAGCTTTGATTACAGTCAAGAATGAACAGTGATAGGAAACGGGCAATCAGAGCTTCAGTAATGTCCTCACTGTGTTAGGACGAAGGCCAGAAATGCAATGTTTACTTTTAAAGCTGGCAGATCCTGCTACCTCCTGACCTCTTGCATCTCACTGTCCCAAAAGGACCTGCTCACTCCTCCAGGCCCTGTCTCCTCAGCCAGGAGTGTCCTCCAAGTACCACCTAACTGACTCAGACTTTCCCTAAACAGCCTTCAGATCTCAGCACACAGGTTAAGTCCTCAAGAAAGCCTCCCTTGAATCTTAAATAAGTTTCCCCAGTGTTCATGTAGCTGCTTGTACTTTTCTTCATAGAATTGCCATTTATAATTTTGTTTGTTTTATATTTAAAACTTCCTTTCCTTGAGGATAAAATACACCAAGGCCACGCATATTGTATTCCTCACATTATCCTATTAATAAAAAGTGTGCAGTGAATCTTGTCAGGTTACTAAAGGAATAAATAAATAAACATTTCACCGTCATTATAGCCTGGAAGGGGGTGAGGGAGGAAGACTGCAGGAAAGAATGTGGAATCAGTCTCATAACTGCACGGTCAGCCTTTTGCATAGCGGATAACACTGCCTGAGGGTGAAAGTAGATTATTTGTTTTAAGAAGTGGTTTGGGTTTTGTTGTTGTTGTTATTTTGTTTTTGGGGGGAGTCTGTTGTTGAGACACTGATTCTATGTCTGTTCTGGTTGTCCTGGAACTCTCTCTGTAGACCAGGCTGGCCTCAGACTCAGGGATCCTCTGGCCTCTGCCTCGAAAGTGCTGGGATTAAAGGTGTGTCACCACCGCCCACTAAGAAGTGCTTTCTTTTATTCAGACTAATTTGAGAATTGAACTTTAAGATGAGTTGATTATACAACAGACAGTGCTTCAAAATGAAACTGACTCCATGTCTCACTGATTCCACAGAGCTCAATTGTGGGTAATGCATTGCCCTTACTTCAGAATCCTTCACATACGCCCCTGATACAGCAGCAGTTGATGAAGTTTGATAATACCCACGCTAATAATGTAAGTGTTTCATCCCTTCCACAGACAGCCCATGGGTGAAATTTCACACGTATGTCTGTCTTCACTGGGCTCTATTTTTTCCACCGTGGGAAACCATCTTCCTCCCCCTCTTCCTCTGCAGAAGCCTGGCTTGCTGGGAGAGCCTCCCGCCATGGTGTTGCAGCCTGCCCTGGCAATAGGGCCACCACTTCCACTGAAAACGGACCTGGGCCACCATGGAGAAGCACACAAAAGTAAATAACCTATCTACCAAGGAGTCCCGATGCGGTCAGCTTTGAGACTGGAAAATAGTTCTCCCGTGTTCCTCTTCTATTTATAGAATGATTACATTTGAATCTCGGTCTGGTTCTGATATTGATATGTTATGAATAGGCTTGCGTCCAAGCCGAGAAGAGACAGTCCCTGCTGGATGGGCTTTAATACTTTATGCAGGTGCACAGCAGTGCCAGGGGAAGAGGTAGCTCCACTTGAGGCTGACATGCTGCCCACTGGGCTCACAGCACGGTTCCTCGTGTCTCCATCTCAGTCTCACTGCCTAAGAAGACCCCCCCCCCCCCCCGCCACGTGCTCTATTAAAAGGGATAGTATGTTGAATAGCATTTGTAAATTAAGGGCTGTCGACTTGAATCATTTAAAAATTATATCTTTAAATTAGTAGTTAGAGGAAAACTGATGCTTCTGGACACATGACAGACGGAACATATTTTTTTCTTTTGGAAAAATAGGAATATACCAGGGTTTCTTACTTTATTGTAATTTGGAAAAGGGCTTCCCGTTTGAAGCTTGACGGAGGGTCAGATATGAGCATTCAGAGCACAAGCAGCACTCTGGTAATTGAAGTTCCGTATGCACCAGTAACACGCTTAGACTCTTCCACATAAAATTGGCTAATCAAATGACCAAACGGCTCAGTCGATTCTGACGGTTGAGATTGACCAGGAGGTGGTTAAATGGCTAAAAAAAAAAAAAAATTCTTGGTATGATGGGAGCCTGTCATTCTAAAACCTTACTTTCCATGACTAAAAGCAAGGAGAATGTTTATTCCTCGTGTTAACGATAAATAATGTGCAAGTTTGCTGTCTTGTGTGCTGTTTTAAGAACGCTGACAATTCAATGTCTAAATAAAAGTAAATATATTCTAAAATATAGAGGAGCCAAAGCTAACACTCAACTAGCTAAGAAAAATGCAATTTAACTTTTGTGGGGCTTTTTGTTTTTGTTTTGTTTTGTTTTGAGGCTGGTCTTGAACTTCTGAGTTCAAGTGATCTTGCCTTAGCCCCAGAATAGTTGGGAGGTATACCTCACCATGCCTAACTGACCTATATACATTTTATTTATTTATTCTTAATTTTAAAATTACACTCATTTATTTTTATTTTTATTTTATTTATTTATTTATTTATTTTTTTGAGACAGGGTTTCTCTGTTGTAACTCTGGCTGTCCTGGAGCTCACTCTGTAGACCAGGCTGGCTTTGAACTCACAGCGATCTGCCTGCCTCCGCCTTCTGAGAGCTGGGATCAAAGATGTGCTCCACTGCCCGGCTTTTGTGTACATATTTGGGGATGAGGCACACCTGTGCTGTGGTGAGCAGGCAGGGGAAGGGAACAGCTGTGGGAGTTGTCTCCCTCTCCCCTGTAGGTCCGGGGGTTTACACTCCAGCTGTCAGGTCGGGACAAGCACCTTTCTGTGCTGAGCCATCTCACCTGCCCTGACTTAAGACATGTTTTTTAAAATAGAAATGATCCCCAATTTTTTAATGAAAACTTTTATTCTTTTCAGGGTCATATTTCTTATAAATAAAAATATAAAATCTTTGCCAATTTAATGTCAATTTATCTATTCCTGAATATTGACTTCAAAGACAACAGTGGCATACTAGTGTTTAAATACCAGATCTTTCTACTTAAGAAGAGTGCTGATTTCTATTATCTGCGAGTGTCTGCGGATCCTCAAGCCACTGCTGGGTTCAGGTTGCCATGAACTCAAGTTGAGAAGAGATGGGTGTATCCAGCTCTCTGCCGATGAGGGCTCACTCACCAGGCTTTCTGTTGAATCTGCTTTAACCTTAGGAAATGTTGAAGACATTTTAAAAAATGTTTTAATTATTTGTTTCATGTGCATTGGTGTTTTGCCTACATGGGTGTCTGTGTGGAGGTGTCGGATACCCTGGAACTGGAATTACAGACAATCGTGAGCTGACATGGAGGTGTTGGGAATAAGAGTAGCTAGTGCTCTTAACCGCCATCTCTCCAACCCCTGAAGAACTCTTTAAATACCAGACATAATTTCTCTCTTCAAATATGGAAGCAAGTAAATTGCAGTGATAGGAAATTTTTAAGTACTGGTATAATTTAAGTATCTAAAAGATACCTTCTAAAGTAATCATTTAAATATATCATTAAAATACAGTATTGAGGTGGAGTGATGGCTCAGTGGTTAAGAGCACTGGCTCTCTTCCAGAGGACCTGAGTTCAATTCCCAGCAACCACCTGGGGGCTCACAACCATCTGTAATGGGATCAGATGCTCTCCTCTGTTATGTAGGCATACATGCAGACAGAGCACTCATAGATAAAATACTGAGATTATCATAGAAATTACTGAAAATTTATAAAGCATTATTACCATCAGTGTTTGCTTTCTCATGCATTTATAACCTCTGACCTTACTGTTTGGATTTCACAGTCTTCTGGTAGGTGCAGAGGGAACCACTGTGTCTTGTGTAACCAGGATTCTCTTACCTCTGTGGTTCACTACAGCGTCTAATGTGATTGCAACTCAGACGACACTGGCAGCTGGGCTGGGCGTGCTGCCATTCTTCCCCCACCAGCTCGCTGCCGGACAAGGCGGACCGGGCCGTGGGGCCACTCAGGAGAAGCCGGCCGCTGCAGGCGTCACCGAAGCTAGTTTCTCGGGCTTACAGCATTATCTGCAGACCTTCCCAGGCCTTCCTGCCAGAGGCCCACAGAAGACACAGCAAGGCCAGCTGAAAGGCACGGAGGTGGGTTCCGGGCACGGAGGAACCCAGGGAGTGCATATCCCATGGCTGCTTCTTCTCCCGTTATTCCCTGAATTATTAGTCCCAGCATTGTTTTGTCTGGATGTTTTGTCTCATCCAGCCACTTGCATTTGGCAGTTGTTCCCCTGTTAATAGTTTGAGCATCTTCTCAGCTGGGGCTCTTAAGCTATTGTGAATTGTTGAGGGTTGAGTTTTTTACTCACTTGAATGTTACCAGTCCTGGAGCATAGTAAGCGTTCATCTAAACGAATCCACTGCTGTGTGTTCGATACTTCATAAGCAAACCTGGATTTCTTTGAGTTTTCCGAAGATGTCCAAACATAGCAGTGTTGGCCGGGAAAGTATCAGGAACATGAAGGGCAGTGACTCTCATACAGAAACCAAGGCTCAGGGTCGCACTGCTTTCATGGATGAGGGAGGAGAGTAAGAAGTCTCTGAGAACGCGGAGTGCACCAAACGCTTAGACCATGCCTGTCCCTCCTCAGTGAAGAGGATTGGAGCCTTTGCTCCGACCAGGCGTATGTGATTGGAGTAAAGTCTGTATTTCCAGTGTTCTGTCAAAATGCCATCTAAGAGTTAGCTCATGAACTCTCTGCTTTTTTTTGGCTTGGTTCGGCTTGGCTTGGTTTGGCATTCCTTTTAGGACTAAAGATGAACAAGCTTCATTTGTGACATTTGATTTTAGCAACAGATGGGAAATTTAAGTCTTAAAATAAATGTTAATACCTGCATTTCTAGAAATAAGATACGGAGTTAGGGTTTTCTGTTTGTTTGTTTTGCTTTTTGTTTTTTTGTCTTGCAAAGATGGATTCTCTAAGTTCAAGTGAGAAGATACAAGATGCCTCAGGCTCTGCTTCACTTGTAGAATTTTCTGGTTACAGTATACTATATTGGAGTTGTTGAGACAGAACCTCTCTGTGTAGTCCTGGCTGTCCTGGAGCTTGCTATGCAAACCAGGCTGGCCTTGAACTCACAGAGATCCACTTGCCTCTGCCTGAGTGCTGGGTTTGAAGGCGTGTACCACCATGCCCAGCGAGGGCCCACAAGTACAAGATATATTGAGAAATAAATCTTTCTGCATTTTTAACTTTAGTAAATACTTTAAATAAGCATGTATTAACTGTACAAAATGAAAGATTCCGTTGTGACTTTTTCGTGTGTGCATATGATATGCTTTGACATTTCTCATTCTTTCGTCTCCTATACCACTCATTAAGCCCCCGTCGTTTGTTTTTGGTGAATAGGCTGCCTCTAAGAATCAGACTTCACTCTTGGGAGACCCACCAAAAGAAATTCGGCTCAGTAAAAATCCGTATTTGAACTTGGCAAGCGTGTTACCCAGTGTGTGCCTATGTAAGTGAGGACTCCCATCAGCACTGAGGTTTTCCTGAAGACATTCTGTAATGACTTTCCTTTCCTCTTAACTTAGTGGAAGCTCATGGTGTTTATCGACAAAACTAAGCTCTAAATCATGGTCTCATTCTTTAATAACGATTCCATTATTAGGAAAAAAAAAACAGTGAAAATCAAAACACAATGTTTTTACAGTGTTGTTTTATTAATGGCAGAATAATTTTATTCAAGTACTATTGAGTCATGATAGGAAATAATGAGGGCAGAGGGCTGTCTGAAGCACTACAGTCATGGTGCTTAGTAGTGGGGTGGATTCATAGTGTGGGTAGATTCATTATTCTAAACTAGAGGTTGAAGCCTTTCGGCGATCTACCCAGTGCATTCAGATGTCCCACACATATGACTTCCAACCAGCAGAAGTGGAATCTTCTAGGCCCTCAGTCTGTATGAGCCAACTCTTACTCACAGTTCTAAAAAGCAACAAGGAAAAACTGAAGAGTACATTAACGCTGTCCGGTAGGGTAGAGGCTGAGATACACAAAATGGAACACTGTGACTGTCTACATCGCTCATTTATGAAGTAGTCTCTAAGGCTGAGTTTTAAGTGGAAAAATAAAAATGAGGGTCACGTGATTACAATTCCATTATTATCTGATATATCTGATCTTACAGGCATGTTTGTGCAAATGCATACTGTAAATCTGGTAACATTGTAAACTGCAAGGAAAGGGATTAAAGATTAGTGTAATTTTTTATATGCATTTTGGCATTTTACAAAGTATCCTTTTGAACGTTAATTTATAATTTTTCTAAAGCTAGTAAAAAGTTAAATGTTCTTCTGTTATATCTGCAGCATACTGATCTCACCTAAAAATTGACAGTAAGAACCATTTGCCTTAAAAAAAGTGTTTAATTTGCACTTTATATGCCTTGATATCTGACTATGGCAGCCATTCTTAACCTGTGGGTCATGAGCCTTTCACAGGGGTCTCCCAAGACCATCTGCATATCAGACATTTGCATTCGGACTCATAACAGGAGCAAAATCACAGTTATGAAGTAGCAGTGGACATGTTTTATGGTTGGGGGTCAGCATGACATGAGGAACCGTACTGCAGGCTGCACGTCAGGGAGTTGAGAACCACAGTCTGTAGGGTGGGGTGCTGGGTGCACAGCTCATGGTACAGTGCTTGCCTAGTGAGGCCCTAGCTTCGATTCTCAGTAAAGAAAAAGAATAGAAAAGATACGTATCTATATATTTTTAGAAGTTTCCATCATAATTATTTTCAGTTGCTGAAATGAATGATTTGCTATGTAATTCCTCGTGGAGGAAATAAATGCACGTTAATGCGTCTTGCGAGCTTATAATTTACCAACTCACTGAATGCTCTCGCTTTTGCCTTTAGCTGCCGCAGGTAAAAGCATGCCACAGAAGACTGGAATTGCGAGCAACATTCTGGATGCCATCTCTCAGGGAAATGAGTCCCAGCATGCACTGGAGAAGTGCATTGCTTATTCTCCACCTTTCGAGGATTATGGCCAGGTAAATGATGCACAGGTCGCGATGATGCGGAGGGAAGTGGGTTCAGCTGGACACCGAGGCCCCCGAGTGCTGGGGCGTGGCTGCTTTAGCCTTGAGAGCGCAGTAGTGCTTGCTCATCATTTGAAATTTGGGAATAGGTTCAAGAACTTGTTTGATATTCAAACTACACAGTGTAGACCACATCCAGCCTACCTGTGTTTTGATTGGACACAGCCACATCCAGTCATTTACATATTCTGTGATGCTGCCATATCCAATGAAACAGACTGAGACAGCTTACAGGGTTAAATATTTCCTACCCAACTCGCATAAAACTTCTGCTGAGCTCTGTTTTACATGAGTGTAAACCTTAGAAACCCAAGAAAAGCGTCCGTTCTTCCTCATTATTTAGAGATGTAAGAAATGTTCACATTTAGTAGTACTTCTATAGTAATTTTTAGTAGCATGTTTGATCTTTGGAGACAGAGTCTCCCTGTCTAGCCCAGGCTTGCCTAGCCTCCTGAGTGCTGGGGTTGTGTGTACCACAACATCCAGGTGTACACCAGAGTCACAGCATCAAAGCAGAGACAGTCCAAGGATCTGTAGGAGGTTTGTCCAGGGCCACTGTGGAGAGCTGTGGGGGCCTAGTCCAGCTCTAGTCCCCAAGATGGGTTCCTCAGTCACCGTGAAGAAGGATAAACAACGTAAGCTGTGACAAGTGAGCGCAGCACCTCACTCTTCTATGGGACTTCTAGTTGTCACGCTTAATGTGCTTTAATAAGACACATAGAATATGCCTTATGATTATGACACACAGGAGCACTTCTTTAATAGTAAAATAAAGAAAGATAAAGAAAAACAGAATAAAATCAAAGAAAATAACAATGTGCACATTAAGGGAATAAAACAAAGTTTCTGTAAGCTAGCAATTCAGTTCTCTAGGCCTTACAGTCTGTTCTCCTCAGTTCATTTGCCTCGTCTCTCCTGTCCGTCTGTCTTTGTTCTCTGTTTATCTGACCAAGACTTTCCGTAGCTTAAGTAGCAAACTGCAGGAATGCTTCTCTAACAGTCAGGCACGTCTCAGAAGAAGCCGGTGTAGATAAGCGGTGTCCTTTCTTCTGTAGCTGCGAGCTTCAAAGTTGTAATTATTAACAGAGACCACATAATATGACACCATGGTCAGTTAGGGACTGCTGGATTCATGCTGGCTGAATTTCCTAGGTAACTTCCAATTACCTAGGTCAAATAGGGCA
Organism: Cricetomys ansorgei; assembly: GCA_026225945.1. NCBI lineage: Eukaryota > Metazoa > Chordata > Mammalia > Rodentia > Nesomyidae > Cricetomys > Cricetomys ansorgei. The sequence continues at coordinate 726,883 of JAMJFZ010003403.1, forward strand.
AGGACATGTAGGCATCAGAGGAGAGTTTTATTTTGGTTTTTAGGTCCTTGGAAATATTTATTTTTCCTGAGTCACAGCTATAAATTTCCGATCCTATCTATGGGTTGTTACTGGCTCAGGAAGCTTTCTTTCTTAAGTCCTGGAAAGTTTGCTTTTAGGTCAGTGCAGGCCTGCTATGTTCTTCATTGACTGGGGGAACAAGTTAAGGATGAACTATCTGTTTCTTCAGGTGTGCTAACTCTCTAACTAAGCTCTCTGGCTTCTATCTATGAAGGCTCATCTCTTTCTGGGGAGATCAGCATTTACTCCAGGAATAGCTTTATGATGCGCTTGCAGTAAACCTGGGTAGCTCTCACATGCTAGGACTAGGAACTCCAGATGTGATTACAATTTACTTCTGAATAGCATGGCTGTGTTTCATTCCAGCCCACAGTGGCCGGCTCAGGGATTAATTTGGATATTACTATTAGGCTATGCAGACCTTATTATTGATGAGAAATGTACGTCACCTTACAGTAAAGATAAGAAAGGGGCAAAGCAGTTGAGAAATTCCAGTTTCCCAACAATGGAGGCCCAGGATCCTTGCCAAGCTGAAGCTATCATAGTCTGGGTGACATGGATCCCAACAGGGAGCCAGTCCTCAGGGTCTGTAGGGGGTTTGTCCAGGGCCCCTATGGAGAGCCAGTCCTCAGGGTCTGTAGGAGGTTTGTCCAGGGCCCCTATGGAGAGCCAGTCCTCAGGGTCTGTAGGGGGTTTGTCCAGGGCCCCTATGGAGAGCCAGTCCAAGGACTGCTCAAATCAATGTACGGTGTTGTGTGTGCAGTCTTTCTGGGCAAATGTCGTTCATACTTTGCTCTTTACGTTAGAGTTTTTCAAGTATTTCCAGCATGCAGTTGGTTAAACGTATGGTTACAGAACCCATGAACATGGAGTATTCTTCTAAATTATGTTCACAAGATAAATTGATATGATTAGGTAGTGGTCTGCTTATGTCATGTTTACCAGTAAATACAACTTGGATATTTAAAATATAGAATAATGTGTAAACCCGTAATAAAATCTTCATAATCCATTGTTAAAATGATACAGAATATAGCCCTATACACTTCCAATTTTTCTTTTTTCATGGGGAATAAATTTACTTTTCAAAGTAGGAAAAACACAAATTTCGAAGAATTGAGTGAAATACGTATTTTAAGCCTAAAAGTTCATTTTTGTACCGAGTTTTTTATTTTGTGTATCAGTCTCCTTTGACTTGGCAGACTTGGTTCTTAGACTGCTGTGGCTAAGCTGACACTTGCAGGGCGGGTACAGAGCTGGTTGCTCACCTGTGGAGAGGTTCTGAGGGAGACCTTCGCAACTCTGTACTTCATGTCCTCTTTTGCTTCTCTGTTGCTGAGATAACATCATGAGCAAAAGCAACCTAGGGAAGAAAGGGTCTATTTGGCTTCTACTTCCATATCAGAGTCCATCATTGAGGGAAGCTAGGCAGAGAAGCCTGGTGGCAGGAACCATGGAAGAATGCTGCTCATTCTCTGGCTTGCTCAGCTAGATTGTTTTTATATAGCCCAGACCCACTTGCTTAGGAATGGAGCCACCCACAGGGGGCTGGCCTCTCCCACATCAATCGTTAGTCAAGAAAGTCTCTTACAGACATGGCCACAGGCCAGTCTGATCTAGGCAGTTCCTCAATTGAGGTTTCTTCTTTCCAAGTGACTCTGGTTGTGTCAAGCTGACAATAAAAACTGACCAGGACACAGTGTAAGCTTTCCTCCTCCCCTTCCCCTTTCTCGTTTTCCTCATCATCATCACCAGTGCTGAGGGGGTTGAGCCACAGGCTCTGTGCATGTTAAGCAAGCATGCTACTGTTGAGCTATATCCCAGCTGTTTTTAAACATTTTTATAGAACAGTGCTGGTATTGTACTTAAGATCTTGTATATGATAGACAATGTAAACGTTACTCTTCCTACCATGCCTACCTACCTGCCTGTGAGTTCTAACCCGTCCCCTTCCCTTTGTGGAAGGAGAGGAAAGGCATGGAGGTGTAAGTAATCCTCTACACCCCTACAGCTTGGAAATGCTTCCTCAAAACTGTGAAGTCCGTGTTCCTGCAGTAGCTCCCAGAAACTTTATTTGGTTTTTTTACATAAGGATTGGGAGAGATGGTTATGTCAGATAATAGTAGATGGTATAATTTCTTTTTTAAGTAAAGCTGTAACATTTAAGAATTTGATATTAGATGTTTCTAATGATCATGAAGTTATTTGTAGAAAAACCCCTGATAAAATTTGGAGTAGATTTGAAAAAGGTAGCTGCCATTTGAAAGTATTGGAGACTAACCAGCAGAAACTGAAGGGAGTCAGGACTGACAGGGAAATTCCCCTGGGCAGTCATGTTTCTGTAGCTTTTTGCTTGACTCCTTTCTCTATGCAAAATCCACAGCCTTGCTGGCCTAGGAGATAGAGCAAGCCCTAGGACGGTCTTGAAGCTGTAAAGTGAGAAGGCCTGGAACAGAGGGAATCGCGTGGGTAGGAGTCATCACGGAAACTCGGCCCAAACACACTCAGCTCACCACTGAACTGCTGGTGGGAGAGAGACGCCAGGAGGCCTGGTGGGTAGCCAGTGAACCCCAGGATAGAGGAGAGAGCCTGGAGATTGGACTTAGCAAATTCAACCTCTGCAACAAAATATCCTCATCAGAGGAAGATAATAGAAGCCATACTTTTTATACTTTTCATTCTCAATGCCCAATAATTAAAAATTGGGAATTTGGGGCTGGAGAGATGGCTCAGCAATTAGGAGCACTGGCTGTTCTTCCAGAGGACCTGGGTTTGATTCCCAGAGCCCACATGGCAGCTGACAACCATCTCTTAACTCCAGTGCCAGACATCTAACACCCTTTTCTGAGCAGGACACAGTGTGCACCATAGTACACAACATACATGCAAACAAAACAATCATACACATAAAACAAAATTTAAAATTACACAAGGGAGACAGAGACCCATGATGCCCAGGTGTTGGTATTAGTAAATAATGACATTAAAACATAAATATGTGCAACAACATAAAGACATGATGGACAGACAGGAGCTATCAGAAAGAGATACACATTTTAAAAGATTTGAATAATTCTATAACTGACAGAGTTGTTTGTGATATTAAAAATACATTAGATGGGCACATCACAGGACTGGGAAATGAGAAACAAATGATTCACTGCTAATAAAGCAGCAGGGAGAAGAGAGCTTGGAAACCAGTGAGCAGAGTTGGGAGTCCTAAGAATAAACCAAGCCACTGGAAGGACATGAAGTCAAGGAGAAGAAAAAGATAATGGGGTATAAAATAATCGAAGATCTGACAGTCAAAACTTGCTTCAGAAAGACTCGCAGATGCAATGGACACAGAGCTCCTCCTGTACAGAGGCCATGTTTTATCTAGGCGTAATAGCGTCCAGAAGTCAGACTTAAGAAGAGATGATCTCACGCCTTTAACCCCAGCACTCAGAAGGCAGAGGCAGGCGGATCTCTGTGAGTTCGAGGCCAGCCTGGTCTACAGAGAGAGTTCCAGGACAGCCAGAGTTACAACAGAGCTGTCTTGAAAAACCAAAAGAGAAAGCTAGATAGTTATGATCTGGAAAGCACCTCGCACTGACACATGGGGTTGCGTAATTGTCGGGCTCCCTGCCCATCACCCGATGTTAGCAGCCGCCTTGTCCTGTACCCATCCGACTCCAGCAGTGAGAGCCACCATTAGGATCGGTAAAGTGTGAAGAAGAAAAGACCATTTTCCCTTTTCTTGGTTTATTTAACAACAGAATTCATACAGTAGTATCGTTGGCTTTGTAATGCATGCAGATGGTTATTTTACACCACCAGTGCCAGGCACAGTATGGGGCAAGTAAAATGTGATTGTAACATTTTATGTGAATGTGCATTGTAGCCATTAACAAATAACACAAAGAACTGTGGTAATATGTCAGTAGTGTTACTCTAGAAATATTCGATCAAAGTATATCGTCTGAAAACATTTTTAATTAAATTTTTTTTAATTTTGTTTTTCAAAACAGGGTTTATCTATGTAGCCCTGGCTGTCCTAGAACTCTCTGTATTCCAGGCTGGCCTCACACTCAGAGATCCATGTGCCTCTGCCTCCCGAATGCTGGGATTAAAGGCCTGCGCTACCATCACCTGACTATAAATTTTTTACAAAGAAAAAATATCTAGGTGTTGAAGGAGCCGTCTAGACGTAGCTGGCCATGCAACCTAATGGAGTAGCTGGTAACAGCCGTACAGGGCAAGGTACATGACTTTTCACAAGTATAGGAAAGCTACTGAGCAGTAGCAAGAGGGGTTCGTAGACTCATCTCCAGTCACCGCATTGTTTTATTTCAAATGATCTTCAGTTTTCAGCAATAACAACAACAAGAATTAGACAGACATTCAAAGAAATCAGGAAATGTGGCCAGATGTGGTGGTTTGAATAGGCTCTGAAGTTTGAATGCTCGGTCATTAGGGAGTGGCACTACTTGACAGTGATCAGGAGGTGTGGCCTTGTAGAGGAGGTGTGTCACTGGGGGTGGGCTTTGGTTTCAGATGCTCAAGCCAGGCCCAGAGTCCTCCCTGCTGACTGCTGATCCAGATGTAGAACGCTCAGCTACTACTCCCACACCATGTCTGCCTGTGTGCAGCCATGGTTCCCGCCATGAGCATGATAGACCAAACCTCTGAAAGTTGTGAGCCAGCCCCAGTAGAGTGTTTTCCTTTCTAAGGCTTCTGTGGTCATGGTGTCTCTTCACAGCAGCAGAACACTGACTAAGACGACTGTGCACAGGGAAAGCAGGTAATACAAAATGCTCATAAGATCCCCTGGATGTTGGACTTAGAAGACAAAGATCTAAAACAGCATCGAAGAATTTAAGCAAGTCACATGTAAAGCCATGTCACACCAAGCAGAGAATATCAACAGAGGAGATTATAAAACAGTCAAATGGAAATTTTCAGCGTGAAGATTGTAATTCACTGAAGTAAAAACTTCACTAGGGGGCAGCAGCAGATGTCAGCAGGGAGACTGGAGAGGCAAGCCTGGACTGCAGGTCATGTGAGATAATCCACACTGAGAAACAGGAAGGAAAGGAGCACAGACATAGGGAAACAGCAGTAAAAATTAGCATTCCTCAAAAATTTAAGTTACCATATGACCAAGAGTTTCACTCCTAGATACGTACTCAAGAAAATTTGAATGTGTCCACACACAAACTTATACACTAATGTTCATGGCAGCATTATCTGTAGCAGCCAAAAGGGAAAAACCCAACTGTCCATCAGTTTGCAAGTCGGTGAACAACAGCTCCCTCAACAGATGAACCTTGGAAACACTGGCTGAAGTGAGCCAAAGAGGCCGTGTGTATGAGTCTGTTTATGTGAAATGTCAGAATAAGTAAATTGGTAGGAAAAGTCGGCAGATGAATGCTGGGGGAGCGGAGGAAGGAGAGTCAGGACTGTGACTTGCTGGCACAGAGTGAAGGGACACCGTAGAATTAGACTCTGAGAGTCATACCGTATTGTGCATAGAAACAGTACTGGACTCTCGGTACATGTCTGTCTGTTTTTGTGTGTGAGCAGTACCTCCAGAGGCTGGGAGGGTATGCTGGACCTCCTGGAGCTCGAGTTCCAAGCAGGGTGAGCTGTCCAATGTGGGTGCTGGGAACTGAACTCGGGTTCTCTGCAAGAGCAGTAGACACTCTTAGTTGTTGAGCCACCCTGCCAGCCATGGTCTCTGATTTTACTTAGTATTTCAGAGGTTTCAAAGTGTGTACCAGTACCAACTTAAATCATTGATTTCTAATCTGGAGCTAACTAGACACCAATTTTAAATGGGCGCCCCTCCCCATTTCCCTAGTTACAATTACTAGAATCACCACTGAGACGCAGCTAATTTTTCAGAAAAACTGTGTAGCTTAAGTATTTGAAGTGGACTGAAAAATGAAGTTAGAAACAACTATGGTTATTATAAAATCTAATAGCAGTATAATCTGATGTGTCTTGTTAATTTGGATATGTACAGTTTGAAATTTCAGATTCAGAGGTAAAGATGAACAGGTCTGCATCAGAAGGTTGTTAGAAGCCGGCATTACGGGAGACTGTGAGCCAGCTTACTAAATACTTGACACCTGAGAATAACCTCTTAATTATAATCCGACAACACAATAGAATATTCCTCCCTGCTCCCTTTTATAAAGTAGAATACACAGGCCAACATTTTATCTGACTTTTCAGCAGGACGTAATCACTGGCTTCAGTATTATGAGGGACAATGTAGGAATTCCCTCACTGCTTTCTGTGACTGTTAAACTGTGAGTTGGGTTTTCTTTTCACACTTGGCTTCCTGGCAGCCACTGGGCTCACTGTCAGGAGTCCTTGGTACCATAAACTGTAGTCTTGTGTTTCCTTAGCTACAGGGCTCTTTCCTGCAGGGAAGCTGGCTGCCCAACCTAGGGAATCAGCCACAGAATGTGTGATGAGTCGGGGTGGGAGCCAACCTAAAAAGGAATGAAAAGGCCTGGAGGAGGCGGGTCTCTCGCTAGCCTGATGCTGCCACCTAGTGGGAAAAGTGCAGAACGTCCATCACGCTGCATGGGCCCTGACAACAGCATCTGCAGACCATGTAAACCTTTCGGGGACAGTGTGTCCCTTTGTACCATTAAATGAACCTATGGCATGTGACTTTTACAGCTGTGGCCCCTGAGATTTGTCAGGTGATTTTTAGTTTTAAAAAAATGTGGGCACTGTGACTTTTTGGTAGGTGAATTTGGGGGCAAAGACAAATTTATAGATAAACTGCCCCACAGATACCTACGTATGTGACTTACAGACCCAAAATAGGAATAGCAAATGCAGAAAAACATGAGGCAAGTATACTTGACATGTCAACGGGACAAAAGGAAAGAGGGGTGGGGGGAGACCGAGCAGTGTGGAAAACAAAGTCACAGTGAACGGGACAGGACAGTCAGGACCCTTTCAGGGCCTGTGTGTGCTTAGGAATGAGCTCTCAGCTGTGACTGCAGAACACAGCAAGGTCGGTGAGGAAGCAGTTGCAGTGCAAAGCAGTTTGGGAAGGTTGAAAACAGTATCACAGGTAGGATGGTAGATTGGATGGCCTAGGGTTCGGGGCCTGGAAAGATGGAATTAGCACTGGCTGAGATGGGCAGATATGTGACTGAATGGGTTCTGGCAGACTGAAGGGAGGTTTGGCTTGCATAACTGGTCCAGGATGATGTTCACTGTTGCTTGGCCATCACAACGTCTGGATGTGTGGGAGGACACTTGGGGAACTGCCAGATCATGTTTGTTACAAATTGTGTGGGTGGTTGGGATCGCCAAGGATGAGGGTAAGGGAGACCCCAGCAGTTGCCTGACTCTCTGGATTTCTCATTTTCTTGGTAAAATAAATGAAGAGTGGAGATGCTGGGTTCTCTTGTGGGAGACGGGAAGGGCGAGTGATTGCACCGGGACCACCCAAGCACCAGGGAGCTTCTGTGACGACACACCCACAGTGCTCAGGAAACCTCAGCCTTGCATCGTGATTCCAGAGATCAGAATCCCAGCAAGAAACGTGGTAGACAGTTTCAGCTAACCCTGGGAAAGGCCTGCTGGAGATGAGCATGCTCTCGTGTTCACACCAATGGGGATGGTTCTTTGGGGAAGGAGAGACCTGGTAATTAAAGTGTTGTGGGGCATCTTGCCAGGGAATGCACACATCCCAATCGGCTTCATGAGCTCTTGCTACACGTGTGTGACCGCTTGTCTGGATATTCACCACATGCATGCAGGGGCCTGTGGAGGCAAGAGGAGGGTGGCAGAGCCCTTGGAACCGGACTTCAGACGTAGGTAACTTGTGAGCTCACTAGTGTGGGTGCTGGAAACTGAACCCAGTCCTCTGCAAGAACAGCAAGCGCTCTTACTGAGGAGCCATCTTTTCAGCCCACAATCTTTTAACCGTTTTGTTGAGACAGGAACTTACCATGTAGCGCCTGGCCATAAATTCAGACATCCTCCTGCCTCTGCGCCCTGAGTGCTGGGATTGAAGGTGTGTCCCACCACCTTGCCCGGCTGGTAGTGTAAGGTCTGGCCGGCCGCCAAAGAACCAGTAGACAGTCCAGACCAATGCAAACGCATAAGGCTTTATTATGCAGCGTGTCGGGTCCTGCATGCTCCTCCCATGCATGGGACAAGCATGGCGGCCCCGAACCCTTTATCCCCAGGGCTTTTATCGGGGTGCAGGGGCAGGGGCCTACCGACAGGGCTTGTGCAGCTCAGATTGGCTCAGAGCTCCTCAAGTCCTGCGTCTCTCAACCTAGTTGGTTGGGTGTTCTTGCACGGGGAAAGGTGGCACAGGAAGGCACTTGGGATGTTTGGGGAGGGGATTCCTGCTGATAGGTGTTAAGCTTAATGGTCATTCCCCTGTGGGTGGGGAGGAGACTGAGGCTACTGTTAATGGCTGTTCTTGGTAAGGCATCTCCCCCCCATACTGCTAGCACTCAGGTGATGAGGCACTGGATTCCTAGAGGTCATTTTATATTTCTTAAATCCTTTCAGTAGCAGGTTACATTCAGAATTCCCTGCTGCCCTGGGATATTTTAAACTTTAAGTAAGCTAATATGTAGAAAGTACCTGGGTGTGGCACCATCTTCAGGGTGAGCTGCTGGCCCCAAAGCTGTGGCTGGGCAGCATTGCTGGGTCACACTAAGCTCTGCTTGGAATGCATTTGAAGTTTTTAAAAATGCTTATTATTTGTGCACAGGGAGGGAAGGGCACACGCGCCATAGTCTGCTTGTGGAGGTCAGAGGACTGTGTGGGAGTTGGTTCTCACCATGTGAATCCCAGGGATAGAACCAGGTCACCAGCCTTTCGCTGTTTGTAAAAAAGATTTTAAAAAATTATTTATATTTCTCTCATACTGACCATAGTACCCCCTCTCTCTACCCCCTCCTCATCATCTCCCCTCTCCCCCAGATCTACTCTTCCTTTCTTTCCCCTTCAGAAAAGAGCAGGCCTCCCAGGGATATAACCAAATATGCATAACAAGGTACAGTAAGAGTAGGCACAAACCCTCATGTCAAGGCTGGAAGAGGCAGCCCAGTAGGAGAAAAGGGGTCCAAAGAGCAGGCAAGAGTCAGAGACACCCCCCCACACACTCCCACTGCGAGTCCTACAGGAACACTAAGCTAAATAACAGCACATATGCAGAGGCAGTTCATGAGTCCTGGTGGCCAGCGAGCGCCTTTGCCCATTGATCCACCTCAGTGTTCAAGGAAAGCCCTCCGTATGAGCTTGGGGAGAACGAACGTTTCATTCTAGGTAAAGCCAGGGATGCGGGGTATGAAGGAACGGAAGCCTGCATGCAAGGACAGACAGTAGGACGCTGCCTATACATGTCTTTGTGGCTATTTTTCATTTTTTTAATTCATTTTTAGTTATCAGTTTGTGTTTCCCAGAACACTGAGCCTTGCTTCAAAAACTCTACTATTACTCCCCATTCACCAACCCTTACAGAGCTAGCCATCTTTGATGTATTGTCTTTCTCCCACCGCTGCACAGGCCACATTTTCATCTACTATCCTTACTAATTGTTTCTGTGGATGATGTAGAACCATGTGAATAAACCTCTAGATCTGCCTGGCTTGGGGGAATAAAGATGATCTAGAAGAGTCAGTTCAGGAAGCACCGTGCCCACTGTGAGGTGTTTGCATCCTGCCTCATCTCTGGGGAAAATCTCATTTACAGAGTGGGCTGATGGCTTGTAAAAGGAAGAAAGAGAAGTTGCCTCTACCCGAGGGTTAGCTTTGTTAGTGCCTAAGGTGCAGCCACCAGGAAAGGACTTAGAGGAAGATGCTGGGAGAGGTGCTGAGGTTCCACAGAGGGAGGCAGCCGGGGAGAGCTGCACACTTCGTCCTCTGGTCAGCTTAGCTCTGGCAACCAGCAGCCTAAGGCGTCTAAATTTCGTCTGTGCTCCCCCTGCCTCCTCCCATGATTTCCAAGCAAATGCTAATGGTGTCTGACTTTGTGAATGGTCCCTTAGACAAAGGTTAGAAGAGTGGGTACCAACAGGCGGCTGGGGGTCAGTGTTCTGCCATTCGGGCTTTGTTTTTTCACGCTCAGGATCAAACCTAAGGAAACTGCTGTGCCACTGGGCAATCCTTCTTGAAAGGCTGGTGGAAAGACAAAGGCTGCCCCTGTGCAACGGCCTCTGAGGTTTTAAACATGACAGTTGCTGATTCAGAGACTGCATGTGAGAAGTCTCCAGTGTGTTAGGGGCTGACCGTGTCCGTCAGCTGTTCTCACACTGCATTGGGTGTATGGCTACCTCAGCAAGCACCTCACAGGTTATGCTATACAGTCTCATTGTACCAGTTACTTCCGGACCAGGCTCTCTGGAAATCTGATTATTTCAATCAGAAGTTTTCTCCAAATCCAAGTTTTGAGATCCCATTTCTCTGGATTGTGCTGTCATTTTCCCTGACTTCACCCACCCAGTGCTAGGAAGACTTAACATGATCCCTCACACAGGTCCATCTTTTAGCCTCCTTCATCTCTTCTGACTTGGGTATGAGAGAGCAGTTTTCTTCTCCCACATCCCAGGACTGATGTGAGGGCTCAGAGGTCTGGCTTGTGAGAGTTCTAGATGCCACTGACGTATTTTGTGGCATTGGGATGGAACCGGGGCTCCTGCATGGGAGGGGGCTGCTCTTCACCCGTCGGCCCCAGCTCTCCATGGGTGATTTCTATAGAGATCCGAAAGCCCCATTTCCTGTAACAGGTGCTTTTGGCTGGGTGATGGTGGCACATGCCTTTAATCCCAGCACTTGGGAGGCGGAGGCAGGCAGATCTCTTGAGTTTGAGACCAGCCTGATCTACAGAGTGAGCTCCAAGGCAGAGCCACCAAGAGAAACCCTGACTTTGGGGGACGGGGGGAATCCTGCAATTTTATAATCACACCAATGCAAAATAGAATGTTTTTCTTACAGATGTTCTTTACTGACTTTCTCACAGGTGTCCTCTTTGAGAAATGAAAAGCGAGGCTCTGCCTCCCTCATCTCTGCCCCAGAAGGGGGCCCTGTAGACCTCACTGGCCAGCACTCTCAGGACGCAGGAGTGAGCTACTCAGAAACCTACTTGAAGAAGAAGCGTGTATACTGAGCTCAGTGTCTCCGGGCCACCTACTGCGGTCCTCTGCAGCATCTGCTGCTCATCGCTGCCTTAACTTCATCCATACTAGCCATATCCTTTCAATACGGGTCTCTGACTTCCCAGAAGGAACAGTCATGCAGTCGGCAGACAAGCCGAATACCCAACTAGCAATAAGAAACGTCATCGGTTGAGGGCATTTCCCACTAACATTAGACATGTCATAATCCACGTGATAATGACTCAGCTCACTGGAGAATCAGCATTCCAATAGTCCTCGTTTTGGGCCTGGGAACAATTTTGACATCATATATAATGTCTGAAGCAATAAACAGGAAACTGTTTTGTTTCCTTAGCCTTAGAATGAATTTCTTGTAAGCCAATGTGCATTTACCTTACTCTCCCCTATGAATAATCTCATCTGTAGACTTTCAGGACCTTTCCTAAAACTGTAGGGTGCCATGCACCACCCGTGCAGCGGTGACTACACACTGATGGTCTTCATTAGTTCCACACCAGCCACACCGCACCAACCCAGTGGCAGAGTGAGTGATGTCAGCTCAGATGCTTGACTACCAAGGTGTCATAGGCCATTCACATCTTTCGTAGAAAACAGTATTTCCAGAAAATAAATTTGGTTACACAATACAAGGGTTATTAGTAAGTCCACACTAGGGCCGCATGTGTACCACCTAACTTTGTACTGCCTGTGAATCAACAATTACATTACTGAACAGCCAGGGGAGGGGAGAACTCACAACACGAAACTGCAGTTCTGGTGTCCCCAAGATCTAATGTGGAACACAGTGAGGCTCGCTCATTTACAAATTATATAGCTACTTTTGAGTAACGACAGGAACTGAGTAGCCTCAACAGAGAACCATAAAGCCTGCAAAGGCTGGAACATTTACTTTCTTGTCCTTCATACATAGTAAGGTTTGCTGGCCCGTCTCCCTATTCCTTTTATCTTAGGGCTAGACGTTTAACCTTTGAGAGATTTGTACATGGCAAGGAGCCAAGGTTTCCATGCGATTCCATAGCATACAGGAGTGATAGTCTAATCAATAGACAAGGCCAGGCCAGGCAGAGCAGTTCCCACAGCGATTGCCGAGGGGTCTGGCAGCGTGTGAGCCAATTCTGAGCTAATAAGCTCTACCTCACTCTGGCTTATTACCCATTCTTTGGTAGTTGTGAAGTGGAAAGATGACGGCATGTCTTTATTAACGTGACTTTCAACCTCACCATTTTCTGAAGATCTTGGTATTAAGAGAGAAACCTTTTTTCCATCTAGAAATTTCTGTTTGTTCATTGTTAAGAGACTGTAACTGATGGAGTTTGGGATCTCAATGATCCTAGTCTATAGGATCAGATCATTAAAATAGCTTATTTGGAAGACTTACCATTTTTGACTGATACAGATCTCAAGTATTAATTATAAAGTCTAAAACTGGTACGTATGTTAAATGCTTTATAAAAAATCTTACTTGGTCTACTTTATTGCATATACCAACTTCCATTGAAAAATGACAGCTAAAAAGTTAAACTGAGACAGTCCTGAGCCACTACCTAGAAGCGACTGACAGGATGAGGCACACAGCAGATGACAATGCCTTCTCCGTGTCCTGCACCTCCCCTTCCCTTTGCTGCTGCATTCAGCCCTCAGTCACACTTTTACTTTGTGCAGACAGAGCATACGATAGGGACTTCTTTGGAGCTGTAAAGTGAGGAAGCAGCTGAAAGAACTTAAGTCTTGTAAGTTGTTTGCATTACAGCACACGTGAGTCTTCCTCCATCCCAGCCTGTGTCCATTACCACTGGACAGAAGAGAAGTCCAAATCAATGATGTTAGTACAAGGTCATTACCATCAACCCCCAGAAATATATGCTGTTATTTTTCTATCTCAGCTAATGGTTTGAAATGCTTTAAAAAT